>CM023360.1:10841331-11193742 GCA_013282895.1 Eriosoma lanigerum
TAATATTATATATGAAATATTACCTCTTGTAAAAGTACAAAATCCAATATATGTCTTCTATTTTCTATATTATCAACATTAGTTTCGTAATTAATTGATGTGGGTATATTTTGTAAAATTTGAGATAGTTGAATTAGTACTTTATTTTCTTTATCATCATTTTCAAATGACTCATTAAATTCTTTTTGTAAATATTTAAGTGTTTCACACAATTCATGATTTTCTTTTGTTAAATAAATTACGTTAGCGTTCGGATGTTGACCAAATATTTCGGCAACATCTTCACATGGTAATGTTTTTATAAAATCTTTGTACGATTGCAAAGAACCATTTAATGGGATTTCGAAATTTATCAATGGCAACAAACTTAAAAATAAAGTTAATGCTAAAGAATATAATCATAAAAAATACATTATTAGGTATAAAAAACGATTACTTACTTGTGAAATGACGTGGTAATAGTATTTTCGTTAAAAAATTGATTTATGTAAGTGTCCAAAAGTCTTTTATCCCAAATGTCAGTTATGTTACCACCATAAAAAATATTTCCTATAAAATATTTTAATGCAGTCCAAGGCATTTCTTCATACTCATTGAGATAATTAGATAACATGTTTTCTGATACCTAAATTTATACATAATTGTGAGTTTGATTTTGATGTATTATTAAGTTATATTATAAACATCGCAAATAATTTATTCTTATTTTCGTACAGAAATTAATAGTTGGATAAAAATTCAAAATTGTTTTCTATGAGGTCTTTCTGCCATTAAAATATTACCTCAAAATCGGAATCACTAAAGTCATATTTTTTATTCCAACCAAGATTTTGGAATTGTTTTCTTCCGATAAGTATAGAATGGAAAATACATAATTTAAATAAAATGTTTTTGTATTTGCTTGATGATTGATTTTGAGAAAATTTTCCTTCGTTCATATTTTGATATAATCCCAACAAATTGGATTTTAGACTCTAATAAAACAGTTATTTTAATTTATTTCATGCGTATTATAAAATATTATCATTACACAATTATCATATTGATTTATTGATTTAATCTACATTAGAAATATTATAACAATTATATAGTTTATATAGATAGTTATTCGAATTAAATATTAAATTAACGCACTAACCTTAGGCTGTTCAGATGATATAATGATAGCAGTTTGTAATAGTGTAATTGGAAAATTTGGGTGCGGTTTAGAACTTAACAATAATCTAAAATCTGGATGGGTTATACCATCTTTCATCGTTTCAATTATTTTATCTAACTGTGGCATCCATGATAATAAGAGGTGACAGTTTGCAAGGAATATCCAATAACCTTCGTTTTGTCCGATTTGAATTAAACTATTTATTATTGACATTATATTTATGAATAACATATATATTATAATATTTAGAACCATTTTTTTTTTTTATTAAAAAAATATTATAGTTACTTGGTAGCATTGGATTCTTGGCCATTACCTAAGGATAGAACACGCAATCTGTCTTTTTTGTTGCAGTCAACGGCCATATTATTTATAATATTTATAGGATCAGAACCAGGAGACGAAATAAAAACAAAAACGTTTTTATTATTTAAATCATCTTGAATATGCTTGTAATTTAAGACTGGTGCCTCAGAAAATTCAATTCCCAGATTATTTGATACAAATTTTTTAATAGAAAACGATAATCGATCTAATCGTAAGATTTTAATAAAAAGTATGCTCTGTAATAAATTACATTTATTTTCCCATTGATCTAATGAAGCGAAACAAATTAAGAGATTATATTATAATGATTTAATTATTGTAATATTTCATTGAAATATACCAATAAGTTCTCGATTTTCTGGATCCGGTGCCACATACCACGTATACCATTCAGTTGAAAATTGTTCAAATGATTTTTCTACACCGTGAAAACTAGGCAAGTTACTTAATGCTAAAATATTGTTTCGACATGTTGCCGGCAGCCAATCTTTTAAAAAAATATATTACTTATTAATAGTCATACTATTACATAGGTTATTGAAAATATTTATTTATATCTACCGGGAAATTTTGTTTCAGTATGATTTTTTATGATTGGATCAATTTTATCATTTAATAGGAATTTAAATTCATCCATATTTATTTTATTATCTGTAATCAAAATTTGAATACATATTTGGAATGCAAATAATAACTTATGGTGTTCGAACAATCCACGACAAATAATTTCGTAAACTTTATATGTGTGATATTCGTTTAAATGTTTTATTCTATCGTGGAGTTTTTCTGCCGGGTTACTTTTTTGAATGGACATTTTAAATAAAGTAGTATAAAAATCCAATGAGAATTGATACATTGGATTAATTTTATACAATTTATTTATTATAAAATAGAGGATCGAAGCACGCTTGGCACTTGGTTTATAGCCCTGAAACACAAATCAATATTTTATAGATAATATAGGTAGATACTAATTTATGTATAAAATATAATAATAATATTATGTATGATTAAATGATTAATAAATCTCTGATACCAAGCCACAAAGGTGAAACTAGTACCTACTTTATAAGTTTTCAATCACGGTAACTCATCTAGCTATAAATATAATATAATTTTTATTGTGTATCAAATTTTATATTAAACTAAAAGTTAATACATTTTTTTCTAGACATAGAATAGTTATTATATTTGATGCTTGTTGTTTTGAATTTTCTTTGTTTATATAATATTATTTAATAGATATTTGTTATAATAATAAAACGGTGTTGTTGATTGATTATAGTTCTTTAAAGTTATTTTTATTGTTATTAGAAATATATACGTTAGGTATTGTAAGAACACTACCTTCCTGTAATCTGTATCACATTTAAAGTCTAAAATATAAATATATAATACATATTATTAATGTTTAGTTTAAACTTTTAACAGAAACTAAACATATTAATAAACGGTACATATAATATTTTATAAAAGGTCAACCTGAAATTAATAGTAGGAATATAAGTACGTTAATTAATATTATACCTCTCGAGCTATATAAATTTCAGCTTGACTGGTTAATGAACTTTGGAGTTGTTCTTTAATTATGCTAAATGTCGTTTGTGAAGATTTTAACATTTGACAAAGTTGATCGTTTTCTAATAATGAACAATTACTGTCATCCAACATCTTAAGTATTTCATCTTGGATATCAATAAGGGATTTTTTATCTTTTTCAATTTTAATTACTAAATTATCTTTAAGTTCCTCTAATCCAGGATTTTCTAAACTGACCAAAGTTTTTAATAATTGTTCTTCGAGACTTTCTTCTTGAATAGTGAAATCAACTAAAGTTGTTCGTGTCATTATTTCAGGTATATATTGAGTATTTTTAATTTTTGTTGTAATAAAAATTCTAAAATTTTCATTGTATGGTAATAGTTTATTACCTATTCGTATTAAAAGTTCATTTCCTATGACAAAACAAATTTATATAAATTATTATTAATATACCTAATTAATATTATCTCAATTTAAAAAAATATGCACTATATCATTGTATATATAAACCTACTTTGCTTTACTATGGATTTAGATAATATTGATACAAGACAAGGATCAACTTTTCCAAAATCTATTTGTATTAATGTTGGATATCCGTTTTGTAGAGCGATTTCTAAATCATGCGCATTAGTTGTTGATCTATAATCAATAATTTTTACTCCATTTTTCGATTCAATGTTTTTAATAAATGTCCAAGCTTGATTTTGTGGATCTATTATAAATGGACATCGATGACAATTCGTTATAATAACGCCATTTTCTAAACTAAATTTATCGTTGGATAATCCATGATTATTCCAATTTCTGATAGTTTCTGGGTCCGTAAGAAACAAAGTGATTTCAAAGTTAGGATTGCTAGGATAATCATAAGTTTTTAAAAATTGTAACCATAAGTTCATAAGAAATTCTCTACACTTTAACTCGAAAGGTCCCATATATGATACAAACGCAGTACTTAGAATACAATCTCCTGGTAAATAATTAAATTCTATGTCAGTTTGATTAATCATTTTATTCCATTTCTTTCTTTCTTTAGATAATCCATCGATTAGTTTTGTTGCTTTTTCTAAATGGTTTTTTAATTCTTCAGCCTGTTTAATATTATATTTGTTACTATTATAAAAATATACTTGCTTTATTATAAATATCAACTTACGTTAGCAATAAGATGTTCTTTTTTAATAACCATTTCTTCATATTCAAGTTTTTTTTTTTCAAGAAGATTTTGTTTTTCTGTTATATTTTTTTCTGTTTTAGCTAAGGATTTTTGCTTTTCTTTAATTGTTACCAATGCTAAATCAGCAGCCACTTTTTTTGGAGTTACAGCTCTAGTTTTTAAAATGTAAAATGTAAAAGTTAATACTATTTTTTTAGAATTTATTATTTTACATGATTAAAATATTCTTTGAATATCTAACCTAGAGATTTTAGCATATTTTTTAATAGCAATAACCCATATGCCCAAATATTTTGCAGCTATTGATTGAGTACCAATTTTTTCTAGGTCAAATTCTGGATTTTTTAGAAATTGATCAATTTGTTTTAGTATATTATCTGTTACTTGATCTTTGTTAAACGATTTTAACTACAACATTAATTAGGATTACTATTTTAAATACACTATAAATTAAATGTGGTCAATAGCGTATTTATTTTTTTTTCTTGGAGGGGTTAAACTTAACCCTAATCATGTTAGGAATTAATTAAAATATAAACATATTATATTAAATATAAAATTCTAAAAAATAAATTACAAAATATAATAAGTTTATTAAATGTATTTAATAAATTAAAATCCATATTTTTAAATACTATATAATAAACTATACAGTATTAACTTTACGTGGTTATATATTTTGTAGTTTAAATACAAATTTCTGAGTGGGGTCAGGGTAATAACTTTTTACATCCCCGTCTACCATAAATACGCCATTAAATGTAGTATTCAATAAATTATTTTAATTTTACTTGATTTAGAAAACTTGGATCGTCCAGTTGTCTTTTAGCTTCAGCCCAACTTGGATCAGTTTGATTTAATATCATAATAGCTTCTATAACTAATTTCACACCTTCCGGAGGATCAGAGAAGCATTTGATTTCAGAGATATCATTTATATTAAGAGTACATACTTTCTGTAATTTATCAGTATAAGTGTAAGTTAAAATTTAAACATTTTAAAATTAGAATTATTTACTTCCGTAGCTTCTTCTAATCCACGAATGGCAAGTTTTAATTCTGCTAAAGTAGTATCATACATTTCTTGACATTTTAATTCATCTTTTTTTATCATAATGTGAGTTGCGTCGATTTCTTTTTTTTGTATGTCAATTTCTTGAATGTGCTTGGAAATAACGGAAAGCAAATTTTCACAATCCTTAGTATTCTTTGTTATTAATTGCATGAGTTTTTCTAAGTCCATTGTCATATCATTTATTTTACAAGTTGTGTCATTAATTTTTTGTAAACCATTTCTTAACTTTATTGATCTATTCCGTTTATTAGTTCGCTTTTCTTGGAGTATCCTTTGAAATTTAAATTTAAATTCTATATATTATTACATGTTTTGAGTTTTAATGATCTATTAATAAATACAAACTTTTTGTATCTCGAAAGCAAGTATAAATAAACAGCAGGCGTTAATTTATAGGTATGATTCAATTCAGTATTAATTTGCTTCACATATTCAACTACGGATTGGTGAATGGACGCAAATATTGATGATAAAGAATTTTTCATTTTATCCTGAAAAAAATATTGGTGAAATTCTAGGATTTAAAATATATTTATTTATTCATATTTTCTATGAAGAAACTATTATTTTTTCGTTATTTTTCAGATTTTTGTTTCATTATCTTTAATATTATGATCATAATAATTATTAAATGCCTATAGGTACAACTTATTCCAAATAATTTTTATATATGTATAGTTTAATTATGTTCGTAAATAATTCTAATATTTTTGTAAATAAAAATATTTAATTGAAATGTCCTTACAATTATAACAACATAGATAAATCAATAAATATGTATATTAAATAATTAAACAAACTTTTAATGTTTATTTCAATAATTAGTTAAAATTATACTAAATATTAAGTAGATTTTAAATGAAGTGACGAAGGCAGACCAGAGAAAGTATAAATTAAAAATACAATACCTATTTATTGTTGTAAATTAGTATTCAAAATGTAAATATCATAACGTTTATATAAATATATAATATATATAGTTATTACTCTTGGTTCTCCAGTAACTGTTGTAAAAATGTCAAGGTCATTCAGCGAAATTGACGCTACCTCCAATAAAGCCTCTTTTGGCCAATCCATAAACCATTTAATTGTAGTAAAATTCATTAGGGAAGGATATTGCTGCAATCTTAATCTATTATTTAAAATTAAATTATTTGTTTGTAAATAATAATAATAAATAAATAATTAAGTATTAATTTAATTAACTGAAATAATAAATATTATTTTTCTTTAAAATATTAATTACTTGGTTGTATATTTACCTGAATGATTTTTCGATAGGACTGAAAGATAGAATAAAATGTAGGTTATTTTTAACTCGATTTATAAAAAACAAACTAACTGCCTCAGTTGATTCTATTTCATGTGACTTTTTAGTGATTTTTGATAAAGTATTTTTAATCTAAAATAAAAAAAAACCAATTAAAATCCAATGTTATTGTATGTATTTTAAACTCTATGAAGAGTACTCAGGGACGAGAATAAAGTTGTAGGGAGGGGCGTGGTGTCACATTATCCCAATAGTTTTTCTTTGAAACTAGTAGGTATATTGTACGATTCAAATGATTAAAAGTCGGCTGTTTCATATATTATTATAATATTATGGCATAACAATTAAAATTTATGTGTAAGTATATCAAAATATTAAGTACATAGTACAACATATAAGAATAATACTACTATTTGAAAGATATCGTATACTGTATATACATGTAACGCGAAAATGAACAAATTAGATATAAAGATTAAATGTAATAATATATTTAATTGTAATTATATAATTTCCAATATTTAAATTATAATCCGTAGATAGTTTTTCTGTAAAAGGTGTCACACCTCATACCACAATGAAATCAAAAATTGTATGTTATATTTTTACCAATATTACGAACATTTCTATTTAATTTAATATTATATATTCAGTAACATAATTTTAATAGTGACGATTATAAGACTAACGATCAGTCAAAGTGGAATTTGAAATATTATACTCAGAATTAAAAGGATTTAAAGGAAATACATTAGCACAAATTATAGAAACATCAGAAGAAAACATCTGTATTACCTGGAAATAATTGTATTTGTAAGCTTGCTTTAACTGCACCGGTGAAAACAGTTTCAAACGAAAGATCTTTTAGTAAAATGAAAATAATAAATAAAAAAACGAATCAAGATTTAGAATGGCTGATGATAGATTAAATTCGCTGATGGTTTTAAGTACGGAAAAGGATATTATTGACAATTTGGCAATGGACGAAATTATTAAAAAATGGAATGTAATAAAACAACAACGAATATAAACTAATTAGATAATAATAATAAGATATAATATATAAACTTATATTATATTAAATTGCATTTTTTAATGTCATATTGGCACATTCATCAGACATCATGTAGAAACTAAGTTTGTAAGAATGTCGTAATTTATATTAATTTGTAAGATAAATGTATTAAGTACTTGATTTTTTTCAACGAATTTATTATTATAACCAATTTATGTTTATTAATGTGTTATTATTATTTGTTTAATAATATTAAAAATATTCAGTCAATAATTACAATAAAATACACCTCCTCCCCTCCGCCCAATATTTTAGCCTTAGACTCGTCCCTGAGAGTACTAATTTACTAATTTACTTCTTCAAATTCATTTTCTTTATATAACTTCGGTACTTCTCCGGTACTCAAAATATTATTAATAATTTTTAGAAAAGAATCATCAATTATTTGACTATCATCGAACAAAAATGATGTAGGTTGATTTTTTAGTCCCGTTTCAGAATAAACTATTTTTAAGTCTTCTTTAAATTCCGATGTTCCGTACGATTTGGATAGTTCAATTGTAAAAATACTGTATTTGCATAACCATGAAGATATTTTTGCCAATGATGATCTACCCGAGCCACCTAAATATATTTACAATTAATTTTTTTAAAGAAATACATGTTAATATGTATACCAATGCCAATAAGAAGTATATGACCCATCGGTTGGGATATGACTCTAACAATATGACATATATGTTCAATATAATTTCTAAATAGCAATATGTTTATTGGTACAAATTCAGAGTTGGAATTGTATTCTTTAATACTGTCTTCGATAAATATTCTTAAGTTATCTTCATCTACCACTTCTTCGTACAACATTTGTTCGTTTAAAAAACAACAAAACATTGGATTTTTTGGACACAAATTATGATACGTTAAATTATAATTGCTTTGAAGTTGATAATTTATTTGGTCTAAAAACCAATTTTGATCTCTAAAAATTAATTAACATTATTCATTTTAGAAAAATATAATTAAAAAATTATAGATTTACTTTTCATCAATTAATCTATCATAAAACACACGAAATACTTCATGACACCAAAGTTGTAACATAGGTACTTTAAAATTTTGATGTTTAATATTACTTCGCAATAAACCTTGAAATACCTGAATATACAAAGACAATTTTTTTTTTTTTGAGATAATGAAATTAATTTTTAAGGTAACACCTACTTTGGATATATCTCTCAAATTAAATAAATAATGTATTTTAGATGGAGTTGGAGTTACGCCGATAACCAAATGTTTATAAAGGCTTATTGTCATCGAGGTTAATCCATTTCCTATACAAATTAAAATATAAAGAATATCAATATATGTAATGTAATATGCCATTTTGATTTGTTTACAAAATGTAAATATTTTATGTTTGTTTGTTTACTACTATTCGGTTTATAATTTACCTAGGCCAGACACAGTTTCATCAAAATCGATTAAATGTTGACTGAGTATGGTTTTATAAATTGTATAAATATCATTTTCGTTAGGAGTTGTTATATTTACAACGCTAAAACAACTTATTATCCGATTATTAATTGAATGTTTCATAATATTATCAAAGACAGTCATAGCACATATTAGCATCATATTTTTAACATATTTTGGGCATTGATTATTTTTGTCATACCAAAATCCATAATCAATCCACTGTCTTATCAATTCCAAGGAAGGTTGGGATCCACAAGTTTCTATTACAGGCATATGAATGTCATCCAAAAATGTAACCAATGTTTTCCCTGAAATTTAATTGAATCTCAATTTATAAAATTAAACATGTATATTTAGGTATATATTTTGTAAAATACCATTCAGTGGAATATAAAGTTCTTTAGTTCGTTTTTCTAATTTGCTTTCGATTATTTCTTGAACATCGTTTGATGTAGTCTGAGCAGTCATATTAATGTTTAAAAATGAAAATTCATTTTTGTTCATAGTTTCAAATGAATTATTGATATTTAATGTCTTGCCACATCCTTTAGAACCGACTAACAAAATTGGTTGTTTTTTACTTAATAAAAATTTTATTAAATAATTTTGACGAATAGTATCCAATGTTGGAATAATTATTTTAGAAAAATGTGTTCTGTAAATAAAAATAAAAATGTTATTTTACCACTACATTTTTATAAATTATATTGTCATATGAAATATATAAATACTCTGTATTATATTTCCAAATATTCGTAGAGAGTTTTTCTTCCCAATGTTTGAATTTACAGTAATTGTTATCTACGTAGTAATGGTAAACTGTATCTTTTACAGGAAAAATGACTTCCAGTCCTCTTATATAAACATCAATTTTCCTTTTCCCTTCCTCATCCACGCAACCACATATTGACCAAATCATACTGTTAAAAATATATAACTTGTCATACTTAATTAATTTTATTAGTATTGTACGTACCAAAAAATAAACCAAATTTTTATAAGAAATTTATATTGACTATCATCTAGCCCAGTAGGAATTTTTTCACTCAAGTCATTAAAGGTACAGCTTTCTAACAATTTGCATAATGTAATTATACAATTTATATCAGATAAATGGATGAATTCCATACAGTTTAATTTTTTAAACGTAAGTATATCATCAATATAATGATCAAAATGAAGTCTCATCTAAAAAAACGTGTTTTTCTTTTTTAATAATGTTAGTATTTAATATTTATAAACGTTACCAAATCTTTATATAATTTAAATTTGCAACTGTTTAACCATGAGCTAACATATAATTTCCAGCTATAATCATTAAAGTCGTTATAAACTAAACCACATCTTGAAATAATTGCAGGGGATGCTGCTCCTAAATCATCAACTTCAAAAAGAAATGACACCTATAATAATTTAGATAATAGTTAAAAATTATGATGTTTGAATGTAAATTTTTTTGAAACAATATATGTCAATAAGTTTTTAAAATGATTACTTGTTTTGGTATAAGAATACGTTCTCCGTTTGCTAAAATTAACATTTTATTATTATCCATTGCAGAGGTCATATTTTCAATCCAACTATTGTCTACGGGTCCATCAAAGATTAACCATTTTTGTTCTGTTCCGTTATCTATTTAAATTATTTAAGACTATTACATATATTATTAGGAAATTTAAAATTTGTAATTACAAATATAGACTTTAAATAATTGTAAAAGTGTAAATTGAAAACGTAATTTGTATTTTAGTTTACCTACGTATTTTATTTAAAAACTTATAATTTCAATAGAATACAAAGTAAAAACAACTTGTTCTTTATGGTCTTTATGTACTTATATTATATAAATCGAGTATATTTTGTTAACATTATCTGTACAACAATTTAAAAATAATGAAAATAATATTTACCCGAACACATTTTTCGTACAATCGATGATAATATTCCATCCTTCCATTCACGTGTATTCTGATTATATTGACCATATAATTCTTCTATAGTAAGTGTTTTAGGATTTAAAACATAATCCTAAAATACATTTGACATAATCTATATTAATAGAAATTTTATTACTAAATATATTACAATTGTTAAATTATTTCAGGTTTTAAATTACATAAAATATTAATTTATGATACTTAATAGTTTTATTTATAATTGAATATGGTAATAAGTAGGGATCGGAAGTTGTAGGGGCTAAAATAAGTAATATATGCACACAAAGATCCAAAATATGCAAACAAAAGTTTTAAATATGCAAAAAAACACATTTCATACAAATATAATCGTAGTATGATTTTTACGAATTAAATATAGACTTATAATCAACAATTGATCAACAGTATTGTTAAGTATAGTTAAACAGTAATTTACAATTGCGATTAACGATTAAATGATTACGACATTTACGTATTTTAAAAATAAGATTAGATTAAATACGCATCGTGCTGTGTCGTTAAGTTAATAGCCGAGTGAAACGATGACACTAAATACCTACGTTATATAATTAAAAACAAAATACATAGTTAAAAGAATAAAAATGTTAATTTAAAAAAAAAATATGCAATATGCATAAAAATATATGATAATTGATAAAATATGCACTTTTTTTCTAAAATGAATGAAATGTGCAAAATATACATTATTAACAATGCGTTGTATAGAATGAATTTCTAGATGGTTCTGCTATAAATCAAAAGCATACAAACAAATATGCAATTTCTACAACTTCCGAGCACTAAAAATAAGTAGTAATAATTTAAATCTACAAGAAATTTTTAAATAGAAACAAATAGGTGTGCTCATAATTTTATCATTTATCATTTATCAAAAAAAAAAAAATAAATAAATAAAATAAAATAAATTCATTTGTTCAATCATTAGTTTTTCATTTGATTATATAATAAATACAAAGCTTTACTTATTCGTTTTTAAAAATAAAAACTACCAAACAAAGAATTTTACTTTTGAGACAATTTGTAATAATAATAAAAAAAAACAATTTAGGTACTTACATGATATTTTTATTGATACAATTAAAATTTGGAAAGATAAAGAAGTAAACATTTTTAAAAATGAAAAAAAATATGATTAAAATGTGCCTACTTTTATATAGTTATTAATTTTGTTTTAATTAAACATTTAAATACCTACTTAATAATTAATCAAAGATCGTTAAAAAATAAAAAAATATTATAAGAGGCTCTGAGTATAATTATATTATTAATTTTTTTGTTAGAATGATTATAAAATTGTTTTACACTTATAATATTACTTACAACAACTGTTTCAAAATTATTGATTTCTTCTTTTTTTAGTAGATTTAATGTGTCCCTTAGCGTTTTCCATGTAGTACTTTTGGCTGCCCCAGAATTACCAATTATTATAACAGAATGTCTACAATTTCTGATTTCATACAATTGAACGATTTTTAAAATAGCAACATCAGACGGATAATGATTATTTTTTAACATGGTTTGTTTTATTGCGTTTATTAAGATATTGTTTTTTGATTCTCTCAGAGTAATATCAGGAAATATATTATTTATTATATTCTTAAAAACTGGTAAATCAATTTTGGTTACATGTGTTAGACATACTTTATGAACTGCTAATAAAATAATCTAAAAATAATATATTTTAAAATATTATCTCATTCGAAATTAAAACACAGAATGAATTATGTAATTCAAAATAAATACATACCTCATCTTCTGGTATTTTCGAATTTTCCAGTTTATATTTTCCGGCATATTTGATTAATTCAACCAAACTTCGAAGTCCGTATTCATAAAAGATATGTTTATTAAATAGTTGTTTGCATAGTGAAAATAGAAAAAATAATTTTCCTGCTAGATTTTTAGCATCTTTAAATCCTTCCACAAAAAGGATAGTTTCTGCGATGAGTTTAGTGTCTGGAACTATCATAGATACAGTGCGAAACATCGATTTTAAGTTATCAGGAATATTTGCATTATCTTCATTATTGGGGCGTGTTGTTAAAAATATACTGCACGTAGGGTTTAATGAAATATTTCTATTTTCAAGAACCAACGTTTTTAAATCAGCTGCTAAAGCAGAAAATATTGACATTATTTGTTGTGTTATAGATGATAATACTTCGATTTTTATTTGATGAATTTCATCAAAACAACACCAAGCACCTTGTTGTACTATGCCTTTGTGCACAAGAAAAAATAGATAAATATTAAAATAAAATCATAATTTACAATAGTGATCATAAATAAACAAATTAGTATTCACCTAAAAATATACGATTCATAGTCTTATAATCTAGACACTTCGAACAGTTGATTACAATAACATATTGTGCCAAATGTTTTCCTAAATCTTTAATAGTCTCGGTTTTTCCTGTGTTTATTGGACCTTTAAGGTATCCACCACGATGTATATGCATAGCTGTAGTCAATGTAATATAACATCTTTCAGTTAAAGGAGTGATAACTAATCTTTCAGAATTTCCTAAGTACTCGTATCCATAGGATTGTTTTGTGTTAGTTTGTTTAACGATTACATCATTTGATTTCCTATCCCAATAAAATCGTAACTGAGATATCCATTCAAAATCAGACACATCCATACAACCTAATTTTTTTTTATATATTGAAGTAGATAATTATTGATTGTTATTTAGTAATTAAAATTCAATTATTAGTTATTACCTGATTTATATAAATTTGCAACTACATCTCTAGCATGCATTTCTATTATAATTAAAGCCATAACTTTCAATCTTTCAGTATTTGATAGGTTGTTTTGAATGACTATCTGGAGCTTTTTCAAAATATTTATTTGTTTTTTAAATAATTTTCTTAATGGATATTTATGTCTTAAATGTTTTGATTGTACCAACGCTCTGGTACATTCAGTTGTCCAATGAATCTAAATTAAATTATATATTCAGTAAATTAAATTTTTATTATTTATTCCAATTTACTTGAGAAGCAGTAATGCATAGTTGGCCCGGCCACTCCAATATCCACTTATCACGAGTTTTTAAGTTTTTTGTTAACGATATTATAACTTGTTTTAATGTTTGTTTCAAAGACTCACAAATTGCAGCTTCTTTAGTTTTGTAATAATAATAATAATAATAATAATAATAATAATAATAATAAAATAGAAATATAATATCTTAAACAGTATTTAAACCATTTGTTTATTTACCCATTGCATTGAGCCAAAATTCGGCTGATACGTCACATACAATTAGCTGATTCCAGTCTACATATTCTCCATCCTTAGAAAACATTCCTCGAACTTCTTTTTTCTGATTATTATTCGTCTAAATATAAGTTACGTTTAATTTATTATTAAAGCTAATATTTTGCAAACAATATAAGAAATATTAAATTAATATTTATGGGTTACTTACACTGATTTGTATTTTATAAATATTGTTAAATAGTTTATTTATATGGGGCTGAATGCAATCAGGATTTTTAGAGTTTCCTAATATTTCTAATAGTTCACAGTTTGAAATAAAATAAAATCTAGGAAATATATGTCGTTTTGATTCCATGTATACTTCTAAAGTTCTTTGTATGGCTTCTAAACGATAGTTCATTGAACTTAAGCGTTTTAATAAGGCTTAAAAAAATTATTAAAATTAATTATGTATATTTATATATATATATATATATAACATTATATATTATATTGGACGTTTGTATGAAAAACAGTAATAACATACTTACATTTAGAATAACAAGCTCTAAATAAATTATTTTCCTTGGACATCTGTATGGTAATTTTTTTCCATTCTTCTGTTAAAATATCATAGTCAATGCTTTCAATCGGTAATTTTTGTCGTATTTCATCTCCGATAAATATATTCTTCAGAGAAAAATATAAAAATATTTAGTATAAAGTGAAATAATTTTTTATAGATAAATATACTTCCAAATAAATATGTTGCCGTTGAACAGAATATATTGTTTCCAAAATTTCCATTACAAGACCCAAGGATTTTTCTAAATAGTCTGTTTCGTTTAGAAAACCAATAATATATCTACACATTACAGTAATTAATACTAAATAATTATAAAAGGTAATAAAAATGTTTATTACATACTTAGAAGTCTTAATTACAGATAGTTGCACTAAGTGATCTTCCAATGATTGGAAAATGTCATTATTGACTTTTACATAATGAATTCCTTTGTCTTTAAATGGTTCAAAGATTAAATTTAAACTAAACAATGCTTCTTTTATATTTTGTATTGCCTTAAATGTTAGAAAATTAAATTACAAATTCGATTATATTTTACAAAATACAGTATTTACCTTTTCTAACGCAAGTTCCATTGTAGATTTTTTTGACACTTCACTAATTTGTTCACTAAAGTACTGAATTTTAATATCTAATAATTTTTCTAATGTAAAATTAGAATTTGTTTCGTCAAATTTTCTAATTTAATAGATATATAAATATTATTTTAATTTATAATTTAATATTGTTAAGAAAAGATCAATTACTTATTTATTATACTTCGTATTTCATTCCAATGTCTGACTTTCATAGCTGGATTTTTTAAGTTATCAATCACTGGTAATAAATTATGAAATTCATCTATGATGTTTCGAGTTGTTTCTATTACTTCCCATTTTTTATTACTTAATCCATCAACCAAAATATTGAATTGATTAAAAACTGCATCCACAATTACTTTTATTTCAGAAACTTGTACATTCCAAAATTGTGTTGCTTTATAGTCTTTCCATATACAGTCCCACGTATTAACTAGTTTCCAAACGGATTGTAAAACTGATATTTCCTAGTAATACAATGAATTTTAAATTTTAAATAAAACAATTTATTATAAGGCAGAATGTCCCAGATATATTTACTAATTGTAATATTGCGAAATATTTAAATTATTGAATTCAATTTTTTTAAAATTATTATTTAGGTAATGTGCTATAATATTACCTCTATTATTTTTAAAATTTTAAACATCCATTAAAAATATTCAAAAGTTTAATTTAAATTTTTTTAATATTTAAGTTATGTGAAATTTGAAGAGAGTATGTTTTTATGAAAATTTCAATGTGGCTACTTCCTAGTTACATCAAAATAACGATTTTTAGAAATGTTTTTAATTTAATTGAAAAATGTAATAGATACTCTACGTCATTTATTATAAGATTATAACTAGAGTCCGGATTTGTATGTAATTGCCTATTTTTTTTTTGATAATATGCAGCTTGGTGGGTGTAAGAAATGTCGACGATTTGTTTAACAATGAATGCATTTGAAAAAGATTATAGTGCATATAAATGCATATTTTACGGATATAAGCATATTTGAAGAATTTTGCATATTTAAGCATATTTTATAGACTTTTTTTGTAAAAAAGTAATTTTTTCTTTATTTTTTTTAATAAATGTGAAAATATATTTTTATACAAAATATGAGCTATTGATAAATCTATTTCTTCATGGGCATTTTTTTTTTACCTAATAATTAGTTTAATTCATATTGTTTGCTAATTACGTAATTTATTTCTGTTTGACTGAAAGATGTTTAGAAAAAGAACTGAATAAAACCAATATAAATATAGTTTTTTCTAATAAATGGTATATTATATAAATTAAAAAGTGTTTTTATTTTTATAATTATTATAAAAAAATATATATATTTGCATATGAATATATATCTTTTCGATAAGATCATATTTTGCATATTTCGTAAATTTTAAGAGCATATTAGGTGCACATTTCAAGTTTTTTTGATGCATATTTGCATATTATATTAAGCTTTTTTAGTGCATATAAATCCGGACTTTAATTATAACAACTGAATATTTTAATATGATGGTATGCAAAGTTTAAATTATCAATATCAATAAGGCTCTCAAGTGATAAAACAATTTTATATCTGCAAAAAAAACATAAATAATAAAGGTGGATTTACATTTAAATGGCAGGAGTTTAGTCAAATAACTAATAAAACATTTCTCATAAATTACCATCTTGATGAAAATTAAAAGTCAATACATCAATATTTCTATAAAAATATATTCTTTAATTTGGCTATCTTCAAATTTCCCATAATTTAAAAAATAAATAGTTATATTTTTATTTTTTGATTAGAAGTTTTTTTTAAATAAAATAATAAAGTAATATTATAGTCTGTTACCTATTAATTTAAATGAAATAGAATTCTAAAATTTAAAATTTTCACATAGATATTGCAATAAGTAAATAGATCGAGATATCATGTATAATAAGTTTAAATTAATAATAGTAATTATTTTGAAAAAATATTTTTTATTACTTCCTGAAGTTTTCCAATTGCAACTGAATTAATATATTTTATCTTAAATACAGCAAGATCGTTATTTAATTTTTCTTCTTCATTTTTTAATGTTTCTAATTTGTTTTGTATTTGTTCAATATAGTTTAAAGCATCTTGAAATTATAAATAAAACATAATTCGTCAATTATTCAAGTATTAATTTAATATAGGTATAGATTATTATTTTTACTAAAAATTATTTTGAAAATATACGAATATAAAATATAACTATTAACCAATTTACGATTTAACAATATAAAAATGAAAATGAAATATTTTTTTTTTTTACCACTTGAGTTCCACTCTGTAGAAATTGGAGCAGTTTCTAAAAAACTTTGCAACAGGTCTTTAGCTTTTATTTTTAAATTATTTTGTTTTTTTATTAATGCGTTCATAAAATAATTTTCTTTTATTTTTAACATTATTTCAGCGTCTTCGAGTGTGTTCTTGTAAGCATTCCAAACTTTAAATAATTGTTCATATCTTACTTTCATTATTTCAGACATTTGAATAGAATTTATATCTAAAATTTAGATTAAACCATTGATAAATTATTTAAATTTTTTTTTTCTCTTAAAAACGTGTTTTGATTGATTTTACCTAATACTTTTACATTGTCAGAAATAAGAGTAAATTCATAAGCTTTATTGTCGTATTCTAAAAAAATTTGTTTTCTCTGGTCAATTAATGAAATCAATTCAGTTAAATTTGTAGGCTGCGTCATAACTCTAAAAAAAAAAATAATAATAATAATTTGTAAAAAACATTCAAGATTATTAATTGATTTAAATCTACTTTATGCTGTTAATTTGGGCATATTCGTAAAATCCTTCTATGAGGTTTGTCGTTATTTTGATAAGTAAATCAGAAAAATGATTTCTCCATTCATCACAGTGTCTAATTATTTCATCTTTTAATATATTTGTCTGTACTAGAATATGAGCGACTTGAGCTACTGGTTTCATCTGGGATATTTTACTCTTATAAATTGAATATCTGTTAATTGAAATAATTTTTTTATTATTATAATAATCTAAATGATTATTTTCTTTAAGGAAATTAAATTTACTGAGCCATATCTTGGTTGAAATGTATCGCTGAAGAATTAAAATTTGTATATGCTTTAAAAAACAAATCCTTATCCATCGACCATATGTCTTTGTATATTAAAAAGTCGTGCATATAATGTCTTAATCGTCTTAAAGCATTTATAGTTGCTAATATTGATTGTATGAAATAAATATTACTTTAAATATTGAAAAATTCAAATGATATTATAAAGATTTATTTTACTTAATATATTCTTTTCCTGAAGTTTTGTACAAACCCAATTTTTAGAAATTTCATCTTCATATGAGACAGGATTTTTTTTTATTAGTTTCAATGAATAACACAACCTAGGTATTACTTTTATAGTCATTAATATATCTGGTAAAAAATTCACAGAAAACGCTAAAATCTCTGATAAACTTGATGAGTATCTAATCTATTAGTTATAATAAAAGTATAATATAAAGTATTATTTTTATATTTTGATTTCATTTCTTTATTATTTTTTCTTTATAATAAGTACCTTATTATCTATTAAATTCACGTGCATTATTATTGCTGGCTTTGGACCTGAGCCATCACCAACACTTAATTCTAAAATATTTTCTAATGAACATTGACAATTAAGAATCAGCGCTTTGCAAATTAAATCATCTATTTTCTCTATATAAAGTATCCAATACTCCATTATCTAAAAATGATAAGAAATTAATTATAAATAAATGATTAATATTTAGAAGATCGATGATTTATTTACATTATCGATGTGTTCTTTAAATCCTTGATAGATAACCTTAAGGTATTTTATAATTTGGTTATAATAATGAAATATTATTTTAATATTCTTGCTTCTGAAATATACCGTTAATTACTATATATATTACAATATTATATTTTGTAAATACTTTAATACATTTTTAATCATTTTTATAACGTTAAATTCATCAACAATCATTTTCAAAGTTAATAAGTAAAAGTTTAAAAATAATTGGAAGATTAACATAATATTAACTACATTGGTAGGAGAATCGTGAAACTTAATTCTTAGTTTGTTCATACTTTATAATAAATAAATTTATTATTATTAATTAACTAACTCTTATTATTATTATTTTTTGTTATTTTTGTAAAAAAATTGAAGTTTATATTATATGAATACAAAAGTTATAACAAAAGTTGAATGTTACGTTTAATGTTCATACTTAATTATTTCAATTGTCTTTTTGAGATCTTTTAACTCCATAATCTGTACTTGATTTGTTTTAAAAAGAGTTGAGTTTGCTATTTCTTCACAAATATTTACAATTTCTATGTTACAATATTTATAATTATCAATAACATATTGAACCTAAGACAAAATGATTAAATAAAATAGGTTAGGTTAGGTTAGGTTAGGTTAGGTTATTATTTGTCCATATTTTTTTCACAGAAAAAAAATTTAATTTCACTTAACTGATTCTAATTCATCAAAACATTCACGTAAATAATGATCTATATCTAGATGTTTCCATGTATAATGTTGAATTAGTGGTGATGTTGTTTTATTACACTGATCTATTAATTCACTGAATAATAACATTTCTTGTTCAGATAAACCTTTTAAAACATGATTTTTAATAACATATTCAAGTAGATAGATAAACAATTTTTTATATAAATAATTTTAATATACCACAAAAATGATCATACAGAAAATAACGGATGAATATTTTAGAAATAAAACATAAGTTAGGACAACTTTATTGAAAGTTGTTCACCGAGTTCAGATTTTCGAAATGCATTAATATCTAAATTATTAATTTATATTGTGTCTGAAGATATGTTACTCTGCATATACTATTTCGATCAGAGTATTACATTAGAAAAATAATGAAGATTATATTGAAAAAACGTTTTTAATTCCCTTGTGTAACGTGTAATCTCATCATTTTTCGGTACGATAATAATTATTTATCGTTCAATAGTTCAATTAAATGATTGCTTTTTTTAAAAAAAATTATATTATATTGTTCATTTATTTGCTTATTTTAAATACTAATTAACGAATGCAATTACCAGCTATAAGAGTATTATAATCATTTACAACTTTTGAAATATTTCGCTGCAGTCGTTTTATTTTTGTTGCATTTGTGACAATATTATTAGGTTTTAATATGTTTTTAAAACCAATTAATGACCAATATTCGATTTCAGCTATAAGAGTAAATGTATCTCTAAAACGAATTAAACAGGTACATGTTTTAAAATTATAAAATTATATGTTTTCATAAAATAATTGTTTAATACAATTCCAAATTAATCGACAAATGCCAATACTGGTCATTTTGATTCCCAACTAGAATGTTTTTTTCGAGCATCTTTTCATAATTGGTATTCAACTGTCTATTCCAACATTCGATGACATTATTTATTAGCTTTTGATAAATAACTCTATAATTTGCGTATTCTTTATTGAGTTTTTTAATATTTGTACAGGGTAATAACCAAATACGTTCAGATATCATCTAGAGTTTACAAAAAAAAGAAAGTATTTTATTAAATTATATAAAACACATTTTATTTTAAACATTGATATGAATTATATTGTTAACGGATTATTTAGTGCTAATTATACAGAGATTATATATAAAACTTGAATTTGTAATAAATAATAATATCCAACACTAGATTTGGCATGAAAATAAAACATGTATACTATACAAAGACTATGGTTTTTCTAACTAAAAAAAGTGTAAACAATATTTTTTATTCTAGATTAGAAATATTTTATTCAAACTTTTGGAGATTAATTATACTATAAGCTAGATTTTTTTTAGATGGATATAATTTAAACAAAACTTGAATGAGTATCCAAACTATAAAATATGTAGATGGGGGTTATGGGGTATGGGGATATGGGGGTAGAGAAGAATATTATGAGTATAGATGGATATATTAATATAATTATTAAAAAAATACTTAAGTGTTGTGTAACCTTATTTATTATTTTAAAGTTATTATTGTTAAATTAATATGAGAGATCAATACGTCAGAGTATAGTAAAATTATTTGTGGAAAATAAAATACTAAAAATTGTATTCTTCGTATTGGTACTCACGTTTTTAAGTGATGTAATACGTTTGTATTCAGTCGTGGCTGTAATACAGACACCCGCATATTGGGTAAAAAATGATGGTACTTGATAACTGATACCAGTAAAAAATCTCATAGCGAACGAAATATCATCAATTAGCATGTCATATACTTCATCGGTTTTCTTTTTAAAGTGTGCACTCAACTGTGGCCAACTAGAGAAATAATGCAAACTTTGTAAGACATTGAGCGCATCTTCAATATTACACGCGGCACTCAATGCGTCATTTAACAGTTGTTCGACTATAGTGCATAATTCTTTTACTTCGTTCTTGAATCTAAAATGTTTCAAAAATACAATTTATTATTTTAGAATCATTACAAAACGAATGGTTTTGGAACTAGTGACTGATGATTAGTATCTGACACATCTAAAGAACTTTGCGGTTGAGGGTGATACTTCCACTTGGTACATACTTGGAAGTTTACTTAATAACCTGTCCCCCTGATTATTACTCGCTTATATGGTTCCTATGTTCTTAATTAATTTATTTTCTTCATATATTTTCTTTACGAAAATGTAGATTTCTCTGAACTTTTATCCGCAGAAGTTAAGTAGTTAGTTAAGTTCAGTACAGGTTTCCCCATTAGCTCATCCGTTCCATTTCTTATTTAAATGCCTCGGTCACCTATCTATGCTCATTCTTTTCTCAATATCAGTCTCATACTCAGACGCTGACCTTTTTTTTTAACATTTGATTATATTTGTTATTTTATTATTGTTTGTATTTTCTAGATTAGTTTTATCTCTACAATATAAAATTATATCCTCACTACTGATTGGGAGTTCTGGAAATGCTACTAATGTCGATTATATCGATTTATAATATTGATTTGAATATTTCTCACTCGATTTCGTGTTGGTACCAATCTGTGGTTTTTACATTGAAAATTACGTTTTGAACGTTTTCCAAATTGTTAATTAATTTATTGAAACGCAATTCTATAGATTCCATTACTTTTTCGAACTCTAATCCTTTGGTAAATGAAAATTTTGGTTTTGGTATTTGATGACTTCCGTGATTTAATCTAATGTTAATGATTTAGAAAATAAATCATTAGGTTTTAATTATATTTTTGTTATTAAATATATTTAATATATCACCTTTTGAATAATATCATAGATTTAGATATATAATTTATATCTTTGCACCGATCCAAAAACATATGAATGTTCTTAGTTTCTACTGACCAATGACGATCGTTTTTAAAATTATAAATTTCAATTACCTGGTGAATAAGTAATTTAATAATCCAATAGAAATATGTAATAAATATATGTTTAAAACCACATAATTATTATTATTTACTTTAGTGTACACTAAAATGTAATTTTCACAACAGTTAATTGAAACTTCAAGTTTATTTAAAATACTTTCTGTACTTCCAGAAAATAATTCCGACAATTTTATGGTTTTCCGACATATAAACACAATTTGATTTCCTAGATATTCGTACAAACGATTCATATCGGACCTAAGTAATATAAAATGTATTATATATATTTTGAAAATAATATCATCAAATTAAATTTTACATTACCATTTGTTATAATGTGGCGATTCTTCAAAGATGAACATAAATTTCATAAATATATCTGGTAATCGTGTTAATATTTCATTAGGTGCACTAACATCGTATAAACTCATAACGGGCTCCAATAAAATTTGTAAATAATTAAGATTGGATATCGATTCTATTTTAGCTGCCTAAACCATACAGTTTATTAAATAATACTCAAATAGTTTTGACTATTTTTATGGTAATCATTTTGTAATTATTTCTAAAATCTATCTATCATATTATATAATAATATTAATCGTAATAATTACCTCTATTTCTTCTATAATGTTATTAAATGAACCAATAATTATTGATTCTTGCTGTTTCAATATTGTAAGAATTTCATCAACGCTTTTGTAACTTAACAATGTAGTTATAAACCTTAAATTTGTCACTAAAATGAAAATATAGATATCTGTATTGGTACCGTTGTTAGACTAATAATGTTAGGCAGGTAGGTAGGTAGTTAAAAAACGATTAATAGTTTATTAAATGTTAACTTTAAGTATATTAAGAAAACTGCGAAATTATAATACAAATGTAAACTTTTTTAACAATATTTTTATTAGCTTTGCGTTAGTACGATTAAAAATTTTATCACGAATTACTTACGTCTATTTTTCCAATAATTTATCTCATCAACAATATGTTCCATCATATATTCACATCGAGTTGGTACTCTCTCACTGTCCATCAAACACTTTTGGATTTCTAATGTGTATACGTTTAAAATATCTAAAACACATTGTAAAATTCACAAACATTTTGAACTTCACAATTCCAGTCTGTTGCTTTGGGTATAACTTAAACTACGTTTAAATCAATCATATTTACAATACATATGGATTATATTTTATAATAATAATTATTCTTTGTATTTCTCTATATCAAATACCTACTGAATTACTAGCAGTTATTAATAATCTAGTTTAGTTTCTATTTATTGCAGTATTTTAAATGTATTAGTTATTAATGTTTAGGTATTATATTACATATCCATAAATAATATTACAAATTCTTATCAAATTTAAAATTACTATTATGTATATTGGACACTAACAATTCAAACTGAACAAACTTATAAGAGTTTTAAATTTCTATAAAACGATGTTAAATAAGTCATTATTATTATTAATTCAAAACGAATAAAATATTTAAACAGACATAATATACTTCAAATGAGTTGAAACTTGTTATCATAATTTATTCATAATTAATAAATAGATATTAACTAAAAAACTTCCAACTTATAATTATGAATATTTGATGTATTATAAGTGCAATGTTGTTATAATATAAATGCATAATTTATATTTAAATTTTAGAGACTTTGAGTGTATAACAACCTATACATAATTATCGTGTTTTATTTAAAATTTATAGTATCTAACAATTAATATGTTCTGTCTATATTTGTGTTTATGCAGTGTACGATGAATACTAACTTTCAAGTACTCTTAGGGTTTCTTCACTGACACCTTTTGAAGTCTCGTTAAATTTTCCGACTGTTGTTGGTATGTAAATACTGGGCATTCCTAAAAACTTGTATCTTAACGAGCACAACTCTTGTATAACGGCCCTATATTGTTCGAAAAATTGATCTCTTTCATCTGATAAACGCGACTTAAGGACCAAGAAAATACGTCAATTGTTTATGAATTGGTTTCATGATAAGTTAATCATCGTTATAAGTTATATACTTATACGTCACATATCACTAAGAAAAATATCTCCTATTGAAATTGTTATGAATTAATCTCGTCCAATTTAAATTAATACTACCTACATACATTGAAAAACTAAATTTTTACTTACGAGTATGTCGCTTAATCTCAACAAATAAGTTTGTTTTAATTAATTATAATTCGTAATTAAAATTATTATAGTTATTTTTTTCACAGACTGCGATATTCATGCGTCGAAAAAATATAAAACCACATTAATAAAATACATAAACAAAAACATTCAAACTATTTTATTTTATTTTTTTTAAATTTTATCGACAGAACACTACAATCATCAACATCTAAGTTCTGTTCCATCGATCAGTTTGAAATGTCATAAGTACGAGACAATTGTTAAATTAAAGCAGTAGTGATATTTTACTTGATATATTTTGACGTTTATTTATTTAGATCTAGGACAGTTGGTCAAAAGATATTTCGGCAATGGACAATTATGGAATCATAAACAATTCATCAACAATAAATTTACATTTTTTGTCAACAGATAGTTCATCATAAAAAATAATTTTTAAATTCAATGAATAATAATAATAATATCAATAATATTGTTAGGTAATTACGATGTACGTGTGTTTTCAACAAATATTTACTTCGATAAACATTTAGCAATCGCTTTCAAAATATTTCATATTTTATATATTGGTTAATTTTAAACGCGTATCTTTTAATTTTTTATTTATTGGAGATCGTTGCACGTGGTTTTGTTACTTTAAAAATGTTTGTTGGAAATTTTTAATTTCTAATTTTTAATGATTATATAATTCAAAACCTATTTTTTAGATAAACGGACTATTTGACCAAAACTTGTTTTGACTAATACATTTTTGATAAATTATCATTTTTGACGAATGGTCGTTTTTGACTAAATTTTCGGATACCGGTCTATACATGTGGATATCATATCAGCGAAATACTTTTTAACTATAAATTTTATAATACATACACTGAATGCAATTGTTTAGTAAAAAAAGGATACTAGTTGACCAAGAAAATACAAAAGGAGAATATAGAGAATCAAATAATAAAAACATAGTTTTCTCCAATTGCGTGTCCATTTTTCCAAATGAAACCAATTTTAAGAAATTCGAATTGTCCATACGTCTAGCTTCCTTTACGTTCAATTTTAGGAACCACATAATAGTATCGGTACGAGCATCGGGTATACAACAAGTAGCTTTAAGTATATCGTTTTCATAAAACAAACAAATCATTTCTTGATCTGTACTGAAAAACTGTTCGAGACTGGATATTATGTCTTTAGTCCAATCAGATTCCTTCATGTAAGGAAGAAATGTACAACGTTTGATGCGGTTTACCTGTAATAATTAATTCGTTAAAAATAATAAAGATTTTATTCGTTCTCAACGAAAACACATAACGTTATTATATTATTTAAATAAAAAGTACTCGATATTATTACGTATCTAAGTATTATTTTTGTTATACTAATTAAATATTAAATCGCAATTAGTTAATTAGTAACAACACAATTAAACACTATGGTATGTGTACGTAAAACATTTTTAAACATAAAAAATAATATCTAAATAATCTAAATATTAATATACCCATAAACTCGGCGAGTCATTATATCAATAAAATATGTTTTATATTCATGTAAAAGTATACCGAGTTTAATATTTGCGATTTAACGTACCAGTATTTTTATGGTTGACGATTCCATCCTGTCTTCTTGTTCACTCATGTTTTTTAATTATTTTATTGAACAGAATAGACTAAAGAAAATACGGACTACCCGCGCCATCGCTACACCTATAACTATAATACGTTATTCGAAGTGTACAAGTTGGCCGCAATGAAAACGATAGTTACCTAACCGAACGTGGTTTGTTACTATGGTCACCCGTTTCTTAAGTACGATGTTTAACTGCGTCGGTATAGGGATTGTTTATGAGTCACCTTCACACGATGTCACGATTGTCTGTACATTAACTCCGTCCCTTACGCACGTGTGAACGTATCTCATCGTCGTTTATGTCGGAAATGGACGGTTCGTGTTGAATCTCCGATTCGGAGTTCTCAATCACACACACAGGAAGGGTTAATGATTCAAACCCGACCACCGAGATTTGTTGTTACATTTTGTAAATAGTTGGTCGCCTATGAATTTGTTTTCGCACACGCGTTTGGTCAACATTTTTCCCGAATTTTATAGCTTAAATTAACCTTATTGCCGCGATCGGATGTACAAATCATGAAATAAAATCAATAACCTCACCACCATTCGTACGTAAAATTAAACCGTAGTCTTAAATATTAACGCGAATTTCAACGGCAGTTTCGGACTGATGAAAATAAGATGATTAGGATGACTAATGATTGTATAAAAAATTAAAAAGTATATCCAGAAAAACGGTTGATGACGATAGATATAACGTCTTCTCACTTGGGACTCTGGTTTTATCATAATCAGCTAGATATAATATGTTTAATAACTAAATATCCGATGAAATACTAGATTAGGTTGTAATGATGTCGACGAGACGTCTAGTGATCTAGAATCGATAGATACTGTGGAAATTGTTTAAGTCTTTGAAATATTTTTTTTTAAGATATCAGTATTGGGTTTAAATAACTGAAATGTAATTTTTCAAATTATTTCTAAATCTATAAAATAATTAAGAACATAATATTCACAATAAAATAATATATTCAACTTTACGTTAATAAATAAAACATTGAATTTTAATATTAGTAATATCTAACGCGTAGTAACGTTAACATTATATTTATAATAGATAATTAAAACTTCAGACTGTATAAATATTAGATAGGAAGTCTGTATGCAGTATGGTTTTAAAATTAATAGAAAATCGATTTTTGTTCTCACTTAATGTTTATTTTTGTCAGTCAGAATTCCCTATTTATATTTTAAATTCCTGTGACATATTTACATTATATACTCACAATTCATAGCAGAGGAAATTTACAAAAGTTCCTTTTAGTTTTTTTTTCAGTAGTTCAGTCAACCTTTATGAAAATTGTTTGAAATATAGATTTTTAGATGTAAAAAAGTATGATAATACATAACTGTAGTTTTAAACAAACAAGTACTACCTATGCCAAACCTATGTTTTACGTTAAAATAATAATTTCCTACATAATTTTGTACATATATTTCTTAGAATTGTATAAAATAACTTTTACAGTAAATGTTCTAAAGGAATGTTTAAATATCTTAAAAACAGTAACTGTGTTATTTTTTAACCTAAATTGTAGAACGATTATTTTATATTTATCTATATTATATTTTTTTCCAAATTATTTATTATTTTACTAATTAAATATTAGATATACAGTTATAATTTAAACCTAAATGATTAATGATATGTATTCGACTATATAAATTTGCTAAAAAGTCAACTCAAAGCTATGGGTATCTATACTTAGGTTAAGTATATACACTAAGCCAGTAAAATGACCAAATAAATATAATCAACAATGATTGTATAATCTTGTTTATTCGACTTTGTATACATACAATATAATCACAATAATTTTGTACAAATTCATAGTAATACATAAATATTATTACATATATGTATATAATTTTTTTTTTTACAATAACTTAGTAAAATAACATCACATCCAACATCTTCACAAGTACTAAACTATGAGTATATGGTTAACAAAAAAATGTGACGTATTACTTAACAATACATTATAATGCAATAATTTAACAACAGTTCATAAAAGTCTATTCAAGTATCTAAGGTCGCAGCAAAATATACATTAATTATCAGTTTATATAATGAGCTTTTTATTATCCGCTTATACGATTTAAAATTTCTTTACTTTGGAGTGCAGATGACATTATTTAAGTTTTTCACCACACGAACACCGATAAATAATAATAACTACATAGTATACAACCAGAAACAAAAATCGTACTTATAAAATATATAGTATTTATTATTTATGAGGTAACTGTATTGAGAAAAAAAATCCTAATTATTCGTTTGACAATAATATTGTTATCTTAACTGAACATAATAACTACGTACTGTGTTTGGTTTTAAAAACATTACGTCCGTTTGGAAACAACGTATTATTTGAAACGAAACATAATATGACATGAGCAAAACGAACAAAATGAAGGAAAAACACGATTACCATACGTCGTTTTTTGCTCAATCGGCTGATTATTTACGTTATAATTTATAACGTTTTGCCAGTCGAACTGATGGAACAACACATCGGTAACATTACTATGAACAATAAATAAATAAACCCTTTGGCTAAGTAATATTTAAAACAAAATATAATTGGAACACACTCTCGACAGTCGAGCACTTAACGTCCCCGACGGGATAAGGTATCGGATAGGTACATGACGTAAAAAATAGCATACCGCGTTGTCTAATTGTTACAAAAAAAAAAACAAAAAAAAATAATAAAAAATAAAGAAAACGGTCGATTGTTGAGAAAATAAGTATAGATTTACATAGAAAGAAAAAGAAAAATACAAACAAACGAAATATCTATTAAATAGTTAAAAAGTGAATCGATACAATATTATAACGATTTGTATAAGTAAAAATAAAAATAATAATATATTGTCTAAATATACATTCCAACCTAGATCTATTTATAGATATAAAATACATTTTTTTATTTATTTTTTTTTTTTTGGCTTCGTAAAGTGTGAATTATATAATATTACTTTTCTCCAATTATACATAAATATAATTATCGATGCGAGCGAAAACGTTCAAAAAGGTACAATTGAATATTAATAATACAACAATGGATTTATTTTTTAACATTTCGTTTCGTTTAAAAAATATGTTTTCGCGCAATGACGTGCGAGAGAAGCACACGAACATCGCGAATGCGTAAAACGAATATAAATTATAAATATGTATAAATTATTGTTGTACAAGCGAAACATTGTAACGTAGGTACATGATAATTATTATTTCGCAGGCGAAAACGGATTAAAATAATTTTTAAGAACGATAATAATGATAATATTGTTATACTGTTTTATTATCATGAAGGCAAAACATAAATAAACACGATTATTATAATAACATTATAAAGTGTTACAAAGGACGATAATAGTATAGGTTTTTTTTTAAAAAAATTTTTTTAAATTTTTATTTAAAAAAAAAAAAGCACGAAGTTCACAGATGAGCCAAAATGTCCATTTCGGTTTCCCTGCCGCACCGGACGTTTGTGGTGATGGCGTCGTTGTTGGCACTGGACACGGTCACGATCACGGTACCCGGCGGATTGGTGGCCGGCGTGGTCTGCACAATCGTCACCGGGCCGCGGCCGATCATCCGGTCGGCCGCCGCCGTCTTCTCGTCCGCGTCCACGTCCACTTGCACGTCCACGTCCACGTCCACGTCCAGGTCCAGGTCCACGGACGCGGGCAGTTTGTCGTCCACGCCGTCGCCTGCGCCGCCGACGGCCTCGGACATGGCCGAGCTCAGCTGCGACGGGTCGCGGCTGTGGTGGCCGCCGATGGTCGTCGCGGCCGAGGCCATCACCATCGCGGCCGCGGCCGGATCGATCATCATCATCTGCAGCTGGTGACAGCCGCCCGGCCGCAGCGTGCTGGCCCGCGACCGGTAACTCGGCGGACCGCTGTAGTCCGCGGCCGTCGTCTGCAGCTGATGGTGATGATGGCCGTTGTTGATCAACGCCGACGACGGTTGGTACACGTACAGCTCGCCGGAGTCGCCGCGGCAACAAATGTTTTGACCTCTGGAAAACAAAGTTTTAGTTTATCGTTGCTATACATTAGGCGTGTTTTCGCGATTAACCTGGTTATATTTATTATCAGTCGTGTTTATAAAATTTTGGTTATTGGTTAAAGACCCGCGAAAACGATGTGGTTGTGGTTATTACAAGATTACACAAAATAGGTAACCGAAAGACTATAGTTCATAAAATAATACTAAATAGTTTTATTGTTTTATGTATTAATAATCGTTAATTGTGGAAATCGTAGCTTTAAATATTATTTTAAATCAATAAACTCAATATTGAACAATGAATATGTACAAACGTGTACCAATTTAATAGTGCATCAAAATATAATTTAAAAAAAATTTTTTTCGTCAGATAGGATGAAATTTATAAACGTTCCAATTTCAGATATATTTAAGTTATAGAAAAATTGACTAGAAAAAAATAACGCAATATTTTCGACTTGTATGTACACAAAACAATTATGTTTAATAACAAATATTCTGTGGTTTGAATTCCATATTATCACGTTTCTATATTATCAATAACCAAACGATATAATCATTACATTTGATCGGTTATAAAATGTCAGTAACCTATAACCAAAAGTTATTACCGAAGAAGTAACCAAAATTGCGAAAACGACTTGTTTATAAAATACAGTAACCAGGTTACATTTGGTTAATCGCGAAAACACGCCTATTATAAAAGCTTTGGCGAATTCGGAATGTTAAGAACGTCCAACAGACTCTTTGTCCGAGGGCACGAAAGATTGTAATGTGACATGGTAGCGATAGATCGAGTTGAGTAACAGGAATTGTCAGACTAGATATAGTTGAGAGAGTGGGCGAACAAAGAAGTAAAACGAAAAAAAGATTATCGACACGATATAATTATAGGAAGTAATGGATGTTCACATCAGACGACTCGTCACGTTTCGTAAAAAATTGATATTTTGTTGTCCTGTGCCACGTGCGATCGTCATAGTTTACTTATATTATAAGCCAAAAGCCTTCGATTCAATGATTATAATTAACACGTACGATAAAGAATAAATAGATGTTATATTTCCTCATGCATAATAGAGAATATCTTATTATTATTATTATACTAGATGTCTGTAGGCAAATTCAATAAATCCGTGTATTATACGTTTTAAAGTATTACGATCGATGGAATTATTATACCTAACTTAACCAATATAGTGGTCAGGAAATTGTTTTTTACTTGAAATTGCAATTGTTTAAATGGCTTGCATAGACCAATGTATTAGAACATTGTTTTAGTTAGATTTTTTTCTAATTACTTTTAAGTTATTTAGCTTTACATTTCGCGTACAACTTGTTTTTTTTGAGACGTGACATTTGCTCGAGGCGTTCTCAACATGATTCTGAGTTTTTAAGATTTAAGTAGGTAGATTATAATTTTATGCTGTTTACCTTATCAGTGTTCCTGGTTGCGACCTATACGTCGGAGGCGGCGAGGCAGTGACAGGCGGCATATTCGTTTGTCTGTCTAACAGCAGTAGCCTCAGTCGGTATTCTTGCATTGACGCCTGGTAGGACGGTGGCGGAGCTCTGTACTCGAACTCGGGATACATCATGGCTGTACGAGAGAGAAAAATATACACATTATTAATTCAATTATAAATCATACAGTTCATCTTGACAATTGGGTAACGTTTTTAAAGTTGTTTTTAGAGATCCTATAAAAGTGTTACCAACATACTAATACTAAGTATATACGTAGGCGAACAGGAAACGACAAAAGTGTCAAATAAAATCATTTTGTTTTACCTATTTTGAGGTAATGTCTATCCTGAGGTTACTCTTTATTCAAATCGAATACAGTTTGAAAATAGAAAATGCAATATTTTTCTATTATTGAAGAAAATATTGTGAAAATAAGCCATAATGTCCCAACTATTAATGTATTGCGTTTATGGCGTTAATCATTATTGTACTTGGTTTTTTGGTAATTCTGGTAACCTTAGAGTTTCCCGACCGTTACAGATACGTGACGTCAGCCATTGATCAAGATAAATTGCGAAATTGTTTAAAAATTGTCTAATTTTATCTCAGGTTTCTTACCAGCATAAGGATGATGTGGACGGCCGTAGGACGGCGGCAGTCTGGGCACGAACCGACGGTTGGCTTCGGCCGTGTCATCCAAAGATCGGCCCAATCCGAACACCGCTCCGCAAGACGACGCTTCTTGACCAGCAGTCAAGCGCCACGCTATACCGCTAATGGCCACTAGAATAACGCCGACACCTGTATAAGGACACAAATGATAAGAAAAATCAAATTTAATAATCGTTATTTATATATTTTTTATCGTCAGTAAAAATCGTGTCGGGGCACATTCAGTGGCGTTACTAGGTAAAAAAATAGAGGGGAGGGCAAAATAATGAACTCACCAAAATTGTAAACGGTGGGGGGTGGGTAAAAATACATTTTTCTTTTACATATACCTAATTGTTTGTTTTTACAATACTACAAAAGGCACAAGCCTTGTTAGGTAATTGAGGAGAAGGAAGTGAAGGGGTAGATCTTCTAGAGACTTATATAAACAGTATTGCCAGTTACCACTTTACTTGAATTTATGATTAACATTTTAAGTATATGAGTATAAAAATAACTATATCCCCTAAAAAAAATTCCTAATTACAATTTATATCTGACACGTTTTCCATATGTGATGATCTCAGAAAAATATATTTTAACGACTCGAAAACCGGAACGATTTTGTTTTATAAATACGGTATAGTTAAATATAAACACTAGATTTATAAAGTACATTAGGTATATAGTATAATACTATGTGTATAATACTATCGTATTTTTTACTTTTCGTATCGGCGGTTGGTTAAAAAAAAATAAAAATATTTTTTGGTTACGATCGTTGGTCACTTCGATCGGAAGTTATCCAAACATTGAATAATATCATATTCATATCATATATTGAATCATATTCATCCTGTACATATTATTTTAATGAAACGCGCATAAATAGACTTTCGATAAACCACGATTGGGGATGGATCCCCCTATCCTCCGTCTAATTCTCCACGAAGTTTAATTAAAACTTTTTGGTTTTCGTAAATTAAACAACACGTTTGCTATACTATAATTAGCGGCGTCGGTCTAAGGAAATGTAAATTAATTATCAACCCCGAAATCGATTGTTAACAATATAATTTCCCCGTCTATATTATATATATGTATGGTATACAACTCTGCGAAATAATAATAATGGAAAAAAAATAAACATAATTGAGATACTGGAGGGTTTCTTTTTTCTTCCCCCTCACTCTCCTCTTTCGCTCATTATCTCTCTCTCTCTCTCTCTTTCTCTCTCTCTCTCACTCACTCCTCTCACGACCCGAGTGCGTAAGTATATACTTTGAAGGGATGTAAAAACAACCCTAGCCTACGAGGACGTATACTGCGGTTAGAGTGAAAACATTTAAAAGGGAACAACAGTTAGACTAACGCATTATCGTGAGTCTTTGTGTCCTGGGTAATGTACAGTAACATGGCGGCACAGTGGGAGGGATAATAATATTTCGTTTTCAAAAGCCATTAGAATTAAAATATATATATACCTATACACATATAGATACAAACTAATAATATTTCCACTATAATTAAATTCAGTTTTCTACTTCACACGAACACTTAACACTTTTGTAATGTGCCCACCGATGTATGTAGATTAATTTTTACCGATAACAATATAATATATTGTCATATAATATTATATGAATAAATTCACGTGTAAATAATCGATAATTTCAAAAGTTATTAATAATAACTTATTTGTTATACCTACGCAACAAGTATATTACTTAGATCGCGATTATATCCGATTAACTTCGTTACACACGACATGTGATAATAATTAAAACCCACAATTCTTTTAGTCTTTATTACCACATATTATGCATTTGATTAAAACCAAGCTGGCTAAAAAAACACAAATTTATTAATTAATCCAATCTACAGATTGCCCGCATAAAATTCGATAAACTTTAGGGTGTCACACAATTTGATTATCAGATTATCACGATAGTTAGGTTAGGTCAGGTTATACTTAAATGCGACCAAAACTTATATTATAACTGTATGATTTGTAATCATTATAAATAATACAATAATGTCAATAGGTAGTATACGACGAAAAGAAAATTGTTTGATTTATGTTATTATCAATTTAATTTTATAAATTGCATCTAATATACAGTACAAACAAATCGTTTTTAACACATATTATCATGTTTCAAAACATTTTGAAGGAACACATGCATTGTTAATATAATATTTGATCGAAAATGGGGTCAAGGATAATATTTTACTATCTAATAAGTAATATGAGTATATTATGATATATTTCCGATGTTCATGGTATCAATTTAATAATATTTTTTATTGGAAAATTAATCAATATTTGTTTTCAAATAGATTAGAATTTATATTTTTAGATGTCATAACTGATAAGAGTCGATAACTCAAACATTTTACTTTGTAACCAAAGTTAAAAGTATGGGCGTTTTTCTATTATTACAAGTTATTAGTGAATTATTTATGGTTAATAGTATTGTATTTGATTTCCCAAATAAAATAATATACTCGTACTTATAAATCACAATAATTGAGAAATGTTTTAAAAATTAAATGTAGTATTTGTGAACAATATAAAATATCTCAATGGTTCATAAATATTGAAATATTATTTTATTATCTCAAAACTAGCTTTTAAAAGTTATGTTTTAATGGCTGAAAAAATCTTGATTGCTCAACGACCAAACCTACTGACTATTATTAGATAACAATATTATGTGTAAAGAAATCAAATATTCAATTAAATACCTAGAAAATTTATTGTCACGATAATGTTATACGTATGTATATTTATCTCCTGATTGATTTAACATCACATTATTTTGTATCATCAAAATCATGCACATCATAAATAATAAGAGAAGTTTTGAAAGGCTTATTGAGTAAATATTTATTATAATAAAAGAAATACATAATGTTTATTGTTATTTTAAGATACTTAATTAATCTATATATTTAATTTAATTCTGGTAATAAATATGATATAGTATTATGTTAATCTATTCATTAAAATAGCTTTTTTTTTTTAAAAAAAAAAATAACTATAATTAATGAATTAAAATTGTTTACAATTTGTAAAAAGATATTTATTGTAGCGATAATAAATATTCGTTTTGAACTGCTAGAAAAAGAAAACGAATAGCAAATGCCATCAAAATCCGTACTGTAATTATAAAATGTTTGTTTTGTTTCATTTGCAAGTTGGGAAACGTCGACGAAAAGCGCTGAAAACCATTTACATGTAAATAGATAATATTATACGGTATCGCTCTCTCATCGTTCTCGTGACCGAGTCAATTATGTTTTATACCTTTCATTGATATTCGTCAGGCGTTTTGTAGAATCGAAAACGTATCTATCTGCGATATAAAATCTATTCCTCGACGATATCATACTAGGCACTCGGAAGCGGATCTGTTGGTTTTCTGACTACGATTTACAGTAGGATTTACTAAATTAGGTACTTCACGTGCACACACACGCGGGTATATTTTCAAAGTTAACCAGTCGGTAGCGTAGTGTGAAATTGGATAATAATTGAGGAAATATTATACGCAGCATTGGCTTTTCTTTTCCCATCGTAAATTTACACTTTTCTCGGCTGTACATACATTATGTAGAAACGAATAGGATACCTCCTAATAATAATAATAACAACAACAACAACAACAAATCTCAGCGCTACAAAATATTGTTTCTTCTCTCGTTTGCTCATATTCGTTCTCTCCCTCTCTCTATATAGCGTCTCGGTTTCAATATAAGTACATAAATAGATATCTGCTATTATAACAATAATAATTTCTACAACTCGGACGAACAACGAAAAACCCGAAAATAATATTATATTGTCCAGCCTGCAATGACTGTGTACATATTTTTTTTTATTATAATATTTTTTTTATATTTCACTCGCACGCATTCACGGTGTCGTTATAATAATACCTATACGAGCGTGTACGACGTGAATAGAGCGCTTATTGTTGGCTATTATTATTATTATTATTATTATTATTTTCCAAAAGTTGTTTTTCGTCTTTGAAACGATCCGTAATGATTACAGTCACAGTCTAACCCAACCTGCACGCGAGTACGAGATTAAATTATATTATTTCGCTTTGGCCGATACATCGCGGTCGTCTTATATGCAGGCGGTTCGTGCTAGCAAGGTCGGTCGGTCGACTACCGCGAGCGATGAAACACTGTAGTTACCAGTCGATTAAACACGAATTGGCGCATACAGGTTAATCAGAATAGTGTAAATAATAATAATTATAATAATATAATGGAGATAATATTGAAAACGTACATGTAACTCCAATAGAATTCTGATCACTCTGTATAATTGTACATGTACCTGCATTCGTATGGATTTTTGACGGTTAGTTTAGCCCCCGAGCCCGTATAATATTACGATCTCGTATATAGATTTCACGAGATTGTTCCAAACGCGGGAAAAACGAGAAAAATAATAATATAATACTATAATACACATTGTGTAATTAATCAGTTCAAAGTGCTATGAGCTTTCGTCGCATATCACGCGTCTTTTGAATATTATCATAACGTTATAACACCGGGTGATAGGAAAAAAAAAATAATGTAAACTTGACCCGGTTTCGCGTTTGTTTGGTCGCGACAATACCACCTAGCCACCGTATCTGGAAGATCACATATTTGAACGATTGTTTTGAAATCCTGAGCCCGATGCGCTTTAGCAGAGTTAGGACCGCATAACTAATTACCGTCTTCTGACAGTGTCATTTGTCGGTTTTACAATATCGTTAGGTTAAAAAAAATATAGTAACGTGATAATATTGTGTGTGTGTACGCTTATATTATTTTATACTACCTACGGAGTCGTTTATTTCGAAACTCATAGGTGCACGCGACCTTTAATGATTATAATCCATAGCATCTTTGACCTAAATTGACATTCGACTTCTATCATCCGCAGCGTTTATTGTTTTATAATGACTATCGGTAAAATCTACTAGACCGCGTCAACATGATTAATGACTTATAAACCAAAAGCGAACCATTGTTTTTTGTTTTTTTTTTTCGTTGTTTTTTTTAATTATAGAATACTATGTTCAATACTATGTTAGAGTGTAAAACAAGACAGACATGCGTCTTAAAATTTTAAAGCATATTGCTCGACGTGTTCTCATTAAAACTTTACTGTAAACATACATTTTCAACGTCGTACTCGAATTTATTACGCGACTGTGTTTTTAAACAATTCGGAACCGCGTAATTTAATTCAACAAAATATAGACCAATATCACGAGCAATATAATAAGTATCATTAAACTCATTTATGTTAAATACAAATAATATCGAACTCGTACAACGAATTCACTTTGCAGATATATCATATATATACGGCCATATTCGAAGTTTATTACACACTAAATTTTCATCGCGAGTACACCCTTCCCAAATAATCATACATACACATTACACACGCATTTTTAATCGAACGATGACGTCATTTTTATGATCATGGTAGTATGATAATAATATATAACATTTATAACACACAAAGCTACTATCCAAAGCAATTTACAAAATGAGAAATACAAAACGGAGACTTATACGTTTTTCTATCAAAATATCAAATCATCTTAATAGGTTTCCATTATTGTTATTATTTAATATATTTACATTAATTACCTCATTCATTCAATTTTATTTGTATTCATTTATTGTTCAATTATGTTATTGACTCCCCAATAATAAACAATAACAAAAATAATATATTTGCATATCACAACATTAAATCAATATATATATATATATTTTTGTAAGTTTTATTGAAATCAAAACAATCAAATCAAAGTATGTATTTTGTTATATAACTGAATAATTGATAAAAGTAAAATAAAATTTTGCGTGAAATTAAATTGTACTAATAGCAGATTAGAAGGAAGTATAAGAGAAAAAATTATTTTAATTGGACTTATTCATTAAATTGGTTTGAAATATGTTTTTTACGTAGAACTGTTTTTGATGGTATTGAATATTAATACGTAGTGTATGAACTTGTAAAATAAACCGCATAGTTTAGTACACTAAAAAAAACTAACAAGATAAATTTGAATGTGTTTAATTAAATTATCTTACGTTCGATTTACATTAATAATTGTGAATAATATTATTTTGCTAATTATTAATGTATCCTAAATATGTAATTATCCAATCTATTACTAATATTTTATAATATTATTCACAAAATATAGTATAAATTAAAACACAAAAATTAAATAATATGAAAGATATAATTATAAACTGTTTTCCTTATTAATTTTTTTTTTTTTAAACTGAACACTTAACTTTTATAAAAAATTTAAAATGTGTTTACGAATAAACGAGTATATATTTCTTATTATAAAAAATTATAATTCGAATGAAACTATAATATAAAAGTCTATATTTTCATACTATGAAAAATAAATGTTTAACTAATTAGTATATAATATGAGCGAGATACTGACTAATAAAACGTGATTAATATCATAAAATAGTATAAAATAATAACCAAAATGAAAAAAAAGCGAATTAATTGTACGATTATAATTTATACATAAATTAGGATTATAATAGTTATGGTTAAAACAATGTAATTATTGTAATTTAAACACGACCCACCGTCGTACGGTAGATAAGTATCTATTATACAATACTGATTATTAAAAAAAAAGTGTTTAGATTAAGTCATTTCGGATGTTCGGATATAAAAATTACGATTTGTAGGAATTTATTTTTCAAGGATGTAACGATTTTATAGATGAATTTTAATAAGTGTAATAAAGAATTTTATCTCTAGCCCCCTAGACTTATAAATTTATTCTTCACATTTGTTTTTTTTTCTACTGAACACCAAAACTTAAAAAGAAAAATTCGATATTTTACCACGTCTGTATATTATAGTGAATATTATAGTAATATAATATTATACTTTCAAAGATACGATGAATCTGTTCAACGATTTAATATTATGTTATTATTTTCTTACGGTTAGGCTTTTAATTATAGTTTCTTGTCGTCGTTTATTAGGAATGTCAAAGGCACGTGTAGTAATGGCGAGCCAGATCGCGTAAGGGTTGAATTATTGGAAAGACTTTAATCCCGAACTTAACAAATCACTAAAGTGGAATAAAATGATATTTTCGGCGTTTCTTGTATATTTCCTAATTAAAAAAAAGTGTCAAAAAAGAAAGAATAATAATAAAAATCAATTAAAAAATGTGATTATTTATTGTACAATAAAAGAAAATGTTTTTTTTTTCTAGAAAGATCCGCGGCTATATTTTTTATCTTAAAAGTTTCACGAGTCTCACTTATTCAAAAGTCTCAAAAGTACCAACCCTTCAATACAGAGTTGCGAGTGTGACGTGTATAAACTATCAGACGTTATTATGATAATTTTTTGCACCAAACGATTTAGTTGTACCGTTTATATATTTCCGGCCGGTTCGACGATTCAGCTATTTTATTTCTTATAACTTATTCAGATACGGTCGCGTTGTATTACGTTATACATTTTACTGCAGATAGAACATCATCGTGGCCGTGATACGCATAATCCTGAGGTTATACTCTTTGATAATTATTATTACCGGTTGTACGCGTGCGTTGTTTTACACAGTCTAAACATCAGTTACGCATATACTGTTTTATGTTAATATTCTAAGTCATTAAAATATTCGAAACAGTGTCAGCGTTTGTGTTATTTATTATAGACACTGAGGTTGTCTTTGGGCGCGGTTAATGGGTCGAAAAATCGTTTTGGTCCTTCTTCCTCTTGTTTGAACCTAGAATAATTATCTTAAAACCATCGAAAAAATATCGTTTTTTCCTCGTGTATTTAATAATGAGAAAACAAAACTTGGATTCAATATATTCTATGCAGACGTCGAGTCTCAAGTATAATCAATGTAACATCTAGATGCGGGTTTAATGTTCATTCTGAATTATGAATGTACGTTAAGGGAATTAAAAAATCCCAACCCCCAAAAAAATCGATTTCATATAATCACATTTATATAGGTAGCAGGCATATACTTTATAAATTATAGTACCTAACATGGTTTCTTTTAGTCGGTACTTCAGTGTAGGATAAAGCGATTGTTACGAGCGAAAAATTATTATAGATACATGCTAGTTTTTCTAATTAATGATACTTTTGAATATACTTTGCAGACAGTATATGTAATTTAAAAATTATGAAATTAATATAAATAAAAATGCCCAAAATTTAAATCATTAAAATAAAGTTTTATACATCCTTATTACATTGTAAAATTCTAAAGTAATTATGAGTTTATTTTTGTTAAATTTTAACGCATATAAACGCATTTGAAATTTTAGAAATAATAAACTATAGTGATTTACTATTATTGATTTTCAGAATATCCATCAAAGAAACGTATATAATTTGCATCAGCGACTATCACGGAATTGCAGATATACGAAAAAACTATGTATTGGAAAACATTTTAATGATTGAAAAACAAAATATTAGTATGATATTTAAATAAATTACATAATATCTGAAGATAATGACTATACGTATCACTTTTATTTTTTTAATACTTTTAATTGTTTGTTTAATATGTATACTTTTTAATATCCTATCGTAATATTATTGTAAATTATTTAAATGACACTTTAGGTTGAATAACATTAAGTGTATACAGTATATCTGTAGTATATATTAATATTCGAGAGTATTAAATTATTTACATCAAAAAAGTTTTAAAACATTTAAAAGTTTAAATTATATACATATTTTATGAATAGGCTTCGAAATGCTTGTGAAATGTTCATAAGTTTAAAAAATCGTCATAAAAATAACTTTGGGACATTGTAAAATTACAGTAGTAAATTTCAAGACAAAAGTAAGTCTTGTTTAAGGTACATTTTTAATCTGCATCAGATGCATGATGCCATTTAGATATTTCGCAATGATATAAAATAAAAATAGTATTCTGCAGAATAATATTTTTTCTAATTTTTTTGTATAATAAAACGTTTCGAAATATTTTGAAGCGATAAAATAAATAAAACAACATATGATTATGTCATCGTTGAATATATAAACATATATATTCATTCGATTGCTACATTGTGTTAGGTTAGTTTTTTTGCAAATTGATAGTTTGGATTAGTAATAATCTGTAATTTATAATAAATAAGAATAATTACTTTATGTACACTGAAATTACTTCACAATTATACTGATTTATGATTATTTTTATGGTATTAAATTTTTTATAAATTTAATATTACTAAAATTAATTATATTTATATAATATACAGATGGTTGATCGCACAATTATAGAGAATCAAAATGTTACTATAAGATTAATAATATAATAATATACACAAGGACGGTTATTTTATATAACGTTTACCTAGTTTACCTTAGTTAAGGTAATTATAATTAACATTATTGGCGAGTATTTCAATTTTATATCCTTAACGTTAAAAAAAAATTTATCTGCGTCACATGACCAATATGTGTGGAGTTATTAATATTAAATATATTATACACATATCGGAAACTACATTTCAAGTTTTTAATTATGTATATTGTCAATAATTAAATAATATTGTGAACACTTTTTTATCTATTTGTTTGTTTATCATCATTTTAAAAATAATGTTGCTATATAATTGATTTGTTTGAGGAAAACGGTTTTAATGATATAATATATTATTAAATTCTTACTTGTATAATTATTATTGTTTTGTAATAATAAAACTCGTTATTGTTGTAATATATATAAACAAATATGTTTACACGTACACTCGTACGGAGTTTGATTTTATAAAATATGTAAAAACAATGAAAATCAAACGTTTTATTCTAAGCTGATTAAAAATTCTACAGAGTATTCAAAAAAATAAAAACGATATAAAATATATAATTAGAGTTTGTAATTTTTTCAGTTGAGAGATATAGCCAATAGAGTATTTATAACAGTTATAAGATGTTTAAAAAAATAATAACGGTACGTAATAATATTTATATATTTTATAACGTTTGTATTATATATTATTTAAAAATTAAACTATTGTACATTGTGGTCACTCGCTATGAATTATTTATTAGACTACATTGTTATGTAGGTATGGGGTTTTTTTTTTTTTAACAAAACTGAGCAGCATAATGTATGTTTTTTTTCATTCTATAGCAGAAAACCATTAAAATTTGACAATATTATTCTTATTATTTTCTTACTTAACTACTAAAACTTTAGTGTTTATTTTTCAATATTGTTAATTAACTGTAAGTTGTAAATTGCACAACATGTCTAGATGGAAACAGTCTATATTCATGTGATGAATTTTCAGGAAAACTGTCAATTACCTACTCATAAAGTCGAACGCGAGAAAAAACCAAAAATTTAGAACAGTCATATATATGTTATGATGGGTAAGTTGCTATATAATTTATCGATGTTGATGCGTACATAGACAACTGACGAGAGAAATATTTCTAAACGGTCATTATATACAATTTAGAACCGAAATCTAATTTTTAAATGTAATATTTTACGAGAAAACGGTTACGGTGCGTACCTACTACCGTGTTACTGGTTGAAATATCTAAAAAAAAAAAATCATGATATTATACTACTATATAGGCCTAACCGTTATGTCGTTTTCGCGATCAATAACGAACGTTTCCGGTACCGTCATCAAACTATATACATAGACGATCATTATAATATATTGTGTTTTGTAAAAATCACAAAAAAAAACAAAAAAAAACGCTCATCATCATATATATATAACCATATCATAAATTATATTACGTATATAATTATTATAATATTATTGTCAATCAGATTTCCGACCTGTAGTTGTAGACGATGGCGAATATTGACGCCCTCGATTTATTTTAATATTAATTGTTTCGAGGAGTGAGAAAAAGTTTGTTGTTATCATTGTATAATCATACGTTTTACGCGCGGTACTTTCACGAGATTATTTTTCGATTTCCTTACAACTTTTCATAGTGTTTTTTATAATATATATATATATTGATACAAGATAATGATTATGTTTCATAAAGGAATAAATTTAATTACACGTGTATGGTATAGACAGAAAAAGGATCTCGCATATTCTAACCTTACCATAGAGGTCACAAGTGGGTTTGTGTAACCCGATAATTTAACCTATATACGATATCAATAACCTGGTTGTAACGTTATTATTATTATTATTATTATTATAAAACATAACAACATTATACAGAGTGTACTATTTTAATGAATACAAGTAATCATAATATAATCGTATTCAGTGGAACGAAAAAATGAGAAAATTGTTTTCAGTTTTTTATTGGCACGGAAATTTTATACTTATCATAATAACACATAATTTTAAGTTAAAATTTTACTGGAAATTCTCTGCTAATATAATTTTTAAAATTATATTCCATAATTAAATTAAAAATAATTTCGTTGTCTTTTAATATTATATTTGTGTGAAATTATAATCTTTTTTAGCTTACATTACATGAGCTTACAGTATAACTTTAAATTTTAGTGTAATTAATTAGTGTAATTTTTAGTGTATTTTATTTTGTTGCAATAAACTAAACTTATTATTAATCTTAAGCTGTAAATATGAAATACTGTGTAATATAGTACATTTTTAAAACCTTTGGGAAGTTAGGTAAATCATATCATGATCACCTGTATGACCTCAATCGCCAATGTCTAATGTATTCTTTTTTTAAAAAGTATTAGTAGTAAATGTATTAAAAGTATTAAAAGTATACTATTATTTAAAATACATTATAGGTACATATTATTACTTATTAGGTAAAATATTTTGTCGCGTTTACATTTTTTAATTTTTTTAATTTTTTTTTTTATCATGATTAGTAATTAAAAAAATAATATTACCAGGAAATTTTCATTAAAATTCTCACTTAAAATGATGTGTTACACCATATAAACGATTTGGAGTACCACCTGACACAATTTTGCATCATTTTGATAAAAGTTAACGTTATCACTCATATAAGGGTAGAATTTTGCTGAAAATCACATAGAATGTATTATTTTTAATTATTATTAATGAGTAATTATACTAAGTCTAAAATTTCTGAACTAATAAGAAACCCATTTTCCCGTTTTTCGTCTCACTGAGTACGAGTGAATATGAATTTGCTTATGATACACTCTGTATATATAATTATAGCAATAAAATAATACATACGAGTGTAAAATAAAGTTTTGATAAATTCGTATAATATATCTTATATGCACTGAGATGGTTTGAATATGTTATCAGGAGAAATGATTCAGAGGTAGTGAGAGTTGTTATAGAAATGAAATGATTGTAGAAGGTAAATGGAGAGAGGAATATATGGAATAGAGTGTGATAAGAAATTAGCTGGTGTGAATCACGGACATAGTACACCATAGTATATTTTAGTCCATGGTGTGAATGGACGAGAGGTAGGAGACCAAGATCAAAGGCGGCATAGAACTAGAGTGACCGATCCCATCTATTTGTGAGTTTAAGGTGAAGCGAAAGAATTATATATATCATGTCAATTTGATTCGTCAAAGGCTATGTTGCGAAGAAATCCGAACTCTTCTGCCGAAATCTTTACAACTACGTGTGAAGATATTTGTTTTTTGTTTTTTTTTTTTTTTTACGGACTAAGAAATCGGTTCATCAGAGTGATGGAAAAGTTATGAAATACATATTTGGACCCTTTTTGGAGAAAACAATCTAGAATAATATGTCCTTGAGATCGCATGCGCGCAAAAGTTTACCGCGGAAGAAAATATTTTTTTAAAAAAAACGATCGTTATAATAAAATTTTATTATTTTGCACTCTCTCGCGTGTAGATATCATAGTATTGTTATTTTGTTCGAGTCGGACAAGAAGTCATGTGTGTCCCGAGAAAGTAAATCTTCCGTAAATCCTGTCCGCGTACCCGGTCACGTGCTCGATTTTCTTCATGCGTGCAAAATACGCGAATAATTATGTACCTATATAATCTCATATTATTATTATTATTATTATGTTTATAATGTGTGTGGACACGACATGCGTCCGATAACAAAAGACGCAATAAAAATTCCAACTCGGGAAGGGACGGTTACGTAGCGGACTTCTAACTTCTTTTGGACGCGCGTCCTTGAAACGTTGTACCGGAAGTCATCTGATCAAGTTCACAGGTACGTACACCGTGATCGGAATATCGTGTTACAAAAGTATAATTGGATTTCGATCGCCCTGTGTACACAACACGATAATGAATATTCATATACGGCGGTGTCGCGTTCACAATTGAATATTATTATTATTATTATTATACTATATTTTACGCAATATTGTTTCGGTCGAGCATGACGATGAACGATTACAATAATAATCATAATAATAAACTAATTAATAAATAATAATCATCGGATTACTCAACCTCTTCGCGCATATGTTTTAACCGTGAACTGGATTTTCGACATGTGTGTCGTATTTCGTGTATATACTTTGCGAATCTGACGACTGCGACCACGGTAACCGCGGTAGGTCGTCCGAAATATGGCACAAGGTAACGTCGTCGTCGCTGTTTTTGTAAATGTTCGCTCTCCCTTTATAAATTTATTAAATATGGGCTCCTCCTTACCACACAGTATGCCATATTAATATTATAATGTCGTATCAGGTAGCAATGGCTAAAATATACGATATATTATTATTATTATCACTGCCTAATGCATATTAAATCGAAACAAGACAAATGTCGACACGGCATCGTTTCTATTATTCAAATTGTTATCCCATCGAATTGCGCATTTTATTGGACATTAAGCACCTATATTATAGTCAGTTCGCTTTTTCCGTATAATATTATAAATTATAATATATAACGTAGATGGTCGCGTTGCGTCACCCGCCGGAAATAAAACTTTTAATTTACATCTTTCAAACGTTTGGGCATTCATTTATAAAATGTCGGTTCACTCCGAGTGTATAATATAATATGAATAAACGATTTGTATTTCTGTTTAAATTTCACATTAAGATTTTACATCGGATACACCATATTATTATATTAATGTTTGTTATGTATAGGTACGATCGGTTGCGTCGATTGGGACAATATTTGTATAAATAAATAATATTTTAATAAAAAATTGTCTGCAGTTTTGGTTGTATGTAAAAGGTTAGATTATTAAAATCCTCGTTATTGATAAATTGAAAATTGTCACAAAAAACTACGAGGTCAACAAAAATACAACCAAATATTATAGAGAAATATTATAGAAATATTCGAATAAAAAAAAAATTATTGAAGTACTTGATGGCCTGATAGGTACATGATATGTAGTGTGACCATAATGATAGAAAAATACTATTGTACGATTCTAGTAGGTACCTATATTATCATGGTTAAAAATATATATAAGAGGACCTGAGCGTAATCTGTTTTTAAAGAGAAAATTTCTAAACACGTTTCGTAGCCATGATAAGACGAACACATATTTCGATGAGAACAGACCATTTTACAGGAAAAACTCTCACGCCTCGAAGAGAGGACTAAATTTTGTTTTATTTTAAAAGGGGAAAACTTCCTACTAGAACTGGACATAGTGATTAGACTTTGATTTTTGATTACGTTATTCAAAATTACAAACAAAATGTATGTAATAAAGGTCAAACACTTATTATTGTATTATTGTATTTAAAATATGACTTATGAAAATCATAGTACAATGCGCATTGTAAGAAATCCGTATCTTTACAATGATAATAAAAAAAATTCGAAATCATCTTCTTGTGTAGAATAGTTAAATTAAAATCACGAAAACAATTATATTTTTATATTATTTATATTAATATTATTATTATGATTATTCTAAAAAACTCCATAAATAATAATAATGATAAACTATTCACGTGTTTTGTAATAGTAAAAGTTTGAATTTAATTTGGCTTTGTCAAATTACGGTTGGGGTAGTTAGTCAGTGTTTAAGGGAGGGGAACTCCTTGTTGATAAAAATTCTATGTTATTATGATTTTTTTCGTTTTATCATAACATTAATATGTTAAATAGAAAAAAAAAAAGTAAGTATACAAAATTATAATCAAAAACTGTGCTTGGTGGTTTAATAATCAAAAAAAAAAAAAATTTGCTACAACGTGAAACTCTGCACATTACCCTGTATAATACTATACAGTAATTCGCCAACGGCTGTTAAAACCTATTTTTATTTTGGAAAAATAACCCATAACATGCGTAACGTACGCCCGATTGACTGCACGCGAATTATTAAATAAATTGGCATATTGAAATTTATCGGAAAAGTCGACCTCGTGACTAATGCGTTCATTCAACCTTTTCGTCTATACAATTTAATATCTGTGCGTAATATTATAAATCGGAAATCCGCGGTATATCCGTTACTATCGTTTGGCCGATCGCGATTTGGCGATAGGTAATCCGATTAACGGCGGAAGCGTTTTGATCACACGGGCAATCCCGCGATGCACACAAAAACACTATATTAATAGAACGATCCCCGCGAGCTGCCAGTATTTCCGTCATCGATGAGAAACTAATATAATATAATCAAAATTTTATTATTATGATTATATTATAACGCGAAATTGATGCCTGAATATAAAAAACTAATAACTTATATTCAAACGTCAAACCTAAAATGGATTAGTCGCTTATACTTAAGATGTATGCTATAACCGCATATTTCGATTTAATGCTTTATGTCTATCCAACGGAAAACATAAAGAAATCATAGCCTCTTAGAACTTAAATTGTGACATTTGAATTAAACTTGTAGATTGAACATTTATCACCAAATTTAAATAAAAGGACAATTTTCGAGGTCTTCTTAGGTTTTTTTCGTTTATAAAATGTCATTTAACAAGGAAATTATTTGCGTATTTTATAAATTTCATATTTTAAATAACTACAAGTTAAAAGTTATTGTTAGATAATATTTTCCAAAAATAAACCCGAGAGATCCTCGGACCCGATTTCTCTCTTTAAATTTGGTGATAAAAGTGTTTAATCTGTAATATATAAGCACATTCAATCAAAATAAACGTATATATTTTAAAATTAATTGCAATATTCTCACCCATCTAGTTAAATCAGTTAAATCAGCAGACTTCAGAGGTTATCACTTTTTTTTTTTATTTTTACGAAACATTTGTGGAGTAACGCTCACGATATCACGCTAATTCAAAACCGCATAATATAATAATATAAACATGTCAACGCACACGCGGCTAACAGTTCTATTTGTAATGATTTTATACATTTAATGAAAACAGAACTGAATTAACTCTCGAATCAATTTCCCCGGCAGTTTGAATTCGCGTAACCCGGGGACACAAGTCTGGGAAATGAAACGTATATATTCGCCCGAGTCAATAAATCTTTGATTATCCGAGTATAGAGGATTTTCATATCGAGGATACCACCGTAGGATAGTAATGAGAATCGTTTTGCGGACAAAACTAATATAGAATTATACGACCGACGTGTCGTTTAAGTCAATTGCAGAAAATGCAGACTATAGTCTAAACGATATAATATAATAATAACGCAATAGGTTGTTTTGTCGTCGTCGTCAAATACTTCAATACTTCAAAATTATATATATTTTATAATATAATTTATAGTAAAGTTGTAAAATCGAAACGTTAGTTTTTATTTTTATTATGGTCATGAAAATCAATTATTCGAATAAAGAGAAAAACCCTTGATTTTTCAAACGATAGTTTGGATATGGAAATTGTAAATATTTAATTAATATATTGTAAAACCTTATAATACAATAAAATAGAAAATCATACTAACCAAATTTCAGTAGGATAATACTACAAAATAATAGCTTTTCCAACGAAATGAATAATTTGGTTATCGTGGCTTATAATTTTCTAACCTAACTGGAAAGTATTTTTAGATATATTCATCTTATGACGTATCTACAAAATCACACGGGTTAAGTCTCCAGTCTTTTTTTAAAAAAAATGTGTTTTTATCTTAAACATAAACGGAAATATTATATTTTGTCATAGCGTGATTATTTTAAAGATAGACATCGTTATATGCAATATAAACTATTATTGTAAACGCGCTGATATGCATCGGAAACCATTATGTAGACATAATGCCACCAAAAGACGAATGGGCCTAAACAAAAAGTATAATAAAAATATATCAATCTCTATATAAAATACATATATATTACGGTATCAGTCTACCCGTGAGGTCATGAGCGTGTTTAATAATGAAATAGGTTCGATTCGAACGAAGCATTATAATATTATCATATTTAATAATAATAATAATAATGTTTTATGGTGATATTTTATTTATTGTTTTCGATGTGTGTTAATGGGAAAACGCCTATAACACGCGAGACGGATATAGTGTGAATAATGTTAAAGAGTCATTTCGGATATAGCACATCGATATTGACAGCACACGCCATTATATTGGCGGCGATTGAAAATTGACCATGTTCGGGGTTGGTTTCTATACAAAACACGGTTATCTATCCCTGCAATACATAGACAACCGTGGTATAGAGTAAAGTATAGCGTTATGCTTTAAACGAACCGATAAATTGGACTTACCGATCATGAGCAATGCGACCGTGAGATGTTCTCTACCGGAAGCTCTGGTAGCGCCCAAAACTGTGCCCACGAGCGCCGAACAAATTCCGGCTATGAACACGATACCAATGAACCACCTGATGGATACCGTGCTGGTTGCGTCTGGTAACGTCAATAGACCGCAGCACGATTTGGGCGTGTCTTCTTCACTGCAATAGTGTAACGACCTGAGGAAAAATAATAGTAAAAATATTAAACTATTCGTCAACATTTTTTTTATTATTATTATTATTCGATATCTTATTCGATTTGGACAATTACGACATAACAATATTATATAATGCTAGGGATGATCATTTGGACGTTATATAACGCGAATATAGTAATATAATATACAGTTCGTGATTTTAAATTATTATTCGTTCGAACGGAACATCGGTGATATCGATCGATAAAATAGTAAGGACAATAACATAACGGATAGGCCATAAAGTCGTAAAGAGGTTATAGCATGACCATTAAAATTAAAATTAAATAATAAATAATAATAATAATAATAATATCAAATATTCTATGACATAAAAGAGTTCGCGTCTGTCATTAATTTTAATAATTATGCGCGCGCGGTACGTGCGTTTGATTATTTATTGTTTCTACCGATAAAAATCGATAATAAATAAACAATTAACATAAATCTGTTGTCGATTTCTTATCGTGATAATAATGATAACTGCACACTTTATTATTATGCGCATTCGCATTATTTTTATAGGTTCAAGTTCAATACGCGTATAAGGTATAACGCCAGATAAATAATTATATTTAACACCGATTTATTATAATATAATTGTGTTTATCAATATTCACGCTCGTAAACCGTTTAATTGTTTCACAGTTCGTATATAATAATAGGTACCTACGTATTTGTACAAGTCGAGAATTCTCACTATAATATTTCTTCAAAAGCAAACAAATTATTATAATTGAATAATAATCGAATCGTTATGACTTATGAGTTTATGACGTTGTTTGTGTATATTTTTATAGTGTGTCGAATGTGTCGTGTCAACATTTTCGTTAACAAACCTATGTATGTGTAACTATTACATTAATAAATAATTCAACACACATTTTGAGTGTATAATGAATACAATATTTGTGTATGTTACAGTATACTTAATATACTTAACGATTGTATTTGCCGAAGGCATCGACCCGGCCGTATTTTACACAAACTAACCGAACAGGTACGATATTTTCAAAAACAATATCTCAAGTGTTGTGGAAAAAAAACCCCCTAAGGAAGTCGCACAGGATAACCCGTGGTATACGCGTTAAGTACCTACCACGGTTGGATATAGATATAACCTTACGACCGTGGTACCTACCACACCGAGTATGTACGGTAGCTGTAGGTAAATGTTGTACACAAAAATGCAAATGAGTTCCAAACTACCCTTCCTACCCACTGCCCCGTATACGATTATGTTATGGTTATTGGGTTCGTTCGGTTCACGAATCGTATAGGCATACACACCTATATAAATACACCTATATGCGAAAACCGCATAATGTAATGTAAAAACACGCGAACGTTCGTTAGCATAAAACGTTACTTTCGATCGCATTATCATATTATATCGTATATATCCGAGTGTAAATGAATATTACACTTAAGCCGAGAATGCAATAATTAACATACACCACTGAATATGGTTGTTTTTTTCCCCCAACCAACAGCTATTAAACAATAACCGGGTATGTGTTTTTTAACAGTCACATACAAGTTACACAATTCATCTGCGGTGTGACCGATATGAGTGCCAAGTACGGTTATTTTGATATCAAATAGGTTGAGTGATGATCTAAGTTGGGTAGACTTTTAGTGAAAAGGGAAATCAAATATCATTATCAAATTAAATAGAAACCTGATTACTATAAGCTTTTTAGTAGATAATATTTCAAAATATTTTCGCTAAATGGCAATTAATAATAATATAATCCTAATATTAAAAAGTTATTTATATTTATTTTTCCACCATTTTTTCAATGTTTTATACTAATAATGTATGGTAGAATGGTAGTTTTTTCACTACATTATAGTTGTGTGAACAGTAGGTACACAGGTTTTTGAATTACAAGTTGTTTTATCAATGATTGTCACTAAACCTTAGTATAATAGTATCTATAAACGTGATGCTAAGAATTCTTTCTTTTAAATTTTACAATTTACGATGACATCTAGAATGGGTTTATCACTAACCTAGTTTAGTTATCGGTTGAATATATGATACGCGTTATCATTGTTTTTTTATTCAATTGTTATTTTAGTGATGATTTAATATAAACAATCATAAATCGAGATGCAAGTAATGGAGAAGTAGTAACAATCAAGAGATTCTCTCAAAAAAATTATTCGTTTAATAGTTTAGTTGTTAATAGTTCAATAGTATGATTCCAATTTATCACAACTAAATGTTGAGATATAATATGAAGTTCGACATTAAATTGTTGGTATATTAAATTCGTTTAAAGTCGTAAATTGAGAAAAAGCAAATGCCTAAAGGAAAAAACTGAAGACTAAAATAATGTATTATTTATATGTTAATTATCATTCGATTATATTATTCACAATAATTGAAAATTTAATTGATTCACACAAATTAGATTATTTTCTCTTGATTGTTTTACAACACTAGTCATCACTAGTGATATGTTTTGTTTACGATAATACCACTTTTATATTCATTATTAATAAACAATTACTTTAGGTATAATATTTCTTTATATAACCTAATATAACCTTATAGGATGGTATCAGTGATAACACCACTGATTCAATTTCAGATGAATTTCGGATCACGAGGGATCATATATGCGTATATATACATATACGCATATATGCACAGAATTTTTGCATTATTCTGATAATCGCGTATATTGTACCGAATACGCAGTTATTATTATTTCATTTGGTATAATATAATATTACGTTTTCGGAGTAGGCACTGAACGCGTACTTCTATATGTTTGGGAAATTATAAACATGTTTGATCTATAGCGTGGCCATCTCGCGTTTTTTATGAGATGATCGAATGCCTATATATACATGTGTGTAGTATTAAAAAAGGAAGAGGTCCAGCACGTACTATACGCACACGTATATGTATGTGTAATAATATGATAAATATGATATTATTGTATACACGACCGAGTGATGCGAGTATACAAAATATGACCTACGTTCAAGGTGATCCACTCCGAGATTCACGAACACTGGGATAGCGCCTCGGAGTCCGGTTTTCGAATCGACCCTCGGGTTGTCTGTACCAACGATGACGGAAAATAAAACCACCAATGGTAGGTGATTATAGCGTAATACGTATTATAATAGGTATCTTATACGGTATACCGTTCGCATTGAACACGCGGTATAATATAATAGAGTGCGGGCATAGCGCGGTTTTACGTTTAATAATTTTGGCGTTTTCATCGCCGAAGATAAAAATAATAACAATATTATTATTATAAACTTGAGAAAACCACGCGGCCCCGATCAACCTAAATAAAAAGATAAACAGATCGAACTTGTCAGTGGAGCAGAACTGTACGCGTTAAACGCCGATGCCGGATCGATAACACTTTCTCTCGCGGTGATTTTATTTTCTATAATATCCCCAGGTGTGTTTTTATACGATTCGATTGAAATATTATCGAGTGTTTTTGCACCGAACGCGAAGTGCAAATAATATTATACTTTCGTTATAAAAATGAAATTATTCATAAATATCGTGTTTAGAATTGGAAACCATTAGACTAATGAAGTAATTGGAGAACCAAGTGAAACCGATTGACAAATGGATAAAAGTCAAAATCGTTAACGCCATTGCGCGCAATGAAATGTGATATTATACCAATATCCTTAAATGATTGTTTATAAATATACAATTGATAATGTTGGTAACAAAAACATTTAGAAAATATCTTTATGAAATCGTATTTATAAAAGTTACGTCTAAAAAGTTAATCCTACAAAGTCACACAAACACAATAAACCAAAACAATCAAAGACTCAACACAAAAACGGTATCTATGATAATGATATACATTAAAGAACACGGTGTCTATTTAACGCGTTTATGAGAAAACTAAATAGATGTAACCATAGTAACCATAGATTAATTAGCAAATAACACAGGGATGTAAATATTATGTGAAGTTAACATGAAATTGTGAATTCGTGGTTTTACGAAAGTTACTTATACTATTTAGATGATCTAAGCGGTAATAACGATCATCAGATAGGAGGAAATTATGATATACATTATACATTATATAGTAGTACTATATAGTATATAGAATATAGATATTACTTTATGGTATATGGATACTAAAATCATTTTTCACTATGAATAACCTGAAAATATCTGACTTTAGCACACATGTTGGCTTCAAGTAAAATTGTTGTCATTCCTGCACATATTCATTATATCATGGTTACTGATCGACGCTGCAGTGAAATGTGGTTGGGTTTATATCCGAATTAGAAATAAGTTAGCGTGCGCTTAAGTTCGAATGAAAAGGTGGTTCTTCCGGTTTGATAAAGTCGTAAAATAAACTCGTCCCTTAAAAAGCCCGGTTGTGTATTTCGTAATAAGGGATTAGGGTTGATATGCGAATATAGGATATATATATATATATATGCACTCAGACTGCAAAAGGGTGTTCAGACGAGATGTATTCCTTTGGGGTTGCGTGAAAATTTGACACACCCTTTGACGGTAAAAAACTACGAATTTGTTGTTGCCTTATAAGTTATATACTCTCCCCTGTATTCCCCACCGGAAATACATATACTCAGAATGAAAGCTGTATAGTCGTGATGCTCGTAGGTCACGTCTATACTGCATGTGCGTATTAGATAATGCGCGACGATTCGAATATTTATAAACAAATTATTACACAAAGTGAAGTGAGCATGTAAACTGTAAATGTTCGCAAAAAGCGATTTCAAATAATATGTTTTATTTATTCTAAACTTATATGATAATAAAATATAGTGCCAAGATAAAAGGGGAAGGAAACATAAAAACAAATAATTATCCAACATACAGAATAAATGAATGGCGAATTTAATGTTCATAATTACGATATTAAACGGCGATTGCGTTATTTTCGTACACCTTAAGGTTGTATTTTTTTTTTATGTTCAGAAGAATGATAAAATACAATTTAAATGTCGTAATGTTTAATGAGTATTTACCATTTATCGGAAGAACAAATTATATTAATTATGAGTGTTGATAATTAATGTCAAGGTTTTGTATTTTAAATATTTTTATTGTTTAAATATTGTTGTAGACTTCTGACAATCGTACGCGTAAAATCGAAGGATATACCATAATATATGAGCACATTTGTATTTGTATGTTATTGTCAACATTTAATTTTACCCGTTTCAATGTAATCGTAATTCGTAATATTTCTTTCATCTTTTAACGAACCAGTCGGTTATTGTTTATTGTATATTCCAATTATCGAGGAGGATATTGCGATATTACATTACATGAAAATAATAATATTGATTGCCAAAAGTTTTCAGCTAGAACTTTTTAAAAAACATTTTCTTTTGCCAAGTATCACATTTCATCTTTCTCGCGACGATCAATTGTGTTTTCCCGACGGGAGATTATAATATTATTTCGTACATATACACTACATAATGCGAAAAAAATAAAATATTACGTTTTTTTTATCACCATAATTATTGTTTTGCTTTATTTTCTCAATTTATAGTATAGATAAAATACAATACGTTTGATGCGGATCCTACACAGCCAGCAAAAGTCTATTTGTGTTAACGACACGAAACAAACGTAAAAATAATATCCAAATGTTATAACTTATAACCGTTAAAAAGTAAGTCTTCATTTATCACATTGCACACAATAATAATATACGTCTACGTTATATTATTATTTAGCTTGACAATGAGTTCTAGGAAGGAGGAAAAAAATGGGCGGACAACAGACAGAATAGGTACCTATATTCCCACAGGTTTTTTTTTTTCCACGACTTTTTGCATTCACCGCGTTTTTTTCTCCATTATTAGGTATTATTTTTATTCATCTTGGTTTTTGATTATTTCATACTAAACGTCACGTGTTCAGCGAACCGTACCGTATATCATCAGCCACGTGAAATTATAATACGACGACGATTCTTTTGTGAAATAATAATAATAATAATAATATATCGTCGCAACAGCAGCCTGACAAAGTGGCGACGCGCGTTCGGCAACAATTCCGCTGCAGGTGATCCGATCCGAAATACGCAGTTCGCGTATAGGTAAAACAGGACGGAGTTCACAATAAAAATTTAATAATACTCTATGATAACGTGCATTATAATGTTATAAATTATAATGCGCACAAGAAAAACGTATTTTAACAGTATTTTCGCATTTTTTATTTATTGTCTTCGTCGGGCAATTAAAGTATAAAATTTTAAATATTATAAATGTTGACACTTTTTTTTTCAGTGTCTACTAGATATTATTAATTATTATATATAATATGCAAAAATATACTACGTTTTATCATTATAAATAAAGAGGAACCGTTCTTAGCCATAAATCATTATCGAAAAATAATAACAACGTAATACTATCACAATATTGAAATTAATGTACTTATATATATTATGTATCATGTATATTTATTGAAATCTACTTGTCATTCGCTTTTCAATCGCGTTCGAAGTATTTTAATATTTCATGATGATAAATCGGTTGTTTTCAAATGATTCGATTATTTTCACGTTCAATTTGATTGAAAATATAAAAATACACCTATACTTATTCCGTTTAAATACGCATTGGCGTATACTTACTTCGTCAAAACGTTGTAATAATTGTTTCTCCACCTCGACCCGAAGTTCCAAAGAAAACGGTTTTAAACCATTCGTTTCCTCGTCAGCCAACCAGTAACCGTATAGATTAAACCACTAACCATACAGATAGTATAGACAAATTATATACCAAAGCGTTGATCTAGCAAACCGAGACGACGCGACGGTTCGGTTGTGATGCGTTCAGAACGGATTAGGTGGTTTTAAATACGAGAAATATAACGGTGTCACACCACCGTCTATATTTACAGTTGTTAATATTAATACATCGCAAGATGATTTTCCTTGATTTCGTATCATCATAACATTGTAATAATTATTATCTTTAACGTTTAAACACGAATAATTACGTTCAATCTTACTATCGTTAAGATCGAATAAGAATAATATAAGAGTAATTAAAACATATTTTATTATATAAAACGAGAGAACGCAACGGCAAAAAGTTGTATAGTGTACGAATATATTATTATTATTGCGGAACTAGAAATTAGTACGTGGTGTACTACGGTAAATTCGAGGGGATCCCTTTTTTGAGTAATATAAATAATGTCAGGAATTAGGATTTTATAAGATTTCTCTATATGATATACATTTTCAATAAGTACGAAATTTATTTCAGGTTTCAACGAGTTCAAGAGTACAAATTTCTTAAAACTTGAACGACATTTGTTAGTAATTTTAGCGAAATTATATGCCTTTGTGGTTATATATCGCAAATACAGCGCATTTCCATGGTACGATTTGATTGTATAATTTGTAGGTACTATGTCGTCTTATTATATCGTTGAAATTTGCTACTAAATACTATGTGATTCGTTTAAATGAAATTACTTAAAATTGTATTTAGTCCTGACATTTCGCGACTACACGAAAAATCGTTATTGTACAGATAATTGCTTATAATTACTATATTTCACGTACGAATTTTATATTACTATATAACCAGGCAAATGGTAAATAATATTATTATTAATATCGTGATGTGTACAAACAATCGTTTGGGTTCGGAAGAGATAAAAGAAGAAGGATTAACAGGCCTACTAATTACGCAGTACTATTGAGATGAGTGCACGTACGCCTATAACAAAGACCTTGGAATAATATATATAATATTGTACTTGAGATTAAAAATATATAATAAGCGCATTATATGAAAAATTATATATATATATATATATATATATATATATATATATATATATATATATATAATATCGGATGTAACCAATACGTACACGTTTGTCTATATAGCTTAATATGTGTCTACAGGGCGATTAAAATGTCCAGTCATTAAGAAATAGTGGTGTAATTATATCATACGTTTTCGATGTTATTTCAATATTAATTATTATGAATTGATTGTAACACGATATTCTTTTCACTCTGTATACCCACCTGTAATGCTGCGAGTGCGCGTGAACAGGAAACGCCGAGCCCAACACTTCCAACTATTTATAAAACTCGCAACGGTCGTGTCCTCGGATACCTTGAAACGTGTATAGTAAATATATAATATGGTATATATGGAATATGGTTATTGGCGATAGGTATACGTATATAAGTGGAATAGGATTCGTGAAGGTTGTACGTTGACACGAGAGAAAATGATAATACTATATCCTTTATTATATCACACGTCATGTTATAATATACACGTCGAATACTATTATTATAATATCTGCATTGCGATTATTCGATTGTCATATTTAATAATAATATGACTGAGAAATTTCTTGACGAGTGACTTATCTCGTAAATATCATACGAGGTATCATAACATATTTATACCACGACGGTATGTGTAGACTATCGTTTAGGAATATTTCATTCAAACTAATTCATATAAGGTGGATAATATATACTACGGTAATATTACGACGTACAAATTTTATTGTACTGTTCTCGTTGAAAACAATAAAAAAAAAAAATTAAAAAAATGCGAATTTCAATGTTTTCTACATGTTTCCCGATTTTGTACTGTATGATTAAAATCTATACATAATACATTAGGTTTTCAATGGAAAAAATATCATAAATTTATGTTTAAAAAATCTACTTATCATATTACGTAATATTATCATAAAGCAAGCAAAATCGTTTTTCGACCAAAGGGGCATTAATTACTGTGAATATCCTTGGGGTAGAGTGGAAGTCACGAAGTGTGCGCACTCGTAAAACATTTAAACCCGTCGGCCTGGGACTTGAAAAAAAAAAAAATAAAAGTAAAAAAAAAAAGATTACACATAAAACATTTTACTATAGCAATGGTGGATTACGATACGCTTCATCATAAATATGTACTTACTTTTATTATTTAAAAATAACTATATATTGTACGACTATACAATACTGTACGTTCAACTTGGTTAATTGTAAAATTATGTAAAATTATTTCCATTTCGACGTTATTCATTTGAATAATAATTAAAAATGTTAAATTTCGAATTACCAATTTCTTAAAGGCTTTTAACTCGAACAGTCGAATAATACACGTTTAAATATTCAAAATATGTTTCTTCGTATAAATTACGACTAGCAACGAATAAACGGTACTAAAATACTAATCGGTTTTGTTATCGCATATAACATATACATATTATGGATATAGGTAGTAGCAATTGTATTTTACTTAAAAATTAAATATAACCTATAGCTGTGCACTGTACAGTGTGCATGTCATTTGTAATTTGTGTCAATCGATACAGAATTAATATACGCAAGGGTCGTTGCTTTTATTCCAATAGACCCTTTTTCCAATTCTATTGTCCCATTATCCCTTCGAAATACAACGAGTATACAAAATATTATGAACTTCGGGAGTACTCCAAAATAGACACAACCATAAGATATATTATGCAAACATCTGCCAAAGTGAAGTACATGACATTGTGAATAAAATAATTCTCTGATGACAACAGTTTTCTCGATATTAAATATATACGTCAATTCTTGTAGATACCATTATAATAACAAATTATAGATACTGAAATATTCGTTAGTTAATACAAAATCATCATCATCATCACTTAATATAATAATTAAGTAACTACCGGGGAAAATATATTAATATATGGAAAATAAAAATACTGAGATTTAACAAAACTGTAAAATTGTTTTGAAAATTAAAAAATAACTTAAAGTGCAAAATTAAATTGACTATTTTACAATCCATAATGTTCGTGAAAAAAAAAAAATGCAAAATCCTAAAAAATCTTTAGTAATAAATAATATTACATAACCTGTAGCGATTAAGTTAAATTGAACCGACAAATTGAACCAGACAATAATATTATTATTTTGTATTTATAATAATTTAATATATTTAAATGGTATTTTGTTGAGTTGCGCAGTTCTGATGCAAACTTTCCATATGGTCGAGCCGAGTTCGCGATAAATTTGTACTTAAGTATATATAACTAATAATATTATATACTCTACAGAGCGGCCATAAAATCCATCGGCGAATTTTCGATTTATCGCTAATACATAATGTGCTTTTCCACAGCGCGGATATATATTTTTATAATCCTCTCCCTCGATCGCTCCCTTTCGTATGTTCCCCTAGCGCCGTATATGTTATATAGGTAGGTCGTAATAATACACGTGCGTATATTATATATATATCTATCACGGGGATCCAATTTTGCAAAAGGCCGTGACACCGGTGACGCCGCACTGCGATAAAACAAGTCACGTTTTCCAATCGAGAATAGGATGAATGTGAAAAAAATTGCACACAACTGAACCTGCACCGGGAAAAGAGAGAGAGAAAACTATATACAATATCGCCTCGCGTTTGCTATTTCTATAAATAGGAATATTATTATCTATTTCTTTCCAATCGCGAATATCCACACGGCACAAAATTATTTTTACCAATGACAAAAATGCTCCCTTCACACAACGTTTGATGTTCACATTTATTTGACTATGAATATATACGGTTATCTCTCTGGTTAAAAATCAACCCCCTTTAATATTATTTGTCTATATTGTAAATATTCAATAACTATTAATGTGCTTGAATTGAAAAAGTAAAATAATAGAGGGAATATGAGACTTAGAAAAAAGTAGCATCCCTCGCAATGATTGAATTCAATCTAACCCATTGGTCGCTTTGAAGGGGTACGCTAAAAAAATAAAAACAAAGGTACTCCGTCTCCCACGATTCAAGCACTGACTATTATCATATGTTTTAAATATACTTTAAAAAATTTAATTCAAATCCCCTATAATTTATACTCCTAATCGCGCCTAAATGGTGAAAATGAATCTTAAGTCGTATTGAAATAAATTACAATTTTTGTTTTCATTTAGATTTCTATTGTCGCGGATACCTAAAATGAGCGTTGACCGTCATGCGCCTAGCAATGCTTATTCTGTAGTGATTATCAAATACAAACCCGCCTTTTTTTTTGAACTTTCGAATTAATTATATGGGTGTTTGTCACGGCAGTGCAGGTTGCGTGCCAATGGTAACAGCTATTGATATGAACAACGATTAACAGCGCTCATTTTACGTATTTTCGAATATAACTACCGCGGGTGTAAGACATAAGTTCCATGGAGAGCTGAATGGTAAACACATTATATTACACATAATAGAAAAATTCATTGATTTGCTTACTTTGTATACATTTAAAAAAAAACGGTTTTATCATATTTTTGAATGTGTGAATAATATTTAAACATATTTGCACATTAAACTCAGTTTTGATCATTTTCGGATATTTTTTGTTAGAAATAAGGATAAATTCTTAATAAGTACCTACAATGTTGATCAGACATGTTGGATATTTTTACAGACTGTAACTTCATAATATTATATTGGGTTAGATTTTCTATAAAATTCATGCTAAGGTGTTACAACAAATATGGAGATTACACATTTATACACGTTTTCAATGTAATTTCCATTATTCTAGTAACGCAGTATTCTTATCATCCTGTATATAGGCAACAAGTACCTAAATTGCTATTATTTTGATCTATGAGGTCTATGATCTAAGATTGCGGAAACGATTTCGGGTCGTCGAATAAATTCGTTAGACGCTAATAATAAATGATTGCTTAAATGTTTGATGCGTTATGAATTCAGCGATAACCATAGCTGCAGCTGCAGATAAACGCATTTATTATAACATATTCACGATACGCAGACAACCGAGACCGACCCCGAGGCCACGATTGAATTTGTGTCGACGAGTCACAATAGTCCACTGTTATAGAAAATAATATATAATGCTGTCAAAAATATTTTAAAAAAACAAACGGATAAAACAACAAAACCGCGTGTGATATTTTGCGGTTTTTCGGATGCATTTGACGCGTTGTAAAATAAATAAACAAAAACTACTATCGTGATTTTAGACTCTAGCGGTTGGTGTGACCACGACAAAGGCAACAGATAATACGTGTGTCCAATACGAAATACGATTTTAAACGAATTTTGCGCTTATAAAATGATTTATAATATATTATTTTATAAACACACACGGCTGGGTAAGTTAACTAACTTTTTTAACTCGATTAATTTTAAAGCTATTCTGGAAATGTTTTAATTAAATTTAAAAGTTACTTTTAATTTTATTTAAATTAAAAAAGTTAAAAGTAACTTAACTTAGTTAACGAATTAAATATATTGATTTTTAAAAATTGATATAATATCATGTAATTTGATTATTAATATATATATTATATATATTCGTTTTACCTTTAATTTTTATCATAAAACATATTTATATAATAATATATTATTAGCAGTTTATTTTTAATTTAAAATATATATAATTGAAAAATAGCTAGATATTTTAGAAAAAAAATAACTCGTTAGTTATTATACGAGTTACTTAATTAAAATTAACTTAACTTTAACATTTCAACCAGTTAAAGACCGCAGCTTTGTATATAATATGATTTATCATAATTAGTGATGTTTAGCGTTATTCTCAGACGACATACATCATGATCGGGGTGATAAAAAAAAATGGTAGGGATCATCTAAGAATCGTATAAAGTCTTCCTGATCACTCACGATCCCGTATACTTGAAATTGATTTTTTTATACTTATATATATTTTCTTTCTTTCTCTGAAACCGGGTCAACGCCGACTTTTTTATAGACACTATATAATAATAAATACGTGCCGACGATCTTCTAAGATCCGATAAGTACTTATAATACCTAGGTTGGTACTAGAAAAAAAATCTAATGATATCGATTAATACTATACGGATATAAAGTATGTCACGTTGTGTGTGCATTATACAACAAGAGATATATAATACTTAAATGTTTGGTATACTTAATATAATACTACATCATATTGACTTTGACAAAACTGAAAGATCAGAGTAAATAGAATTATTATGCCATTTCAAATAGAACAATTACAAGTTTGTTTAAACTCGTATTTTTATTTGTTCAATATAAAATGTGCATACATAATGCATTAAATTTAAATGTTAAAGAGATATTTACATTTAATGAATAACTTAACTGATAATAAAAAGTTTTGTTTTAAATAAAAAATTAGTTACAGAATACCTATAGAATTTTCGTTATTTTTGTTGTATTTTCCTTTACACATGTGTTCCAATATTATTTCATGTGTCAAAATAATACTTCTGTATTTCTGTGTTCTTGATTTTTTGCTATCGTGGTTATAATAGTTGTTATTTTTTTTTTTTTTTGGTTAAAAGTATTTTTTGCTACTCGAACTGGCTGTTTGAATCATCACATCGGTTTAGTTTAATATAGATATATTTATAATATATTAATATCGTATTTTGTAATAACTTTAAAAACTTTTCGCTAAACGAAACGTATTTAATATTGAACAAATGTATGAAAACCAAAATACAATAACCTAAATGTATCACACGAAATAGTTAAGCGGTAAGAGTACTTGTTAAAAATAATTGTATAACTTCGAAATAGTATAATAATATTATGTTAACTGTATACGTAAACTACTTGTAAACGCACTTATTTATGTATATGCGTGCGTCTATTGGAGCGGTAAGAAAGAAAACTGGAAACATAAAAAAATCCATACATGGTTTTGACAATAATGGTAATTTAATATCTGTACATACAAACGTATATAAGAATCGATCAATCAGCAAATATAATGCTACTTTCGCCGGAGTTTTAGCGAAGGGGTCCAATTTAAAGTAATGACATTCGGTTTCCGCAACGCACGTTCCACTATATAAGCGCGATGGGTCGATAACCAAATCCAGAGGCGACGTTTCTCTCTTTCCACCGCCGCTATAAAATATATAGGGTTCGTCTCTTTTTATTCTCGTTATTTATTCGTTTACAAATGGAAAAAAAAACAACACTCTTCAGAATTATAAACTATTTGTATTAATATACTTAGGCATGTATTACATTATTATAGTCTCGATCGGGATGAAATTATAACAAGGAAAATCTTTCGTTTGACTATGTCGAAATCAATGATTAATTTATCAAAGTCGTACTAGATGTTTTTGAATAAGAGGACACTAACAAAACCGAATACGGAAACAATTGTTTTACCTATAATATACAAACTGTGTATTGGTGAGAATCGCCGTGTGCGAGATCAAACATTAATATTATATGATCACCGAGCAAGAACTCACCCATGGTACCTAGCCGAAATGTTCTTTGTAAACACAACACTGAGATTTTGAGCTCGAGTCTCCGATAACAATGCGGTTTTATAATAATATATGTTGCACACGAGTGTCATGAATTCACGAGGGTAAATGTTGTAATTAATTCATTGTTGGCGAATAAATTATAGTATATAAACCGTCGTACAACCACTATAACCTACCCCCTTTGTATTGGAATCTCCAAACAAAACCATTGCATACGTAAACCGTAAAAGTTTTAATTAATATTTTATAATAATATTTGTACTCGTTATGTCGCAGAAATACCGGTCGTAACGAGGAAATTAACCTAGATATCATTTAACGGATTTAATCCATCATTTTGCCGACCGTTCGTTGTTGGGTCCAACCCGTTCTTCCTTTTCGGAAACTGATGCAAATTTACGAAACTACTACGCCGAATTATTCATGATTCTAAATATATTACGATAAATCTTGGACTTTATTCCCGACTGACCATAATCTCCTTCCATCCTCAATTCCTTTTACCTATCCATTAATGATTTTCCCTGTTGCATTTTATGGTTCCTGTCTTATCCTAACCAATTGTAATGATGCACAAATCCTTTTTATTTGTCAAACGTGCTTTTCCTTTCAATCTTCCTTATTTCTCGTAACCGTCCCTTACTGTAACTTTTCCACATATTACGACATGATTTAAATCCTCTTGATCCTCTTGTGATCCACTTTGTTGTTAATTTTTACTTTTTCTTTGGTTTTCGCTAATAATAATTTAAATGTTATTCTAATTGTTAATCTAAATTGTTATATTTTTATAATTATTACTATTTTTTAAATTTTATTTTCATTGGTATGTTTGAAAATAATTTGTTAGTTGGAGCCGTTGGAGTTATAATTATAATATTATTTATAAAAAAAATGTAATGCTCATCTAATACGGAGATTTTTATCCCACTACAAACACGTGTATATCGTGTATTCGTATATCGTACGTAGGGATAGTTGAATTTCGATTGTGTCATGGTGGGGCAGGTGGTAATAAATCGAGTTCAGTAACCTCGCGGGGAGAATGTGATCTACTAGGGGAACACAACACTGCTGTAGTTTACGAATCTGGAGTAGTTGGAAACACTGTATGTATACAATAAATGTTGTTGAAATTGTGTGTTCTCGATGAAGAAAAAAAAAATAGTTACCCATACGTAAGTATTAAGGATCACGCGGTTTGTCAGACGGCAATAACTAATGACGTTTAGACGTAAAAAAAGTTTATAAACGACCCTCGAAGTGATGATAAAAAATGAAGTTGCTTTAGTTCCGTGGAACGGTAAGTGTAGAGTAACATAAAACACTCAGGTTGCAAACATAATATTTACTTTATCGAATAATTTTATATCTCAAGCATAAAAATTAATTACTATACATTATTGTTGCTTTGGTTTGAAACTCGATTGATAATCGGATTAAGTTGTGGTAAATGCGTAATTATTTATAGGGATGACTCATTTACACCCTACGTCTTGCAGTTCTCTATTTGAACGTACACTATTATTTGGAAAATTGAGGGGTGAACGACTATAGCGGCTTCTATTGTGTAGAAAATTGTCTATAGGAGTAGGATTATTCTTTCAGTAAATTGTCTATTTCTTCATTTTACGGTACAGTTAATGAATTGAGCAAACATTTGTTCGGGCGGATTTATTTCCACAATAAGTACGTCTAAATAACCCTAAAGGATATATAATAATAAATCATTTAACATTGTAATGATTTTAAAAGAATATTAATATAATATAATATGAGAATTGTACATTTTATTTATCAATTTATGGCGGTGCAATGGTAATTATGTACACCAGTATAATAATAGTATAATAAGTACTATCACAATACTTCAATTATTACTATTAAAATTATGTTAGTTTAGAGTTTAGTTAAATCGTATTCGACGGAGAGACCGTATTGTGTGTCACGTATCACCCGAGTTATTTTTATGAATAATATTTTTAGATTAGACTAACAATATTGTCTTTAGTTATATTATATCGGATAATGGACGTGTTTCAACCACGGTTGAAGTAGACCGCTATCGCATCCGGTCGAGGGTAACCGACTAACCACTTAAGGAGGTAATCACTTAAATTTTTTTTTTTTTTTCATCAACTTAATTCTCCCTTCTTTATAATGGTTCTCAAGTCACCTGGCATTACTACAAAATGACAAAAGACATAAAAGGTGATCGACTTTAATAATTATATTGTGCCATGGCCATTCATGATATTTCGGCCCCAGGTTTATTTGAATGAATACACGTAGTATCCGGTCGATAATTCATTTGATCCGCGTGTAGAAACGGGGGATGCACGCGGAGTGTGGTATTCCAGCATAACAGAGTTGAAAGCGAAAACAGACCGCTGCCGTATATATAAATCTATGCTACCAGAATTTTGTTCCCTCGCAATAATAATGTATAGTATATTATAATACATAAGCAAGAAAACGGAAATGGGAAACTCGGAAATAAATGCGGAAAATGAAGGAAGTGCGGAATATAATTTACCACGGAACTCGTTGCGAAGAGAATTTTCAAAATTAAACACAATTTCGTTTAGTTTTACGCGGAAATGTCAATATAAGTAATAAAGATGTAAATTGTAAGCATCGACTCGTTTAAAACTCGTATATAATATATTATATAATACTTAATAGTTAAGTGGTTGAATTTTGTTTTCCAGCAAAGTAATGTTATCTATTTCTATGACATCTTCATTATGTAAATCCAATATATTCCGAAATGTGGTAGACAAGTTAAAAGCTTTGAACCATAATTTTACTACAGTGTTTCGATATGCGTTTAAGATTTTTTCAATCCGTTTTGTGTCTCTAGGAGCGTTATTTTTATGAAAAACTTATGTGAAACTATACTGCTAAAGAAATAAAAAAAAATAGCTGAGATTCTAATACGAAACACTTATTTATTTTTCGACATCAGGATTTGTAGTAGAAAGAAAAATGTTCGTTATATTCCGTATTGTGTATAAGCTTATGTCAACATTGTGTACCTACTGTATATTAGTGTACTATATCGTGGTCCCGAATTCCCACCAATCCCGTAGTAATCTCCTATATAATATACTCCAAAAACCGTTTTCACTTGTTACGTGACTTTACCGGATTTCAACGTAACGGTTCACAATTGCAATTGAATCGAACAAATTTAGCTCGAGATAACAATATAGGTACGCGTACCTACGTGGTTTTTGTTTTAATACGATATATAAATGTATCGCTAGGGAAATCGATTTTAACGAAACCTTGCATTCGGACTTAACGATCGCCATAAGAGTATAATATAATATAAATTATTATTATTATTATTATATTACATATTATACAGGCATCGGAGTGTCAATCAAATTAACACGGAATTGTCCGTCTTTATTATTATTATTATTTTCTTATAACACAATATGAAATTATAACCTTGAGGTGTTGTTTTCCAATATAATAAGTTAAATAAAAATACCACACATTAAATAATATATTATAATATGCGACCAGAAATCATTCGGTCTAATTGGTCTTTGTGTCGGTTTTGGTCAGTGTTTTAAACAATGCGGTCGTCTTTCAAGCCCTCGTGAAAGGTGGGCCCGCTTCTAAAGGGAAACATTAAGAAAACAAAAGGAGACGACCTTGCCTTGTATTTATATATATATATATATATATATATATATATATTTAATACATAATATTATAGAGGCGTTTTCGAAACGGTCGGTAGCACTGCAACATCCCGAAAAGACTTCTCCCCGATACAGGCTGATATGCATATTTATTAAAAAAAAAAAAAAGAATCACGGGTCGTCTTCAATGGTCCGTAAAGAGCTTCGGGGAAATAAAAACATTACATTATAAGACGATCATTATAATAATACGGCCCGGAGACGTAGGTGCGGGCAACGGGTAATAATCGTTTTCGTTATATTGCTACCATACAAATGCTCTAGGGGGAAACGAACGAATAAGAAACTGAAAGATGATATTTTCACCCTCAAAACGGTATAATATTGTTAAGAAACGGGACGAAACCACCTATTTGTTTATTTTACCAATAATATGCCGCACCTATTACAATTTCAAGTTTATTTTACGTTCGAAATTTTACAAGACGACGTTCATGCGAGTATGGTATTATTAATTTAATTGAGTTGAGTCAAGTTGTACATTACCGCGACTACAGATTAGGCATCTAATGTATTCAAAATTTGAATTTCAAAGGATAGCGATTCGTGAAGTTAAATTATAAAATCTTGCTTACGATTAACCCTCGCGCGAGTTCAACGGGATGACTAATAATAATAATACACATCGTTTAGGTTATAAAAACGGAAAATATTTTTCTATACATGATTATATATTATTATCACTGGAAATAATCTCGAGTCGAATCTTTTATTTCTTATTTTTCTCTAATATTTATTCTTTTTTTTACGGTAACCACATACCTGATCAGTGATCACACATGTCGTACATACTGGACGCTGCGATATCATACGAACGGTATACACCATAAACCTATGTACTCAGGAACTGTATATAATGCAAAGACCGAGTAATACCAATTAGTGGGAACAAAACCATCAGTATTTATCATATAATCTTAAATTTTGTTTTCTCAGACCTTCCGATTTCATCATTTCCTTTAAAGTTTTTTCTGTGCCGTCGCGAGAACTATCTTTTTTTTTTATTTACGGAGGATTAATAGGCACTATATACGTGACCAAGTAATCTAACGAGTAGTATGATAATGTGTATCCGCGTATATTATTTTGTGCAGATAACAATAACGACGACAAACGTATAATGATAGCGTGTGCGGAAAAGGCAACGCTCGTTCCAATGGGCGTTTCTGTTTTAACGGGGCTTTCGGTATACTCTATATAACTGTGGTACATAACAATACCGACGACAATAATATAATGTGGTCCTCAAAATGTTCATGTTATTATTATTACGGTTGAGGGATATTATTCCCAATAAAATTAAGTCTATAGGCAATTTAGTTAATTATTTTCCTTTTAAATAATAACTATAATTATTGACAATAATAATAAATTATTTATATTATTGCTTAGAAAAACGAATATAACACGGTTGTCAGTTATTATAATATGTTACGCACTTTTAAATGTCATTAATTAATCAGTAGGTATATAATTACACGTAGTTTTTTTTTTTTTTTTCTAATCAACTAATTACTAAAATATGTTTTTTTTCTTGTTGTAAAGTTAATCTTATTATAGGGGAAATATAATACGTACAGGATGTAATATCGATGTAAAATTATAAAATCCCGTTCAAGTTACACTCTTTACCGGAGAAAACCTATGAAATCATCAATAATTTCGAAAATAATATTATGTCATACTGACTAATTATCCTCGAAGAGATATAATAATAACAAGCAGAATGTCGACGTTTTTTTCTCTCCGTATAGTGATGTGATTATGTCGTACGTGTCATCGTTTATATGAGGATTCACTGCAGGACACGTTTTCAATTATTTATCATAATTGATAAACAGTATAAACGAGCGGCGGCGGTGGCGGCGTTGTGTTTGTTTCGGGTTGTTTATATTATATATATGAAACTTAGAAAATAAGGAGAAAATTCCCTCTCCCCGCGCCCGCCATCATTCATCGTCATCGTGACTATATGATATAAATATATATATATATTTTGCGTAACGAAATTTAATAGAAAAAGCACACACACGACACACGTGTACAGGGTGCATGACGCGGCGTATTGACATTTTGATAACTCTACGTTGATATTTAATAACACGTCAATTCTCCGCGGTACACTCTGTATAATAATATTATTGTAAAATATCTGAGGATACCGTGACTCGAATGGTTTTATTATTGTTAATTTTTAATTTTTTTTTTTTCTGTTCGTTTCGAATGCGAGACATCTGTACTGTACCAGGTGGTCATTTCGGTTCTATAAATATAATTAATAATTTTACGAACGTGAATACGCCGTAGTAGTACGACGACGACTCGTGCGTCCGTTGCAACGCGTGTTTGAAACCGCGTTGATCGGGTCGTAATTTTCTTTATTTTATAATCATTATTATCCGTGAAAGTTGTTTATCACGACAATACGCGCGATGTTTTCGCGCGCTTGAAACAATATGGTTTGTGTAGCATTTGCCTTCAGCGATGGCGGCGTCGAACGCTACGACTGACGATTTATACGATTGACCGATTTTCCAACAACAATCGTATAGTATATATGGTTTATACCAATCGTATACCGCGGTAACCGGCAGTTGTCTTCGCGTGATTCGGTATTGGTAAACGTGGATTGCGCGCGAATCTGTGACGTTGTTACCGATCGATTCTGTGACTATAATCGCCTTTAGGCTAATGAATTAAATAAAAACAGTGTTTATGTATTTATTTGACATTTAAAAATTAATATAATATGCTAATAAAATAAAAAGTTTAAACAAAACACTGTGTTAATAAAAATACTAACATAATTATTATGGTATACTTTTAATTTAATATATTCCGTCGAGTTAATTATCAGTATATCTATTATGAAAACTAAAATGAACACTACTTTTTTATCTTCCTCGTTTTATGTTATGTATTTTGAATTTCAAGATTTTACTTCCTATGATAGTACTTACTTGTACTTTATTACTTCCTATAATTATAACCCACGAGAGTTTAATAAATATAATTAGGAATTGTTAAAATATTTTACGACTAAAACTAACAGATAAACACGGTTGGATGTTCGGATAGCGTAAGGTTTATCGACGACATAATTTATATTATGGACCTAAATGTTAGTTTAACGGTCGAAAAACCATTTAAGTCCCTAAATAAAACGCAATACCTTTTCAAACCTTATCTGAGAGTTTAATTTCGATTTAATAACGTTTATAAGAAAAAGTTGGCTGATCGTAAAAATGTTTTCAACTAAGCTGATAAAACGCAGTCAAGTATATTATAGTTAATTTGTTGAGAAAGTTTATACCACGTTACATTTTATATTATTATTATTATTATTATTATTATTCTTAGTATTATTATTATTATTATTATATTACTCTACAAGATTATTAAAAATGATAATTTATTTAAGTGAAAAATATTACAAATTAACATTTTTTTTTTTTTACTAGAAACGGTCAGCTAATAAATGATCATAATTATTATTTAAAAGTCAGTTTACGAGATTTTATAATAAAAGAAATGTGTTTCATTTTAATCTCCGAATCAGAATAATTAATGTCATAATATGGCACACAACCATATGGCACGTAACGTGAGCAAATTAATAACCATACACTTGGTTAGTGTTACTTTACACATTATACGACTTATCATTATTAAAATGACGTACAAAGACGTCATATTATATATACTATTACTATTTTTTTTCACATTTAGGTATCGTTTACACTATAGTTGCATAATAATAATAATAAAAATAAATAATAATAATAATAAAGGAAAATTCTACTATTTTGCCAACTACAGAAATAATCGGTCATTACGGACATTTAACGTTCATAAATGCCTCATTATATTATGATATTTAATGTTCAATATTTATTATTATTTATATGTGTGTACTGTGTAGACGCATCGCAGTATAGGCACATCGTTTTATTATTTTGTATGTATTATATCGTTACAATCGGAAGGTTCAATATGGATAATATGAATTGACAATTCCAAGAAATGTCCTTCTTTATTACTTTCCGCCGACCAACTCCACCGGGAGTTATACTGAAGGGTCCTCAAATGATTTGTTTCTGTGACCCGTCCGCCAAAAATTGTATCCTGTATGGTTTTCGGTTGTAAAACATATACACGTGGAAAAGACAATTTTTCAAACATCAACAGATAACGTGATAAATCGTAGGGAAAATAAGACAAATATTATAATAAGTCCGAATAAAATAACACGCATATGTTTCTGGATTGAAATTTGCTATTGATGAATGTTTGTATTGTACCATATAGACATAATATAATATAAAGATATACAAAATATTATATTATCATCGGCCACGCAAGAGCATCCGTTTGTTTGTCATAATTTTATCAAACATTACACCCGAAGTGATACAGATTCGTTAACGAAATAGTTAAACTTTGAAACACAACTTGTATGTATTTCACTAAGAAATAGTAGATAATATTCACACATATTATTTTATATTACATTTGATAACAATATATATAATAAAACTATTTATGGTTGGTATTGTAAATGTTTACAGATAGAACGAAAAAATATTTTTTTAACATATTGTCCTAGTGTATTTTTATCTTAGTGCGATTAATGCGATTCAACCGACAGAGTGTAGAATATTGAAAACGTTTAATATTTTATATCGTTAACAAAAATATATTTCTCCAATAAATTATGATACAAACCTATCATTATGGTCTCGTTTAGTTTTGTTTTTTAATCTAGCTTGGATCAAATATGTAATATACGTTTTTACAATTTTTCTCTTCGTTTGATTATTCCTAACACGTTTTCTGATTCCGAATATTTACGTAGGCGGAACGACGACCAATCACCATTATAGCAGTTAGGTAAGTATAAGATAAGGTGCATAAAAATCAGATTTCCGTGAAATGGACGTAATAATATAAAACACGATGGAAAACTAAATTATTGCCAACATATATACGTATAATAGCGTGCGTACGACGTTTCAAAATAATAATATATTATATTTATAACATTTGTCTTGTATTCGCCGTCGGTAGATACAATCGGACGGACACAATTGTATGGGGGAGGGTTTCGTGTTTAGGACGTCGGGCAGAGGAGAGGGTGATGAGGAGGGTTAAATACGTCTAAAAGTCTTCAGACAGCTGCGTGTTGTACGAAATAACACATTTCGATCGTTGAGAACAGGATAAAAAGAAGCCGAATATAATATAATATGTACAACAGATGATAAAAGGTCGGGATTTCGTGTGTACGTAATATAATAGCCGGAGAGGAGGCAGCAGCTGCCGACTAACATTCACCCATTGGAGATGAGAATTCCTAAACCACCCCCGAGACATAAACCGGTTTGGGTGCCATATACAAGGGTGTGCGTTCTGTGAAATCTTTGAGAGAGAAGCTCTTTATTATTATTATTTTTTTTTTTCATTATCATTATTTTCGGGGGTGTGTATCGGTTCTGGCATTCTGTTTATTGTAAAGATTCATTTTTATGTTCGATTTTACGAGGCTGGTGAACCACGGCGAAACGTCATTAGAAACGAACCCCATGATGTGCACATTCAAAAGATACAATTCAGCTGTACAAACAACAAGGCGAGACTATTATTATTATGGTTGATTTTACAAAATCACGAATAAAAACGACAATGACCACTACCCGTATTCGTATAACAATATATATTATATAGTATAATATTAATATATAAATATAATACGATCATCCGATTGTACGCAAGCAGACGTAGAAAGTATAAATTATGAACGTTTATACTAATGGTACGATATTAAAATATATGGCCTATATATAAGTGTAAACAATGACGGTTTATGCGAAACATTTGTTCCAGGTGTCCAGTAATATACATTGGTATAATATTGTATGTTACATATTATTATTATTTCGTACACGAAATAAGCGCCAAAAATAAAAAAAAATAATATTATAACCGAGTTCATACACACACACATACACATATATTAAAGGTAATAGTAAGTAAACGTTTTCAAGACTTTGATAATAATTCCACGAGAGATATTATATATTATATTTTATAGGTACCAAATATTAAAATTATAGCGATTATTGTGCAAAACGATAAGCATAAAATTATATACTATTTATATAATATGACTTAACTTAATAACGGATAGCGATCGATAATAAACTATAATATACTCGTTTTTCTCGAAGGCGTTAGATTAATAAAGAAAATATATTAATTCTATTCAAACTATGAAAAATTGCGTTTTTTTTTTTTAATATCCGCCCTATATCTATTATAGATTATGTTTTATAGATTGTTGCGGTTATAATGATGGGTTCGGAAAGTTAAAATTGCGTTATAATATTATCCGAAACAACCGTTTGTTTTCGGTATGATATTTATTATAATGATCGATCTATAATGAACGTGTTTTCTCTATTTATTCGATTTTCATCAAATTTCGGTGTCCTATTATAGTCATAATAATATTATAATAGTAATCGACACGAGGTTTACGCGGATACCTAATTTCCATGATCCACGACCACAATAATCAATCGGTATGATTTTTACTGTCCAGCGTTTCCACCGCTTATTAATATAATAATAATAATAATAATAATATCCTCATCGGTCTTACAAACCAACGATCCGGTATTTTTTTGGTCTCGCGCCGATTTTTTTCGGTCGATTTTTTTTTATAGATTAGGTGCTTTTTCATGTCCATTCGCATACTCGTATAACTGTATTATAGACGATGAGTATATAACGATCGGTACACAACATTTTTTTATTAACACGAAATGTTCTGACCGTCGACCAGCTTGTATATAATAATATGTAATGAAAAATCTTAAAATAAAAAAAACCACGCCTCTCCACGCGTATACGCATTATAATTTATACGCCAGCGTTCGTTCTTTTTATCTCGTCGTATTTATAGGAGTGGCCCTGCGGGGGCTCTGCAGTGATAGCGTGTTATCAAGATCCGGCAATTCTGCGTCAAATCGTCCGCGACGACGACAAAAACAATGACGGACCACCGCGGGAAACCAACCGGTTTCCGCCGAGTCATGCTGTGTAAAATATTAATACGACGGCACCTTATCAACCGCCTTAACCCTAATCATATATTCCGTAGTACACTAGTACGTATAGTTTTCATTTCTGGACGGTAAAATGCGTTCGGAAGTGACAACTTTAACTATAAGAAGGAAAAACGAGATCTCTCGATTTCTTTTCGATATCTAAGAGAATTTCGCTCGTTCCGCGAAGATTAACGTGCATATTACAACAGGTACTTAATGATTAAAATCTATCTCAATATTTTTCTATATTATCTTATATTGAAACCAAACGACTTGTTTTGCATCGTATTATAATATCAATAATTATTACGCCAAGGTGTAGAAGTGAAAATCTCACTCGATTACTTAAATACTCCGGCTAGAGTTATAATTATTATTTGTCGAATGTTGTGCCATTAAATTATACGAGTACAACGTACAGTATGTTATTATTTTATAATAATATTTTACAACGAACGATCAGACATTAATATAATATCATTTTAAGATTTTTTCGATTTACAAGTTTTTTAATTAATAAGTATTATTTATTTTCAAAGTAACACGTTTTTCACATAATGTAGACGTGAATCTACCCAATAAAATCGACCAACTTTGTTACACAATATTGGCAGGTTAGGTACGTAACGGTGTTTAAACACGATTCTAAAAACGTTTTCGTCCCGGAAGATACCAGATCCCCAACGTGATTTCATACTGTCAAAGGTTTTACAATTTAATTTTTGGACTCTGTAAGAGTAGAATATTCATTGAAATCAATGTGGTTTAAGTCCGGAGAGCGATAAACAAACGACTTCTTGACAGCGGGACACTGCAGGGACAGATTAGATATAATCGTCTGTACATATACAGGATGATCGGAATTTCGTGTTAGGAAACTAGTGGCAATCACACATATTTTCAATGTCATTTCCGTTAGTTGTGTAACACGAAATTCAGATCATCTTGTATGGGTGTACACATGCGGAAACACGCATAGAGCGTAAAATCTTGGCACTCGGACAAGTGACCGCCTATGTTCGACCGGAATGAATTTGTCGGTAACAGAGGTCAAAAAAGAAGATGATAATAATGAATAAGACGAAAAAATGGCGCGAAAAACGCGACGCGGGTGTCGTTTCAATCGTTAAAATATCGTTTGTATCGAACGACGGTCATTCGAGTACTCGACCTTGGCCATTAAAAACTACGACGTGGTTATAATTTCACTTGACATATTATCCAATTTAATTTAATATTTTTTTTTTTTTTTTATCCAGTCACATATATTATATTGTTAAAATATTTTATACCGGTTTTACTTTTGATTTCGGTTAAGCCGACGACGGCGACACCGCAGGAATCCACGTTTCCGTGTAGGTACATATATATATATATATATATATATATATAGGCGATAATATATTTTTTTTTATTCATATAATAATAATGATCATGAACGAGGGTCATAGAAACGTAATTTAATTTACCCTCTCACGCTATAAACCTATACCTATATTGTATAATCAAAATAAAGGCTTATTATTTTAAATGACGATAGCCGGGGGACGCCGTCGATATAGGTAGTATTTTACATTTTACAGATAAAAATAGTATAATATACGTAACATCAATAACGACAATACCGAAAGAGCGTGATCGTTGCGAGAACACCGTGATAAGGCGCTCCTGAAAAGTGATAATACGTTTAATGATAAAATATTATTTGATAACGGTTCGGACGACAGGATGATCGTCTCGACGCGGAAGGATTCTACGCATGATATTATTATTATTATTATTATTAATAGTATTGCTCAGACAGCCACACGTTCACGCGCGCGGCAGAAAATAAAGCAGGTTCCTCTGTGTCACGACCGCAAGACGCGCCACGTTGCCACACCGCACCGAGACCGATACATCGTATTGCTTTCACACGATGAACCTGTGGCAGTAGCCTCTCAATCCGACATCGTAGCCTACGTCAGTTCGTTTATGGACGACGGCAGATTTTCTGTATGTATATATATATATATACGAGCCAATGCGATTTTTATGCGCAAAAGGGTTGGTGGCGAAAGGGCGAAAGGGGGAGAGGGGGAGAGGATAGACCTATAAAAATATATTTTATTACACCATCACGTGTGCGGGTTTACGGGACGAGCGTGAAGAATCCATTTGGTCCAGGATTCAGGGTTTTTGTGGGAGGGATCTTGTTCTCATAAAATATACGACACTGCAACCGCACCAGTGTCGGATTAAATATAGAATCTAAATTTAAAAAAAAAACCGTAGTTAGTTTTTTAATTGCGAGACACGGGCTATAAAACGAGGATTGTCAAACTAGGGGGTTATCGTTATTATTCGGTACCGTTACATTTTATAATATTTCATTTTAAAATACCAAATACGATGTTTTCCTTATCGTGCTTAAATAATATTTAAACGATGCGTAAGCTGTGCACACGTCTTATTTTGTTAACAATAAGACGTGTTGTATGTTTATTTATTTTTGTATAATTAAAAAAAAATTATACGTAATCAATAGCGGAAAGAAACAATAATCAAAAATATTATAATATTGACAACTCTAAACTGCACAAAGACAACCGTTGTAATGTTTGTACAAATTATTTGTATAATAATAAAATATTCGAACCATGTAACATTATCGTCGAATCGAATTGTTTAGATAAAATATTATATAGTTTTTCGCTCGTAAACAATTTTTAGTCCCGCGTCGTAATAATATATCAATATACGTATATATCGTATCGTATCGGATCGATTTTTAATAATTTTCTCGATATACTTTCGTTATCTATTACATTATGTCGATGTTCGATTTTCATTGACTGTTAGTATAATATACACTCAGGTATAATAATTACCGCATAACATACGATCTATAGAACGGTATAAACCCCGTAATATTCTATCATAATATTTATACAATGTTTATTTCGCGTCTCTGTGACGAGACGAGAAACGACAAAAAAAAACGGATTGATAAGCGCGACAGTACATTATTATCGAATATAATATAATATAATAATACATTTAGCGTTCGGTTCGTATACATAAATATACATTTAGTGTTTCGGGATTTCGAACGTATAACTAGATTTTGACTTTCGAGTGTATATACCGTAATAATATTATATATAGTTGGGGTGCTACGGCAAAAACCGAGCCGGTTAATGAATTCGATGCATGTCCCGTCGACTGTTCGTGAATTACGTGACCTTTGACGTACGGAACTTTCGGTCGTAAACGTCTGACGTATAGGATTATTATTATTATTATTTTACGTTCTATTGTTTATTTACGTATTTGTATGTGAAGATCTTGTCACGATACGTAGGTACCTAACCTATTTGTATAAAGTATAATTGATATCGATTTGTTTCGAATAATTAATGTCGAGCGCGATATTTGACGATATTGTGTTACAAAAATGTATATTAAAATATGGTTCAATCTCAGCGAATCCACTATACCGTGTCTACGTACTATGTATATTAAAAAAACTCTTTATTTTATTTTTTACTCATTTTATAAATGATATAACTTTTTATTAAAACCTACCAATCGAACACATCACAATTACATACACTCTACACTTTGATATTATTAAGTTTTGTGATTTCATCCCTCAGAACGACGTGTAATAAGACTTGGATCGTGTTTAAAAAAGTCATAAAGTTAAATCGACATTACTTCTTTTTCAGTAAATAATTTATAAAATGTATAGGTATATCAATCTTTTGAAAACGTTGGTAATACTGTCCACGTTTTAATCTAAACGTCATAATTTGTATTCTACGTGGGGTTGTTTTTTCAAACGATTTTTTTGCTCTATCTAATGACCGTTAGTTTAACGCTTATATGCGATATGTATTTCGACAAGCACAGATGAAAACCAACTACCATAAATATTAATTTATGTATAAATAATAAATATCCTCAAAATATCTATTCTCCTTATTTTCTATGGAATTGCGTAGTTAATGTGCCCATTCTGAGCATAAACTGCTTCTGGAAACCAATAAAATATTGTATTATTATAATAACATCATGCGATAGTCGAGCGCACGCGGCACGCATATCGTCTCGTTCATTTTATTATATAGATATTAAACGCATCCAAACGATTGTTTATAGACAGTAGTCTTTCTGTTTGAAAATGACGGTCGGTACTATAGAGACATTTAGGTATAGTCATATAAAAATATTATTAGAAGAATTCGTAAAATTTGAACGTCAAAATTTGTTGTTTCTCTTTATTCGTCCTGGAAATTGAATTAGTATTCGCGATATTTCAAATTATCCCTTATTAATGCAGCTGTACACCTTCATCGAGTCAAATCCATCTGCCATTGTCCGGCCGAAATAAAACAGCTCTCTTCTAACTTCTCCGTGACGAATATGCGTCCCTCTTCCTCACCCTGACCACTTCTTGATATCGTACACGGTATCAATTGTCTTATTCGTATAAATATTTTAATCACACGTCAATTCTTCCGCATTGGTAATTATTGTCAACGTATAAGTTATTATTATATAACGGTTGTGTTTTGCGTGCGTGATAATAATCGAGTTATATTCTACATTTCATTGGTAAAGTAGTATACGCGTAATATTTTGACAATCTTCGTCGAACGCGAAAGCCGGCTTTCACGTCCAAGTGTGGCGCAGCTCTTCCATTGTCTCGCGAGCGAGAAAAATAATAATAACAGGTAATAATAATAATAATAATAATAAGAAAAAACAAATAAACAAACAAACAAATGTAATTTCGGCGATGACCGATCGGAGATTTTCACTTTTTACACTCGCGGCTGATAACTAACCGTCGATAATCGCGGAGTGGCTATATATCTATTAACGCGTATATAATATATAACACGATCAAATATGTATATGTATATATATAATATTCGTTCGGTCATTTGTCGACGCGCGGAGAAAAAAAAAAGAAAATAACCGTTTCGTCATGGCCGCCGTTCTGAGAGATCACAAGCGAGAAAAAAACCGAAGAAAATAAAAACCCAGCTCTATTATACAAGATGATTATTTTATCTTCCCATACACTGTTTTCACATTAATATTAATAGTATAATTTGTTCTAATCAAAGGATATTTTATGTGCATTCGTTTTCAAAGAAAAACAATTGCAAAACATAACAATTGACCGACCAAAAAAATCGGTGTAGTAAGATAAAAATATAATCACTCTGTATTCCCTGTATGCGCTATCGTATACGTACATGTGGATGCGTATATTATAAATTATAACGTGGGTAGGCGAAAAAAGAAAAGGGGAAAAGAAGCTAACCTATCTATGTTTGGGCATAGTGCCCGTTTTTCACTGCAGATCGGATCGGAAGATATCCACGAAACGCGTGCTAATGCTCCGTTTGATATAATATATTATTATAAAAAATGTCCCGTCGTATTCGCCCGCCATTACCGATTTTATGTGATTCGATTTTCTACTCGCGGTCGTTCATTTATACCGCGAGATGACTCGCATGCATATTTAATTTTTTTTTTTTTTTTTGGTCAATTTAAATTAAAGTCGATTAGACAGATTTCCCATTATTTTCAATATCTATAAAACATTAAAAGTATTTAACTTATAACTCCCGTTGGGTCCGGTACAGTTATGAAATTTTCATCAGGTATACACAGAGGTATACAGTTGAAAAACAATACCGTAAATCTGTTTTATACCGTCCTCCTGTCCGAAACGATATATAGTTACACGAATTTATTACGCACGTTGGCACTAGGACATGATTAGAAATTCAGGGATTTTATTCGTTTACTTGTATTAAACGTCTAAAACAGACAAAACTAATTTTGTTTAATACGCTCTATCAATGTTAGTAGATATATAATCTATCGGGAAATTTCTGATAAGACCATCACTTGCTGGAGTAAGAACACTATATTTATCAGTCTTTATCTCTTCCAGTATTCTCCGTATCTACAACACTGCGACGTGACTACTTATGTTGTTACTCGTTCTGATGTGTTAATAAACTATTTTTTGATCATTTTAAAAGTTTAAACCACCAGGAATATAGAAACAAATCAATCAGTGTTAATAATTATACTTGTAAAAAAATTAGTTTTTTTTATATTTTTTTAAAAAAATAAACGTGTTTTATAAGAACCTCTATACGGTTTTCCGATCGCCCTGTATATTTACGTGGAAGGACGAAACAAATAATGTTTTTTTACTAAGCGTTTCCAGAGCTTGATTACCGATTGTTTCGAACGCAGTTAATGTATAATATATTATTATATAAGGAGTGATCATTTTATGTGTTAAACAAATAATTGTAGAGTTATAACATTTGAAAATGTATACGATTTCCACCACTTTTGTAACATTAAATGATGACCACTCTGTATACGCATATTACAGTCATGTTTTATATTATAACATGTAGGCTATGTATAGGTATAGATAAACCGTTTTATAAACGACCCGTCCGGTGGCCCTTTGGAGCTATAATTTAGGTACCTATAACCAGAACACCGATCACATATTCGTGCTTATATATTTATATATTTTTTTTTTATGCATGCGGTGGATTTATCGCCGTCGAACAAAAGCGCAATATTATTATTAATATCCGAAAAGTTCGTAGAGTGATATTTTTTATATTATTATATTTTTGTCTAAACATAGGTATCCGTTTAATCCGCGATGCATATTATACATACAGTACAAAACACATCCGGTTTTTTCAACAGAAAGTGTTCCGTGGATTTTGGAGATAATCATAATATACATATCATATTATTATACACGTTCTCTCCTACGCCATTTGCGCGGTGTCCACACATATTATATACTCGAGAGCGTGTACGACCCGGACCGATCTGACAACTTTCGTTTTTGCATTCGTTTTGTCCGTGGTTGTTATTAATAATACTTCGCGTATCCGCTTTGTATATGTTTACGTTGAATATTTAGATTAACTTTATTTTCACTTCAATTTAAACGTCATCCCGTTCCGACATTTTACGTATAATATAATGTATTTTACGTATATTGTAATAGGTATGCAAATTATATAAGGTGATAAAGCGCAAAAAAAGTAGAGGTTCCCTATTGATTTTTATCAATCGTTTAGCCTCCACGAAAAACCATTAAAAAAAAAAATAAGTACTATTTAATTTACAAAATGGTGTTAGGTTTATTATTAAACAGACTAAAAGGATTTTACCGACTTTCAAAATCGTAAAATCAATTTTTTTTAACACAACCGCGATTTATATATTTTATATTGCATTATTGCGGATACTGAGAGTATTATTTTGTTTTTGTTTCAAAACTATAGAATAAAAATACGCAATACCTGTCATAAATCACTAGGAAGTAATATATTAATTTAGTTTGAAAAACGTAACTTTAAGTCAGACCTTAAGATCGTGCAATAAACGAGCCCCGAGCAGTTGGTCACGCGGGCGTTAAGGGTTAACGAGAGAAAGAGAGAGAAAAATAAAATCATATTTCGCCACCCGTCACGAACTCGTGAGACTTCTGTTTCACAATCGAATAGTCGATAGTTATAAAACAAAAACCACCATAAATAGGTTTATAATATTGTTATTGTATTGATCAGGATTGTTTCTTAACGTATATTAGAAACAACAAAAATCCATATTATTTATCCAAAACGCGATCGCTTTTTTGTCGACGATATAACATAATATTACCTATTATTTATGCTCTTCGCGGATATGATATTGATATATACAACGAATTTAAAATATAATAACGTATACTATGGCAAATTATATATATATATAAATATTAACTGAGATATTATTATAAAATACTCGGGTCGTTAAAATATACTTTCACCCGGCGCCTTATTACAATTATATATATATATATATATTATTATTATATACCGCAGTAACCGAAATATTGTTTATGGTAATTTATTCATGTATATTATAATCGTATGTAGTTAGACGATGATGAAAATAATAATAATACTGCGAAATGTAACGCGGTGGCGACGACCGCGGTAATTGGCAAGGGTTAATTTAATCATTTTTAATGATTTTACCGCATAAATTTTGCGCTTATATTATTTTATTAGGTATTTCATTTTGACTTGAAAATTTGACTCCTTGTCTGAGGTGGGGAAAAAATTATAACATTATTAATAAATAACGCGTCTAAAATAAGCACAATATTTTAACAATAATATTATATATGAGTGCGTTTTGAAATTTTACGGCCTTGTACCAGTTTCCCACGCGTGATTCTACTGATATTCGCTCGTATTTACACATTCCTTATTCATTATCGTTAATTTTTTTATTAAATTCAATACGTATTCTTAATTAATTGCAATAACGCTCGTATAATAATATTATATTATGTATATAATACATTTCTTCGGTTCTCCGAATGCGAAACGAACGGCCGTTACATAATAATATCATGCATCGGTCTGAGAACCTTGGCCGATCGGCAACAATTCAATTATCATCGCCATAATATTGTGTATATTGTTACATTACAATATCCGATGGAGAAAATCGCATGGCGATCTGTTGCCGAAATATTCGAACAGCGGGAAGTCTTCTGCATATATGTGTCCACGATAATGCAATATATATATGTATACATTTATGCACTCATAATAAATATTATATTTTTAACAATAATATAATATATTTTATTTTTTTGTTTCCTCTACGATCGAATGTATATAGAAAAAAAGATAAAAAACGGTTATCGCCACGTGAAACGGATACCTATAATCTACTTACGTGTATAATAATCATGGTAGGCGACTAACGTCAATTATTATTATACCGCGGTTATTGAAAGACCAGAAGGACGTGTTTGGACAGAGGTGTATTTAGAAATTTTTAAAGGGGGGGTTCAGATTATTTTTAGAAGTTTTTATGAAGCTGAACCCCCTCACCGTTTTTAATACAAACAAATAAATTGCAAAAAAAGAAAATAAACATGCACTGTATCTGTATATATTATAATGCAAAATAAAAAACAAGTGGCAAAATAATATAATTAATAGCAATTTTGGTTTTTTGGTCATGAGAGGGGGGTTTAAACCCGTTCAACCCCTTCCCCCTCATAAATACGCCTTTGGGTTTGGAAGTCGACATCCGCTGAAACGCCGCCGTCGGTGATACATCGAATTAAATGTCATCGTTAATTTCACCCTCACAGCGAATTTTACGGCCCATTTTATCGGAAACGTTGTTTAAATAGATTACACACAATTATATTGTATACGTAAATTATTATATGGTACACGAAACGGTTTTGATTAAACGTTCTGGCGGTGACTTAATTACGAAGACCACGTCGAGTACATGTAAAATACTACTGCATCCGCATTTAATTTGCCGTTTTACCTAAATAATATACAAGTAGATATATATACGAGGATAATACGATAAACAAATTTTGAATATAAATAAACCCTACTCTCACCCGACGATGCTCGTTAACTGTTCTACACATTACACACACACACACACACACATACATATATATATATATATACCTTTATAATATGTATATATTGGTGGTACCTTATATTCACGGTAATGTCAATCAACGTTGAACTCGCTCGGGACCGTCCTGTTATAATATAATAACGTTATATTTCGATAAACTTTGTTGTTGGCACAAGAAGTACCTTTGAGACGTAATCATAATATTATTACATGTTTTCGGAGTAATAATAATAATAATAATAATAATAATGTACTTAGAATTATTTCCTAGTAATATCATGCTGACGGGAAGTTTTTAAATATCACGTATTATTGCGCAGGTACAGGGTGTCTCCGTAGTAGGAATTGCGCCAAACCCTTAATTTTAATCGTTCGAAAAATATGGATGATTTCCTAGATTATCTAATCAACTATACCTTATTGGGGCTCTTAATGCAAACGCAATATGTTATAGCCACAGATTAAATGAAATCAGATTGCTGTAAAGCGTATCAATCCAAAGCATCACGAGTTTTGTCAAGTAAAAAAAATTTAAAGACCATATGCGAAACTGCGAAAAATATTACTGAAGATATATTTGTTTGGCCGGAACACGGACTCGAAACACCAATATACTTCATAGATCATTGGGTCCATGGGTTGCACTTGCAATGCGAAGCAATCGGATAGCTCACTCCGGGGTGGAATAATACATAGAAACCCAAATAAGGCTTAGTGATTACAGTCAAGAACGGCGAGAAAGAGACAAAGCTTCGAGTTGGGAAGATCAGTTGCTATATATTTTCTTTATTTCTCTCACGAATAAAGTCTTAGAGTATTTCTCTCTAAATACAGATTTGATAACAATATGACCATTGAGCAGCCAACAAGGAAATGTTTTAAACAATTCACTGTCAAGTTAATATATATATATAGCTACAAAACAAATTCTTAACATAAATGTCTAATATTCAAATTTATAAAATAATATTAAGATTTTTGTCATTTCGCAAAAATATTTGTATATTTTAAATATACAGGACGTACTCGGCATATATTTTATTCGCGCTGGTCTCGCGTTACTCGATAATAAATCGTATTGTCGCTCTGTTATGAAACACGTTTATCAAAATATAGTATAATGATTATAATATTATAGCGCGTATTATTATTATTTATAATCGTAATAGAAATTATTACATTTACATGTATGATTTATCGCTAAAGTTGAATCAAATAGGTATAAATACGTAATTATCTGGCGTTTACAACATACAAATGTGCAGTGCACTGTGCAATCGTTAGTAATATAAATATAATTATAATATACGATTAGCGTATTTAAGATACTCCTCTAATGTATTGCGAGATGATTATGAGAATACGCAAAAACGGTAAAATATATAAACTTTTATATATTGTGTGTACAATTACTATAACGAACAATATTCATATAATAATCACATCAGTCACAGTCATTAGAGCTTATCAAAGAATAATAAATTTAGTGTTATTAATAAAGTCAAACTGTACTAAAAAAAAAGTCACGTGTGGATCTATCCTACCCCCATATTAATTGGGTAATTTATTAATTTTTTATTAATTCGCAGTCATTTACTATTTTTATACTACATAATATTATATTGCATGTGTATTTTATATGTAAACGTTATAATGGTTTAATTTTTTTTACGACAAGTATAAATCATTTTTGATATATAAATAAACAAATGTGTGAATCTCAAATAGTTAATGTCATCATAATAATATAATATTATGAACTTACGTATGAGTAACTAGCACATTTGTTACAAAACTGTATTTTGATACTTTAAAGTCTTTCAAACGAAACTAATATTTTATTCGTTCGTTATTGAGTATGTGTTTTGCATCCGTCTATACCTATTATAATGGTTGACGACAAATACGATAACACGTAAACCTTCGCCTGTCAAGTAAAATAATACAACACCGTATTTATAATTATTTATTTAAAACTCGTATATTATAAAATAAAATCGCATCGTTTTTTCAATGACAAAGTTTATAATAATATAATATAATGTAATATACAAATATTATATAATATATAGTATAGTTATCTGACGATTTTATTTTTCTTTCGGACACAATTTTGCGTTTATAATATTTATTTAAACATTTCGTGTCGTCTGTGTTTTGTCAATATTATTTTATAATAATCCTCATACAGTGTGATTAGAATATTATGTTACAATAATTACATTTCATGGAAAAAAATTAGAAGTTAACTAAATAAAAAAATTTTGATATCCAAATTACTTAAGTACCTAACCTCTAAATATAAATTTTAATTTTCTAATACAATTCTTTCGTATTTAACCACTTTTAATATAGGTAATAAAACGCTAACGTCAAATTTTGATGATATTTTGAGCACACATTAGTTCGACCACTTAAATATATAGGAGAAATACAAACACGATATTATACATAGTGTGCATCTCAATTACTTTTTACCGTAATTAAATAATTAAATTTATATAAATATTTTTAAAGTTTGTTATTGAAATTTACCCATATCTTATATGATATAATGCATTTCTGTACGTTGTGAATACCTACTCCTATAGATTATAATAGTGGTTAAATTATACGTTTCTTTATACATTTAACCCGAGAATGGGTTAATTTTAAATTCATAATGAACATAATTTTAAAAAAGAAATATCTTTTGGAACAAACGTTTAGGATTCACGGGGACACACTGTATTGTTGAGAGGGGTATTTTATATATATTTTTTAACCGTAATCGAACGGAACTATGTGAAAAAAAATAGACATTATCTACTCGATACTTATTATTATTATTATAAGAACAACGCGTTTCGCAGATAGAGTAAAGCGGTTTGCTTTAAACCCTACGGCAGAAAAATACGACTTCAACACGCACATAACATAAAATTTTTTTTAAAAAAAACCTATACACTATATATGAGTACTTATATATAACTTGTAAGAAAACGGCTCGAGTTTTTATTTTTTATTATTATCATCATCACATATCTATCAGTTTTATATGAGTATATTGTTAGCAGGTATCGTGAGCGCGCGCGCGCGTACCTGTGACTGAAGAAGCGATTTTCACATTTTATAGTGATTTGACGATTTTCATGATATATTTGTCAACGTTAAAATGTCAAATACTTCGTGATACACACTGTATATTGTATATATAGATGTATAATAACTGTGGGTAATAACGACGATGATAAATAATAATATAACGTGGAAGGATACGTCTGGAGTTAATCGACTTCTATCGTGTGGGTATATAACAGATCGTATGAAAATGTTTTTAATTATATGAAATAATAAGTATATTATACTGTAATATGCGCTGCTTCCATCCGCCATTTGGCCGAGTCATCACTAAAGTAATTTACACAACAGCCTGAACGGGGAAGTCGTATTTTGCGTTCATAATATTATACCGCACGGGCCCGGTTGGTATATACTATATATTTATAATAATAAAAAACTTTATAGGTACATTATGTATTATAATAATATGTACCTATACTATATACAATAATTTGTAATAAACGGAATATTATTCTTTTCTATATAATATATATATATATATATATATATAGGATGTTCAGAAACTCGCGTTACAAAAATAATCGTGATAACGTTGAAACCGCACCCATAGTTTTTTTTTTATGTGTAAACTTCTGATCGTTTCTTATATTATGTTATAGAACATTTAAGTACCTATTAAGTATTATTGATAATAACGCGAAGTCTCGTGAATATAATATTATAGTATTGTGTTTTTCGGTGAAAATAAGTGCGTGGGAATATAGTTGGGAATAAGTATCTGTTCGGTTTCTGATCTACTAGAAATATAAGAGTAAGAACGTATTATTTTTTTGCTTTTACTCTATTTTCTATTAAATCGAATCCTTGTTTATTAATGTGTTTTTAATATGAAAACATGACTATATTGTAGTTTGTATAGGTACATTATACGTTCATATTTCGACGAGTCGTGTTACGTAATCATTTATTAATTACAATTGCGTTTTGTAACTGTGATTTAAAATGAACAAAAAAAAAACGTTTTTTTTTTTTTTTTTTTTTTAAATTTTTTTTGGAAATTAAAAATAAAAATTAAAAAAAAAAAACTTTTTTTTTTTTTTTTTTGTTGTCACTTGTACGGCTATATAAAAAATAATAAGTAAAACGATACACTTTTATTATTATTTTTCTTCTTCTAAAAAGACTCTCGCGTCGTTAAAACACGTTTATAAAAATTGTAAAAATTGTCCAATACCAATTTCCAGTTAAAATGGTATTAGTAATAAAAAAAAATAAAAAAACTGTTATAGAAGGTAGGAAAAAGTCTTTCATTGTGCAATATATGAATGCATTTTTTATATTGTGATGCATAAATTGTAAATGGTTTTAACCGTGGAAACCATAAAACTAAATGGCATGGGCTTAATCCGCGAGTCAATAAATATTTTTAGGCGCATCTATATAATGTATTGTTTAAACTATAAAATAGTGTGGAATAGTTTACAAGAACAAAAATCCTGTTGGGTTTTTAAATTTATTTTCTCTCAAATAAAAATAACGTTACCTAAACGGTAATCTAACTGGAAAATTTGATAATTTGGGTACACGCTAATCAAACTATATCGAGTAAGAAAATTCTTTCGGAATAGTGAAAGTCAAATAATCAAAAGTGAAAAATAAAACCACTCATCTTGTTAGCACGCGGTAATAATCATGGCCATTATGCAAGAGAGCATCAATTAAACGCACGATGTTTGTGAATCGTTTTACATACATATTATAATACATTATTGTTATATAAGGTATATCTTTGTTCTAAATAATATTCTGATGTGATGTTCGTGTTTGTTATACTATATTATTGTTTCCGGCGAATTTGTTACCGTATGATCAGAGCCGGATTATGGTTTTTAGGACTGTAAGCACATTCATAAAAAGAGCCAATACCTCATCTTCATCCCTTTAAAAAAATAATTACATATATCCAATATCCAAAATATTTTCCGGAAAAACAGGTGCGTTGATAGTAATAAACTAATATTATCTATTGATCATACTATCCTAGTGGTATTTTAATTAATATAAAGTTCTGTGCCTATAGAAAATTTTTAGAAATACGCCTAAAGTCATAATATGAAAACAAATATATATATTTATTTTTTTTAAATTACTGGTCGAAATTTTTTCGGGCCGTTAGCAGTTGCTTATTTTGCCTACACATTAATCCGATTCGGGGTATGATAATAAAATAATCGCAAATTTCGGTCCCCTGGGCAATATCACGGTTGACCGGCAACAGTTTATCGGGCCTGGGACCTTTCCAGAGTATTGACGAAAATTCGACATGACGTCTTGCTGATTACACGTACACGGTGTAGACACAGAAATAATTATTCTTCCTTTACCGTATGTTATGTTCCGCAAGTAAAATGATTGTTTGCAAACGAACAAACATTACATAATATTATGTTATATTCATATAAGTTTCTGACTGTCGTCCAAACAATTGGATACGACATAATATACCAGATATAATACGTATGACGTGTTTACGATTTATCGTTAAAAAAATGTTTATGGCGGTTTGCCGGAAAGCGAAAAAAATATCATATATACGTACGCAATTCGCAAATATATATTATTAAAACTATTATTTTTATTTTTTTCCCTCTTCAAAACAATAATCTTAGGCAAAAAAAAAGGGTTATAATAATGTTATATATATATTTTTTACGAGTAATAAAATAATACCGAAACGATAAACCGTATGTACTATATACGGATAGATATATAACTAAATGTAGTATACATATAGTAAAAGTCGTAAGAACATTTTTTGTATTTTATACGATTCTTACTGCGGCGAATAGTTTGATCATTTCGAAAAATACCATAGGTTTTTTTGTGATCGATGTCTTAGTCTGAATATGAAAAGACAATTTGTCCTCTACTCCTATTTTATATTATATTATAGTTTTTATTCGCTTTGGAGAAATCGATTTTCGCCGCAATCGATTCGCGAGCTCTTAGAAAACACGTATAGTGTCTTTGAACGAAACTAAAGGGAATTTATTTTATGTTCCCCTATCCCCTGGCGAAACGTATAGTGTACTGTAGGTACGACGTGACGTCGTCGTCGTATATATTATATCGACGATGTGAAAGGTCTATTCGTAGACAAAGGCTGTTGCGTCGTTAAAATGTCACAACCGTGCGCCCGTTGATCTAATATAGGAGAAAAATAAAATATCGAATCGAAAATTCGTAGATGTTTAGTTTGGGCATTTTACAAATCGATCTTTTCAATGTTATTCCACGACAATGATAATGATATTATATAGAGCGATCAGAATGTATTCACCAAATGTTACAAAAACGCGGTATTAATTGCATAACAATAATCGTCGACGTACTCTGTATATAAAATAGGTACTTATATTATTATTATTTTTTTAATGCGTCGATGATATAGTTTTTTTTTTATTATTATTCGTTTTGTTTCTTTTACCAAACAAAACTCTCGGTTAAAAATATAAAATTGTAAACCATGCTGAGAAGATGAACGCTGTGGTTTGTCTCGGTTGACTACCTAGGCATATTATGGTATAATATCTACCTGCCACACCATGTTTATGTATACCTATAGATAATATATTTAAGGTATATAATATACCAGTCAGCCACACTATATACGTATAATATATAGTGTTGTGTACTTCCATTGAAATTCGTTCCAAACCCGTCTAGGCTTGTTGAAAAACATGGCCTCCGGGCAATATACTTTAACAGTATGACATTATATCATATATATATATTATATTATATTATAATAATAGGTAGGTTTACTCATTTCGACGGTGAAACGAAAGAAGGGTTTAACAACGAAATATCACATCAGTATTCGTTATTAACATCACCGCCAGAGTTTGGATTTTTAATCCAATAAAACATTTGTGTATTGTAATATTATTATAAACTTTGCGATAAAACTTAGGTTCGTTAACTTATTCCAAACTGCATCGTTCTATATTAGTGCGGATACATAAAATTACCATAAAGAACAAACGAACCGATTTTAAATGTCTCAATGCATAACATTTGATTGACTCGTTATTTAAATTGCTTTCGGTATGTGTTAATTATTTAGTCGTTCGATAATAATAAAACTTATATAGCTACGTATTATTATATTGTTACCACTTATGCCTAAGCTCACAACAGTTAAAGCGTATAAAGTATAGTATCTGGTATTATCTACACAGCAGTGAAATATATAATTATATTTGAACAAATATTTTATGTTAAATCTAATATCATATAATAAGTTTTTTTTTTTATTTGTATTATTTTCAATATTAAAAAATACGTGTATATCATTATTTTAATAACTGTCATAAAATATATTATTGTTTGTGATTGTATAGCGAATTCACGTTCGGAATTCGGCAAACGCTAATATAATAAATAGCGTATAAACAAATCGAATCGCAAACGATACGGTCACCAATGATGATGATACCAAAGGGGAGTGACGGATGAGGTATAAATGGGGAAATTCTAATTGTAATAATTAAAAAAAAACAAATTTAAATAATAATATTAAAAAAAAAAAGAATTTTATAATAAACATTTAGTTCTTCGTAGTTATTATGCACATAAATTAGATATATTTTATAATTATTTAAATTTAAAAATAATAAGAAATTATCATGGATTTAAGGGGGCGGTATTATTGTTTTCCTCACCATTACTTTAATTTAATATAACATCCCTCTTTCCATTAAAATGTTCTACGCACACCACTACTACACGCTCACAAATATAATAAATAATATATCATACAGTGGTAGATTATGTGAAATAATATTAATTTAGTCGTAGATAATAAAGGAATGGATATGACATGACTATCCTAAATGTATCATGCGTGTGAGTCTCTGTGATAGTAATGGTAGAAAATTAGCAGTTTAACCACTCTGATGGTAACCATATATAACCATATTTTACTAACCACATTATACGAAATGTAAAATTTCTGTATTCTGTGACATGCGGTAGAAAAACGAAAATCATTTGGTTTCTAAGGCCCAGCGCACACCGAAACTGTTCCAAGCTTTCCAGAACATTTTACTCTACATAGCTCAGAGCAAATTCCATTCTCACTATGATATATTTTTCGCTATAATACCAGCGTATTTTGCACTAGCCGTCCATATTTTTGGCAATTTTTGTTGAATACCTAGTAAAAACCTAGTGAAATAAATGACAATAAACGCAAAATTATATCGCATGAGATAAAAAATAAAAAATGTAGAAAAAAAAAAATTTTAATTTATAAACTTAATTGCGTTTATAAGATAAGTTAAAACTTAAAAATTGTACTCGTAAGAGTTCACAAATATTTAAAATTATTATGAAAAAATAAAACATTTAAAAAAAAACCATATTACTGACACGAAAATAACGTGTATTTTATTGTATACTTTTCACATAATTAATCAGTATAATTAATGTTTTTCGTATTTTGCTCAGAGGAAAAATAGGACCGATGATATTTTATTTTGTTTTGTCGTTTTTTGATGTTGTCTGATAAGTGCACACGTGACAATAATTACTTTATAAATGTTTTAATTGTTTCCAAACAGCTCCTAAGTTGCTCGAATCAGCTAGGAGCGATTTTGCTCTTTCAGTAACCGCCGGGCCAAAACGTCCAATCACAGTAAAAGTCATTATTCCTTTATCATCTATGAATTTAGTTTACTATTATTAATATAATACCTATATTATTTTATTCAAATCTTGTCTCTTGTGTGTTGTGTGCTCTGGTGATAGCCAAACGTCTGATTCAAGAGTCTGCGTAAACGAGATAAATGGAAATAATAATCGCGCCCAAAAAGACATTAAGATACAAAATTTAATTGAAATTTGAATTTCAAATCAAATATATAATTCGAATAAGGAGGTTAGTTATGCAACTTTCCAACAATGTTCTGTATAATATAATATAATGTACCTATTTATAGTTTCGTGCAGAGAACGAAATAATAAAGGGGCAATAAAGTTGCCTGTACTGCTGTAGTTGAAGAAATTATCGATTTAAGACATGTCGATTCGTCTGTATTTGTAAACGGATAAAAATTCAATTTTACCGGAAGAAAATCACGTTTTTTCTAGAATTAATAATAATTAGTGTTTAGATTTGAATATAATACAACGATTATATTAACGTATAGTATAATATTATGAATGACAAGACAAATTACTATCGATCCTCGTACTGGAATTAATCGCACTAGGTAGTTATTACAATAGATTACTGGTTGAATCTGAGTATTATATATGTATCGTGTTCACAAAATAAAACAGATTTGATATGATTAAAAGAGTAAAAATAGTGACTAAAAAGTATTGAATACTATTAATACGTATGTTGTCCTTGTCTGTGAGATGAATACAAATCGTCTCGATATTATCTACTGGTTTTCGTGCGGAGATAATAACATTTTGTCATTAGGTATGTATCAGGTATCTGGTATCTGGTATCGTGTACAGGTGTATATGTAGATTTATGGCGTACTAGCCAAATTTTTAATTAAAAATATTTTAATAGCATTATATAAAATTAAGATATTATATTGCGTAAAACTGATGGTTTTTAATAATATTAACCATTATTGTGTTGCAGTATTTTAGCGGTTATTATTTATGTAACATGCAGTTATTATTATGCGGAACGAAAAATCAATCGAATCGGTTTGGCGAACTACGCGATGATTTATGACCGAACGATACCGCGGTAACGCAGACAGCGGCGGAGACCGGTAACAACAACTCGGATGAGGCGGCGCGCGACGGAGGACCGTACAATATATAGGTTCGTTGTTATAACTTTAATTATTTGGGCGCCCGAAAATCCTTCATCGGGACCCGTAATTAATGATCGACGGCGACGGTACTTTACCGCGCATCATGTACCTACTCCGGAGCTCGCGTTATTATTACAATATGCATTATACAACGTAATAATAATAATAATAATATGAATATGAATAATATATTGTCTTTGTTGTATACATTAATAATATAATTTTTGGAAGTAATTATGTTATTATTACGTCCCGACGTTACGTTTTCAATTTTGTAACGATACGCGAAACTATGGCTGTAGAACCGAAAGGAGTAGCTGGATTTAATGGAATAATGGCGTAGTACATAATAAGTATCATCGGCAAGTCGATTATTTCTAATCAGTTGGAAACCGATTAAAACTTTTTACTTTATTGATATTTCTTTGATTTCCATCGATCAGTTCGTTTCGATTTGTCCAGAATTATCAAACATTCATTACACACTTTAATATTTCAGAACTGTTCGTTATAGTATATAAAAAAAAAGTTAAAGTTAAGTTAATTCTTATTTGGTAACTTTTACATCGAAATGGCAATATAATTAATTTTCAACTTTTGATTAAATTATTTCAGTTAAAATTATATTAAGTAATAAATTAGTATTTAGTATAATAAATTATATTATATTATATTAAGTATACATTTGAATATTGTATGAAATTAAAATATTGTTTTCAAAAATTAAAATACATTTGTCTATTCTATATCTAAATTCATGATTAATACATTATTATTGTTTATATTTTGTATACACTATCGAAATATAAATACGGACTTTGCTCAATAATTAATAATAACGGATATTTTTAAAACAAAAAATAACTTTACTACAAAATTTAATTAACTCAATTAAACCGTGTTATAAATATCGTTACTTCCTCTAAAAGTCTCGATCCATTTTCTTATGCACGTCATAATAAATACTATGATACTTGTGTGTGTGTGTGTGTGTGTATGATTAATAACAACAGTATAATACGTATTTGTACGATAGAATAAATCCAGATCAATTCCAACGTCAACTGCTGTAGCGTACTTCCGGTACAATAATATCGTTACACTCGCAGACAACAATAAAGCCCTGCGCGACCAATATTCGATATTAAAATATTATCGAAATGGCCAAAGATCATATTATTATAAATGATATTATATACAGAGCGATCCGAATTTCTCGTTAACAAAAATAGTAGAAATAACAATGTAATTCCCCTATACATTTTTGTAACATGAAATTTTGATAGTTCTGTATAATATTGTAAACTGTTCCGTTTCGTCTCACGCGCAGTCCATCTGTATGGTTGATTTTCGTATTAACAAGTTTCGGACCATTATAATAATAATAAAAGTATAAATTATAATGCTCGTTGGTGGCGGAGAGAGGGCAAAATCGATACGGTTTTTATACCGTCGCAGCGTCTCCAGATTTTAAATAATAATATTATCAATGTGGGACTGGATGGAAAAGAAAACAAAAAACACGAAATCGCTTCTATCGAAAACGGATTTAAAAACGGAGAAAATATGTACAAAAAATATACACAAAAGAAAACCGTAACTATAATAATTATTATTTTTTTATTATTTTATGAATATATAATAGCTGTTACCTATTATCATCATCATCATCATCATCATCGTTATCGTGTTGTGATATGGTTACTTTTTCCAGTTGTCATCGTACATCGCTTTCGAAACAAATGCAATCGTCTATTTATAACGTATTATGTATAACAGCTTTTTAACTAGATTGAATTTAGTTAAATTAAAGAAAAAAATTACGAAAACATTTAAAAAGTTAACAATCAATTGAATACCACTAATTTAAGTTTAGAATCATATTATTATATATTATAAAATTATTGACTCATTAATCGAAGTTAAGTTTATCGTTAACTATATTTGTTTAATAAATAAATTACAATAATAACAATTGTTTGAATGGAGAGTATAAAAATAAAATATAAACTCGATTTAAATTTGATTTAAAGTAACCAATTGTTTCCTATATAAGTCAAATTTAATGTCAAGTTTACCTTAACTTTTTCATTTTGTTTATTCCCAATACTGTGAGTACATTTTCTATACAAATAACACGTCGGCGGCGGCCGCTGCACACTTGTTGCAGAAACGATAGCGTAATTTGATAAACACTACATATTATATTATATACAAAAAAGAGTATTACTTCATTACATTATAAGAAATTATATCGCAATAGTTTAATTATTTTTTTTAATAATGTTTTTTGCTCTGATGTTTTCCCAGTCGAGTGACTTTCGCGCGGCGGCCACGATGTTATAATAAATATGTAATTGATAAATAAGAAATCGCTTCGGTGCAAAATATAAACACGAGGTTATAACTTATAAGTTATAACAGTATTTGTTTTTGGTTTTTAATGTATTTTAATATTCGCCGCACTTGAATAATATATGTCATTTTGCTTTGGCCTCGCGAAATAAACGAGAGTATACAGCGTGATGAGATAAATTTCGTATTAAAAGAGTAAAAATGAAAGAATTACACCTTGTATGTAATATTTACGTTGTTAAATATATCTACTGCTAGAAAAACAATAAAAAAAAAAAACAGTGTTTGTGGTAGCGTAATACGTCAGAGCAAAATCAATATTATAAAAGTATATAAGTATTTAAACATGTGAATTTATTTTGCTTTTTCTAAAGGCTATGTTTGTTCAGACATTTTTATAATACATTACCCACTTGTCTCAGTATAGTTTATTTATAATTAAAACTGTAGTAAATTTACCTATTTCCAAAATTCTAATTCAAATTTGTAGAGGAGAATATAAATAGTTTATGTGAGTTTTTTTTTAAATTAATAATTGAAATACAAAAAATTGTATTTTAAAACTAGTTATATGAATAAAAAAAAGTACTTAAATTACTTATAATTTGTTTGTAAATAAAACTCAACGCTAGAGCATATATTTTTCATATTCCTCTATAAATTTGATATTTAGTAAATTTACTCTAATGTTATAGTTATAATTAAACTGTACTATGAATTTAAATGGGAAGAATTAAATAATAATATACGTATAATTTTTAAATCTCACACATATAAATACTAAAAACAGCAAAAAAAATGGTTTAGATAGGATTAAGTCATTCAAAGCCCCCTCCCTCTCTTTAGTTACGTCCATAACTAAGATTGCGGCACGTATAGATTTGCTATCTTATATACGTACCTATTTATAACAAAGGCAACAGACACGTACCTCGGATAGTGTCCTCTTGAATTAAAAAAAAATGTATATATTGGGTAGTCAAGAAGACGAACCTAAAAAGAAGAACAAAAAAACATACAAAGAAAAAAGTACCGACTGTACTGTCACATATAAATTATATATATTTTTTCGGGATTTCTTTTATGAAAATCTTATTCAAAATGTTTATTAAAAAACATTGTACTTGTATAAATATATTATTATATATACGATGCATTATAAAGTATATAAGTATGGTCAAAAACTAAACAAAAGAAAATAAATTCTACCAACTTTTCGCGTATTGCGTACGACATTGCTGACGGCCCATAATTTGCCAACTCGTGGTAAAAAACTAAAAACCGCCACATATCGCACTACATAAGTACTGAAATATTAATAATCGTTCGTTGTTCCTTTTTCTTTGGTGTATAAATAAAAGTTGTTAAAATCAATTGTTTTCTAATAGATATTTTTTAACCGTATTTCGCATAATATACAAAATATGTATATTGTGTACGAGTTAAATATGATACATGTGTTTGTACACAAATATACAAAAACTATGAATTAAAATATGAATGAGTTTTAGTTTCGTATCAGTGCATTATTTATAGTTTCTTTTTTAGCGTCTTACTAAAATTTGTTTTCCTATATAATATAGTCAATACACTGATTGTAATAACATAATGTGCAATCATTATACTATTTTTCGCTCTGCGCGGAGTCGGCGAATACACGGAAAATAATGAATTTAAAGTAATATTGTACTGACGATGAGTAAAAAATTGCGAAGAAAATGCCACAATAAAGCATGAAACTAATAATGTTTCCAGGCAGATAAGCACCGCGGCGTATGTTCAACGACTCGGAACGTAATATTATTATATTATATACAAACCATAATATACATAAAGTACACGGTGTTATACATTTATATAATATATGTTTGCGAAAACACTTTGGATATTCTATATCAGCGGGCTATACTGAGTAATTATTACGTATAATTATTAACGTGTGTGCAATCGCAATGTTATAAACTGTATTTGTGATGGCTACATCTATTATCTGATACGTACACGAAAACGCCAAGAAAACGACACCGTCTTATCGCTGTTCTTATCACTGTACAACATATTCTATATAACGGTTTTTACCGTTGCCCGACGCCAGCACGGAGCGTATATTTTTCAAATTATTTTCCGTCGGTTTGCAACGCGTACGTATAATTATAATAATATACGAAACCAATTCCGTTGACGGTTATTGTTATATACCCGTACATCGTTTGGTTGGCGATAAGTTTCTACAGCCGTTTTGAACTTCTCTCTACATTTACGCGTATCAATGACACGAGAAAAACTATTCACCCGATAAGGTTATAGATTTCAATTAGATGTACGATCCGACGAGAATTTCTGTCCCAAGATATTATCATATCTTGTGTTATAATAATAATGGCCGTCAAAATATCGTCAGATAGGTTTTCATCGATCGCGCCCAAAGTTTGCCCGGGGCAACTCGATGATATACGCGCGAGGACGAGTACTTAATAAACCTCTTCCATTCGATAATTGAAAATAAAAAAAAAATCGCCATTAAAAACGTTATGAGAACGGACGTATCTGATTTGACGCGCAGTCGATTTAACGAATAATAATAATAACGATGGTATAATATAATATTATTATAATGTTTAATGTTGCGATGTCCGAAAAGTGTGTAGGTATATTTTTATAATATATAATATAGTAGTAGTTTAACACTGCGTGAGTACGATTATATAATTAAGATTAATGCGTTCTTGAAAATATGATATTGTGTTTTGTATGATGTGATAATAAGTTTAATGTAAACAGATATTATTCGTTCAATAATAACGCGCAAAATCAATTTATAAAATGCATTTAAATTATTATTAATATTCGTATCGGACATCATATATAAAGGAAACCTTCTCTTTTTTTTTTTCTAATGTAATAATCGTATAAAAAATCAATAAAAATGTGTAAATCACGCGTTATTCTTCAAGTATAAAATGTTATTTCCTTATTGATTTTTGACCTTTCCGTCGTGTCCGCAAAGTACTCGCGAGCTTTATTTCCACGGGGTTTTTTTTTTTTAATTAGGCATTCGACCAATTTTGAATGTAATCCTTGACCTTGAATCCGATAGCGTTAAAGTTCGACATGAAAATATCTGTATTCTCATTGATCAGTTACACGCCGAACATATCTCGCAAGACGTTCGTTAATCGTTTACCTTGAACGCTTTTGTCTTTAATTACTTTCAACACGCGGCCGGTGTACAGATGAAAAAAAAAGACAGAAAATTAAAAATAGACGAACAAAAATTACTTTATGTGGGTAGTTATCTAATGATTGGCTAAGAAATATGACGTATATAAAGGTACTAGGATTTGACTCGTGCCATGATACAAATTAGAAAAAGAAAAAAATTGTTAATTGAATTTTATATAACATATATTATAATATTATTATGTTATGTGAGTGCGTGTGAAACAGACAAAAAAACGAAAAATATTAAACCCGAAGATACATTGTTTAATTATTACGCGAAATTAAACTACTCTACATCGAGTAGGTATATATTATAATAATTCTCATTACACTGTAGGTATAAATCAGAGACCAACAGAAACATATCATATAATTTAAAATTAGATAGTCATTATATAAATCGCGACGATGAAATAAAAAATATCCCGTAGTGATGCAATGTATTTTTTTCTGATATCTTAAAACGTAATTCCAGAATAGTGGTCAGTTGGTTTTAGGTGATTTTGATTATTTTAATATAATTTTTGAATTTATTTATGACATTTATTGTGATATTTTTAGAGTATTTTTCACAATTTTTTTAAAATTTTCTTCACGATACATGAATTATTAAAATAAAATAAAACCTAAACAAAATAACGTACTCACAATGATCAGTACATATATTTACTGTTATAAAATGTATGTATAAGTTATAAATGTATTTTAAACGCATTTTTATAGAACATTTTTTTTAATTTTGTAGAACATTAAAATCCGAGCTCTAGTTATAACCTTACCTATAAAGTTAGACATAATAAGTTATGTTACATGTATGACCTATATATTATAATTTATATTACTGGACGACGGTATAGCAAACATATTATTATATAATTATAATGTATAAGTATGATCATAATGTCACGTCACGTTTTTTGTATTACTTCCATTTATTTTTGTAACACGTAAGTTCTGATCACCCTTTAGTAAAGAACGTTATTATTAAAAATATATAACCCGTCATAAAAATAGTTTATATATATATGTAATAATTGTAATCCGTAGGTCGGGTCGATTGTCGCGTAAAAAGTGATTAACTCGTTTTTTATATTCATCGCCGTCCCTTCCGATAAAAATGTTTGAAACCTTTTTACAGCAAAGCTTGCAATATTACGTATTGTTCGCACTTTTTTTTCTTTTTCGATAATATATTTTAAAATGTGTGTTTATCCGTACAGTACGATGTATTGTAATGTCGCAGAAATTTTATTAGCGACCTTGCAGACCCCATTATATTAACATCGTTTATTAATTTAACAATGATATAATTAATAACGATATATTGGAATAATCCCATCGCGAGTTGTTCGCCGCCGCAGCACATTGGCTAGTCGGACGTTATTATGTTGTTAGTAGTATTCACTTGGACATTGGCCTTGATCGATAAGAGATACTTTGATATATTATAATATGCGTGTAATAAGTATTATACAGACGATCAGAATTTTTGTTACAAAAATAATGAAAGTAATATTTAACACTTATGTAATTCCCACTTTTTATTATAACACGAAATTCTGATTACTCTGTATGCACTGTAAATAGTAGATATAATATAATAATATATATATATATAATACGAAATACAACTCGTAAAAACTCTGTAAAATTTTCTAGAAATATATATATCGTAATCGTAATATTTTTATATTTACACATAACGCGCCGTCGAGTCAATCCGAGTTGTTTTGTTAATTTGTAATTCCTACGTGTACAAGGTGTTCAAAAAGTTTAATTCCGACTCGACGAACTATGTCTATAGGATTTTATTGTTCGCACATAAACGCTTGTACAAACACCGTGAAATAATCATTATCGAACGAAAAATGTAACACAAATACAGAGTCCAAGATGTTATAGACACTATCAGTATTTTTATATGGGAATTTGTATATTGTAAATTGTGAATAAATAATTTGTATCAAATTCTCAACAATGTCATTTCTTATCTATTATAAATAAAAAAATAAAAAAATCCGAATTCGTAGAACGTTGCGTACCGTTATGGTATTAAATTTGCAAATCAGATAAGAATATAATATAAGTTATTATGATTGAGGTGGATAGATGGAATGTAGAGATATGTGAAGATAGCTTGTGTAAATATGACGGTTGGTAGAAGATCGAGATCTATAGAAGTGTAGGAATAGGGTGTCCGACCCCATCCAGTTGGGAGTGTAAGCCAAAGTAAAAGAAGATGATATTTACATATGTTTGCTAACTGTGAAAAATAATTCGCCACAGACCAGGTGGGATATGTCTATACGAATTGCTTAATCGTGATATTAAGAAAATATGAATTTAATTATTCCCATCAAAATGACGGACAGGTCAGTTTATTACTTCGTTGAATCTCATAGGATTTTTAACATTTAGTTAGATAACAGTGGTCGAGGTGGTTAAAAATAAAGTAAATTATGGTTAAACGTTCGGATGATACCTTTGAAGCCGTTGTCAGGTGGTATATAGAAGAAAAAAAAAACGTTGGTAGGATACGCACGAAATTGAAAATAACCAATGGAAATCGTTGACCGAGAAACACGCGACGCGAACACTCTGTATAAATGATATACACTCGCTATATGTTATACGTACACAATATAATATACGCTGTATATAATATAATATATTATATCTGCAGCAATTGGAGACAATGGTCGGAATGCGTTTTCGTTTTTCACGCTTTTCCTCGGCAAATCATTTCGATTATATTACTTCACAAATACATACAGGTAGGTAGGTACATTATATATAAATATAACCTTTTTTTTTTTTTTTAGTCGTCCACATCCACTCTCCGTATTATTATTATGAAAAATATAAAAACACAACAACAACGCTCTGGGTGACAGTAAATTATAACATATATATATATATATATTTTGTCAAAAAGAAATAATAAAAATATGTCGCATATAGTGACGCGTACTCTGGTACATACTACCTATTATCATATGTATAGCCACGCATATATGCACGCTGTGAACAGGTGGATGGACAGTGAGGAGGGTAACAGGTGAAATATTATTACAATAGGTAAACATATATATATAAAAAAAAAAAAAAACCTTCTTTTAGAATATAAATATATAATATATTATGTTATATTATTATCATGTGTTGTCGCAACATCGACGGCGTCGCGTTGTTGTTTTCTATCGGACGGGCGCCATTGTGGTAGATACATAGACGCGGTTATAAACGCGACGCGACTACGGTTTCGGTTTTAACCAAGGTCGCAATAACAACCGAACCGACCGAAAAATTATTCGCGAAATCGTTTCTTTCATTTTTTTTCTTCTCCGAAATACCTACCTATACATTATCGTCTCCCCACACAGCGGGCAGTCATGGCGATGGATTTTACATAATATTGCACGTATTATATTTATGTTTCAGGTTAGGTCGGATTATAGTTCAATTTTATTATTCAAATACAACGTCCAAAAATCTAAGTTCAAAACGATCGTAATTTTAGTTTCTACCTTAAACGCATACAGGTAAATGCATAAACGGACACATCTGTAGAGGGATTTGGCATTTTTACCCTAACCGTTGATCAAATTTTTCGATTTAATCAAATACCCATAAAAAATATTCGTACCAATAAATTAATGTTTAGTAAACGAATTAAAAAAGTAAAAATAAAAGTATATTGTGGAAGAATTAAAATCTTCTACGAGGGCTTAAGTCCTCAAAATCCCCTCAATATCTACCAATTGGTAGAAGATATCGTTAGAAATTTTCAATATTTTCCTGTTAAAGTGGTCAGTTAATAATCATCGTTAAACATTATCACGTTAGAAAACCTTTTTGTTCAAAAATGATAGGGTCCTTTTGCGATTGAGAACTTCTGTACATATTATAAATTTATTCTGTTTTAACGTAGGTATCATTTTTATGATTAATGCTAAATTTTTGACTAGCTTTGGTACATATATAATATAAACTCATCATGTTACAATAATAATTGGTTGTCTTCAATACAAAAAGTCAAAAATAACGTAGCAGTTTTTCATCATCTTCGGCAATGATCGAGTTGTAGTTCATTTTTTAATAATTCACCTTTTACCTATTGTTAATCCAAACCGTTACAAGGATCGTTTCGTTGACTTTTTAAATGATTTTTTTGTTTGAATAAAAATTAACGTAATTGCATATTTTATTTAATATAGTATACACAATTTGACGTTGAAAAAAAAAATAGTGAAAATAACATACGTTTTCCACGTTATTTCCATTACATACAATATTCTGATCACTCTATAGTTTGAGTATATATATTTTAATTAAAAATATCGGTCGCTAGATATAAACAAAAAGGAGCTTCTGTAAGCATCACTGTATTAACACAATAGGATATTGGAATAGGGCACAGATAAATGAAACATATACGTAATCAAAACGAAATATTTCAAGGATCACTATAAAAGCTATAATATAAGATAGATATAACAATTAAATATTATGACTATGGGTCTGTAATATATATAATATATATACATATCTTTGATGATAATGAAAAAAATATTATGACATTTTTGGGTTCCTATATTATTATTGAACGTATTGAAACAAAGAAATTCTAACAACATTTTAGCAAATATTAAATTTATGTTATTATTTTTACAAATACATATAGGGTGAAGACGGAGCAGATGAAATACGATTATGATATTATCATTGGTTACTATACCGTAAGTTTTGTATCACGATGTAGGTATTGTTATTAATTATCACGTATTCGTAGAATTTATATATTTAAACAAATAGCGAAATATAATATAATTATTATGTATACATAAATTTATACGGTTTATACTTTATTATCTTTATACTTGATAGCTTTATGAGTTTCGCAAATTAATATTGTATAACGAATATAGATGAATAGTATTTAAGTATATTTCAAAACGATCGAAGACAACATTAAAATTCAGTGCAGTTTAATCATAAAAAGTTAAAACAATATAATATTATGTTAATATTATTTGTCATTGTATAAATTTTATAATAGATATTTTCCAACTTTTACAATAATATATTGTGTTTATAAATAAACGTGCAAACTCTAACATTATAGATTAAATATCATATATTAAAATAATATGGCAAAAATACAAAATAATATAGCTAAGAAAATAATAATAAATATACCTAATAAAAAATTGTCATAGGTAGTATAATGTTATTATTCTTTTAGATTCGTTATAAAAAACAATTTACGTTTAAATTAAGTTTATTTAATTTAAAATTATAAATATTATGTATTTACGACTTTCGTATTCTTATATAATTTCTTTTAATCATTCTTTGCTTAATATACAATATTTTTCCGTTTTGTCTATATGTATATTTTTTTTCTGCGTTTTATTCCCTCTCTTTTAATACAAAAGTAATTATTTAAATTTTTCTAATAAATGCAGCCGTTTTATTATTATTTATTTTTTACGAGTCTGCTGTAACCACGAAATCCTTTAATTTTCGCAATCTCGCGAATGCTCGATTTATATCATTATACTTAACTGCGATAAAATCCATCACTTTGATCACTGCCGTCGAATATTATAGCAGTGATTTAATCTGATCTATTTACACTCCACCAGACAATTTAGTATACATGTATATTATAATCTATTATAATAACCTAACCGTGGCGTAATGAAAATAATTAATTTATTCGTTTTAATAGACGAAATCGAGAAAACAAATTTACATTATATAATTTATTTTATACCTATATTATTTAATACTTTTTATAGAGCTTAAATAATATTTTTTAAACGTTATATTAGTGGGGAAGAGCCGAAATATTTAAATATTTACCGAGAATCTTGTTCTGTTTTCGTGTTGTAAAATTGAATTCTTATCACCTTGGTGGTGCCCGCCATAATAGTTTAAGTTACCGACCTAACCAAACATATAATATAATCAAACCTAGGTCAAGTAGTACAAGTTCACAGATATTCACCAAAAGAGGGGATATGATTTTACAATTATTTTTGGCTTACAAAAAAATTTGTGGGCAACAAGTATGTTTATAAATATTTATTATTATTAATTTACAGGATAAGAACAGTGACGATTATTATATACATTTTCAATGTTATAATATATGCGTTATGTTTTGGAACACGATATTCTGATGACGGAGAATATGCAAATTCTTTGACCGGCAAAACGAGAAATCAATTTATCGTTAGCACACACGTATGCCTGGTTTTGAAAAAATTACGTATTATTTCAATGTTGTTTTTCTCAACTCAAACTTCAGATTTCGAACCAAAAATTTGAATATTTACAATAATAACAATGAATAGTTTTCGTTTTTAATCGCAGAATTTAAGCGATAATTAATGTATTGCGTAAAAAAATTAAATAAACTAATAAAAATTGTGTTAAAAAAATATGTTTCTAAGATTTTTTTTTTATCACTGATTTAAAATAGTTTACTATTTACTGTTTAATTATTAATTATATTAAGTACAAATTATGAATTACATAGTTTTATGTCAATATATAAATCAAAGAAATATAAATTTATATTATGGGTGCAAAATAGTGTTTGAGTGTTTTAACTTTTTATATAACTTTTAAGAAAAATGAACGAAAATATTAAGTGGTGTCTATTCATAAATATAATTATATATCACTGTTTTAATGGACAATTTTTAAATTAAATTTTTTTCCGATATTAATTTGAAATTTAAAAATAAATATCCTCAATAAATATATAGAAACTTTTTATAAATCAAATTATCTGATTTCCTATAAACATCTAAAAAACAAAATCGATTATTTAGTTTCGCCAGAATGTACGAATTTATCCATTGTTTCGATAGTTGTACATCCATATAACCAATAAAACAATTGAAGATTGGTGTTAGTAATATAAACTATAATTTGGCATATCGGAAATTTTTTAGGTATTTATAAAATTGTCTCGTAGAATCGCGAAACTCGGTCTCTTTGAGTGTTTTCCAGACATTGCGATTTAGAAGTGAAAACATAGCCGACAGATTTTTTAGTTTCACGCACGACCACGTCGTATACCTACACACATATATTATATAAAAAAATATATAAAAAAAATATATACCTCCATCGCGGTATATACCGTTTCTCTCGACCGTTATTATTATGGTGCGTCTTCTTCGTCGACGACCGCACGCGTAATCATGACGTCTGGAGATTATCGCGATTTGCCAGTTTCGATGGCTTATCAGTTTATCACCGTGTAAAGATCGAGTGTGCACCCTACACGCATGACAGTATAGGTACCTACTGTAACACGCTTTCCAAAATAAACGGAAAACAAATTAAAACATAAAATATATACACGAAAAGAAAACGCATAATTAAATAATATACATATAATTCAGTCGTGTACGCGCCTCATCCGGTCATTATTTTTTATATATATTGGTCGATGTCATATGATTTTTTTTTACTCGCGACCATTGCGAAGTGAAATTTCCAAAACGTACTACAATTTATAAATAACACTAAAACGGATAAAAAATGATGACGATGACATACTATTATTATATTCACGATTATCTGCGATCTACTCAGTCATCTTTGCAGAGTTTACCCATTCTTTGTTCAAGATATTGTACGACTCTCGAGCTTTCACGAACCAAAATTCATAGTGTAAATAAGAGATAATATTTTTGGATACCACTTGTATTTTTCATTTTCAAACGCTCAGGATCTATTATATTATTATTATTATTATATCGTACCTACTACTGTTGTAGTTAAATCAAAACAAGAGATATAACAAGCAATTATTCGGCCATTTTGTTTTTTTTGTTTTTTTATGTTCACTTTTCGAGTGGGCTAACCTCGTTTTGTCGATTGTTCCAAACACAATAAAATGTTATCCAAACGATTATTATTATAATTATTATTTTTGTTTTATTGCAGGACCTTCATGTTATATATAGATATAGGTACAATAATATGTATTTGTATATAAAAATTTAGTCATAAAGTAAAAGTATAAAGTATAATGGAAACCTATAGGAATATCGCGTTTATAATAAGGTTGGTCGTTGGTATATACCTATGTTGACCAGATATGAAAATAAAATAAAAAGTACATTTTAAAACTTAGCTCCATTTGTATTATAATTGGCCATATCTATACTATTCTATCAATTTTACCCATGTATCTCTATTACAGGAAGTTTAGTAGGACTTTCTATGGTTTCAATTAAAAAAGAACTGTGTAATAATTTTGATATTGATGAGCTATGAATTTTTAAGTGATTTTTCTTCTATAAAATCGTATAATGTATGATTATTGAAAAGTATATATATTTAAATTAATTTTAGTAAAAAAACCAACTATAAAATTCTAAATACAAAACTTTGATAAAAAATTGAATTAACCACTATACCACATAATATTCATTATTTTATTACTATCAGCTATTACTGAATTATATGTTGATTGATTATTGATACAAACATTATATTATATTTTTATTGTACTAATTTGCATTAGGTCGAATCATACATATAAATGAATAATTAAATCACAAACATACCTGTATAATATTTTCAAAAAAAAATGAAATTGCATGCGTTTACCATTGTTAAGTACACTAGGAAATTTCCTATGAAAAAGAGTAATTTGGTAACCATATATAGAACAGTATATAACCAATGTATCTTCTGAGTCGATTGTGTAAAGATAGTTAAAAACATAATACAAAATATCACATTTTAAAACGAAAAAAGTGCATTTTATATATTTGTATTACTATTATAATAACTACTGTAGAATAATCCGTCGGATGTTTCGTAAAAATCAACGATTGATACGTAAACACATAACACGTACCTAACCTACCTAACCTAATCTATATATTGTAAGAAGTATAACTGGTAAACAAAATGTATAATTTGAACGTTACCTTTGGACCGAGATAATTGATTAAATTAGCGTTCGTATCACAAAATATTTAATAAATAATAATTTGTTGACCTTTTGCTTTGTTCGTTACGCGTGCGCGGATGATGAAATCACATACTCAAAGGGAATCTAGAATTTTTCCATTATTTTTGTGGTAAACACGTATCATAATAATATTATTATTATAATATACCACGGTTATTGTATAAATTGATGTTGTATGTAATACGAAATATTTATTACAAGCGAAGACACGAGTATATAATATTATTATACTATAATCATGTTGAGCAACGCGTCGTCGTCGTTACTCGTTTCGTAGGTACAATATTATGTACGAGATGGGTAAGCTAAAATAATATTGTATACGGGGCGATCGAAAAATCGTGGTACCAAGAAGAACGTGAAGAATCGTGTGTTCATCGTTTTGGCAACGCGAATATCATTCACTCTGTACGTTGAAATCCGTTCGGCACCAGCGAACGAGTAACGAACCTAACCTGTATAAGAGGTAATAACCATCCCCTAAACCGGTTTAAACCGAACCCTCGAAAAAGGTTTGGTCACCCTAAAGAGATCGCGACCGCCATGATTTCTATTATCATTTATCGATAGCGTCCGCGTGTCATAATATATTATAATAAATACCGACTGTTGTAACCCTTGTGGTATAATGCAATTATTGCTAACGAACGACGAGATGATTTCTCGAAAACAAAATCTGTACCGGCACGCGTATATAATAATAATATCAGTAGATATATGTATAAAACACTCTCACACGCGCGCGAGTAAATGACCATGACACTATATATTATGCTGGGCAAACAATAGAGTATCGTGATGAAAAAAAAAAAAAATACAAAAAAAACACACACACACACACACGCGCGCGCGCGAGTGTCCCGGAGATTTCACTTCTGCCGTCTTAAATAATAGGTCGTGGTAAAAACGCCGAATAATACGAGTGTGTACGAGTCCCAAATTTTTTCAGTCCTTCCCGACACAAAATGTGCAAAAAATTCGAAATTGTAAGTACACGGAACGTACTTTTAAATTAATATACGCGTATGCAATAATTTAGATGCATATTTCTTTTAAATATTTTGATAAGAGAAACATCTAGATAATATACGATAACAAAATTAATGTTATCACTTTATTATCAGTCATGTTTTACAAAAAAAAAAAAATTGTAAAGAGTAATATGGAATAGGGGTAACAGCAGCACTTTCGCATTTTCGTGCAATTTTAACGTACAACGATAATGTGTAGTTTGAATTTAAAAGTAAAAAATTTGGAGCGATTATAATTAATAAATGACCGTCACACACCATTGAAAACATTTACGGCTTTATATAAGAATATTTTTTTGTAACCTTGTGTAGAAAAAAGTGGAAAAACGCATTACTATCCTTTTCCCGACCAGGAAAAAAATGTCGATAGGCAAATTGAATATTATACTTTTCGTCTGAAACGGGTTATTTCAGAAACGATTTGTTAATATTTTAATATAGTATGTTACTGTTACGATTTGTGATCAAATAAAAATATCATTATTGTAAATTCGTATAATGGAAATCTCGACCAAGAGATTACGTGAACGTTCCGATTTGGCGCGTCCGCGTAACTGCCTTGCATTACTGTTCTTTGTTGTGGGTTCGTCTATAACACTCTAACCGCTTATAATAACCATGGTATAATGTGTGTGCTATAATAATAACGCTATAAAAGATGTCTAACTCGCGTATGTATACGGAATAAAATATAATATCGCGTGCAACGCATTAAAAAATAACTAACGCATTTCGCAATAATTCGAACCGTAAAATTCGTTTGATAATATAATTACGTATATCGAAATACGGTATTTTATAGTAATATGGAAAATACGGTTGTGTAAATGTTCGTTTGAGGGATACTCGAGGTCGCAATCGGAGTCCTCTTCGGTTTTGATTTTCCTACAGTCGTGGTGGCAAAACGCAAAATTATAATAATAAAGAGCAGATTATAAATTAAGTACAGCGGTGAGGAGATTTTATTATTTTCCCAGAGGCGAATCGCACATTTTTTAACGACCCATCCACCGGACATTAAACCGATAGGAAATATCATTATATTATATTATAGTCGTGTTAATTTTAACTAACCTATATAGGTAATAAAATATTCATACCAATACAATTACAATATTATATTTGTATACCTAGCAAATTATCACCCAGGTCCAAGAACCGCCCCTTGAAAATCTCGGAGGAGACTACCCCTCGAATAAACCCTTCGCCCGCCCTGCTGAATTTAAATCTAAATATAAAGCACAATAATACGATGACACTGACCTTCGTCTCCTGGCCGGGATGATCCCGAACGGCAACCGGAATCCGCCGGGCGAATTTCCGATTGGGGAGGAGCCGACGGGCATCCCTGATGACTGATGGGGATGCTGGAATCCGGAGGGCAACAGGGACGCCTGCATGTTGGCCGCGCGGCCGGCCATGGCGACGTCGCACATGCCGCCGACCGTCGTGTACAGCGGCGGTGGCAGGTGCGAGTTGAGCAACAGGTCGGGCAGCCTGTCCGGGTGGTCGGCGATCCCGGACTGCAGGGCGGACGACAACAGCGGCGGCGGCGGCGGCGGCAACAGGGACGACGAAGAAAGCGCGGGCGGCGGCGGCGGCGGCGGGTGGACGCGGCGTTGCTGTTGCCTGCGCTCCCGGCGTTCCCGCCGCCGCTGTTCCCTATAAACGTTCGTGCACGAAACCTCGTCGGTTTGCGCTTCCGTGGACGCGTAAGTCCTCTCGACGGCCGCCGGAGGAGCTTTGGCGTCCGTCGTCCCGCAGCCGCCGGTCATCAAGCCGCTGCCGTTGTTCATCACTACGACGCGCACTCGGTTATCATCGCGAACACCGTCGTTATCCAATCGGTCGTCACTGTCGTCGTCGTAATCGCAGTAGTAATCCTCGTCGACTTCTACACCAACAACGTGTTCGACGTTCTCGTTATCACAACACCAATCACCGGCACCGTTAACACAACGCGCGGGCACGATACGCGACGTCGGACGCAGTACGTTTGACTGAACGGCTGTCGCTGGCCACGGACGGTGCGCCGGCCGTCCCCCGAACGCGACCGCGCCGCGGCACCGCAACAGCGATCCACGCGGCGGACACCGGTAACCGGTTGTCGTTCGGCCCGCGGCCGCCGCCGCATCGTTATTTGGGTCATCGACTACGGTGGCGTCGGCGGCGGCGATTTGAGCGGTACACCAGCACGGCGGCGGCGTTTTGTCTCCGCCGTCGTCCAACAGACGGCACACAGATGACGAACACGAACCGGCCGACCTGAAAATAACGTCATAACAAACGGACGATGAGAAAAAAACAATTATATTTTTATTTTATTGACACAACAACAACAATAATTCGAATCATTATATCCTATATATTCGCTGTCTATTATTAAACATTCTGTGCGTTCGATCGACTCGCTCAGTCATCATACATCTTTACCACGGGTACGTTTACCGAACGATTTAAACGGTTTTTGTTATTCTCATCGTGATCGGCTTAAATAACCTAGCCATACTTTGTTAGTGACCGTTAATACTATTGTAACCTAGTAACCTAACCTATAATAATCATCATAAATTCATAACCAATGATACCATACTAATCGCTGGTATAAGTATACCTATATATAAGTATACCTATTAACTATACGTATATTGTCATTATTATTATTATTATTGTTATGTATAAAATGATAAACACATTTATTTTGATTAAATTTAAAATAATAATTAGTTCGAATGTCTTTCATTTAAATAATATATAATATTTGTGCAATTTCATTGTATTATTATGAATATAACTAAATAAAAATTAGCCATATCATCAAATATTTTGACGTTTTTAAGAATTATAATAATATAATTTACACGGTATGTATAAATTTAATATTTTATTAAAACGAATTTAGAAGTGGGCTTAAAACAACATATTAATTATTTCATAAATTTTCATTACATTATTATAAAGTTCAATTAAATTTGTATAATTTCTTTAAATTTATTGCTTATCAACCGATTTAGTCTTGTGGTGGAATACGATTTTAAGATATTAAAGTTGTCTTTTTGTGTATTTCTTTAACTACATATTATGAAACGTATCGCATAGACCTTATAAATAATATGTATGGCAAAATTTTTTAAATACTATCTATCTATCATTAATTTTTAATCAAAATTCGTTATATATATTTTTGTTATTATTTTTTTTTATATTAAAATAATTAAGTTTAAATATCAATTTCATATTATTATAATTTTAAACAGATTTTCAATATATTTTTTTATTGATTTTATGATTTTTCTTTGTCATCATAGATATTTATCTTGTTTAATAAAAATAAAAAAAAATATCATACATTTTTATTGTTTATATACATCAGCGCAAGATTTGCAGTCTTTTTATCTGTTTATATTATAACGTCATAACGTGCAACAAACCTATCCAAGAATACTACGAAAATTCTGGAGTTTATGGTGTAAATATAAAGCTTAAATGCCTAATATGACATTTAAGGAGAAATATGTTTTTGAGAGGTAGATACACTTTCAATTTCGGATCAAACACACTTTGTCGCCGTGGTTCTCTAAAAATGAATGAATTGGATTGATATTGTAGCTCACAATATCGTGTCATCTTAAAGACGCATGGCAGCGCACAGAGGCACAGCTTTTTAATTTCGGAATCTCCCGGCAAAATGTTTTCAACTAAAAACTATATACGTGTAGCGGTTTTTTTTTATTTATTTATGGGAATTCATATTATATATTATTAAAAGGCCCCTCACGACTTTATGACGCGAAACACAATATTGTCTCCTGCACACCACGAGAAAATAAATAGTAACATAAAAAAAAGACACTCTTATAAAACGCATCTGGAATCTTTAGTCACGCGGTATAGTAGAGGTTTATTGTCCTGTCCGCTCCTGTATGATTTCAAGGATTTCTATTACGTCTTTGGCAACTATTGTTTGTTTAAAACATTATTACTCAAATTATGAACATTTAGGCCCATCATATCGGTTGATAAATAAAATTATAGACCCCTAATTAGTATATAAGTAAGCTTAAAAAACTTAAATCTGTTAAATACTTTCATTTATATTTATTTCTTTTATCTATATCTATACCTATATATATATAATAACTAATAATTATATATTATAAACGATTATTAATAAATTAATTTATTTTGCTAATAATACAATATTCTACTGTGATACGTAAAGTAAAGGCACATTTGTTTAACGATAATACATATTTTAGTAATATCCAATGATTTGTTTTTAATTTTTACCAACCTTTGGCAAGAATTTTATGTTCTCTTTTAAACACCGACGTTCATCGATATCATATTTTAACTTGACCCATAAAAACGTAAACAAGTGTGTTCATTTTATATTAAATAACATTTTTAAGAATTGATAATTTTCTCCTTTTATTACAAATAGCTGTAAAAGCTCTATAAAATAAGTTTTTATTAATAGTATACGCATTAATTAATATAAATATTCATTTCGTTAGTTACTGTCTGGAAAACTAAATAAATTAACCTAACATAACCTAAAAACAATACATATATAATAAAATATGCGTTGTATGTATGCTTGTTTCATTTTTTTAATTACTCGGACCAGGTATACCAAGACATCTTATAAATTATAATAGTCAACTGACCTCATTATAGACCAAAAATAGGATAATTATAATTTATAATAATTAATAGCTAAAAACTTGTGTCATACAATACTATATGTCTACATTGTCGAACTATAAAATAATAATAATAAATTCTTAAATTATTTGAAATTTTTATTTTTTTAGGTACCTACTTTTACTTTTAATGCACTATGATTATACAGTTATAAAATATATATATATATGTTATGATTTAATTTTAAATTTATCAAAAAGCTGAATTATAATTAGTTATTATATTTTCATATGTTATTTTTATGTCTTATCCGCGAGTAAAATTCATTTTCATTTAAAAACTAATCTGACCATTTTTAGCTGAAAAATAATAACGCAAATTTATTCAAAGTTGCATTTTATACACGGTATTATTATTTCTGTTGGTTTAGTATTTTGCGTGTTGTTAAAACATTAACATTTGAAATATTATAATTATACCTACTATACGTACTTATATAAATGTTTGAAAACCACGCGAACTTTTGATTTTATTTGCCACTATCAATTATTACTTCGGAATTATTTATTTTAAAATTTAAACTGCTATAAATCATTATCATATTATACGGATATATAAATACTGTGAATAATTTATTGAATTAAAAAAATAAATATCAATATCATATTTAAGCGTGATATTAATATGTTATACAATACTAATAACATGTATAAATATGTGTCGAACAAAACGAATTGATTTTGAAATTATAAATTGTTGACTTTGCGTAATAAAATTATAATATTTGTTATACGTACACGTAAATCTGTATAATATTATATTGGTTTACATATTATGACATACCTATGTATTTATGTAAATCCGTCTAATTTAATACAAGTAATAAATAATAAGTACCTAGTAAAATCTTAAAAAGTAGCGAATAATGAAAACGAAAATTAGCCTCACGGAAATAAAATTGTATCCAGCTCAAAAACACAATGTTTATGTTATATATATATATTATTTAATATTAAATTTATACAGTTTTAGAATAATTTATATTTGACTTTTGTTTTTTTACATGTCTGTATCGTATTATATTATATAGATTTATTACAGTATATCATTATTATTGAAATGACGCCGAGGGATAGTTTTAAGGGATCATTAGGTCGACCTTGACGAGACAATAACAAATAAAAAGCAAAGATTAAGTCGCAGGCCATCGATCAATATTCAATAATAGAAGGTACATAATATTTTTTTAGATTTTAATATAAAGTTAATATACGATGTAATAGTTTGTAAGTTACTATACGGTACATTTTTTATTACCATACGAATTTTATAGGTGTAAATAGATAATTTACATTTTACACACTATACCTATATATTTATTCGAATATAATAACGATCAGCATTTGAGAATCGGGTCAAGGCCTTAAAATGTTTACAATAATAATAATATGGATCATTTTAAGTACCATAAGTCCATGTGAATAGTGTTTTTGACAATTGTAATTGATAAGATAAAGTTGTACTACAATATTGTTTTATTGAAATACAATATTATTGTGATGTTTGGAATCTGTAGGTAATCTATTATTTATTTCTGATGCAAACGTTAAAAGTCAAAACGTCAAATAAACTATTTTAGTTTAGTACCTGTACAAGCGACAAAAAAAAAAAAAAAAACAAAACGTTTAATTGCTAATTGTTCTTTGAATTTACTATTGTTTATAGTAGTCAGAGCGTTTACAATGATTATTCCGTAGTTTAATTATTTATTATGCCTTTACTATCTTCGAAATCATAATTGTTATCGACGAATAATAATTTATTATACAAATAATAGTAATATTTAAATTATCCATTTAAAAACTAACCATTGTAATCTTTACTTTTTTATGTCATATTCAAATGCGTTATTATGACTTATGATTAAATTCAATATATTTTTTTGTTTTCGTTTTTATAAATTAGGTTTTTAGAAAAAAACATAATTTTATAGTCTGGGAGAGATATTACTTACTTTGATGGTTTTATTTATATAAAATAAATAAATAAAATTTGTGTTTGTGTTTTCCTCACCAATCACGTCACGTCTTAGGTGAAAAACGTTTTTGCTAGCAGGCAAATTCGTTACTTATCAGCATACGTTATTCCCGATAATAATACCAAAATAAAATTGTATGACCTATGATAAAACTCCCATAAATATTAATTTTTTTTCAATAGGTTGACAGTCGGTGAAGTATACTGAGAAAACACAAGAAAACAAAGCCACGTGAAAAATAACAATTTGTTAGGTACTTTATAAGTTTTTTATTTTTATTATAAATTATAACCTATACCTATCTAAGGTTTTTTTTTAAATACATATTTTATTTGTATATTATATTTTGGGATTCTTTAGAGTTTTATCAATAAATTCATGTATATTTTATGGTTTTTAAGTGAATGAAATGACTCCCTTTGTGTGTTATAAATTAATAACAAATAGGAAACTTTTTTCAATGGTCATTAAATACCATTTATATAAATTTTCCGTCCAAGGGGGGTGTCGAGATGTTCAAAACTCCCCCGTGGCTGCGCCACTGTTATATAATATAATGTACCTATTATTACATATTCAATCTTTCAGATAGAAAAAATTCACTTAGTTAAAAATTCATAAAAATATAAAACGTAATATAATATATAATTCATGTTTCTATACCCTATGACAATTGTCGACGTGTCACGCGTTCACAGGTTCAAAGGATAATATGATGAATTTTTTATTCCATCGCCACAATTTTGATACAAAACACCTTTTGATGACTTTGTTTGCAAAGCCAAAATAAAAATACTTACTATTAATAAGTACGTTTAAAAAAATATATGTATTCATTCAATCAATATTCTTATACTATTATATTTTTAAAATTTACAATTTAATTATATTTTACGTGTATAGGTATAACATATTTATTAAAATTCTCACCTGTCATTCTTAAAACTTCAAGAATAATCATTAAATAATTTTACATTATGATATTCGGGAGTCAAGGTTAAAATAATATAAAATTTAAATGGTTTTCATAATTTCAAAATATAATTATAACTTTATAATAATATAAGTGATTACACATTATTATTTATGGTTTGTTCGTAAATAATGGGCACTTCAATGTTCAGTATGTCAATATGTAATTACATAATTAGAAAAAAAAGTGAACACGTTTTGTTTGTGATTTGGAAATTTTTAAAATATATTTGTATCTATTTCATTTGTTTAATACCAATGTTATTATCAAGTACAGTAATACAACTGAAGATAAAATATAAATGTTTACACGCATGTTGATCTCGATCCAAATAAAAATACTGCGTCAAGGCGAAAATGCATCGTACGCTCTGTATATTTTTCATTAATATTTAATCGAACCATGTCGATTGGGTTTTGTTAAAACAATATAGTAATGATTAAACGTGAATATTGTGTAATACTGTAATAATATTATATATTATCATTGCGCACAAAATAATAATTACGTTTTCAGAGCACATACAACGGTTATTAGCCAACATCATAATAATTTCGTATTTAAGTCTGCAGACACAATGTGCGATAAACGTCACAACAAATGGCAAACAATATAGAAAGTAAAATAAAAATGTATTATTAATGTGTTTTTTTAAAATCTTATAAATTGATAAGAAGTAAATTTAGATTGTTTAACACAATTATACGTTGATAACGATTTACCCGAATTTTCGTTATTTCCAATTTATTCGTACAATCAAATGCGCAAACAGTGACTTAAAAGTAATATACGTTTGAGTAAAATTCTATTTATTTAACAATATAAATAAAAAAAAAAAAACCTATATTAAATCAATAGAACGAAAAATGATTTCATATTATTTTTGTGCGGTTATTTAGGTACATAAATATATATTAATATAATATAATGCACATAGGTAAAAACTTGATTAACTACCTTACTAAAACGATTAATTTTAAGAATTATGATGGATTGTGTAGATGAATATTATGAGCAATTAATTCAGTAATAACTATTATTATATCATGTATTGAGTATATATATATATTCAATTGTTAGAAATTATTTTTTTCTTACATACATTGCGTTGTTTTAATCTGCGTTTCCGAGGGTTTAAAACGATTTTCGAATGTTTTACTAAGGCTTTTTGATTACCTGCATTGCGCGTTGTCATGTTCGATGTCTATCATGCACGTGACTCAAAACAGTCAAATGATTCGAACATGATTGCAATATGTATATATTTGTACCGCATTTATTTAAATGGTGGATTTAAAGTTCAATTGGATTTGTCCTGAAATTATATTTTATTTTAAAACTACAATATATTGGTTTTTGTATAAATTGTTAAATTTTACAGAAATACATAATATAATGCTGAAATGGTTTTTAAACCACTTTCAATATAAAATGGTTCTGATGCGTGCATAAAATATTTGAGCTTCTACTTGAGCGACGATCATTTTAATTAAACTGAAATATAATTTATGATTTTTATAGGTTCTGAGCAAAACAAAGAATGTGTTAGTTTTAAAATAATGGGTGCATTTTTTATATATCTATGTAGACACTTTTTCAGTTAGAAATAAGTGGAGTAGGTTTCCGGTAGATAATGACATCATCTAGTTGGTACTTTATTTAGTTTATTTTTTGAATTTCCTAATGATATGCTTCCTAATGATATGCTATCCAAAAATTACGAAAAAACGTTGAAATTGTGGAAACGAATTTTTAATGGAATTTATATTTCCGTTATTTTATGATAACTAATAAAATAATGAAAATAGAGGCTTACAATTTGTTTTGGATATTTACATAAGTATTCTATATACTTGATAAACAATTTAAACGTTTATAATTATTTTTAGTCTAAATATGGAACTTTGAACATTTTGTAAACTTATAATTTTATTTAATTAAATTTAGTAAAATTGATTTAAGATGTGATAATTTAATGTAATTTCAACCATACATATATTAAACTAAATATACAATTTTATCAGAATTCGTACGTTACATTTTTTTTTTAAGATTTCAAACTTTGAATTTTGAGTAAAATTAACGAAATAAAATATTTGTACGGATTTTTACTATACAATTATACATACAAATTGTTATTTTAAAAAATCTCAGTCGAAGCAGAAAAATAATTAATCATATTTAGCACCTAAATAGGTATGACAGAACTTCGCTTAAAGTAGTTTTTTCGAATTTTTTTAGTTAGAATTTATTAGTTTTTATTATTCTAACAATAAGTCAATTTAAGTATTATTAATTATATTTGGTACAAGACAATATCCATTCACGACCAACACACTATCACTTCGAAGACCGAAGTGACAAAAGAATAACTTCCAGAATCAGTGACTGTTTTGGTTTTTTAAAATTCACTTCTATAAAAATAAAACAGGAGACTCATCGTTCGCATAATATATTTTCTTTTGGTATACAATATTAAGATATAAAACGCTAACGGGAATAATAATGATAAACCCGGTACGTGGTGCTTACTGTTTTGGGGATTAAACGAGTCTATTTAGGTATTTTGTCTTTGTAATATAAGAAAGGTTCTGTATTCGTATATATATATATATATATCTTTCAGCACTTTGAAATCACTGTCGAGTTTTAATTTTGTTTATTTATTAGAATTACCGCGTAAAGCCGTTCCTCAAAAAGTCTGTTGCCCGTAACAACCGAGCGTCACGCACAAGGAACTCGGATGACACGTATACAGGGTGATCTCAAATTTTTTTACGTTTATTTTTACTCGTCCCGCTAAAAAAAGTTTGCTGTACAATAATACGAATGGAAAAATAAAAAATAAAATTATAACTTAATAATATCTAGCAGCGTCTCGGAATCGAAGAGAGTAATATTTCCCCGTAAACGGAGATTATGTTATATTTTTAAACGAACTTTATACATAAGGGTCTCTTCCACGGGGACCGATATGGTAATTGGTGTAACACGAAATCAAATCGCCCTATATATACTTCAACGACATTCCGTCATTTCATTATAGGCATTGAATGTTGAAGTTCGACTGGCTTCCTCAGATGGAAAAAAAAAATGAAACCGTACAAATTATTATACGAAACGAACTCAAATCGTCGCATTCACGAGACATTGCATTTAAAATATTACGATATACAATTTATATACTTAGAGTGTCACGGGCGTATAATACACTCGTAATATTAAATTAAATGATTTCAATATTTTTTAAATATATTACGGACCCTAAGCCATCTCTTGAGTATAATGTACTAAGTTGTGAGTTACGATATTTATGGATCATGACAAATTAAATATTTAACTTATTTTAAGGAATGTGAAGAAAATTTAAATGTTATCAATTAATTATATTACATTAACAAGGTATAATAATATAAGTAGCATAGTTTTTTATACTAACCTTATTAGCAAAACAAAATTTACCTAAAAAAGTCACTAATGAGCAATTACTACTAAAGTGGATTGCAGCAAAGTTTGTAATTTTCGAAATCTACACAATAAAATATCAAACCCTTTGGAAAAACTAAAGTCTGCTCTAACAAGGGTTTCTTAATAACCTCAATATTTGTGACAATAATCTTTATAAAATTTGGGGAATTAACAAATCTTATCATAGTCAATAATGTAGGATTTCTAAATATTTGACTTTGATTCGCGTATTTGTATGATTTCAAAAGGTCTAGTACGTAAATTTATATGAAAATAATGGTAAAAGTATTAAAACTTCTGACGTACCTAAAGGTAATAATGTCAAAATTACTTAGCACTGAAAGGGTTAATGCTGTTTAGTATTTTCGTTGTCAACAACACGACACGGAAGTATTAAATTTAAGTGCATGGAATATTATAAAAACATTTTTTTTCTATAAAAAAAAAAAATAACGCCTCACGAGTTCGGTTGAGTAGAGTATTTTATTTAGGAGAATCAGAAAGTTTTCGCTAAAAAAATCATATCCCTTTGAGAGTAGGTAATGAGAGAGCTTGAAAAATGTATTTAAGTACATACTTAACCCGTAACGACACTAGACGCGGTGAAATGTACATTTTTCTTTGTAACTTATTCGCGGTCCTCTCAATTTATTTCAATCAAACGCGTAATTTAATTACCTAAGCGTCGAGCGAGAATATTCAACTATAATTATTTATTATGTTTATTTCAAAAGGCAATTGCAAGAAAATAAATCATAACTTTTCGCGATTATAACTTTATACCGATGGAACGTGCACATCATATATACGTGGGACCGTTTGGTTGCTGTTTATTACAATATTACGTGTTATAACTCAAATCATCTACTCTTACTAATAATATTATTTTCTTATTATATATACCCGTCATAGAATGTATTTACGTATTTTTATCATAGTATCATACAAATTTATTGAAAATCTCTGTCCGAACTTGAAAAAGTTATTCGAAAGAAATAATAACACACAAGTGTAATTATGTTTGAAAGTTTCGTTTACATTGTTAATAATATAAAACAGTTTCTTCCCCAAAAATTTAAACAAGAAGATAACGTACGTATAATTTATAAAATATTATGATGTATTGTGTATGTAATATTAAAGTATCAATAAGTGTAAACAAAAATAAATTGTATTCATCAATCACTGAAAACGTGACGAGTTTGTTTAGCATACATTATGTCGTAATACAATATTTTGTGCAAAACAAATTTAATTTTTAAAATAATCCAATCATATAATAGTTTGAAAATAATATGATCATTTTTTATAGTAAAGTATTGTTGATAAATCACAACACGTTATGCGTATTATATAACAAGACTGGTAAAAAGTAAAAGTATAACTAGAGTTTTTATAAAATCGTTTGAATTAGTCGGTAGATTCGATATAATTTTTTTACTGTTGATGAATTGTACTACATTTAATATAATGTTTATTTATATAAACGATCGAATCGCATATATTACACCCATTAATACACAAATTATGCGTCATAACACAGTGTTAGAAATCTTTGCATAAACTGTGACCCTAATTCTATATTAATAAAAAATAATATGTTTGGGAAAGACAGATTGATAATAACTCAATGGCCCTTTATTTACCTGCAGGCTAGTTAAAAAAAACAACTCGTATCGTGTGATATGTTATAATATAATAATATGATACTACTAATATCTTTGTTACAAACTTGCGAACACAATATTTGAAATGTTAATGTTTATAGATATTATATTGTATAGATTGTTGTATAAAGTTTATATAGTGATTGTGACGAAACAAGAATAACAATATTATAAAATATAGTATTGCGTTATCAAATAGTTTTTGTATTATCTGATTTATAAAATATAGTCACCGCAGAGTTTATGCTGTGTGATGCATTTGATCATTTCTAGGTCTTAAATCCATCAGGTATAGGCAAAATATAATTTTTAAGTTCTTATTTAACTCAGATAAATTATCGTCGAAAACAAACTTACCTTAAAATATTACAAATATAATATTCGTCGGTCGCAGGCAAACCTACGACAAACCTATATATGACCTAATCGGGTAACCTAGCATTTTCGTTCTAATAAAACCCTGCAGCACGAAATTTAATCTCGAATCAGGGAAGAGAATTTTCTTTGATTATTTTTATACTTTTAAATGTACAATTTAATTATCATAAATTTCGTCGACATAATTTCAACTCAAATTCAATTATACAAAAATAATTTTGTTTTTTACAACAATTTACTATAGTATCGCACAACAAGTGAAGTCAGCGTTGATTATATACGAAAGATGTGTGTTCGAAGGAGCGTTCAATGTGTTGTTAGCATTCCGGTATCGATAATAATTATTTCGTATGAAATATTTAAATTTATCGGTTTTCTATAAATAAACTATTAAAAATGAGAAACAAGTAGTTAATTAACCGCGAATATTTTCGCCTATAAAATAATATATATATAATAGTATCTCTTTTTGATAAAACATATTATAAAAATTCTATCAATTTAATATAGTGTTACATAGGTATTTATAAAGTTAATGAATTCGAAGAATTATACATACTCTGTGTACTATATAGGTGACCATAATTATCTAACGCGGATGAAATAATACTAGCCAATTTTGAGCTCAATTATAATATTATAATATGTACATACCTACAAATTTAGTAAAAATGACAATTTCGTTCAATTTAAAAAAAAATTTTTTTCTGGTGTATGGAAATCGTTATAATATAATATCCACACAGTGTTCGTATGTCCATTCTCCCACTGTTCATCTACTGGACTATGGAAATGGGATAATTTAGCTAGTTAGACAGTTTGAATTTTTGTGGGGATTTTGAATTCTATGAAATTTTACATTACTGATCAAACTGAATTGATCAGATGAAATATAATCTGTTTTCCATCTGTTAATGTGGATATAATAATAATCGGATGTTATATATTATATTATTGCAATATTAATTGGAACAAATTGTCCGGGTGTAATATGATGATGATGCGCTTGGTGTTGCAGAAAACGATGATGGTGCGCAATTCGAGAAATCTATTGATATACAATATTAGGAAATATATATATTCATTTTCGCGTATATAATATGGTTCGTAGCAGTATAATTATTTAGCGAAAGCATTAAATGTGTATGCCCACTGGGGACGATTTCTGCGCGAGAGGGAAACCGCGGAACGATTTAATAGTGCGATTATAATATTATAATAACGGTTATTATTTTGAAATACTATATATATATTCGTCACGTCATTATAATATTATTATTATTTATTTTGGCAATATAAATTATTTTAATTAGGTTCTTGGCATAGTAGCTTTTCCCTCGTTAACTCTGAGCAGAAGAAGAATTAGATGATGAAGAAGAAAACATAATAGAATACAATGAAAAAACGGAATATAACCGATTTTTGGATTAATCACTTCATTAATGGACTATGTCTGCGGTATAATATTCTAATTTATAATATTTTAGATCTACCTGTATATAATTTGAAAGTAGATAAATTAAACATAATTGTTCGTACTCTCGGTCAATGATTATTAACCGGATATCTTATAAGAATTACAAAACATGGATAGGAAAAAGAAGAAAAAAGAAGAAGGAAAAATTATGATAATGAAATGGAAGAGAAGATTTTTCGTTTTCTTTCATATTGAATATTTTATAGAAAATTACAAGTTGGTCACAAACGTTAGATTGATAATTCCATTAATTTTTCACCATTACGATCACATGTATATAGTCAACAACTATTTGTGATTGTTTAGTCTAATCTTCAACTGTCATTCAACAAGATCTCTTACATTTTGTTGACTTACATAAATCAATTTCAAAACATTCCATCACATCTAATCACCTGGTTTTGGGTTTTTCTTTTGCACTCTTTCCTTGCTAACTATTTTTCACCATTTTTACCTCGTCTATAATTTATCTCTTTAAAAATACTTTGGTTGTTTTAATCTATCTTCTAATATATCAAAGCCACTCTTATAACTACTCAATGAGTAGTACTCATTTTAAATTCTGAGCGAAGCGAGATTCGCAACGGATTTTCAGTATAATATAATATTGTATTTTAGACTGAGTTTTGTTTACAATCGTATTTTCGAATGCAATATTATCGCATTCAAATCTTGATCATGAGAAACCATTAATTTCTCCGAGGATCGAAAGGACGAAGGAAGAACGCTCTAAATAAACTTCCCACTTTTTTCATCTTGTGTTCTCACTGGTCCACTTCAACTTTCTTATCTCTGCTCACACTCATAACTCTCATCCTCTTTTATATCTTATCAACCAACGTCCTACACTGGGTTCCGTACAACATTACAGGCATCATTGTGACTAATAAAATATTAACATTTTAACATCATCTTTCAAATCCTTTATCATCTAGTATTAGATTATTATACCTCGGTATGGTGGAGAGGCTGAGCGATGACCTACTGGACAGCGGTTCATACCGTCCGGTCGTGTTCAACCATACGGCCACGTCCCCGTCGTCGTTCAACGAATTGGTGGAAGAACGGCACTCGTACGGCTGATATAACAGCGAAGACAGGGCCCGTTCGTAGTTGCTCGTAAACGTCCGGCTCCTGGTCAAACCGGACCCGGAACGGCCCACGGCAGCCGCGCCGCACGTCCACGTGCGTGGCCTGCGTCTTTGTTGCTGTTGGCCGTTTTCGACGGGTGGACGGCAACACGCACACGACCCTTCGAGCGGCTGGTTGGCGGAATCCTCGCCGCCCGTTATCGTGTACACTGTCGTGTCCACCGGACGCTTTCTCGTCTTGTAATTGCACCCGACGTCCGCGTCCGGTGGTTTTCCGTCCACGTTGCTCATTGTCCACGATGCGGGTACCGCGACGACGTGACCGGCGAATGATATTTATACGGCCGTCGTCGGCCGCGCTCGGCTATCGTCGCCACCGTCGTTGTCGTCGGCTGCCTTTATCTGCGCAACAATAATATTCGCATAATTTATAATTACTTTTCAAACACCTTTTTTTACTCTTATTGTAATTATGTAAACACCTTTTATTATTAAATTATTAAAAATTATTATTTTTATTATTATAATAATACACAAAAGACGAATGAAGTGATTATTCGTACATTATGTATAATGTGGCTGTTAAGTGTATCATCAACTTGCGTGTGGGTACAGCTACACAGTCAGTTTCGGGTCACTAAATAATTATTATTTAGGGTCGCGAAAACATTGAGAATTTAATTGTCATAAAATAAAATACATAATTTTAGGTGTTGAAAATATGTTATACAATTGTATGGCGTAGTTGCGAGAAAATGGTAAAAAATCATAGAAAATCTAAATATATGACTGGAAAATGTTTTAAACAAGGATTAAATGATTGGTAAAATAGTAAAGATTGGTAAGAATTTAGAATGAAAAAATGGAAAAGAAAGACTTACAAATTGTTGGTTGAATTTGACGGAGAGTAGTTGATTTAAGTGCAGCAGAATTAATTAGAATACATTCAAAGTTATTCGTGAATTATCACATTTTATAGATAATAATATATCCATGATATTATTTTCTGTTTCTAAATTAATTAGTGTAAACTTTTAATCATTTCGTATAATGACTATACGCGGTCAGAGAAGGCCGTGGTATTGACTACTTTGTATTCGAATGTTGCACGGTTTCATACGGTTGTAGTGGATTATCATTTTACCTTTTTAAGGCTATTGAAATTTTAAAAAAGGACTAAACCACATTAAATTTGAAACTAAAGTTTCGCCAGCAAGTATAGCGAAGGTTTCTATCCCATACAAAATTGAAAAAAAAAATGTTATGTATAGAATATATGCGCAATCGGCAGCAGGTTCGCTTATTATATTGTATACTTGTTTATGAATCCTGCACAAATGTGTAAAAATATAAAGACAAAACCAATTATTTTAATATAATATATATTATTGTGAGGTTTTCGTGTTAATTGTATTTTCCATTAGTAAATTACCAACTATGGAATTCTATTCTAAATACAATTATAATATTATTATTGGCAAAATAATAACGAATTATTTTCAACACGCGATTATAATGAAATTCAGTTTATTTTTGCAGCAAAAACAAATTATATTCGTATATTGTCGCCCGTCGGCATAAACTATAAATACGTAGGTTTGTTTCTGAAAACAATTTGTAAATTTGTAAATTATAATAATTATTAATCGTCATTCAATGCATCACAAATCAACATTTACACGTGTTTTACATAATAAAATAATTGTTTAAATATATAACATTTTTTTTTATATATTTATAATACGACGTGTCTATCTACGTCATTAACTCATGACATTCAATCGTGACACGGTCGGTGGACAATCGTATCAAAATATCATTATTGTCGTCCGGTGATAAGAAGTGCTTATGACGGGGAGAGCAGATACACAAGTATCTTTAAATATTCGAGTGTACCTGGTTTCTAAGAGTGGATAAATGTGGATATTGAGATTGATAAGAAATTGTAAGATGAAAGAGAGGAAAAGAAAGACAAAAAAATTGTCGCTTATATTCGATGAAGAGTAATGTCATGAAAGTCGGTTGACATAAATGAAGTGGAAGTTAATTAAAATTAAGAACATCATAATATAAATAAAGTACGTAATTTACGTAATCTACGCTAATTTTAAAACGATTTCATCACATTTTCTAGACAATATTACAGCGATATATAATAATATCCATATTTTTTCGGGTATCTTTTTTTTTTCATTTTAATATTTCAAAATAATAACCGTTCGCAGATTTCTGATCCTAATTACTTTTCGTACCCTTATTTGGAATATGATCTAAGAGTATACTAAAAGTATTGTCCGTAAAAATAAAACATTTAAGATGGTCAATTTAGAATAATAAAACATTATACGGTTGTTTGTTTTACATTGAACGAGCGATTTTGATTTTCAACTCGACTCGATGAAATTTCCCAGTTGCTCACCAGGAAAAATAACTGAAATGATGTCACTATCGCGCGCATCCGCACAAGGACGAGATCACAAAAATAGTACGACAGCGTCGTACAATAATTCTAAATAATCAATCATTTTTCCGAGTATGCCGCTCACGTTCGAAACTGGTTTTTAAACAAATCAGTTCTCGCGTTTTTTTTCTGCACGACAACATAATACAATATTATTAGTTGGTTTAATTTATAAATATATCGTAGGCACATCGTGGGCAATGGCAATGACACTTAATATTTTTACAGTAAAATGTGAACTATATTATAAACACATATTATAATACGCATTATCGTGTACGCATATACGAGTAGGTATTGTATTATTATGTAGACAGCTGCCAAATGTGTGACTACATTATCGTACTTTCGGTATAGGTTCTATAATAATTATAATATACAGGACGATCGTGATATCATCGCGCAATATGTAATCACATCGGTTTTTATAACAAGCACTTCTGATCACTCTGTATACTCGTTGCGTAAAAAAAAAAATAAAATTTTAAGTATATTATGCACACAATATAATACAATTTAAACTGCGAGTTGAAACGAAAAAGAAAAATTATTAATTATACGAGTATTGTGTTCGATTTAAACGACAATACCATACAATACATTATAAGTTATAATAATATCTAATTTTTCGTACTTGTACACTCAAAAACCATAATAATGTGTAATGTTAATTATTTACATTTTATTTATGTTAATGAGTACATTATAGTAAACGTTTCGTATAATTGCATCGTTTTGTATGATTATTATAATATGTATAGGTATTGTAAAATATTTGTTTATAAAACATTAAATATTATTTGTATTTAATCATGAAAGATGTATAAAACATAATAATATATGTTATCTTTAAGTAGTCTTATGTATTATTAACACTTTATACGTAATTAAGTTTACGTCCTTTGAGTTGACGATCAAAATTATTTCGGACATTTTGTATCCTTGACCCTGCGGCTAATGTTTAGTTAATTATTTGCAAGTCTTAAGTCATAAACGAAAATAGTGGGTGGTTTGGGGACTTAGCCACCAAATATTTTTCGTGCTTGGTTTAATTATTTATATTATAAATTTATAATAGATTAACATATGTATTAGGAATATTACAAATTACAATAAATTATATTTTAAAATGTGTCATAATAAAAATAAAAATTGTGGTAATGTGGATGTATTTAATACATAATAATGTATAATAATATGATATGAGGTGTCATAGGTTATGTTAGGTTCATAATAATATGATAGGAAAAGTTGAATTTATTAAGTTAATTAGTTAAATAAAATGTTAATGTATATAATATATATATGAGCATGAAAAGTTTTATTAATATTTAAGTATTGAACCTGTAGTCCCTCCCCACAAAAAAAAAATTATTTCAGTTTCGTCTACGTCTAAAACTCTAAAGTTATAATTCATAAGTCAGCCCAGACGTTTAATAATATTTCGTGTATTGTTCAAATCAATTATCGGTAACTGTTTATTTCTTTAAATTTTACATTTTTTATCCTTACGATAGTTTTATTATTCAGTATGTAAATGTATCCCCGTAAGGCAGATTTTATATATCTGCCATTCACACTCAATTTTCTCAAATTTGTTAAGTGTATTTAACGCACTTGTAATAACTAGTAATATACATTTATAGTAATTAATATCATTTGCATTAGAGTAATTCGATTGAACATAGAAACATTGACATAAAGAACAAACAAAATCGCATTTTACGTGTCTACTTAGAATTTTTTTTCTACGATTTATAAAGGACCCTAAAAATACGAGTAGAGTCCTATCGCGTGGTTCGAATTGGATTTTGAAAAGCAAGCAGAAAAATGATCTATTATTAGTCATGTATTATATTAATAATTAATGTACATGTGGACGAAAAAAAATATCTCGTTGATATTGTCAATTGACAATTGAAAAATATAATTAATACCTACATTATGTTCCCGTATAGTTAATAATTAATTATCTATAATTATTCTAATTATATAGATGCCGATATTTACTAAACAATTGTAAATTCACCGTTTTTTATTTTACATAATAAAAAAGGGAAAATGTGATTAAACAAACCCTTTTTCATTATTTTTTACCCCCGCCACCAACACCATATAAGAGGTAGATGTAGAGGTACTGTGCGATTGCCATTTGCAATGCCGTCCCGTATATTATGTACACGAGCAGACTGCCGACTTAAAGTTTAAATTATGAACAAACATGCAATAAATACAATTTGTATATTTTGTTGAACAAAAGGGGGAGGGGAATTGCATGCATAAATTACGACAAGCCGATTATGCGAAAATACTGTATTCCACACAACTATATTTTTATTCTTCATGTATAATGGATTAGTATTTTGTGATAATTATAGGTAATATAATAATATTTTTAGAACAAACGTTTTTTGATCCGAACAGTTTCGGATATAATTATATAACATTTATATAATGACTACAAAATATAAATTTAATTAAAATTGATTATGATATTAATTAATAATTAGTAACTTTAGGTAGGTACCTACCAATTTTAGTTTCACGAGTGTGGTATACGAAGATAACCACATCAAATACAATGATATTAATTATTCGTACATACACTATATAGTTTGCCGCGTTACAGTTTAAATTTTAAGCATTTATATCACACAATATATACATATTATATGTTATCCATGTTACCTAAACAGTATACTGTCCAGTACAAATAATATTACATTAAATTGTATTAGTAATGAGTACCAACAACAGGTATTATAATATTGATCCTATCATAAAGAACGGTTTATTCTCTTATTGCCTACCTTAGCCATATTTTCGGTACTAACTAGATAATACAATCATGATCTTAATTTAATTAAGTGATCCCGGATATCGAGATTTTATAAAATCAATCCCAGGACCTCGGAACTACCCCAAAATCTAATAAGAAGTATCTTAAAGGATTAATTAACAACAAAATACATTTTTATGTTTAATTTTTTTAAAAATGTAACTTTTGATAAAAGTTATAATCTTCAAAAAACTCAGTGGATACATTTGTAGTCTTGTGAGCACCTCTATTAAGGTCATATTAATATGTATTTTAAAAAGTTTACTTCATGTCTACAAACATATTTAAAAAATTAGTATATTCAATTAACAATATAAAATATTCTTTGATAAACCCGAAAATCTTGAGATTGATGATTTTCGATTCCGGGACCAACAAAATAGCGGCATCGCGGGATCGCATTCTCTAGTCCTAAGTTCTTGACCTACTTGTATGAGTAGGCAACTTTTACGAGTATATATTCGTAATTCGTAACAAATAGATTTCTTACTGTAAAAACTTAAATTTTATATTAAATCACTCTTTAATAAATGTTATTTCATTCCATTTTCGTAATATTTAAACTATTATTGAGTATTATCTAAAAATATAAATGATACAATTATTAACTATATGATTTTATTATTCCGCCAAAACCACTAAAAATATGGCATTTTTTTCCATAAATAAACATGTTTATTTAGTAGTACCAATGACTATCATTCGATTATCACTATTTTTATCTTCCAAAAAAATGAGCCTTAAACCTATAGTCTATACTTCTATAAGTAGGTTAATTATAAAAAAGTTATAATTATAACATGGCTTTAGATTTATATTGTAATTTTTTATAATTTGCTTAAATTTATTGAGCATAAATAATTGTGTTTGTTATTTATTTTAAGATGATTTATTTTTAATTTAATTTTAATTTTAAGTATATGTGATAAATTATGAAATAGTAAATTTTTAAACATTTTCAACTCTTTTAATACCGATCTACTAGTAGAAGTATGGAAGCAAATTTGAATGTTATTCGGTAAAAAAAAGTTATTTGGTTTTGAAACTTCATAAATATGTTATTTATAACTATATAAACATAAAAACAAAACAAAAACCGGGACCGAAAGAACTAGAATGCTATATCACAATTATTATAAAATATTTACAAGTTTGAAAAAATTAGAACTCAGAAGTGAAAACATTCATAATTAATTTCATATTATAATTAGCTATTTATTATTATTTATTTTATTATATATTATTTATTTTACTTCGTCATTTGATGCCAAATTATTAAATATTATATTACATAATACAGTTCCTATTATTTATTTAATATTTAATTTCTAAACGGATAATATTGTTAATAAACATTAAACGTATGAAAAGGGTATTAATATATATATATATATTTTTTCAACCTTAAAGTTTAACGTTTCGTGCGATAATGACTAAAGTTTTTATTATAATCAACGATAATCTATGGAAAGGTTTTTTTTAAATATATAATTTTATGATTTTTTAAATATAATAATGAAATAACGTTAGTATAACATATTTTAATTAGATAAATCATTCACGCGTTGATTCAATAGTACACAATTATTGTTTTTTGGATCACAACTTAAAACAATAGAGATCTACAATTTTCAAATTAGTAAACGGCATAAGCAGCATATAATATTATATTTGAATAATTCTTATAAACATAAAATTTTATTTTATAAAATAAATTACCACGAAACTGTAGAAAATCGAATTTATAAGTCAACGGGTTAATTGAAAATGCATGTTTATAAACATTGAATCAATAATACTCTCGATGATCAACTGTAAGATAAATAATAATAATGGAAAATCGTGGTGAAATAAGAAAAAAATGAAAAAATACTAAAATATTTTATCGGATGAAGTAAAATGTAGTGTATAATGTACGTAGAAAAATATTTGACGTGAAAAAAGCAATATACAGAGTGTTCAGAATTTTGTGTTAAAAAAAAACTGTGAAAATTACATGGTGCAAGTGTATTGCATATATAAGCCTTGATGTTTTCACCAATTTTTTTTTTATTTAATATTTTTCTATTCTGATTGCCCTGTATATACGATAGTATGTAGGTATAAATCTGCTGTGTGTGTCGAGCAATTTAACAGTATATTATGAATTAAATATTATATAAAACATAAAAATGATATAAAATAGTATAATATCCGAAGTAGGAATGCCCTTGATATTTTATATACAGTCATATTATAATAGTAAGTAGTACAAGCAAAAATAATAATTCTAAATAGACATGAAATGAACTAAATTGATTAAAAATTAATATTTATCATTCATAATAAATCAGGTATACATAAAATTATATAAATTATAAACTGTTAAATTAAAATATTAAAACACAATGTCAGTAAGGATATTTTTAAATAATGGAATAATAAAAAACTATTTACGGCCCGATGTCAACAATACATACCTATACATACTATATGATACGTCTAAATAAGTATATTAAGTATATAAATATAGAATTGTTGGAGTGAAAAATGATTTGTGTATATAAATTTTTTCTTTTTTTTATTAAATCACGATTTTGTGATTCACGTTGTTTGATTGTTTGTTTTTTAGGGGAATGTAGAACAATAGAGCGACGTGATAATTTTATATCAATATGATTCTAGTTAAGTTTGCTCATTCGTATTACGCATATAATACTTCTTTGAGTAATAATAATTGTGGTTTTAGGTTAAAACCAATGGTTGTATTATACAACTTTTGACTTTATAATATTCTTATAAGAAAATTAATATTAATTTCATTAAAAAGCAGTTGCACTAGAGAGACAGGAGAGACAGTAATATCCAGGTTCAATTAAATGATAAGTATCTCGCGTTGAGTTTGCAACCTAACGTAATACTATAATTTATATGAAAGTATATAATCGGAAGTCTGAATTAATAAAATTTTGACCATCAAGATTTTTAAAATATATACAAATAAATAAATTATCTACACGTAGAGAAATTTCATATTTCCACTGAATTATATAATAATTGTTATAATAAACTACAAAATGTTCATTTTTAACAGATTTTACGCTACTCCATGCATTTATTAATATTATATAAGTATTTTATTTTATTATTATTATTTTTTCACGTTATTATAATACTTTTAAACTGTAAATTAACACTAATGTTTTTTTTTCTTTTTTACTTAAAGAAACTATAATATGCTTACATATTCATAAGTACGAAATAAGATGTAATGCATGTAATAATCATTAGTTTTATGATATAACGATACAGCGTTTTTCATTATAAATTGATATTAAACCTACTGAAATAAGTCACAAGATATTTAGCCATTTACCTCTTATACATTTTACTATCCATATACAACCTGTATACAAATATTTAAACCTTTCAAAAATGGTGGAAATTATAAACGTTTTCACTGTAAACTCTATAACCCGTTCTTTTCATAACACATAAATGAATAATGATCAACTGACTGTAAGTATATATATAGATACTTCGTGAGGAAATTAGAGGGTTTTATAGCAGTCCAGAATTTGTACGTGTTTTTGTCCTTATACAATAAAAATTTTAAAACATTCATAAGTACGTTTTATCAGCTACAAAATTTAAAATGATTTAATAATTAAACGAATAGTGTTGATTCTTGATGAATAATTATTATACAATGGGTATAGTTTTATCGCAATTAGTGATAATATTATAAAATTTTCTAAAAATTATTAGTAAGTCATAATAGTTTGTTCTAACAACCATATTTCAACATAACTTTTCATAATTTATTGGAGTACATAAAAAAGTAGTTAGGTCTATCTATAATCAGATAGTGAATAGTATAATACAAATAATAATATTTTATAAAAATTGTAAATATTCTTTGTAAAATAGAAAAATTGACAACTAATAAATTATTTATTTATATTACCTATAAATCATTGTTTTATAAACTAAGTTATTACGATACTACTTTACCAATTAAAATTGGTTATGGTGTTTGGAAATATCATTGATAAATTATAATACAAATATGATTTTTACATTATATAAATTTATAAAACATCTGAAAAAAATAAAAATTGATTAATCCATTGCGTAGGTATTGAATGTAGTTTTATTTTAAAACTTTAAAATATTTAACTAATAAACATAAAATATTTGAGTTTTAGCAATTCAATTAAGTTTTTACACAAAAATGAACGAAGTAATTAAACACTTGATATAGGAGTTTCTTAAAGTAAACAATGGAAAATACACAATGTTATAATAATTAAAATGAAAAAAAAAATTATTTATTTTAAATTATCGACGTTTGGGGAAGGGAAACTTACATGCATTTTCTACAGTCTGGAATTTAGTCTTGCCACAAAGTCAGCATTTTAACAATTTTTTTTTTCTCTCGTCAGTCTACAAATAAGTAAGTTTGCCCTAGTCTAGCAAATACTGAAATGATGTCACTATTCAACGTGTACGACGTAGAAAATAAATAAGGAAACCATATAATGCGCACCTATATACGTATTATATTATATAGAACGTATAATATTGCTTTGAGGCGAAATGTAGCCAATGTCAATATAATATAATATGTCAAAATCGACATCATATTTCCATGGTTACATACAAATAAATCATTATTAATTATATTTTAATCATAGTAACAAAACTGAATCATAAAATCCAGAGGTTCCAAAACTTTTCATGGGTAAGACCCGTTAAAAAAAAAAAATCATATTTTGGTGATCCACCTCAAATCATAGTGACTTTTTGAGTTCAGTTCATTTTAGTTAACTAAATAAAACATATGACCATATTAAATGTATTAAATGTTTAAAAATTCAATATAGTAAAATAAAGTAATTGGTTTAAAGGTAATTTTCTTTCGAGCGTATATATATATAATCGTCATCAAAAGCACTTACAAAAAATATAAATAAATGAATGATGCGTTTATAAGATTGTTTTGAATGAACTAAATTAGTAATTAATAATCTATAAATAAATTTAATATTTAAAGTAATTTTGATATTAAGTATTAATTCTATATTAAAATAAAATATGATTAAATAGTGTGTCTGATGCCTGTAAATGTCTTTAAAATTATATTCAGTATAGTATACTATACCTACATAATATATAAAATATAATATTATTTATAGGCATTTTTTAAAACCAAGCTAATTTAATATATGATTATTAATAATAATGTAATATTAATTATTATTAATTCTTAAAAAATTTAAATATTTGCTTACATATTTTATAATTATTTTTGCATATTAAAGTGCATATTTCATTATTTTTTTAGTGTTAAAAATCTCGAGCGCTGCAGGTAATTATTTATTTGAACATACCACAATTATTAATACTTAGAAATAACCCACGATGGAAATGCAACCACCATATAGAAAACAAACGCTTTATAACTAACTAGAAACTGTTTTAAGTTTAAATAATATGTAAATATTTCAAATTATAAAGAACCCCGAATAGATTACAGAATCTGCAAATAACAATTCATTATTATATAAAATTAATAAAATAAATAAATATTATCGATTCTAATAAAAAAGTTTTACGAGTTGAATTTTAACATAGTTTTTTAACCGTGCTTATATTGTATTATTGTGAATTGCGTCTGAAATTAATTTATGATGAATAGATTTTCATATATTTTGTTATTGTTTTATTTTTTTTCTTGTTCAATTTGCAATTAGTTTACATTAATATGTTTCGTTGTATAATTCATAATGAAATATTTACGATTCTCTATTGTACCTATAATTTTCATTTTTTCGTTCACATGTATTTATTTCTCGTTTCTTATTATATCGTATGAAATTATTCGTATTTATATTGCTATTCAATTTATTGTTGACAATATGTAACGTGAACATTTTAAATCGCATAATGCAATATAGAAATGAAAGTTTTCGATGAACCCAAAAAAATCGTAAAAGTCCATTGACCATAATTGAAAAAGTTTTTTATATTACCGAGACATATTTTTTATTACATTATATTATAATGTGTAACGCAGTAAAATATCGAATAAACGTTATCATGGTAAAATTTGTTTTCGTTATAATGGTCATGAGATTATACCGAAATTTAAAAAGTTTAAATTCACTATATTATTATTGTGATTACGTACATAATATATAGCTATTATAAGTGTCCAAATAAAAATAATTAATTCGTAAAATACTTTAATGATTAATATATTATGTACATTAAGAACGTTGTCGTAAGAGAAAAAGATTTTGGCATTTAAGTAGTTAAAATAATGCGTAAAGGCGTAATTATTGTCTGTTTGAATTAGTTGAAACTACTAATTTTTAGACAATTATTTTGGTTGATATGACTATATAAAACTGAACATATTATATAATAAAATATAACATTTGGTTGAATGTCGTATATCTCATTACGCGGGAGTGGAAATTTAACATGATTACTGCTTACGATTATACATAATAATCAGAAACATTTTCGTTATTATTATCATCGTGTGGAATTTAAAACGATAATTTAACACGTGTTATCGATTTTTTTTCGCTCAAACCTCTGACGTTTAATAAACACTACTTTCATACGCGGGTTATAGCGTGTAAACATATTATTGGTTATTTGTTATTGGTTTCGCAGGTCGTCCGGAATAATAAAAAAGGCAATCGATTAAACGCACGTCGATTATATAATAATAATAAATAATAAAATAAAGTATACGTACCTACCTATAAATAATAACGAAAAAAATATTGAACTTATTTAAAATTCGTGTATCGTACAGTTTCCGATAGGTAGTACCAATAGTTGGGCACCCATGATTATGATGATATCAGTGCGAATAAAAATAAAATAGTTTATTATTTTAATATACGTGTGATGATAATGGCGCGCCTGTCAACGTCAACATCATAATTAATTAAGCCAAAGGCTTTGGATTTACATGTGTTAAAAATTTACGAAATATGCTTTTAAAAATATGCATTAATGCAATAAAAATGTGTTAAAGATATAAATATAATGTGTCCTAAAAAATTATACAAAAAAAAAAATTATCAATTTGATTTGAATTAATATGTAACAACTAAAACAGCAATGATAATACTGAATAAATAATATAAAAACTAAAGTAAAAGTATAGAACTAAATTGTATAAGTAGATTGTAAGTAACAATTTTACGTTACTTTTTTCGTATACAAATGTTTTTCAAAATATTTTTAGTTTTTCCTACTATTGATTATTTTTATCTCTCTTACATGCGGGTCGGGTAAAAACCATTTAGGAAACTGTAATTTTTATTTTCTAGAAATTACACTTAAAATTATTACTACTTAAAAGCATGTTCAGTTACAATATAAGTTGTACAATATAAATAAAGATCATATATGACCTTGAAGTTGTGAAATATACTATAAAAACAGAATAATGTTGAACTAAGCGAAAATATGCTCTAAAAAAATCTTATTTTTAATAGGTAGTGACTATTTATCCTAGGCTGTGATTGACCGTATTATTGATAATTTTTTTTTGTTAATGTTTTAAAAAATTAATTAATAGTGTGACAATATCACTACATTTTTGTATCATTCTAACTAAGCTTGAGGCAGAATATATTTTATGCTAAAAGCTTAAAATACGGACTTTAAGTACCTTATTAGTATCTATTTACTATCTTAGTCCACGACACGTAAAATATATACACAGATATAAAAATGCTTAAAACAAATTTTTTGACGTAGAAAAACTTCGATAGAAATTATATGCTTTTGGTTTGGTCATAATCCAGTTTACCTGTTTTGATATTCACCACTCTAAATAATTCCTGTCATTAAGAGTTGCATATATAATACAAATGTTAAAATTATCATTTGTTGTTGAAATTGGGAAGTTATTCTTAAATATTTTTTTTTACCTTACAGTAAGTATAGAAAACAAATCGATTATATGTAATATATATATATATATATATATATATATTATGAATTATAATCAAATTCATATTTTGAAAAAATATGCAAATACATAGAAATTAAATCCCCGTTTATTTATATAATAAATATTGTACAATTTTATAAAAGTTAAGTATAATAGTCGAAATACGCGAAGTTTATTACCATATTATGTTTATTGTTTAAATGATGACGTTGAGACAGAATAGGTATTAAGTAGAAAATTGTATTCGACATTTCCCTCAAAAAACTGTACAAAAAGTAGTTAGGTAATAAAAATAATATTCTGTTTATGGTAATAAATTGTGGTGCATAATGATTTTGTTTGCAGTGCTCTATTATAATAATAATCATGATTTAAGATATTACTACAATTTTTTATTGTTTAAATTATTAAAATTAAAAGACGTTTTTAAAATTAATTCTCCTTGCGAAAAATATGTATATTTTACATTTTTTGTTTTAAATTAATGTTTTATTTTTGATATGTATTTAACACCACTATAGGTTATTAAAAGTAATTAAAACAATATTGTATGGATATTCAGCTACTGTAAATACATCATAACCTTACCTTAATCATATGATTAAGTTTCGCTATTTTAAAAAATATTGCAATATAACATGATATGAAAATGTTTTTATTATGCGTAGACTCGCGAATTATAATACACTTATACCTTCTTTCCGTGATACGAAATCGCTTTACGATTTTAGAAGATTAAAATACATATTGTTTTTACGTATTATATTATGTATAAAACTATGCAATATTTAACTAATTAATTTAACAATTAACTAATTGAATTATTATTTCAACATATAGTTATCTTTATCCCCTCGAGAAATCCAAATAATGATAATTATTACTCTATAGTTTTATAGTGATATTATGCGATTGCAAAGCAACGATGTGCGGTTCGATATCGTGTTATCGATAATGCAGTGTACAGAGCGATCAGAACATTATGTGTTACAAAAATTATGGGGGATTATATACATTTTCATTATTTTTATAATATGATTTTTCGTTCACTCTGTATATAATACAACCACTTTGTAATATAATATTATTATTCTATAAGTCTATCTTATATTATGTTATGTATAAAATAGATATGTTTATACAATGCACATAACCTAACTGCAAAGAAGCACTATATTGTATCTATTTGTATACTATACATTCTACTCTGATAAAACAGATTGTGTGTATCATATACGCTGATGCTGATATCAAGCTGATTTGCTATTATCATAATAATTATTATCATTGTTTAAGCCTTTCAGACAACTTATATACGTTGATACAAACATGTATTGTTCACATATTTAATTTAATTTAATTATAATGACATTTCGGCATTTCGCCAAAGATATGATCATATTATTATTATTACCCGAAGTATATATGTACCTTTGTCCCTTTAATCATGTTGCGTATAGAATCGATAAATGAAACTCTTTTGTCGAAATATTATCTTAGTTTTTGTTTTTAACATCATGGTAATATAGTATTAATATGGAAACGTTACTGTAAAAACACTTATTAAATCGTATTTTACGGAGGCGTATTTTCATATTTTTACGATGGAGATGATTTGTTATTATTTCATTTTTTCATGACTGACGTGATTCCAGCTGATAGTAAGTACTAAGTAGTTTATAATTAATTAAAATAAACATTTGACAATAACAAGTATTATAAATTAAATTCTATATATTTAACGTTTCGGGAGTACCGTTAGACTACTCTAAATACATCGATGTACGTACATTCGACAAACGCGCCATTTTCCTAACTTTTTGCTTATTACGCGTATTTTTGAAAAAACACTCAGATTTTAATGCATCACTATGGCCCTCTTTGTCGAGTTTTTTCTTTGCCCAATTGTCGCTGTGCTAATAATAATATTATTTCATTTATAATCATAGGCGGAATTACTTACAAGGTGTGTCCAGGCGTACCCTAATGTACAAAATAAAAAAGCGGGAAGGTCGATTCCGGACGTTCCTCCTTCGACCCTTCGGCCCTCGGAGAAATAAGTGGTTTATTAAAATTAACATTTGATTGCAATAATATTGCATTCGAAAATTTTCAATATAATACAATATATTATACTGATAAGTATTATTACGTGTGTAAACGACCTATGGGAATATTGAAAAAAATGTCAAGTACCTACGTTCGAAATTGCATTAGTTATAATAAAAAATCTAAATAAATTTCGTCCAAAATATGATTTCCGTGAATTTTGCTGTTTTTTCGTCATTTTTTGGTATATTTTCTTTTCTTAAGGAAAAACTTTTGAGAAATTTAAAAAATAAATCAATTTAAGTACCAACTAGATGCAATTTTCTACCGAAGATATACCCTATTTGTAGTAATCGGACAGTTATTTCTACTGTAAAAAGTGTCTTCAGATTTTTAAAATCACAAAATCAAACATTAATGCAATGTTAAAGTTTGAAGACCTATAAAATAAAATATTAACTTTCGATTTTCAAAATATTTTTTAAATAAGAGTGATTATATGAAGTCTTCTATAAAACTTCCACCCAAAATTACAAGTAATATAAAAATTTTTGGAAAAATTTTCAATGGAACAGGAATGGGGGCAGGATCTAGATGTTCTTTGCCTCTATCATCTTTCGTTAACATTTATGAGTGCACTCTTATGTTGAACCCTGATTCCACCTGTGCTTATAATAATAATAACGGTCATACCCAAAGTTAATCTACGAATGCATAATGTAAAGTAACATGAATGAAATTAAAAAAGAATATTATAGAAATTTAATGATAAAGGTGAATGACAGATGATTGTTGAGAAATTTCATTAGTGATCCTCACCAAACGATAAGAAGTTTATTTTTTAAACCATAAGTTAAGAATTGGGGAATAACGAAATTATCAGTATTACGCGTGTTTCCGATCGGGACCTTTAAGCTAATAAGTGAAATAAGAGAAGGGGGAGTCGATTGATCCTAAAAGAAGAATTTGAAGAAATTAAATGTTTTGAAAATGATGACTATCAACTGAAGAGGAAATATTAAGAAAATTAAAAATTGGAGAATAATCATGAGGCGATCAATTTAATTTTAAGGTATAAGTATAATTAAGAAATATTTGTGTATAAGTTCAAGTTGATTACGTTCAAGTTGATTATAGGCATCATCGGTTTGTGAATCCCGAACCATCACAATAAGCCACGCTCAACAATAGAACAGACAAGAGTACAATATATTGATTCAAGTGAGTTAGTAAGCTTAAATTTCCCAGATACTCTTTTAATATATCTTAAAACCTTAAATTCTTTGCACGTAGCATTTCCAATGTGAGTACGACTACCATTTTATATTGTTGTTTCAAAGTCACCACCGGTCAGTTATCAGCACACACACAATTTATTATTAGGTACCTGTAAATTATAAATGTTTATGTGCTGTATATTTTATGTCGGATGTAGCCCATTTGCACCCTAAACACCTTTTTTTATAGACTATTTGTTTAAATTTTTTATAATTGTTTACTTGTAAAAGTTTCTAATTTTTAAAGTATTGTAGTATGTTATATATTATGACAATATTTACCTATTCGATCTTACAATTGCTTTAAAAATTGTAAGTACAATATAAGTTACTGAAAATATAAACGTATATTTTAATTTTTTCAAAGTGTCAATTAATCATAGTTTGTTAAATGTAATGTTATTGCGAATATCATGATACATTTTTTATATTAAATTATAATTATTATTACTACTATTATTATTAATAATGTTTATATATTTATTTTTTATTTTTATTATTCGCTCTTTCTAATAGCAATATTATTTAATAATTATTTGTATTATTGATCATATTACTACAAATTACCTAATGTAAAAATAGTATTGGACTTAGTAACCAAATTTTAAATCGGGCAAATATTTATAATAATTTATACTTATTTATTTTTACTTATTTACCCTTATTATTCCTGTTTATTTGTAATAATTATTATTTTTTACAACACAGCACCATAGCACTCACAAATCTTGCTCGGCAACCCCGTCAACTTCTTTTATCTATAAAACTCAACGAGTTTTATTACATTTATATACACAGACACATCGGTGATATTAGGTATTTGACCGGTTGGTGACCGGGGAGCGCGTTATTTACGCTCCCGCCCCATACAAATTACTTATTGAAAAACGTATGTTTACTTTTTTAAGTAATTTTTATTAATTTTTTAATTCTATATTTACTATGTTAAAATATAGTATCTTAAATATAGTTACTTATATTATTATATATACATAACTTATATATTATTACAATAATTACTTAATGTAAGTATAGCTCATTAGTCTCTCAAAAAAACATGTTGAAATTAAATATCATAAAATAAAGATAATAGATCCAGCAGCTTCAGGACACTCATGTGTGTAACAATACATAAAAAATAGGTACTCTAATATATCATTATTGTATACGATTATTGAACGTTCGACTTTCGGGTATATTTTTATATTATTTTATATCGTTGTGTTATAAAAATGATAATGGTATTGTATACTACAAAATACGTAGGTATTTTAATTATTATGCACGCGTTTTTATGTTACACCTGCATGTCGTTTTCTACATCAGCGATTCCTAAAGTCTAAAATTTAAAAGTTTCGTACAACAATCATTAGAATTTCAAAAGTTAGAACCGCACACACAACATAACAGTATTTTTTTTTTTCTAGTAGATATACATTTTTATGATAATATAAAATAAAAACTTTATACAATATTCGTGTTCGAATAGATACGCAAATCTTATTGGAATTCAAATCTGTATCTTAAAATGAATTTTGTATTGGAGACTATAATACACGTCAGTTGATTAAATAGGTACTCTAACTCCATTGAATTTTGTTACAACAATCGCTGTGAGCACGGTTTTTCTGGGTTATACATACACCAAAAAAACAAATTTCGAAATAGATTAGATGCCACTCCAGTTTTACAGATTCCGCTATGAGATATTAAATCAAATTTTAGTACCTATACTATAGTAGGTAGAAAATGAAAATAAAAAATTTAACAATTTCATTCTTCTTATTAGAAATATTATTTAAACGTACCTACTTATTTAAAATTAATCATTGGTATAAAATAAAAGCTTTTGAATTAAACTGTTGTTCTTTTAAGAAAAGTTTTATATTATTATATGAACGGAAAAAAAAATTGGGACCAAGCTGGAGTCAGGGTCTGCTAAACATTAACTATTTTCCAAGGGTGTCGTATAGCGGTAATATTTTGGGAACCACTTCTTTACAAAATCTACGGTTTTGGTCAAAGAGAGACAGGTACGTTTCATATGCGCATGCGCTTCTTAATATTATAAATAATAATTATTATGCGAGAGAACACAAAAAGGAGAACAATAATTCCACACACGTGTGTGGTGCGTCCGACTGCGGATGACAACGTGGGACGGACGTGCATTATATACGCACAAATCATTAGGTATAATTTACTCTTTTTAGCGTAATAACAATAATTACTATCATGATCGTATAATTATATGACCTATAATACGATTCAAAATATTATATTTAGTCGTTTGTCAGTCACGTTTTTTACACAATAATATCGATTTATTATTGTAAATAGAGACTAGAAATTGATGTTTTAAAAAATCCAAATATTATTTTTATATATTTATATATAATATGCTCTTTAAATTATGAAATCGAATTAAATGCTATATACAAATATTATAAAATATTAACTGACGGTTAAAATGTATAAAAATAATTATGTGCAAAAATGCCGAATTGGCGAAGACTGAAGATTAGCAATGATTTTGTTACCTAACCAAACGTCGTTTTATTTATTACTATCAATTATTTCATTGTTAAATAATTTCATTTCCAGCAATGTCGTATACAGGTATACCTACTTGTAATGGATCACGATACTAAATAACAAAACGTAAATTGAACCCACAGAACCATTGTAATTCAAATACTTATCGCATTAGGAGTAAAAGAATCGAAACGGTCAATATAGGGATTAACGAGCAGAAGAGGATTCGTAGAATCGTAGAAAACAGATGACAGAGGTTTATTTTAAATTCAAGCTAATTTTATACGTTATGCAGTTCATATGTTACACATGTATAGGATGGTATTTTCGTTCGTAACTTATTGTAAGTAACCTAGGTCCTTTTTTGTTGTTAAAAATATTATCTGCTATGTCTTTATAAGTTTAAATTATCTATTTTAAATCGAAATATGATCCAGATTACTTATTATTTATTTAAGTAAGTTTTAAATCGATGTTAAATAATATAATCACAATATATGAAATATTTTTCTATAAAATAATGTACTTATTTTGTATAATAACTTGTATCTAAAAAAAAAACTTTGAGTACGTTACTGCGACCTAATCGGTTACTAAAGTCAAGTAACTTGCCCAACTTTATATTTATATAATAAATTAGAACTGACTTTATCTTAAATACAACAATGAATTTTAGTTTTGTGGACATAACTCTTTCATCCTCTTATTGAACCAAATAAGAATCGATTTTGAACTCTTCGCAACTAAATAAGTATATACGGTTCGTTAGTGGTTATACTGGTTTTAAGACTAAGTTTTAACGCTCAAATAATTCGGTTAAGTAATAAATTATTATGTTAAAATGTTATGTTCAATTTTAAAACCAAAGTTGCAAATTATATTAAATATTAATAAGAAAAAAATAAAATTTGTCAAATTTAAATTTAATCAGATTTTATCTAAGATCGTTTATTAAGAATATGTTTCAAATTAAATACTAATTTCATGCTTTTTCGTTTTAGATTATGAACGAAGCGAGGAATGTATTGGTTTTACAATGATAATGATGTGTATTTTTTTTTATATCTGAAAGCACCTTTTCGGTTAAAATAATGGTTTGATTACTACACGTAGGGTAAAACTTTTAGTAGAGAATTGAATCTAGTTAGTAGCTAATTTTTCGTATTTCCCAAAAGTTTTTCTTTGGCGTAAGTAAAATCACCAAAAAATGGTCATTATTTATGATATTAAAATGAAATTGCATTCTGATTACATAATCATTTATTCAATATAACTTTAGACCCCTTAATCTCAAGTAATATTTTAAATTGCATTATTCTTATCATTTTGATGACATAAAGTTCGATGTAAATAAAGTACATAAAGTATCGGATAGTTTTTATTGGAATTATAAATTTTGAGTTTCTATATAGTAATTTATTTTGGTATAATTATTAATATTTCTAGGTAAAAGATTAATTAATGCATTTCCGCAACCCTTTAACTTATAACCCGAAGATTACAGGCGACAGGAGGATTATGTATACCGATATATTTATTGATCGTACGATTCGTATATATGAATATATATCTATGAGTTGTAGCAGTAGTACGCCTTATTGTAAAGATACGTACAAAACACGAAAAAACATCAAGAACAATAAAAATATAAGTTGGAACATTGTTCCAACCAGATGGTAATAAATCAGAGTCCATTAAGTCCACACATAATCGTTAAAGTTAGGCGGTTGTCATAACGTGTTACATTGAACCTTCGGTTTGGATAGTTTTATATTGAGTTCTTTGACATATATCACATTTTCTGATTACATGACGAATATTTACCGATAGATTACGAAAAAAAAAAACTTCTAATACATTTTTGTGGTCTGTAGTGAATATTAAAATTATTGATTTACTCATCGATACTATTTCCGGGAATACACACTAGCTACTTCTCGGATATAAAACATCTTCAGTAAAATAACGTGTAGATATATACAATATTATTTCATCAAAACTGGTATTGGATTTTTATTATTTAACAATTCAATTATCTATTTTTTTAACTGTTGTTCCTCTATTATAATATTTAATTCACTATCTGGATATTCAATAAACTGTTAAATAACGACAAAATTCCAATTTTAAATGCTTATTAAAAAAAATTGAGACTGTCGATTTAAGAAATTTTTTTATAACTAGGTTAAGTAATAAATGATTATGCTTCTATTAAATTTTCAAACCTTAACATCCGAAATTACAAATTATATTAAACATTATTGAGAAAACAATTTCTCTTTTAGAAAAATTTCAAAGTTTTATATTGAAAAATAAAATTAATATAATAGCTGCAAAATTTGTTCTAACGTATAAAACATCTATGTTATTACTCAAAAAAATATTCAAGTTTCTACGTTCAAAATCGCATTAATTATCTGTTTATCATGAAATATTTAAAATAGAGTTTATCAAAATTACAATTATCGTAAATTTTGTAGATTTCAATAATTATTGAGTAGTTATTCTTATGTCAAAAAAACTTTTAAAAAATTTGAAAAAATAAGCCAAATATTTTACCAATTAAATGCAAATGTCTATTGAAAGCATATCCTACTTTCCCGAAAAAAAATGCATTTAGATATAAAAAAAAGACACATAATTATAAAACCAATTCTTTCTTCGTTTTGCTTAGAAAACAATATAATCTAAAGATAAAAAAGTAAATGTAGAATTAACAATGACTAACGGAGTATATATAATGTTTTGATAAACATTCTGTTTGATATTTGAATAGCTGAAGACGGTAATTTATTATTTAGCAAAATTGCATTCAACAATATAATTATTATTTACAACCGAAAATCAAACTGTATACTAGAACTGTAACTGTATGTATCGACATAGTAAATACTATATAAACTGAAATCTGATTGTATTACTAAATTTTAACTACCAGTGGCACCGATTATGCTACCAGTCGCATATTAATTATATGTAGGGCGAATATACTTAAGATATACTTCTACCACCCACCAATTTCATGAAATTTTTTTTTTTTTATTACTTGTTAGTTATGTATTACATACAATTTATTAACATTAAAATAACTATAATATTTAATACTTAACAACCACCCACAGACCCACCGATTTATATATGTAGGGCGGTTTCCCCACATCAAATTAGATTTTAGCGCCATTGTTAACTACGGTTAGCTTATGATAAAGGATAGGAATAAAGATAAGTAGGAGTAAAACAGAGCAATCGTGTATAGTTTTGCAGTAATCTAGAAATTGATAGGGCAAAGTATATAATGAATATGAGTGAATGAGTCATTATATATTTATATAGTGTGTGAAACTAATAGATTCAACGTTCAAAGACTTATGATCGGTAATGTAAAATAATGGTAGATCTGAGGAAGACATAAAAAATAGGAAAAAGTATGGATGGGCGAAGTACAGGAAGGCGTTAGTTATTTTAAGTGACAAGAGAAGTATGTTAAGATTGAAAGGTAAATATGAAGCAATAATGAGTTCAGCAATGCTGTATGGATCAGAGTGTTGGGCAGTGAAGAAAAAAGTGGAATAGAGGATGTAGACATGTAGTATAGTGTAGTGGAGTTTAGAATACTAAGATAGATGTGTAGAGTAACTAGAAAGGATAGAATAAGAAATAAAAACATATGGTGAAGTGTAGGAGTTGCAACAATTGTGGGGAAAATGAGAGAGGGTAGTTGGTATGAGTCATGCTTTGGACACATTATAAGGAGCGACAATTTAGAGGCAATGACAGTTTTTATGAAAATGAATTATCATTTTAAGAGAAAAAGAGGAAGATAGAAAAAGAGGTGGATAGATGGAAACAGTGATATGAAGAAAGCTAAAGAGTTGTGAATGGACGGGAGATATGTGATCGATATGTATGGAGGTTTAAGACTAGGGGGCCGACCCTATCTAGTTGGGATTTTAAAACGAGGTAGTAGATAAGATACGATATTTATCGCAGTTTTCGAACAGTCATAGAATATAGAGAGAAAATCTTCGTGGTAAACATTTTATTTTTTTTAGAGTTGTTATAATCATTATAATAGTGTAAATCGTCAAAATCAATTTTAGCATATGGATGTTGATAGTAATAATATTATCTTAGTTTTTATCTTAATCTATGGTAACTGTGACATTCAAGTTATATAGCCATAAACGATTGATTGCGATCACTGTCGTGGTGAATGTGTTGATTATTATTATTATTTTTTTTATTTAGTCTGTTTTGCGTAGGCAATGCAGCATAAAAATAATAAATAAAAATTTGTCCAGTCGTTATTAAAAAAAACAAGTAATGGACCTGACGCTTTTATTAAAAGTTCACCGAAAAACAATAATAATAATTTATATAACGATATATTTTCTCCACAAAAGTGTCTCGATGGATCAATAATCCGCTTGCCAAACGCTAATGGTTTTTATATTAGACTCACCTCTCCACACGTTCAAGTAAATATTATATAGATTCTATCTATACAAATATATATATAGAATAATTTTTGTCCTTTATACTCAATAATCTTTCACTATTTTTAATATTTTTGAAAGTTATTAGTTGCTTGTGGAATAAAATCGCATTTATGGGTATTTTATTTTATTATATTGCACACAAATGATTGGTAGTAGTTTCGTAGACTCGATTTAAGATCAACATTCTTTAAATTTAAATTATTATTATATTTACATAAATTAAGTTTATTTATCTTGTCTTAGACTTTTGCAGAGGTAAATTATATTTTTCTGCCGTTCTTCAGCTGAAACTTTTAAAAAGTTCTTTAATAATGTCCACGTGGATATTCATATTTTAATTTTATAAAAATCAAGTTAACTAATTCTTAGTTACTTTTATTTTTTTTTAAAAATAATGAAATTAATAATGTTCATTTTTCTCTCAATATTAATTAAAATAAATCTTCCATATACATACCAAAATGTATGTTTGAAAATAGGATTTATAATGTACGAAATCGATGAAAAACTATTGAGGTCGATAAAAATAGCAAGACCTTATCAGGCCTGTTTAATATACGAGGCCTATAAATATATAATGACTATGATAAAATATTATGTATTATAAACTTTGTGTAAATTTGCTTTTGTTCATTTTATATTTAAGTAGTATGGATAGCTGGATACGTCATAAGAGTGAAGGTAAAAAAAATAAGTATTTCACGGCATTTAGATATTTTTTGATATTTAAATGTCAAAGAATAAAGAAAAAAGTACGTAAAAACAATATTATTTTAATGAACTTAAAAAAGTAGCACGTTATAAGAAAAATTCAATTTATTATATTAAACATTTTCTAATTCATTTTATGTAAATGGAATAAATATAATTATATAATTTTTCGACCAAAGTAGATTGCGTTTAGTTTGATAAAATTATTAATACATTTAATTTATCGTATATGCATTAAAATTTAAAAGCAAAAAATGTGTTGTTAATCATATTTTTAAGAACGCAAATATGCGATTTTATAGTTTAGACTGAAATGCGAAACTATTTGTAGATAATATTAACTTTCAAATAAACTGAAACAATACAAATTAAACATACCTAGCCATTTGGTTAAAGTGCATATTTTGCGTAAAATACACATCAAAAAATTATATTAATATAGTGTAGATATTATTGTTATAAATTAACAAATGCGTTTAGTTTTGAAACAACTATTACCAATGAATAACAGCAAGCCTTAGTGCAAATATTAACTTTTAAAATTGTTGTTTCGTATTCTTGTAAGAGTTAACAAGTAAAAAGTTCAGTTTATATTTCATTAGCACTAAATTGTTTCATATTAATATTAAAGATTACATTATATATGTCATTTTATATTATGGTGTATATCGTGTGATATATTATAAAACTTAAATTTTGAGTATAACATATAATTGTTCAATAAGCGTATCAAACACAATGAAAATATTTTCAGTGGTTCTCAATAGATTACATGCTTATAAAATTGTATTAAAATTGTGATCGTTTTTAAACCTGATCACATAATAATATAGATATTTTGCGATAGTTGCTATTCTGGTTCATTTCTTGGGTACGTATTCTACTGACGACATTCGTTTCCCAAACATTAATCCTTATCTCCTTTACATATAAACTACAAAAGCAAACACACAAAAAAGATTCTAAAAATTTTATTCAACACCTCATAACATTAATATAATACGTATTCTCCTCGTGGAGTGTCCGTAAACAGTGATTTATTTTGAAAAAAATTTGTATTCAATACAATTATATTTTTAATATCACGCGGCAAAACATTTGTCTTCTCTGTATATAGTACGTACTCGTAGAGGCATAAAAAAACTATGTATAACTTATGTTGTGAACACTCATACAATATAATATTATATTATTGTTATAAACCATCTCTATATAACGTAGGTTATACCGCTCATCACTATGTAATATTTCTAGTACACGGTCGCGGTATTATGTAATGATTTATTTTATAATATAATACATTTCAGTCGAATCCACGACGGTTGTATAATGAATATTGTTTGTAAAATAATAATAATAATAAATTGAATAAAAAAATGGAATATTTTTGTCGCAATATCATTATTATTATATTGTGTGTGGGGTATCGCGTATTTAATTTGTATTGGTCGTCGCTGGTATGGTATTAATATATAAGCAATGTATATTATTACTTATCGATTGTACCAAACCCATTTCCTGTTCGAATATCGAAAAAATACAATAGGCTCAGAGCCGCATAAATCTACGTAGAATGAAGCTTAAAAAAAAAATTAAAAAGGAATTATGAAAAAACTAATATCTAATTTATTAACAACAAACATTATAAACGTTTCGATCGTATCGTCGTTACACGTTTTACCAAATTGAATTTTAGATATTTTACCCAATAGACGGTATAAATATATTATTATGTATATATATTATATTAACAAACTCGTGACTATCATTTTTCTTTTTCATTTCACGTAGTGTTATTTTGAACAGTAAATTTATTATTATTTTACACTTTAAATCGTACCATTAAAATATGGTATATAAATGTATTAAATATTGTTCGTAATATTATAATTAGTAAACGTATGTTATAACACGTTATCTTATTTTCATATAACTAATAAAAAATAACAAAAACATTAAAAAAATTTGATATAAAAATATCATCCGGATGTCGATAATTATAAACTCGAGGTGTATATTTTTTTGAAATCTTATCAAATCTCTTTATAAATTTGGATGATTATAGACTATTATAATATGTACTAGAAGAGGAATGCCCTATACGCGATTAAGTTGGATGAAGCGATAAAATATAATAATTATATTAAAACATTATTCTTAAACAATTTTTAATATTATTAAGAATATTGTTAGTGGCGTATTTAGTTTTTTTCAAAAAATGTATTTTCAATTATATTTTGCAAAACTATATATTATCCAATTTTAATGTATTAAATGATTTCTTTTTTCTCAATTGAATAAAATATGATAATTCTACATGATAGAAAGCGAATACAGCGATTTTATTATAAACGAGAAACTCGTAGTAAAATCTAAAACATTCAGATGGGTAGTGCGATTCTTCGCGAAAAACTCAAATTTAGTTCGAACGGAAATATATTTCACATGCGTACCAACCTATATATAAAGACATGTTCTGGTCGATATCTTCCAGTCATATTGTCGAATTATTTATGTATAGCGAATAACGTGTACATATATATCGCGGATGGACTCTTTCAGAAATTGTATCGTACAGACACGAGAGGCTAAAAACCGAGACTATAGCGGCTCCCAATACGTATACAGAGCGATGTACAGAAATAGTGCTACATAAATAATAGAGACAACATTTAAAACGTCTCTAATTCAGTAATTTCCTACGTCAAATGTAGATCACCCTGTATACGTCAGTTCATGTGTACCACCCGTGGTATACGGTCGTTTAATAAGTACTTAACCGCGTTAAAACTCTCCGGAGAATGCCCTTTGGCGGCCATATTTATATATATATTATAATATATATATATATTTGAGTTGCCATGAAATTTGAAACCCCTTAGTGTTATTTTTCCTGCATTTAGATGACCCAGAAATACATTATAGTACCTTCTGCATTTGTGTTCCTGCACGCCTTAGGGGAAAAACTAGTCGTTCATAATTACGTTTCGGTATACGATATTATAACACTATGCATTATATTATATTTACAAACTATGGTATAGGATGAACACGTAACCGTAATGGTTCAAGGTGAATATTTATTTTACCGAATTATGCTATTACGCTTTACAAAACATTAAGAATGAGTATACTCGTATAGTTTAACTATTCTGTTTTTGGTTTTGCACACCATATAAAAGCGTCATTCCAAACGTGATTCCATTATGCATCTTTAATAATGGATCAATAATAAAAAATAAAAAACGAAATAGTTAAATATTTATTTTAGTCGATAGTTTTTCATGGCCATTAGTATGTATTATAATCTAGTTAGTTTTAAAACATTTTTTCACCAATACCTACACCTATGTTATCACTAATAATAGCTAATATTAGTAATTTATAAACTAATCTATGTAAATTTTAATTAATACTAATTCTCTTTATTATAATTATGTATAAATGTCTAATTATAATTTCAGTATTTTTATCATTTCATAAAAAAAAAAAAATGTACTCTAGTAAATAATGAAATTAATTGGTGCGATCAAAATAAACGAAATTACCATGACATTGTAAATATTTCATTTTCTAGTTAAGTACCTACCTAACTAATTAATTTGTAATTTTTTTTTTATAAATATTACATAGAAGATTTTGGATGACATTTTATAATAATGGCAATTAGTTGTTTATGCTTATAAAACCGGAAACTCATTAATTATACGACTTTAAAAAATTGCCACCCTGTAACGAATATGAACAGAGTTTCGTAATATTTATTCACCCTCATTCCGTTTGGTGTATTACCACAACTATGCATTTTCCTGCTGACGGTTTATTTTATGTTCATTTAGAAACTTAAATGATTATTTTAATATTCGTTTCGCATAGTTCTAAACGAATTCTATACATATATATATATATATATATATAAATGCTGTATAATTTTGTATTGAAATATTTTATGATACAGAGGAGAAAATTATTGTACACGACGTGTAAAAATTATTTCTTTGCCAACTTTACTCTTGTTAAGACTAAAGTTACTGTTTGTAATTATTGTACTTTTATTTTTATTCATTAACATTCTTTAGAGTAACTCCACTTTTTTCATCCAATGCAGATTGCACGTCACGGAATATTCTACTGAACTTAAAATATAAAATGCGTTTGTTCGTTATTTTATATACTGATCAATAAATCATTAAAAAAAATTACAATTATTACCTAATTAATATTTATGTAATAACTATAAATAGTATAGAATCAATATGATATAATTATTAAGCCTATGTTTTTGATTTTCAAATACTTTCAAAACGTACGAAATATAGAAATCACGTTTTACAAAAATAATGAAAATACATAGGTATATATCTCGCGCTGTTTTTGTAACAAAATATTTTGATGGCCGTGTATAATGCAAGGATAACGACTTTACGGATTTACAAGTCAATATCACTTGCTTTTACTGACTGTAAATCAGAACACTATAATAATATTATTATATTATAAAAATAATGGAAATAATATTAAAAACGTATGTGATTTTCGAAATTTTCTCTCTCGCCTAAAGTTCCTATCACCTGTATGGTATGGGTACTGCCATTGATTATAGAATATAGATTATATAATATTTTATAATCAATGGTACTACTATACTGAATTATGGATATTATTATTTGATTATTATAAAGTATTCAGTATTAAACTAAAATTTTACCTAGTATTTTACTTAAATAGCGTTATCGATTTTAACTTTTAAGATAATTGGACGTTTACATTTATCCGGGGCATGACAAATAAAAAAAAATCTATGTTATCACTCCCTAGTTCCACAATTTGGTAAAGTGACTGTCGAATGATAACGACAATAATGATAGAACGTGTAAATTATGTATTGCATTGTAAATTGTAATAATACAACAGACGTATAATATAATTTCCATATAAACCGAAACGGATGCTTGAGACGCTTATTGTATTATAATATACTTGTTATTAGTTATTACAATAGTTTATACTAGAAAAGTCCATTGCTAAAACTTTTCGGGTTCACTCTAACCAAACTATATTGTTTATAACATAAGTCCTAATTTTTAATTTTATAAATATTTTTAAAAAACAAATATATATACATAAACTATTATTCTGGGTATAATTTATGTTATAAAACTATTATAATCACAGAAAACTTTATTAGCTTAATTAAAACCCTCTATGAAGAAATGGTTTAAAATATTTTTCTCATACAAAACTCATTATTATGAGTATTCTTTAATAATTCATCATAATATTCTTCACAAGTAAATAACTATGTAAATATCTATAGAATAAATTAAAAGTAATAAATACGCCGTTTTAAATTCTGAAATACCACTACAAATGCATAAGTGATGGAAGTATAAAAACGTAATGAGTTTGTACTTTGTAGACTATAATATTATTCAGTATTTTATTTTAAATATAATAAAACTGTTGTAAATGGATTTATATGCTTTTAATTGAATTAATTTTATGCTTTAAGCAACGGTAGAAAATAAATCATATTTATAGGTTTTTATATTTTTTTGTGTTAAAATAATTATATTTATAATTCACACCAAAATAATAGAAATTAATAATTATTGACATATTGTACAGTTAAGATAATATAATACAATTAAATTTGTTAAACTATGTAGATATTTCGATTATACTAATATTATTTAATAACAATTTTAAAATGTAATAAAAATGATAAGTGACTTTAAAAATGTAGATCCTTAAATATATAATTTATATTATTTACTGGGTATCTATTTTCGTTTTAATATTAACGATAATTTAATGCATATTCAATTTAAATTAGAAAAATAAATAATTTTGTGTAGATATATCTATCTTAAGAGGATGCCACTCATGCATTTTTTGTACCCGTCTATCCAACAGGAAATATATCGAAATCAAAGTTACTTAGATCTTAAATTATGGGACTTATGATTGTCATCTGACAATAAACTTATATTTATTTAAAACATGAAAAAATTAAAACACTTATAACTTTGTTGCTGGATGACATTTTGAAAAAATCCCATTGAACCTGATCCATCCTCAAATTTGATAAGAAGTTTTTAATCCTGTAAGTTTAAATTAAATGCAACAATTTAAGTTTTACGTGACGGTGATTTTGTTATATTTTCCGTTTAATAGACGGAGGTAACTCTGCAGCAAGATATTCGGGTATAGCGTTCTCTTAATTCGTCTTCACAAATTGTGAATCACAATAAAATTATAACTTTACGTATAGTATGTAATTTTGGAGTTATAGATGGTACGTAATACGTAATACATAATACGTTTCTAATGTATTTTTATGAATAATTAATTATTATTTTTATTATTATTATGATAAAATTGCATTCAATTATTATTAGTTAATTGTTAATTTATACAACATACCTATTGTAAAGAAACTAACTAATGATGTATAATTAATTTTCTTCAAAAATAAATAAATTAAAATATTAAGTTTAAAATATATTTAGATAACGCAAAATGCATGTTTTTTACTCATTATTCACAATAAATGTTTAATTTTTCTAAATAATATTGAATTGAACAGATAATAAATTAAAAATCATACAACATTATATGTATAAGTACTATATAGTGACATACTATATATTATATAATTTACAGATATGTACATTTTTTTAAATTGACGTCAAATAAACGACGTTTAGCATGGTTACTGTCTTTTATAATTAAATCGTGAGACATTAAAATACATATTATACTATATAAATCAGTGTTACACTGTGATTAGTTTATTCTATAGAAATCAAAGAAGGAGGTATTGAAAGTTGAATTCAAATCGCTCAAATATTTAGCAATTAATAAGGCTATAGAGAAAAATACCAAGTATTACATTACATATTAATATATGGCGATAATAGAAATTCATGTAACAAAAATAATGAGAATTATATAATAAACATTGTTATCGTTACTATTATTCTATATTATTTTCAAATTGAAATCATAATAAATCACTCAGCAAATTGTTATTGGCCCTCCGGTTTAAAAAAAAAAAATTACGAAATATTATGTTCTCAAAAGTATACGTTTATACACCATACATGGCGTTGTATATGATACAATATGCCGGTAAAACTAAATATAAATTTGATTAAAATTCTTTTAAAAGAACAACGAACAGAAATATTAATTTATCATTTAATTATAATTGCTAAAAATAATTACACAAAAAATAATACCTAACGAGAAAAACATTTGTATATAAATGTAATAAATATATTTTAAATTATATAAAATGAAAATTCAACTTAAAATCATTACTAAAATGCATGTTAAGTTACAATAAGTAATGTAATAAGCCATAAAAATATCGAATATGATCTTAGAACTGTAAATTATATTTTAAAAGTCTTAAAATATTTAAATAATATGTAAAAAAAAAAAATATAATGTAAACAAATTTTGTAGAACGTTTTTTTATGCTCACTAAGCATACAATATGATCATCAGGAAAATATATGCAAATGCATAGAAATTCGAGACCTAAATTTAATATTATTTTATAAATTTGGTAAATATTTAATGTTCATTAGTCTGTCAAGATTATGAATGCCTTATAGTTGAAATTGGTAATTGTTCAACTACCATGTATTATCTATATTCAATAAAATATTAGTAGTAATAATAATATTATATAGATAATGGTTATACTTGATGTAGACATAAATTAAATCGAGATATATAAATTTAAACAAACATTCAATATAGAATTACTTGTATATTATAATAAATTACGAACACAAAATTCGAAGATTTCAACGGGACGAACAAAAATTATAATAATCAATAGAATTTCCTCGAAAATTATAACTTCAAACGAATGTCAGCAGAATATAGGTTATATCAGGTACGAAGTTTAAAAGGTTTAGATCGTATGGGTCGCGTGTTTTCATAAAAAAAAAAAAAATACTTTGGAATAAAAATCGAATGGTTTGGTGTGGGATGAGTGGGTACATCGGAGGACGGAGAAGGGGTAAAATATGTCGACAAATAAATGCGTGTACGGGTTATTATAAATCAGGCTTAAAACAACAAAAATCAACATGAACGTCACGCGGAAGGGGTGAGTACACCGGCCGAGTTGGTCGCTGAATCGATATTTTGGTATGCCGTCGCACACGCAAACCGAAAGAGTACCTATAATTCGGTTTACAAAAGTTTACGTACGTGCTTTGCAATACGTTATGCGTTACCACTTACCGGGTTACTTACTGAAATGCCGTAGGCTCTACGTATATAAAATGTTTTTGTATCGATTCTGAACGCGAGATTGAGAAAATACAAATATTCTATATAATATATTAATTCTATATATTATAATAACCACACCATTAATAATTATAATTGAGTCCCAAATTAATTTATCGTTTTCCAAAAACGGTTAGTTGCGCCCGCGTATATAATATTATTTTGCACATATGAATTTATAACACCCAAAGTATCGCTACGCTGTTGTTGAATTCGAATCTAAATTGTATAGATCGTTCTTTAATAATAAAAATCTATCGTATTTGTACTTAATTAAAATCATTCGATGATCAAAATAATACACGAGGTACTCGAAATCAAGTTTACGACGGGCGTAAAAACAATGTTTATTTTTGATGGTAATAAATTTTGGATTTGGTTAGGTTAAGCGTTCCGTAAAACTTTTAAAAATTACACACAGCGTTTGACTTGTTAAATCGCTTGTAAATGTCATTAAAGAATAGTAATAATTTTAATATTGCACGATTAACGTTTAACGCTCAAATCGATATTTCTATATAAATCATTAACAGGATAAACAAGACGAAAAAAATTTGAACTCGCAATAAATTAACAGTGGTTAATATAGCTATTAAAGAAATCCCAAGTAAATCGTGTCTTAGCTTATAAATTTTAGTTTCGAAATCTTCGTGTCTATATAAGCCCAGTGTAAACATGTGACGCAGCCGAGATGTGTCATATAAATTCGATAATCTTACGCAAATGACAATATTATAATAATTATACAAACGTTTTTCAAGCTAAAATAGTACTAACTATACTCAATTCTCTTTACTTTATTGTTTTGTTGATTTCTGGGCATAGAACTCCAATGACTTCGAACGTATTATATAACATATTATACAGAACGATTGTCGTGTCACAAAAACATATAAAAATATACGTAACTTTCCACTATTGAGATCTTACACTGTGAACTTTCTAATCACTCTGTATAAACGCATTGTTCACGGTAGCATAATATTCGCGTTTTAAAATATATCATTTTTCCATTTTTTATGTCATTCTATTATCAATTATATCGTAAATTTTTGATTAATTAATCCACAGTAGAGTAATAATATAATATGTTATATTAGTGTAGTTTGCCGTTCGTGTTTACACATATAATGAATACCTTTATGAATATCGTATATTAATTGCATAAAACGCTTTACAAGTTAATACCCACTGTTGGCAGAGTTATTACGAGAAAACATAGTGCCTACTCGTATATCGTTTTTCATTAACGACATCACATTATAATATTTTACTCTGATAAAAAAGTAAAGAATAAAATACAATTCAATTTGAATTAGAAACTGTTATCGATTAAATTATGTAAACATATTTAACGTTTTTAATTTATTGTAGGTACTTCATTTTCTTTGAAATAAAATGAAATAACGTAGAAATAAAATTATTCCGCTTTTGACTATTATTATATACCATGATTAAGATGTTTTTTCACTAAAAAATAACTATGTAAGGATAATTGAAAAAATATATTATTTAAAATTATATACCCATGTATTCCAATTGTTTGGTGAAATTAAATTTAGTTTTATGAAAATTATGAATACGACAATCGACTATTGGTCTATAAATAGTTATAATATTTAAGTACTTGTAAATGAAATTAATACTTATATAGAAAATACGATTTTAATAATTGAACAAGGATATCATTAAACGAATTTTTAACTAAATTATAAAATAATATTATGTACTAACCTCGTATTATTTTGTTTTAATAATACAAAATTGCATTCTATAGACTCTATTACTCTATGACAAGTTTTTAAAGAAAAATTATTTAGAATATAGAAATGTCAATGAAAAGGGCAAAACAATAAAGATGAGAATCCAATACTTATCAGTTATTATCAAGACTTACAGCACTAAAAAGCTGTAAAATAAGGTCTAAAATATTTTCAAAAAAAAAGTTAATATTTTTTCCAATTGCAAAATACCTTTTAGTCATTAAAGAAATTATCTTCCTTGTACAAATGTATCAAAATTATTTTTATGTTAAATGAAACACGTTAATATTATGCAACCATCCATTTTTTTACATTTTTACCTTTGGCAAAGCTTGTCGCTGGCCAATGAAAACACCGGATAAATAGGTACATTATTTTAAGCCATATTCATTAATAATTAGTAATACATAATATAGTGTTTGAAGTTATAATCATTATTATCGATAAAAAAAAAACTAAATTCCTAAAATGCGCACTAAAAACTTTTGCGATTAAATGCATTAATGAAATAAGAGTCTAAAACGAATTTATAGCTTACTCTGTAATCATTTGATATAATACAAACAAATATGCAAATGATAGAAACCTCGGGTCCTAGTTATCAGACTTAGTAAAAAAGTACTATAACATTTTGTACGACAATCTACAGTCAACTACAACACTGTACTATGAAAAATAGGCTGCATATAATAATACAACATGGTTAAAGCCACATTTGCGATTAGCTAGTTCAAATAAAAATAATATACATAATAGTCTCTGTTAATTATTTATAACACATACCATGTAAATGCATGTAGCATTTTATCAAAATAATTATCAAATTAAATACATTTTAATGCGATTATTAATTTGAATCTTTAAATTATTATAATATTATTATTACCAAAAGTGTTTGGTACAATAATTGAATTACAGTATATTGTGTTACATCGGACAGTCTCAACGAATGATGAAAACGATAAAACATAAAATGTACATTCATATTATTATTATAATAATATTATGTGCGTTACAACTTACATGCTGGTTACCTTCTCAGACAGAAGTTCAAAACCATGGTATAACGAGAATATATTTATATATATTATAAAATCTCGATGCAGCGTAGTAGAAAATAGGAATTAATAACGGGAAAACATCCCCTAAGAGAATATCACGTATAACAATAGAATATATTATTATTAGAAAAATGTACGTTCAAATTTTAATCATTATAATATTGTTACTCGAGTTATGCGAATGGGAATAACATTATCGACGAGAACGTCTAGAAAGAGGACGTGGCCACTATCAAACCGTAAATCCCGACGACTCATAAAAAGAATTGCACCGTCACTACACATCCGGAGCAATTTTTATTTGTATTTTCTGCTCTATACATATAAGGAAACCATATGGGGGAGATAGGTTTTTGTTCCCATCGGAGATGAATCGATGTTAGCACAACGGCCATACTTGACCCACAAATCTTTCAACGACTCTTCCTTGGCGCGCCTATTTTCCCCGCACGACACTATACACTATCACGAAATGTGTTTCCGATAAATGTAACACCCTCGCGACATCCCTTTCCGAATCCGCAGCGAAGTTATTTTTATTGCTCCGAAAAACTATATTCACGCCACGAGAGCTGTACACACAATATATTATATTATACATATATTGTGTTTAGAAAATTTTAGTACCTCTCGCAAGTAAGTAACTTTTTAACGTTTTATGGCTTCGAACTTTGTACCGCATACGAAGCAAAATCACATTTAAACATTTTTTTTTTCTTTTCTTTTGACACGTGAAATTCAAAATAAATCCAACTAGAATGTTATGATTTATCATTGTGATATATAGATTTATACTTTTATATTTATTACAATTTATAATATTGAAATCATATTTCGCAATGTGCGTAATGTGCAGATCGTAAACCCATCTACGAAAGTAGATTGTGAAAAAAACAATAACAAATTAAAACCTTAATTAAATTAATTTTCAATTTCGGTATAAATTAAAAATTAATACAATTTATATTTTATAGTAATCTTTTTTAATAAAATGAACAGAATTTGCGTCACTGAATTGCAGGGAATACGATTAAGCGTTATTAAATCGCAACTTTCAAAAACGTTTACAATGCTCTTGCTTCCAAACACTCGACCTTAATTTAACAATATTGCAAAGGTAGGATATTTATAAAATATATTTTACGTTATAAAAAAAAAAATTCAATGATATTAAAATATTATTTTAAATAAAATCCCTTTGAGCATACAAAAAAAAATAATATTAAATATATAGATTATCTTAAGATAATATTATAATATTACCTTACATTTATATTTATTTGTATATTAAATTGATTTAATATATTCAATAAACGAAAATGATTATGGTTTAATACTATATTTGAAAGCCATTAACCTATAAAATATGAATATTACTCGTATAGTGTATACAAAACATCAAAACACTTATATGTAGTCCTTGCCGAGATATTGAAAATAGTTTTATCAGAATGTTTTTGTCATTATGTAATATGTACCTATATAAGTACCAAACTTTAGGTACTAATAACGGTACTTACGGTTTACGGTTTAATTTTTTAAAGAGTAAAAAAGGTGCACTGATTTTTGTATTTAATGACTTATTTTCATCAATCAATGGCCATTCATGGGAAATAACACATAATTAACATTAAAATTCAATTGTATATTATAATTTCATAAAGAAATTTAAAAAAAATTGTTTTCTAATCAAAACGATGTATAAATATTCCTAAAAAGTACTATAGAAGAGTTGTAAACGTCTAGAATGTTGTTAGGAAAACCAATTTAGTACTTCTTTTGGTTTAATTTAAATCTCATAATGAATATTTAATAAAACTTACCCATTTAAAATATTTTCTCTCATCGTCCAGATTTCTGTTGACTTAATAATACAAGTATAAAGTACGAGTACCTATTATTACGAGTACCTAAAGGCTAATTATTACTTATCGAAATAATTATGATCAATAAATTAATTGATGAAATGTTTTTCTTTTTTTTAATCTTCTTATTTAAAAGTTTTGGACCAAAACTATTTAACACGGAGTTTATTAACATATGTGTTAAACTCATTGGGAGGGTAAGCCCATGTAGCTCTTCCCCTTAAATCCGCCACTACTAAATACTATTTAGTGAATAATATTCTTATAATATAAATAAATCACGCACAGGGGCGAACGCAGAAAAAAATTTCGGGAGGGGTTTTTGAAAATATTTATAATTATTATAAATTATATATTCACAATTTACCCTATAAAACGACCTATATTAACTAGGTTTATTCCAATGTCCTTTATCTTGATCAGCAGCGTATTTGCAAGCCCTTTTCCGGTAACGTCCTCAACAGGAATAAAACACAAAAAGTCTTCTCGAATTATACATTCATCATCAATTTTATCAACAAATCGAGCGCATATTAAAAACTATTCAATACCACACACATCTGTACTTTCGTCAGCAATGACAGAAAAACAACCAGATTTGTTTACACGTTGCACAATATTTGTCGTTATTAGTTTCCCTTCTGCATCAATTATTTCATTTTGAATGCGATAGCTTAAATACGTTGCATTTGCACCTGCAGTATTTAAATGATTGGCCAAAACTTGATCACCGCTGTCTAGAGAATAGTAACGCTCTGAAATTTCCGTCGTTTTCTTCTGGTATTTTTAATGACAAAGAGCCCTGATCACGATAACCTTTTTCTTGTTTTCGAGTTGTTGAATTTTTCGCCCTTTGTCAATTTCGATGATCACATCACATTTCTGACTTTGGTAAATGAACTTAAAATTTTGTCCATCTTCTATTGCGACAAGGTGATATTTTTTTATTTGATGTTCTCTAAATTTTTCGAGCGCTTTCTTCCAATCTCGAAACGCAATTTGAACCAATATTTGTGCTCTGATGACTCCCTTTTCCAACGAAATTCGATCCAAAAGACACACAATAACGGCAGTAAGATCCGTCTTCTGCAGCAGAATACACCAACCATGTAAATGAGCGTAACCATGAATGTTGAAATTTCAAATTTCGTTTGCCAGAAGTTAGAAACTTGAAGTTTATATCAGGTATCCAATAATACGCAATAACTTTATATTTTGCAATGTCATCCAATTGCTTTCAATTAAAATTTGCGATATCATTTGGATATATCTATGAATATTGGGTAAAATAATAATAAGTAATATATAATGACAACTTTGTTTTATGTTAAAGGACCACGAAAGAATAAAAAAACTTTAGGTACAAATTTATATTATCTACCTCTTTTTTAAAAATTATACGCTAATTACTTATATAATTATATCTAGTAATGACGAATTATACACAGATACAATTTAATAAACAAATACCTAATATAAGTATCTATTGAAGATATACAAAAGTATATTTATTACAACATGTTTATATCCACACAAAATTTATACCATGTAATAATTATAATTTATAATTATGTAAAATGAATTAAATTTATTATTATTAGTTTAGAAAATTAGAAAAAATATTATACATATTAAATTTATTATATTAAGTCAGTATATTCAGTGGCGTAGTGAGAATTTCTACAAGGTAGGGGGGGGGGCAATAAAATTTAAAACTTTTAAATGACTAATAACAAGTTATAATTTTTTTTTTAGTAATACACTTGTAGGTCAGGTAATTTACTTTTTGTTTCAGATATTTAGGGGGGGGGGTTAAATCCCCCCTGCGTTCGCCCCTGCTCACGTATGTTGTATATGTTTACATTTTTTTAGCCATTATTTACGTATTCATAAATAATTGTAAATTTCATTCACTATTATAAAATATTGTTCTCATAAAATGATTTACATATACAAAACGACGTACCTGAAGAGTTTATTTTATTTTAATAAATTTCCGTACTAAAATATATAGGTATTAGGTATACATAGAAATACAACAACGTTCGTAACTAAAAGTTATTAAAAAAACGTCATTATTATATTATGAAATATGCTTGACACTGATATGTATGCATTTTAGTACTTATTTATCACTACTTACTTCAGGTGTTTATATCATTTAGACGCTGATCCAGAGGAAACATTCGGGTATGGAAATAACAATTGGTATATTTTTTTTAAACTCTAATCAAAAACTATTGCTCCTTTAAACATTATTATATGATATTTAGAAAGTAAACAAGTAATTAACAAAAACTGATTCACTATTGTCGTTTACAATAATATAGGACGTCCATAGAATTCAAAGGTACAAGACAATTTGTTGAGTTTATGTGATGAAATTTGAGCTTATGCTATTTGTTTTGAGTTTCTATAAGCCTTATCTAAATATCTAGCAACACAATTTAAAAACAGTGTTGTTTTCGAGAAATGGATATATCGATTATTTAAAAAAAGTACTAAAAATATCGTACCAATGGTTTAACTTTTTGACTTTTTTTCAGATAATATTTTGAATATTTGTTTTGTAAATCTCTCTAAAATGTTTTCTATAAATTCGATAACAGCTGCTGTAAATTTTCCACTACATTTATGGTTAGCCGACCACATTAAATTGTACGCAGACACAACAACAGAACAAATTTAATATTATATTGAAGTTATTTGATAAATACAATATCACAGTGAATATTCAATAAAACGGATATAATAAATTCAATGATAGAAAACAAATTGCAGCTGATTATAGTCTATACGGGTATGATCATCCATCGTTTTTGTATAACACAAAATTTTTACAACAGTAATTTCTAAACTTTCTTTTTATCGCGCGACTATAAAATTTAAGTGTAAACCTATTTACGTCCCAGTCAAACAAACTTACCAATACTAGAATAAAAACAAATTGATATTTAATTTAAATACATTAAATTTTATAAAAACAATATTAATTAATAATAAAATGTCAACATTTAAACACTAAGGATCACTTGATAAAAATGAATTTGGTCTCGTACCGTCTTAACTTGTTTTTCGATATTTGTTTATATTATACTTTTACATTTACGTATACTTAAAACAAATAATATATTTATATCTGATGATATTTCTGGGCATTTTTCATTTTTCTAATTGCAAATTTGTTATTAATTTTTCACCATGGACCGCCGCTGTTTGGGAACCACTGCGAATGATGTTTATTATATTATAAATATATGCACCTACCTATATGCTCGTGGCCATTACGGCGGTATTTTCATTCGCATTATTCTAGCATTAGAGGAGTGATATGTTGAACAATCCCCAGGGTATTTTAATGTTATATAGGAGAAGGTCAAAATATCCTCTGGAACATGCACGCAACCAAAGTTTACTGAAAAGTTTACGCACTCGACCGTATATACAGAGTGATCGGAATTTCATGTTACAAAAATTAAGGCAATTACATACATTTTGAATTTCATTACCATTAATTCTGTAACGCAAAATTCTAATCACCCTGTATATTATATATATATATATATATATATATATATATATATATAATTAAATTACGAAATGACGTATTATTATATTTATACCGACAATGCTCAAATGGTGCAAACATAATTTATTTAGATATACACGCGTACCATTATTATTTGACATTGTAGAAATGTAGAGGGTTACACAATTATAATATATGGTAGGTACATTATTATAATATTCAAACTCAAAGTCAAATAATATTATAACGAGCTATTAAAACAAACAACTGCAGATTAAATCGTCCTTTTAATTTAATTGAATCGCGCGTAATATTACATTGTACCTACGAGGTTTATAATATAACGCATTTGTATGAAAGTATAAGAGATATTATAATTTTCCTAAAAAAATTTAAAATCCAATAAAACAAACCATATTTTATTTCTCTAAAAATGTGAAAAATTATGGGAAAAAAATTAATTATTTAGGATCAACATATTATTTTTTTTTACAATATTAACATTAATCGTAAAATGATAAATTACTATTTTGAATTTCTAAGTTGTACGAAATAAGTTTTAAAAAATATAAACCATAGGTTAGATTAGGTTAAAAACAATAATTATTATTTATTTTTAATATTAACCTTAAAAGCATCAAGTTTAATGGTTAGAATTATTTCCAAAACACTATTTTTGAATTTAAGTACAAAAATCAGAGTAACCCAATAGACCACCGATTAAGAACCCCTGACCTAGATAATTGTATAAAAGGAATAAACTACATTATAATATTATAATATGAATCTGTCTGCAGCGGTTTAAATTCTACGACCATATTTTATTATAATATCTCATATTTTTTGTCTTCTGCATTCATACACAATGCAGACACTTATTTGTATGTTGCAGTTGAAATATTGAATAATTATTATGTATTTAATATTTCTATTTATACGAATCGATGGTACTCTAGACACAAAACCAGAGCATAGCAAATAAAATAAAATATAAAAAACAATTATAATTATAATATTCAGAATGCTATTGTCATTCATTTTTACTAGAATAGAATTAAAATGTCTGTTGAATAAAAAAAACTATGACTATATACCATTCATGTTCATAATTTTATTACTCCAGAGTATATTAATGAGTTATTGTAGATACCTATAATATAAAATCTTTATTATTATTATTTTTTGAAGTCGAGAATAAACGTTTTTCATAAATTATAAGTTTACATTTATTATTAATTTATGCCATAGAAAGTTTCATTTTATTGCGTTTATACGTCGGCACGAATTCAAGTAGTATGAACGTTTGCACAAATGAAATATTTACGCATACTACATAAAGTTTATAAAAAGATCATTAATCTTCAGTCGTGTAATCTAATAGGTTTTCCTTATATCGAAGTTATCTTGGCCAGAGTGAAATGGTCCGAAATACAGTCAACTGCAATTCTTACTGTGGACTTTTACAGAAACGGTATAAACTTAATAAAAAAACGATTTCCTTAAAAACAAAAAGGTGGACAATAAAGATAATACAAAGTTTTAAACAAGGTGAATAAGCAAACTACGTAAATTACTGCAGTGAATTTTTTACTCTAAAGTACCAAACGGCAATCATATTAAATAATTAGTTGGTGATGGGAATTTGACAAATCGTAATCTTTTTTTTTTTTTTAATTATAATAAATTACTATAAATTGTCTTATTATTGTATTATTTGAATATGTTTAAACGTTTTCATAAAGTTAACCATATTAGACAATTTTGTTTATAAATTTATAACTCCCTAATTTCGCGAATGTGTCACTATAATATACATGTATATATTTGATATCTAGTAAATCGACGATAAGTAATATAATATTATTGTATAAAAACAATATATTACTTAATCAAAAGATCAAACTACATAATATTATTAAAATTAATTTTTTTAACTATATTGTGACATTGTGTTGTATATTTTGAAGTAACAATTATTGTTTTTATAATATACCTATTATTAGTATTGTGTAGATTTAGATAATTTTTAATTGCAAAATATAGGATATACATTTATTTAAGTATATAATGTTTGTAAATTTTATTTACAATTTATTTTATTTTATTTTACAAAATCACTTTAATTTCTAATCGATATTTTATTATAGATACTACTATGTTAAATAGAAATTGTAATGAATAGAGAAACTAATAAAAGCATAATACTAATAACTCATAGTAACGATAAAAATGATTTTAATACCCAGGAATTTTATTGAAAATATTTATGAAATATAAACTGAAAAATATAAATATGATATTATAATATATTCTTTTCCAATTTATATTAAATTGTGTTTATTGAAAAAATCATAAACCTTTTAAAAGTTGCACGTCCTAGTCACTTTTTAAATTCTCGGCGCCAGCATTTAATTAAACTTTTAATACAACAGAACATGATAATGATATCATTGGACATTTGCCTATATTAAAAGTATTGTATTAGGTACAAGATGTTAAATGACTATAAAATTTATTTTATTTTTTAAGTTATAACCTACTTAATTATTTGGATACTATATGTATTATATAATATAAGTAATTGAATTTATAATAATAAATATTATAATTATAATATTCGCAGAAATATTTAATAGTTTTTATAATTATAATTATGTCATTACTAAAAATATAGGTACCTATGTATATATATTTATAATTTTAAGTTATATCATGTATAAATAAAAATATGTTCTTTGGTAAGGTGGTAAGGTGTATAAACATTTTAAAAGAGTAATACTATTTTTTTTTTTTTTTTAATAATGTGTACCTACTATAATCAAATAGGTAAAATATCGTTTATGTATCGGACCTATTTAAAATTTAAATATAATTTAATAAAATTTTATAAATTTGTAATTATGAAATACCTACTAAAAACTATACAACCGATTATTACTATTATTCATCTGATTTTTCTAAATTAAGACTTATGAGTATATTTTAAATATGATGCATGATAATTTTATTTTATTTATGATAGTTAAGTAATTTAAAAGGCATTAAACAATATAATAATTATGTTTTTCAGGAATTGTATAAGAAACCTTAAATAAAATAAATCACTTCTTAACTTATATAAGTAGTATAAGTACTATTAGTGTTATACGTCGAATGCTACAAATATTCAATGTTAAAAAAAAAAAAACAGTAATGAATTATTTAATTATTTAGAATTTGTTACTCATCCTGTAACATCATAATATACATATTTTATCATATTATACATATCTCTAGGATTTATCAATAGCGAAATAGGCAATGAAGATTTCATCATTTATATTATATATGTAAAATTATTATTTTCAAATAGGTTTCAGTTTGGATATGCATACACGCACATAATAACAACATAACAATAATAACACGAAAATAAATTTTGTACCTAAATAATACTTAAAAGTTTTAAAAACAAAATTATACCTACTAGTAGTTGTCTACTAAAATATAGAAACACAAAACAAAATCAAATTTGTGTCATCCATTCATCCGTCATGATATTATTTCTTATCTAATAAGATGCGTGTATTAAAAAGGCAAACGAATTATAATTTACACCATAAGCTGAAGACAGGTTCGACCTTGTGCTCGAGTATATAAACAAGATTACAATACGGATTAAGGAGGAAATGACATTTAATTTAGTGCTCGTAATAATAGTTTTATATATATATATCTATTATACTATTGTGCTAAAAACTTACTGTTATCGATACCGATTTAACGGCTTATGCTGACGGATAAATTATGGCTATTTATACTACACGTCATATCACAAATCTGCGCGAGCTTATCAAATCTGTTTAAAGTAATAGAATATATTATTGTGATTTATGATTTGTGAGAACTTAAGCTAAGATACATATTATAAATTAATATTGATCAATCATAATTAGTATTATAATAAATATAGTAGAATATTTAGTACAAGTGTGAAAATGTGTAAATATCTTTAAACCTACTTATGTAATATATAATACGCATATTATCACATTTTCTGAAAAAAAAATATTTACTATTATATAGCTTTCAATTAGTTTAAAGCTAAAACAAGTCATCAATTAACCTTTATTGAGACATTAGACTAAATATGTAATTATGGATAAACTATAAAGTATATAAATATGATAGAAACACAGCGAAAAAAACAATTAATTATAACTTATACTGATATTCATTTAATATTAAATAATATTGGATGAATTAATAAAGTCAAAAAAAAGTTGGCAGATTCTATACATCGATAATTTAATAAGGTACTAGTATAAAATGTCAACGATATCAGTATTATTCCAAAATAACATAGAAATAATGATGTAAAGTTGATCACTTAGTATTAATTTAGTTATTTTAAGTAAGGTTAATTGATAAAATATTATTTAAAAAACAATATTCGATGAAATGTGAAAGTTTTTTAAAAAAAATAAAGAATTTGAGATTAGGTTAAAATAGTTAGAAATTTTAGTATTAACTAACATAAATAAATATAGATTTTTTTTTTTCTATACATTTTAAGCTAATATACTATACTACTTATATGAAGTAACATTTAACTAATTATTAATATATTGGATTAAATATTTAATTTTGTTTTTTGTTTAATACCTATGACTAATAAATTATTCAAATTTATATAATTATAGTATTATGTATTATCTTACCCGTTTACCGTCAATTATGACTCATGATGGTTAAGTATTTATATTAATATTGGTATTATATTTAAATACCTATCTTAATTAGGAGCTTTAGGTGTAATATTATGCAATAAAATGTGCAACTAGAATAAACAATACTTTACGAAAACATGATAAAACACCATTTTAATGTTATAACTACTAAAAAAAGTATACCTATTTCATAATCATTCAATAATCAATGATACATAAGATCTTTTTATAATTAAAATATATTTTAAATACAAATAAAATAACATTTATAATATATCACATTTTGTCGATTAATTGGTATGATAATATAATATGTCTTCTACCTCGCTTCTACCACTTCTAACTAGATAAGGTCAGCCACCAAAGTCCTACAACTCCATACATATACGATCTCGTCCATTCGCACCAATTATCTTAATATCACTCTCAAATTCCTCTTATTCGGTTTTCCTTTCCCCTTATACTTTCTATATTAATTTACATAACAATTCACACTACTTCTGGTAACATCTCTTCTAATAACATGTCCAAACCATCTCAGAAGATCCTTTCTCATTTTCCCCACAATTAATGTGAGTATTTCTTCTTATACTACTTTTCCCTTAATACATTCATTCCGTCTTCTATTCTTTCTAGTCATTCGATAAATCTATCTTAGCTACTTTACACTTATCCTCTGTTAAATTTTTTTGTTCAACGCCCAACACTTCAAACCATACATTATTTCTGGCTTCACTACTGCCTTATAATATTTATCTTTTAATATTATTTCGGCATCTTCCTTATCACACAAAACACCCAACGCCTTCATCTACTTCATCTATTTACACTTTACCCTATTTTTAGGAATACCATTCTTTTTCACTACCAATTCTAAGTATTTGAACCTATTAGTCTTACACACTGCATCATCACTCACCATCATTAAATGTTATTATATCGATATTAATTTCTTGATTCATTCCATCAAAATCATAGACTATTATTATTAATCCTATTTTACTCCTAATAAAATCTTTTCTTTTCAAATGCTGCTCTAGACGACTGTTTAATATACCTTCACTTCTTCCAGACTCTTGTTCACTAACATTAGATGTACACTATCTGTATAGTCATAATAACACTTCAACCTACTTAGTTATCTTGTAAATACTTTGTTAATAATATACAATTTAATATGTATGTACAGCTTTTAATTGTATTATAAAACTATAATATGGAATGGAAAATAGTAATAATATAATGATGATATGAAAATAAATTATAGAGAATTACAATAATGAAGATTTATAAATAATATAACTATTACAGATTTACAGAGGAATGATATACATTTCAAGAAATTAAATGTTTATGAGCAAAAAAAAAAAAAAGTAATATATTATATAAAATTATAATATAAGCATCGACGAATTGAATGTTACATGAAAATGATAATTACGTAAACATGGCTAAGCTTTGCTTAAAATAATAATACTAATATAATGAGAAAACTTGACATTCACTGAGCTAAAAGAAACTACACAAGCGGTTTTACATGTAAAATATAACATTATTTGGTAGTGGCTTATATTTACAATATCATGTGAGTTTATACGATTTTTTAAACATGCGGCATTAGAATATTATTATCTATTAATAACAATCAACTTTTTAGAATATAGTATGCATGAAATAGTTAGTTTTCTTTATATGTACCATGCGGCATAGGTACTTGATATTAACAAATATACAATTAAATGTTTTTAAATATAATTTAAAATAAGTATCCACACCATTAAAGTAATAATAATTATTGTGAGTTGACCTTTAGAACTTAAAAATCTAAATATTTGTCATCTCATATAAACATTATATTGGGGTATAATTAAAATTATCATTAATTAATAATCTAGTACTTATATTATATTATTGTTAGTATTTTAATTTGCGTTTAAATCTCAAAGGAAATAAACTTAAAATATTACACAGAAATATACTCAAAATAAGCAAAATTATATCATATAAAACTCTTAAACAACGACAAATTATAAATTTGATAAGTACTGTATAGCAATTCATATGAGTTATATGAATTTTATAAATCATCTATGCATAAACAATATATTTTGACAAATACCACGATTATAAGATTTATAAGTTTTAAAGAGAAAGTCAATTATTGCAGTTCTTTATAAATTTTATTATTTTCGTATTTACCAAAATTCAAAGTTTAGGCAATATATAGTAGAAATACTTTGAAAACTAGTAAATTCACGCAAATGTTTTTAGGATCATTATCTATAATAAAGCAGTAAATGATTTAATTTTAAATAGTAAATATTTAATATACTATATGAATTACAATAACACGACAACGAACCACTGAAGTCAATTTTATTATAAATTTTTTAAATACGAGTATATCATTTAAAATAATTTCAATTAATAAATCATAAAATCAATAGCGACCACAAGAGAAACTGTTTTCATATCACAAAATTAGATTCATAGTGATGTAGTATTATAAATAATTGAATGATTTGAATACACTATTATTATGTTATTACTACAAGCATTTAACATGACTACCTTACAAACATTACATTTTTTCGATCCGTATTCCAAATATACAATTAATTAAATATACGAGTACATTATACGTATTTAGACATATTGTTGTATAAACTATTATAGTTAATAATTTGATATTTATATATTTTTTATTTAAGATATATATTGGTAATCTTGCAACGTACGTGTATAATTTTAATTTCATTAAATAAATTGTTCACTGTAACAACAATAATGTACTTTCAATTATTAAACACTTTTTATTGATTATTTTGACATTTTTAAACCATTCAGCCGCATTTGTTCTAGCGAACTAAATATCTTAAAATGCTCATTATGGTACTCTCTAATTTTCGTTGCGTATGTACGTTATGTGCAACGGTCTCACTTGATTGAACAAATATGACGTACTTGTTTTAATAAAACTATAATGAAATATAAAATCTCGGTTGAGATAAGATTAATTAAAACAAAACCCAACACATGATATAATATTATTGACTTAAATGCGATGTTTGCGGATTTACATTTGAATTATGGCGCGAGTGACAATCATAAACGGGTGGTCTTTTCGTTGTAATTATATTTGCTTTGGCCTTTGTTCATACAGATATACAATCATAATATAATACTCTTGTGTTTAAACGTTCTTAAGCAAATAGTAGAATCAAATCACATTTGACACGTCATACGTAATCAAGCGTGTTTCCTCGTGATAACATGATTATTAAACACAAACGAAAACTACAATACGAAACGTGTCAGCTTGTGTTATACAATATTATTGTTCTGTTTTGATAATACAATATTTAAATTACGAATAGAATACGTTCCTTGACAATTTGACATTAAACTGTGATCATCATTGGTAACTTGGTCAGTGGTCTTTAAAATAATATTCAGAATAGGTACCTATACCTATTATACTTAAAACAACTATTGGTCTAGTATTGGAAAATTTGTTTAACGTAAAGAACAACAAATATGCGAGAAATCTGCATTATTTGAAAATTAATTGGTTAATAAATTAAAATGAATATTTTTTCGTACATTATTATACATTATCATTATATTATGCTACAAGCTTATGCAGAACAAAATTAACAAAATCGCTTAAACATTTCAGCCATATAAGTGAAGAAATTTACCAGATTTTATGTATTATTTTCTTTGTTATGAATCTACACAATTTGTTTACTTTTAAAGTTAGCAAACAAAATTACCATTCAAATCACGTAGTAATCTTATATATTTATATTAGCACTAAGACGATATTTATTATTAATAGAATTATTAAATAAAAAGTTTTTTTTTTGTGTTTTACGAACTTTGGATTATTTAAACTCGACTATTTCCCTTTGATAGCTTTTCACGCGTTCCACTTTTAATATATTTCGGAGACGTCTTCTTTTCATATAGCTAAACACGTTGTGTTATAAATTTTATCAAGAATATACTTTAATACAAGCGCGTTTTGCGTCACCGCGTACTGTAATAATACGTATACCTATTATGTACTATATAATTCGAAATTATATTATAGGTTGACAGATTACAAAATATAATATTATATTATATAGGGACACGAAACAAGAGCAAAGAATAAGGGATATAAATGTAAAATAATAATAATTATAATAGTAAAACAAAAGGATCAGAAAACTGAACTACCTCTACGTTATTATTAATAAAATATGAATCGTGTTAAATATTCGGTATACGACAAACAAGTCCACCGTAAAAACGTTAGATCCAATCTACTGAATATACTCAAGATAAACTAAAAATAAATAAAGGAAATTTAATATTAAATACGCTATTGATATATTATTATAATAATATAATCATAGCGATTATGAAATCGACTATGGTATCATGTTATAGCGATACATCCAACGAAAAGGGTAGTAACTCCATTTTGTCAGTTGTTCAGGAGGAGCAAAATAATATTCAAAGTTAATTTCTTATTTTATTTGATTATCTCTGTAGGATAGATGGAAATACAATCATATTTATGGTCGATTAAGAAAAAAATCCTTTATCAGAATGCAGTGTTAAAATTCGTAACTCGAAAACGAAAAAAATTGAGTTACTACCTTTTTCGTTGGATGTATCGATATATTATTATTATACCTGGGTAATGGGTGTAAATGACATAATATATACGATTGTTGGGTTATAGAAGTGTAAAGCTTAACGCGATAAGTGCAGCCAAGCACAGTGAGAGAGAGAGAGAGAGAGAGACTCTTCAATGTTTGCATATTTTTTTTTTTTTTTTTGGGCGATTGTATAAATTGGATCTTTTCTCGGCGCATAACGTTTACCGTATTTCGTATCCCTTCGCCGTTACGCGAGTACTTTAATTTACATAGCTTAAAGATACTAATATTATTTATAGTATAGTATTTACTTGGAAATAATTTTTTAAACGAATTAACGAAAACGAGACACGTAGCTCAAACACACAATAGGAGTTTGAAATATCAAACGCGCAGAGATCTCGATCGTAACAATATTATAGTATTTACAGCGTAAATGATTTTCCACTGTCTTCACTGTCTAATAATCGCCGTCGATTATGTCACGCCCATCGCCGTCACCGCGCGCGACAATCAAAATATAATATATAAAGCTATATTATAACAACTCGCGCGTAATGTGTGTACACACGTATCGTATTTATATGTATTTTTAATACTCGTACACACAATCGCGCGACAATATATAATACAATGCGTAATGTAATATGATTTAAGTCTGTCCGCACACGCGCATTGTAAGCACGTGATACCGGTCCGTTCCGCGGGACCACGTTATAATAATAATAATAATAATAATAATATCAATTGAAAAATATATTTTAATATCGCACATAGTGTCGCGCGTCCGTCGCGAGCGCGAGCATAATACAATAATTAACAACACGTTGGTCGGAACAATTTTAACATATTATTTTAACGACGACAATCGTTTTCAGCGTATAAACATCCCCCCGTTTAATAATTATTATCGATAATAATATCGATACAAACGGATATATATATATATATATATATTTTTTTTTTTATTATTTCGTGCGTTTCCCACACGCGTCCGAGAGTATATCCGAACTCCGCCGCCGCCGCCGCCGCCGCCGTCGTCGTTACTAACCCGATCCCGTCGGACGTGCTAATTCGCCTGATCCGCGGGGAAACGCAGGGCCGCCGAACCCGTAAGCATTGGCGTCGTCCCAAACACCATGTAACGCCGCCGCGGACGGCGTACGAACACCGACGCAGCCGGCGCATGCGGCCCAAACGTGCAGGGCTCGAGCCAACGCGTCGCCGCCGTCGCCGCGGTTGGCCGCCATGGTCGGCGGGTTCTTCCACAAACCCGTTGGCCGGCAATACGTGGCCGCTTTCATCGGTAAGTTGTGAACAGTCGTATTTTATATTTATGGTCTTAAAATTACATTTTGTGATTTCCGTGAATACGACAGGCATTTCGTTTTATTGTGAACAATCATGATAAATTGTAAATCGAAAAAAAATATAGTCACTTAACGTGAGTGATTGTGTATATAAATTGTGACTGCAATGAACACGTTTTGAAACAACGAAAACCCGTTAACGAATAATGCAAAAGTTGAACTAAACAATTTATTTATCGACTGTGTAAAATAATAAGTTTAATTAAAGAACTTCAAAGTCACAGTAAGTCATTGTAACAAAACTGTTTTGTCGCGTAACACCCTCCACAATGAATATTATAAAAAAAAAAACACTTCATAAGTATAAAAAATGTACATCTACGTTAGAGTTCCGAGTTAGGTTCGATTTTAGTATAGAGAATTTAATAGCGAATTGATTTTTGAAACGTCCGGAAAATCACAAAAAGGGACTTTTAAAAATATCGAATCATAAAATGGGATTAGATTACAATTACAATAATTTTTTATAATACATAAATTTCACGTGTTAAAACGAGAAAATTGTTGTACAATATCGAATTTTTTAAAATATTTATACGTATTTATATTTCATTTGAAAAAAAAAAATTAAATCGTTTAAAAAGGCAAATCTACCCAATCTTAATGTTTTTCTAACACTAAACATTCTTATTTCTTGGTTGGTATATTGTGACCGTTCTAATATAATTTTATTTATTTATTTATGCAGCATCGATTTTTGTTAACTTATTTTAAAAAATATATATATAATACATATCTAAAAAATAATTTCAGGGTTTTGTGGAGATCAAATAATATAATTATATTTGTACGTGTGTTCACTGTTTATTCAAATATAATTGTTACCAATCATTAATATGATGTTAGCGTTAATGTACGTTTTATAATGTTAATCTACAAGATTATCACATTGTAATATTATTTTTTATTTCCTAAATTAATTTTAATTGGGTTTTTAATATTTAAATGATTAAACTTTATCTTGTTTTTTAACGAAAACAATATATTCCAAAATACTGTAATGGATTTCGGGAAACCAACATTTATAGTCAAATGAGTTCCCGCATATAAAATTCTAAACTCAAATAATCTAGAAAAATGTCTTTCTTCAACGTTGTATTTTTATAAATTGCAAATTTTTGTCATTTGGTGAATCTATTAAATATACAATATTACAATCCTACCATATACATATTATGCTATAGGTATATTAAAGTAATGTAAATACATAATGCTTTTTATACCAAGAAAATACCTAGCCAATGTACTTATTTTTACATTCGGTCTGTTAATTATATGCATCGTATTTACTGTAAATTTTCGTTCGTTCGTTAATGCATAATATAATTTGATTTCGGTATATTTGTAATGTAATTATAAAAAAATAAATAAAAAATTATGCAGTAGTTACAGGTAAAATTATAACAATAACCGCGGTTAAAAGCGTTTCTATTCGTCCCGTTCCGATATTGTATAATAAATACAGTATATATATAATATTATACGCAACACTAATTGAACGAACTTTATGCTCAGCAATTATAGTAAGTTAATTACATTTCACACAAAGTTCGCAGTAAATTGAATCGAAAAGTCGTATATACACTATATATTTTATAATTATACGGAGTGCAGTCATCGGCGTGGTATATGCGCAACAGCAGACGTTACAGTTACATAAAATGCCTTCTCGTCTAATAACATATTATTATTTTGTGGTCGATTGTGTTTCAGCAATTTGATGATAAAATTAAAAACATACGTTTTTCAGTCATAAATATCATAAAAAAACCTACTTGGGTTTATGTCATAACGATGACAATTTTATGTTAGTGTTGTAACGACTCGATATCCACATATAGATTCGTGATTTTTATTTTTTATCCAAAAGGTCCCTATACCCATTTTTTTTTTTTTATAAAAATTTAAAGTAAAAATGTCACATTACGGGTCTAAAAATTCATTTCAACGCAATCGTAACATGGACATATGTAATAATGCAGTTGATGAACATTCATCGTATGAAAAATTATTTATTTATTTTAATAATTGATAATTAATTTCATTTATAATCTTTATCACGACCAATTATAATTACATAGACTTTAAGGATAACAAATATTATACGCATAAGTGAGTACCTATCTAATGAGAAAACAACGAGATTAAAATATAATATATATATTTAAGTGATATTTTAATTTATTCCGACTATGATAATAATATTACATTTATTTCAAATAAAATAAACATTTTTTTTTTTTTTTTGTTATCTTATTCGAATATAATTTAACATCGCATTCTCAATAACACTGATTCATAATTGTAACTTCCTAAACAACCATTTGTTCATTTATACGTCTATGGATTTATACGTATAAATGTTGACAATAACAATTCTAACATTCGCAATAATTTATTTTCCATTTATCATAATTGGAAGGAACGCAGATTATTTTGCGTCTTTCGTGTTCCTTTTTATTTCTATACTACGATCACAATATCAACGTGTTACGTTTAAAACATATTATATCGAAATGAATTGTTTATACTTTAATCATCATTCATATCGTGAAATTTAATTTTTCAAACTTTTTTATATTAAATAAAAAAAAACAACCTTAAAAAAAATATTTTTAGTATTAATATAGAAACTATACCTACTTATAACACGTGATTAAAAAATACCCATTTGTTTATAAATATTATGTGATATCTTTTTGAACTATATTTTTCTAAACATAGTACTTATATAATTGTATTTTAAAAATTGTATTGTTTATACATTTAACCAAAAATGTTATAATTTTGTATTCTAAATAATACTCTAATTTACCATCATTAAAACCAGCTGATTGTTTAGCCATATTAAATTAAAATTATTATTATAACATTAAATTATGAATTATCATTCGTTGTATAAAAGAATACATATTATACTTAATTGTCTATATAACTTTGATAGAACTATTAATTTTAAGTGATAAATTTTTATTACAAAATTAAAAAAATGATATTAATACAATTAAAATATAGATAATATTGTTATTATTAATAATAGATATAATTAAACAAATATTACAGTTAATTTCTAAGAATTATCACAAATTAAATTTTAGCTATTGCAAGTTATCCCAATTTAACCTTGAACAACAACTGTATATAAATATAGTAACAGAATGAATTAAATCATTTAAATGCCTTGAATTTTAAATAGTAGCTCGAAACATTTTCTATATTTTAATTACTAAAAAGTAGTTTATTAAGCCTATAGTAAAATTTAAGATGACATTATATTTAATGCATTAAAATATTAGATTAATTAATTAGAATTTCTATTGAAATATATCTTACAAATTTATTGAATTCATTGTTATATATTTCTTAAATTAATGATATACGTAGGTACGTTTATTACAACGAATTGTTGAATGGTATAAAATTAATATCGTGATATTACAATTATTTATATTGATAAATAATTACTTAATTAAAAACAACAAATGTATTTATTTACGAGATATGAAATAACTTTTATATGTAGAATAATATTAATATTAGATATAATTACAAAAATTCAAATGTTTAGTTTATATTTTTTGACATTATAACTTTATTACATATTTGCTTAAAAAAGAATCGTTAAAAATATTTAATGGATTTCCAATTTTACAGTTATATTTATAATTATTAACTTGAAATTTATTCCAGAGTCTTCCAGATATTAGCCATTACTGTAATATGCGTTACGAATTTGTTTGTCTTTTTGGTGTTCTAAATTCTATGTATAACATCAAGATTGTTGATGTATATCCTATAATGTAATTATATTTGGGAATTACTTTTTATACTAAACGAAATTGAATAAAAAAATTAAAAACCGATTATGATTATTCACTATGCGAATTTAAGATATACAGTTATATAAATTTATATTAATTCTCATCAATATGAATACAAGAAAACTTGCAAACAATTGATATTGATGAATTTTTGTGATTTAAAACAAACATATTCTCTTAGAATATTTGACTAGAATTGAGGACGAACATTAATATCTTTGGGTCTTTGGGTAATGTGAAGCGTTGTGAGGGAAAATTAAGGTTTCAAATGCGATTACAATATAGCACACGACCGTTGTATAGTATACATTGTACCATCAACGAAAAGGAAATTAGATCGTTACTTATTAGTTAATTTGAACTCAAAACTAACTATATATGTTTATACTATATTATACATATCTACTCTATTTTAATAGTATATTAGTATATGACTAAAGTACTGGTAATATATTATTTGAATTTAATGAGTGTTAAATATAAAATGAAATAAATATATTAGTTATTACTGCATTTGAAAACATAAATATTTGGTAAGAATAAGACTGGATATAAGAAAATGCACGCGTGGTACACCAAATTATAATATGACTATGTAAAAGATATTTGAAAATTGACGGAATACTTTAAATGATAATATAACAGTATATTATTTGTGCAAATTATAAAAACATATTACAGCAGTCACGCGATGTAAATATTTGTAACGATGCGTTTTCGTAAAAGTTATTCAAACACAAAAAAAAAGTAGGAAGGTAGATTCTGGATATTTCTCCTTGGTCTCTTCGTTTCTCGGAGGAATTAGTGCTTTATTATAATTAAGATTTGAATGCATTGATATTGCATTAGAAAATACGATTCTGAACGAAACTCAATATAATACAATATTATATATAATATATTATATTGTATAATATTATATTGATAAGCCGTTACAAAAGGTTACCAGGTGTGTAAACTACCTATGTGAATTTTCCAAAAAATTGTTGAGAAATTCGAAAAATGAGCTAAATAAAGTACCAATTAGATGAAATTTTCTACTGAAAGCATACCCCTATTCGTGCTAATCGGACCATTATTTTTACTCAAAATCGATCTTTCAGACATAAAAAATATCATAGTAAAACCAATACATTTTTCTCTTCGCTCAGAATCTAAATTTACTATTATAGTAAAGCTTAAATGTGCACATTAATAATATGAATAATATTATAATTGATAATATTAATTGATATCGTAATAAAGTAAAAAAAATCGAAATAATCGTATTTTTCATGTAGCATGAAAATAATATGCCGGTATTAATTATCACATTTACTTTAACTAATTTTACTTTTTTTATTTAATAACTATAACATAAACAATCGAAATATACAAAAAAAAAAATTTTCTAATTGTAATTTATACAACAGACTGTATTATTACACTTTGTTTGCCATTAGTTGGATTATTTTGATTTATTTCGACCCATTGTTATTTTTCAAATAATTATAAATAGGAATATTGTTCGACTACAGATAGGCGTGAGATTCAAATAATGATCTGTACTCTATAATTTATACAGCAGGGATTGAAACCTATTTCAAAATTGAAATAAATAATTGGTATCCCTGCAATATACAATATCTAGTACGGTATAATATTTGACTCGAAGGTGGTAGGTACTATCAAACGGCGGCTGAACAACTGTATAGTAAAAAATTTTCATCCCTATACTTTATAGATATTCTTTTTATAGCTATGCGGCACTATGTCGACGAATCCATTTTGACTATGGGTTATTCGTAAAAAAAAAAAAAAAATGTATTATACAGTACAATTATTTATATAGGAAAATTCCATTAACCCGTTACAAGTTATAATGGCTGCCAGTGCGGTCACAGAAGCTTCACTTCGTTTCCTAAACTGTTCGGAACACATGGTGCTCCTTTATACACATTATGTACGTATATAATGTGAAAGGGAAAACGGTCATTTGAACAATATTCTTGTTTACGTTGTCAAATGATCATTTGCACTCTTCTGGGACGTCGATGTTTACGATATGCTTATACCTAATAATTTCTATAAAATTTCCCCGTCCTGTTTAACCATAGGTTTATACCACGATATCATGCGACGGCTACGCAGGTTATTTGGACCGTCGTCGTCGTTTTCTGCGAACATTTATGTATAAATAAATATTATGAGTTACGTATGCGGTTTTATCAACCCTAACTCGATTTTTTCATGCGTGTTTCAAATAGTATTATGTGGCACATACGAATTCGGTAAAAAAAAAAAAAAAACGTAAAAACGTAAAAAGTAAAAAAAAAAAATGTGGATCGTGAATTTTTCCATTCGGCAAGCGTTATGCGCTATATACTCTTATTATATAAACATTTATATTTGTATATTGCGGGTGAACGGTTTTTCGCCGGGACAAGGCGGTGGATTTCGTAACACCGGATGTGAAAAATGGACGAAATAATCAAAAAGTTCACGAAAAGTTAATATTGCTCGGTTGGCTTTAGGTTCCCAGGTAAATCCGGCTAACCCCCCGTCGACTCGTAAATTTCCCGACTCCCGAAGCGAAAAAAAACCCGTGTCTTTTTCTCTATCCAAAATGGTAATCTTTCGCTTTGCGTATACAAATTCCGGCGATACTGTCAACAAGTATTATTGCATATTTATATAATTGAAATAATAACGTCGAAAATAATTATATTATTTGGTTTATCATTTTAATACGACCCGCAACTATTATATACGCGTGGTTCGTATACCGAAATAAATATTATTTTATCATAAGAAAAATGATTAATTTACCTCATCTACCTACACGTTAACAATTTGGTTTTTATTGACTGTGCATATGTTTTTAAATACATTTTATAACTTTAATCAATATTACTGATATTATAATATGAAAATTAAATTAAAAATTCATGTTTTAGTATACTACATTCAACATTTATATTAAATTTTTATTATTTATTGCTTTTATTACAAATGACTTTTATGGCTACAAAAGCCATAAATATACGCACTATTGTTATTTATATATTCATAATTAATTTTCATTCTTCGACTACATACTATACGTAATATATATCCTACATTCCTACCTATTATTGTTATAAATCAATTTCTTTATTTCGCATTAAAATTAAATAATAATTAGATATTTTATTATTTTAATCGTTTAACACTATCATTTAATGAAACCGTTTTAGTTTTTACCACTTATAAATTTTGTGATAAACTTTCACTGTACCTATATAATATTATTATATATTATTATATTTTTATTTGACTTTTATTGCGAATCTAACTTTATTATTTATTAATTTGTTCATTTAACTTAGTAAATATTATACATGATTATTTATATTCCTATAGCTATTTAGTATTTCTTTGTATTACTTTTTACTCTTTTACAAAACATCAAACAACAAATAGTATTAAAAGGATTGTTTACCACCATTATATAGTAAAAGGAATATTGTTCAACAAACAAACAAACCAGCAGTTACTTAACTTTTGTTTGCTATTTCATTCTTGTAATTATAAGTACATTACGCATATCATATTATCATATATGCACACCAATGGTGTACAACATTATATGCGTAGAAACATAATATTAAAAAAGGTTAATGTTTGCTCCATTCACTACAATTTCATCAGTTTCACTTTGAACATTGAAGTAATTAATCAAACAACGTTTTCATTATTCAATATGCGACAATACCAGTTAAACATAAATCTCATTTATTACGAAATTTAAATGCGAAATTCGTCCGTTTTCAACTATATTAAATTTCCAATTGTAATAATATTATGTACTTACATAATATTGCGTACCTATACGAACATTGCTGAATACATGAATAAAGCATTTACTATAACGTTAAATAAAACGATTGTTTAGATTTTATACTTTAGTTCACAATGAATAGAAATATAACACAATAAAATATTATGATGGAGAAAAAAATGATGATGGAATATATTAATAATAGGTATAGATAATTTCTATAATACAAATAAATGATTAATCAATTTCTAATTGATTTTTTCTGTTCAACTTTTATTTTATAATCCTATAATACCTATGTAATAAACCTAGTCAATGGCTAATTCATCTTAGACATGAATTATAAAATAATAAATACCTATGTAATACAATTATTTATTTTATTTATTATCTATTTGACTTGTATATAAGTTTTTATTTTACTTAATTAGGTACATAATCTAGATTTCCATACATAATATATATTAATAATTTTAACCATAACGCTATTAAGATAAAACTCAAAAATAATACATTCATTTTGTAGGTATAATTTATATTGTATTAATCGATTATTAAGATTAAATCAGTGAGTTCTGTATTATGAAAAAAAAATGTTTCAGATTCAATATTATAATTTACAATTTATTAACATTATTCGTAAAACAATCGTATTGTTTTTCGCTTTAAAGTTTACACAAATGCTTTAGATACCTTTTACATTTTCGAGGAATTCGTATTGTACTTTTTCAAGTTGCAATAAATTCATATTAAGTTTAAAATATAAACTACCTTGCAATGTAGGTTAGATATCTATAAACAACCAACATTTTGCGGTATATATTATATAATTTATTGCAAATATAATTTAGTGTGAATTTATACTTTTTGTCTATTGTTTTCTTTTGCATAAAATGAACATAATATTGTTTTTTTTCAATTGTATATCATATATTATTATCATTTCATATTCTAAAGTAATATAAATTATTTGAACTTGACCCGAGTTGATGACACATGAAAATAAATAAATTTATTAGAAAATGTTTGTTTTATTTAGTGTATTGTTCTTTTTTACTTCATTACCTCAGTATCATTATTAATATAATATCATATTATCAAATATTTAAAAATATGAATAAGCTTATTTAAATATTTTAATGATTTATAAATTTAGTTTTCAAATGCAGTTATTGCATAACTTATAGTTATAATATATTCATTAGAGTTTATTTATACAATTAATTGTTTGATCTTTACAAGATCTTTATTAAGTTTATTAAAATATACATATAAATAAATTGTAATTGTGTTATTTTCAACGTTTTTAATTTTATCGTTTGATTTATAATCATCCATATATAGATTTCTTTTATATGATTATAAGTTGTGAACTTCATGGGCCCCCACATGAATCCTATTCAGCGGGGCCCATTATCTTTTCGAAGAATAAAATAAAAATATATAAATAAATATTACGTAACTCATTCGAAACGGTATGATGAATACACATAACTTTATTAACTATGTTCTTAAACTATTACAAACTAATGTAGATTATAATTTATTATAGATGAACAAAATGTTAAAGACACAAGTTTTAATTATATTATACTTTCTTAGCATTTCTCTCTCGTCATGTATTTTCACAACTATAAATTGCATGCCCTACAAGAATAAAAATTCAACAAACATAATTATAAAATGTTTTCTAATTTATTATAACAAATACGTTTCATAAATAATATTAATTATTTGATAAGTATTTTATTTAAAAAAAATGACTTACCAAACAATAATTATTCAATAACTTCTATAATTTGTAGACCATGGCTCATCTTTTCAGTTTTCCGCATAATCTGAAACCAACATCATCATAACAGTAAATTATAAATGAAGGCATTTCTATACTTAACATATAAAAATAACTATAAATAGGTATAAATTGTTAAAATATTATTTAATAACAAAAAGACATTATATCATTGCATAATACGAAACTATTTGTTAACAATTATAATTGGTTAGTAATTGGATCTTTTTTTCTAGAATGCATTGATTATATTATACTTTTAACTGGTTTTATATGATAAAATATAATATTGTACATAAATTATTGATGTAACTTATTATGTTATTATACTGTATTAATTAATATAATATAGTAATGTTATTTGAACATAGTTACTCGTGGAAAAATCATTGTTTTGGATTTGATATTATACCTTTATACCTATAAAATATAATAATTAATGTAAATTCTTATAAGTTTTTTCCAAAAAAAAAAAAAAATCGATTTTAAATAGGAAACTATGTATTTATGCGAAAAACGAAGACCATTAATTCAACGTTCTATTATTATACGACAGTATATTTTAAATAGTGTACTTCGGATTTTGATTATTTATAGTGGATAGTATAAAAAAAAACTGTTTTAATTAATACTTGTATGAGATTTTGAAAATTTCAACAATAAATTATTATCAATAGATGTAATGGGAAAAAAACCTTGCATACAATATTACATTATGTTTACAGCAGTTTTATACATTTGAAATCCATGTTAGCATTGTGAAATTGTATCCACATACTCGAAAAATGTTTGTAAATATTTCCTTTTATTAAAAACTCAAACTCGCGTTTCTTTATTGTTAGGTACGTCCAAGCGAATTAGACATCAAAGTCAGCAATGGGCGAGTTAATACACAATTCGAACAGGTAGAAAAATGTTCATCTTTATTCCGCACGGACCTCGTCAGAAATATTCTCGTAAGCTTTATGAAAAGTCGGCTATTATATATTTTTTCTCTCGGCTGATTCGTTATACCTAACCTCGGCCAAACCGAACGAAATTGAAATGCGGTCGTATATATTTTATGACGTACAATATCAAATCACCGATCTCGCGGTTCTTTGATGTATATAATTTAGTTGTATAGTTTAGAATTCCCAGACTATAGTGTGTTTATACGCATAATATAGGTATTATATTATGATAAGAGTTGTGATATAAACGTATATAAATATATAAAAAAAAATTTAAAAATCGCCAAGACAAATAAAATATTTTAAAGAATACAATATTTCTATGGACCATTCGTCGACTAGCGAATTACAATATTATAATGACAATGGCTATTCATATTCCGAATAAAAGTATATTTCGATTCTTTTTTATACATTTGTTGTCGAAAATCAAATAAAAAACTTATTATTCCATATATTATAATTGTATTTATGTATTTTTATTTATTTTTATTTCATATACATATGAATACTGGACTCTTCTAAAAATTAAACTCTTAAAATTAACAATTTAAGAAAAAAGAGAAAAAACCAGCGAAATTTGATAACATAAATTACATTAGATAAATACAATAATTTTAATATCGTATTATTAATTCGTTAAAAGACTTCAATAGCCATTGCAGAATGCTTTTTTTGAATGAATTAATTGGAAGGTTTATTATACAAGATGGAATTTGGTGCCAATTATATCAAAGTATCTACCAGATGTGTTTTTTTTTTGCTTTTTAAGGAAAAAAATTTTTTACGCGTATCTCGTGTTTACTCCATGCGTTATCGGTTGTAATAAATTATGATTTTTTAAATATATATTACAATTATTTTTAAACATATTTTCTTATATATATTGTTTTTGTCTGTTGTATATTAACCACGAGTCGATTGCCATTTGTTTTTCAGCTTCGCTGTCCGTGATGATGGCCGGCACGTCGCTCGGCTGGCCGTCGCCGGTGATGGCCAAACTGGCCAACGGCCAACTGACAATGGCCGCGACCAACGAACAAATATCGTGGATGATCGCCCTGCTGGAGCTGGGCAACCTGTTGTCGCCGATACCGTTCGGGATCCTGGTGGACGTGATGGGGCGAAAACCGTGCCTGTTGATGACCGGCCCGTTGTACATCGTCAGCTGGCTGATGGTGTTGAGCGGCGAGACCATTGGCGTGCTGTGCTGGGTGCGGCTGCTGCAGGGCGCGTGCGTGGGCATCATCACCACGGTGGTGCCGATATACATCGGAGAGATAGCCGGCGACGGTATACGCGGCGCGCTCAGCACGTTCTTCAACGGGATGCTGAACGCCGGCATACTGTACGTGTACTGTGTCGGCCCGTTGGTGTCGTACGATCTGCTCACGTATTTCTCGCTGCTGGTGCCGTGCGTGTTCCTGGCCGCGGGCCTGTGGATACCGGAGTCGCCTTATTACTACGTGCTGAAGAACGACGACAAGAAAGCGCACGAGTCGCTGGCGTGGCTGAACGGCGACGCGGAACCGGACGTGGTGGTCCGCGAGCTGATGCACATCAAGGCCGAGGTGAAAAACGAGCTGAAGAACAAAGGGACGCTGCGCGACCTGTTCGGGTCCCGGTGCGGCCGGAAGGCGTTCATGATCGTCCAGATCGTGGCCGCGGCCGACGTGCTGTCCGGCATGACCACCGTGCTGGCGTACGCGTCGTCGACGTTCGCGCACGCGGAAACGGTGGACACGCTGTCCCCGGACCAGTTCACCATGCTGCTGGGCGCGCTGCTGTTCTGCACCACGTTCGTTACCGGTTACCTGGTGGACAAGCTGGGCCGCCGGCCGCTGCTGTTGTTCTCGTGCTTCGGATGCGGCGCGTTCGAGATCGTCACCGGGCTGTACTACTACAAGCGGTGGGGCGCCAACGTGGACTCGCTGGGCGCCTGGATACCGTTCTCGGCAATCGGCTCATTCGCGGTCATCTACAGCATCGGTCTGGGCCCGCTGTTGCCCACGCTCCAGGGCGAGATGTTCCCGTCCAACATCCGCGGCCTGGCCAGCGCCATCACGTCCGTCACGCTAACCGTCATATCGTTCATCGGCCTCAAAATGTACCAAGTGATCACCGACAGGTGGGGTATACACGTCAATTACTTCATGTACGGTTCCGGGTGTCTCATGTCGTTCGTGTTGATCTATCACTTCTTGCCGGAGACCAAGGGCAAGACGTTCGCGCAGATCCAAAACGCAATCCTCAACACCATACACCCGCAATTGCCGACCCCGTCGCCGTCGCCGCGAGACCGACGGAAATCGACGACGAACCCCGTGAACACTACCGACGTATGACCTTCGTCGTCGATGACCAGTCGGTCAAATTGTTATTTATATTATTGAATTGTTTTGTTGTAAACATTTGCTCTTGTATAGTATTAAAATACGTTTTACACTTAAATACATAACATAACATATACGTACACACTACACACCTATCCTATGTATTATAACATATAAATATAAACTAATATATATATATATAAATATATATATATTAGTTGATGGCACGCGAAATTTTCAAACGCATATTGTGTGGGCAGTGAACTATAATTAATATAGCGTCATAATGGTGTGACGATCTCTTAAGGAGCGAATACATAGCGTCCGTTCAGTTCAACTCAGACATGTTCAGTTTAACTGTTAAGCGTTAAGCATGTGTATATCAATTACAAAGCGCACTAAACTGCGTCCGTTCAGTTGAGTTTTCTAAATTTGTTCCGACGTCAATTCAGTCCGTTTTCCTCGACAAGCAAAATTGGCTGAAGACGAATGTCAGAATGTAATTTTCATATTTATTAAATATAATTATTATTTAAAGATATTTTATGATTGCATTATAATAATGATATTAGTATATTAGTATTATTAATTATAGTATTAATGAATTATGAATTATTATTTCATTTTATTATATTATTAAGAATAAGTGGCTTATTATATAATTATCTAAAATTTAAAAATAAAACAAAATTGCATTTTTTCTATCGTTTTGGCAAAATACTAGGTTTACTTGATAACAGTATGTGAGTAAATATATTATAAAATAAAACGTGTTTATTTAGTGACAGAACAGAAAGAACTGATGCAATGTGCGATTGTAATTTCCGATTGAACTGAACGTGCGCAGTGTGTTTCATATTTAAGTTTTTGAGTTTGAACGTTACCGAAATCAAACTAAGTAGAAATTTTCCTAGTCTAAACCCAACTATTATATATGAAAAACTATAAAAAATCCATAGTTTGAAATAAATGACCAGGACGAAAACTTTAATTCTGTACAGGCCGCAAAAGTCGGAAAGTCTGTGGGTAATATATTAGTAGATTACATAATATATACGTGTGTATACAATACTAGATACTTATTATATTATATGAAACTACCGTAGACTTTTGGTGCGAGCTACGGATTATTATTATTATATAACGGACGAGGCCTGAGGAAGTAATTTTACGATGTTGACGTGCGGTCGTTTTTACTCGTTTGACGTTCCAACCCAATCGAATCTTCCTCTTTAGTCACTATGGTGGTGATCAATATAAGACACGTCGCGTTCATACAATGGCACTACCGATCGGCTGATGCTAAAGGATGTGCGCGTTCCTTCCACGCGTTTTTTCTGTACGTTTTGATTGACAGTTATCCTCCATTATGTATAATATTTACACACACGTGATCGCGTTTTTGAATCCCGAAGAGGGATAAAGTTTCGGAAATTGCGTTAAGCCCGGTTTGCCGAGAAAACAACGTGTTCCAGAGACCCTTATCAATCACAAATGATTTTAGTGACATGTTCGCCCGAGAAACAGTTTGACAATCACCGCGTGAAACGCGATCGAAAACAATTTCCATACATCAAACAACCGAAACAACATTAATATACAGAGTGATCAGAATATGACATAACGCAAATAATAACAACGTATTTCGCAATTCCCATCATTCCTATAACACGAAATTCTAATCGCCCTGTTAAAACACACACGCACATATAATATATATTATTGCATATTTGCATACATCGAACGTTAAAATAATATTCTGATTAAAATATATCGTACGGTTGAGTTACTGCGTGTACAGTCCACGCAATGTATACATTATGTTATAATATTATTTCATATAGAATATAGGTATGAGATATAAAATTTGTGCAAATTATTATATTCAATTACAATAGGTAGGTTTAATTTTATATCGTATAAATCGCAAAGTCAATTCCGTATACGGATTGAATAAGTATGCCAAGACTTATCGTCAAGTTTGGTCAGTAAGTGTATAATATAACGTCGTTTTGTAACACAAGAACTTTATTTTATCATTAACAGTTCAAATTGAATATTACACGGTTTTCACAATAGAACAAGGATTGCAAACTTTTGGCAAATTCAGGACAAAAGATGATATTCACACGTCGCACAAAGTTTATTTATGGCTAATTTATACATTCACACATTTATTTAAATTCATAATCCTCTAATTATATACAAAAATAATAAAAATACATTATAGAATTAATTTAACACATAATATATTAAACCATTATTACATTTTGTATGAGAACGAGATATAAACTATTATAACGATTAACTATTGTTTAAATAAGATACTACCGGCCTTGAGCAGCGGCCAACAGGGCTCTTACCCCGGACCTCGCGCTATTGTTAGAAATTTTGGACCATGCAATAATAATATATCCATTATATAATAATATTTCATAGAAATGAGGCTTAAAATGATGTTTAAAATATGTTAAAAATATAAATTAAAAATATGTTTCAAATTTGGTCTCTGAAAAAATAATAAATTAATTTGCAAAGTATGGTATAAGCCAATAAAAGTCATCTTTCTGTAGAATATTGATAATTTAATATACACTGGTTATATGATAAATTTGTAATATTCTATTGTTAATTGAACGACTTTAAAAATTAAAAGAGTCTTAATAATTATATATCTACTTGGAACAGTATTTAATAATAGTATACTACAAACATAATTTACAAATTAAACTATCTAAAAATTACTTATATTAAATTTCTTTACTATAAAGTGAATTAGGCGTAATAGATTTATCTTTTTGGAGAACGCTATAACCTATAAGTTTCTTATAATACTAAACGGATACATTTTTTTTTTAGTAAAATATAAACATAAAAATACATTAGAAAAATATCTCGTTAAAAGGACCATGACAATGTCAAAGACAGGACCGGCTAAAATATATACCCAGTGGAGGCGTGAACTTTTTTTTTTGACGACACAACACGTTTTTTAACCTATTTTATTGACGATTTTGTTCTCATACTCTATATTCAATAGTATTATACGTACTAAATTATTAAATAATAACTAATAACAATAATCATAATTCGTAATACATAACATCCTAACCTAACTAAATTGTTCATGAAGAAGCAGTATTGTATTTTTATTGTATTGTATTTTACGATAAACAACTTAGACACATATAATTATAATTGTTTTAAATTAAAAAAAAACTAATATTGAGCAAACAAAACCGATTTTGAAATCAATATTCGTTATCATCACCGATGACAATCAATAACCGACAACAGTTATTACGAAAAAACGCCCGTGTATGATCACCGGTTAGGTATATGTCTTTATCAACCATCGTACGAAATAATTATTATTTTCATAATTATTTATTCTTACAATTTTTCCTTTTAATTTTTTAAATTATTCTAATTACTATTGCTTGAAAGAATGGGGAAAACACTGACGGAAACCATAGCTTGAAACGAATTTCGATAATGGTTAAGTCGATGTAAAATCGAATCGTCGTATTTTTATAAAACAACAGTTTTAACCGATTGTCCACAACAAATTTCTAGATTATTATTATGTTATCAACCGGTTGAATTACGTGCATCGTTCATATTATTGCTATGGTAGATAATAATGAAATGGTCCGAGAATTTACTGATAATAATTTGAGGTTACACGCAGAGGTCATTAAAATACATACAGAAAAATGGCTCTCTCGTAAAATATCAATCGATATCAGTATTATCTCTGTTCCCCTCAATATAATACTATATAATTATTTATAAATTATTTACGGTTTAAAATATCACGATAATGATTATTGACGGTGATTTTTTTTAATATATTAAGATTACGTGGTATAATATAAACGTTATCACAAAATGATATTAAACTTGATAACGTTAATTATTATCGTATAATATTGGGAATGTGACGATTAATGTGTATTATTTATGTGTATAATAATGTTATGGGGACTATCGGGTCCTGTTATGGTGAAATATTACGAATTCCTTTTATTCATTCGGATTTCAGCGGCACTCGCGGTCGGGAGTCGCGCGTTTTTGTTCGTTATTGTGCGCGTACATCACTGCGGTTAGATATTGGACGCGAACAACTACGGAATCGCCGCTGCCGCCGGGAAGGACGACCAGTGACCAACTGACCTTATCATACCCAATCCAATTTACACCTGTATATATTTTACATATTGAATATATTTCCTGTTAGCGAATGTAACTTAAGAAAGAAGACGTCATGGACTTTAGCCACTTTTCCGGGTCGTCCAAGCAGATAGCTGCGTGCGTCGTCGGTTCGTTTTGCACAGTACACATACGTACATAATATACGAAATAGATAATAAAGGAATGGACTTTTACACGAAAACGTGATAAGTTTTTAAAGTCATATGGAATCATTTTTTTACCGATGTCTGTTAAGTTTTACATAAGAGAACACTCCATAATATCATTTGTATCTCTCGTAAAATAACCGGTGTTCTCTTCCATTAAAAAAAAGTGGGCAGTTTATATTATAAAACGAGGAAGAGAAAAGATCCTCCATGAAAGCTTCCAAAAATAATCTGAATCCCCGCCCTTAATAAATTCCTTGATTCGCCATTGATACGGAGTAGCGTGTACTATTCTTTCCTTTGTTATCTATCTGAGAAATGAACATTTGCCGCCTGGGTCCATTCATTAAAAATTCACAAGACCCTACTTAAAAAGTTTAAACTAATATTGAAATAGAACATAAAAATTAATTAATATACCTAAATTAAATAACCATAAATTCGATCTAATATAATTTACACTTTTAATATTATGTGTTTACATAGATATATAAGGAAATGATGGATCATAAAAATGTGTTAAAAATTGCCATTTATGACGATCACAACTGACATACATTTATTATAATTTATAATATACCTATTACCTTACATAATACCAACATGCGCTGACGCATAATTCAAGACGCAATGATACATAGTTATATTATCCATGAATATAATATATTGTATTATTATTAACCGTGATTGCGGTTGCTCTATACTTGATTGTTTTATAAGTACCTTGAGAATAAAAACAATAATTTCCAACTGAAATATTTCTAACCGCAATCGTATCGAATTTCTAAAATATCACAAGTTGAAATTATTATATTGTTGTATAGGTATCTACGCTACATTATTATGAATGTATAATAGTAATGTATAGTTAAGAGCGATAAAATATTATAACCGTCGGTGATTTTATACGTCATGTTATTATAACTACACATATAATATGGTAATTGCGGTAACCGCGATAGAAGAAGGCGGAATAATATGTTTAATTAATTGTTTTACTCGTATTATTGTTCGACTTAAAAATAAAAATAATTTGTTTTTGCTACTTCATTAGTTTATTCGATTGTATTGCGAATTCTAATTTTAAATATCAAGAATCACAATAGATCGCAGGCCAAATGCGGCTAGTCATCAATAATATTATATTATGCAATTCACGTCCGAATTTTCTATACAGCTCACGTTTCACAATAATTATTCTTAATCTTTTCTCTTTTGCGTATTATGTCTCGGTAACTAGAAAAACTACGTACATATAGATTCTAAACAGAATTACCATTGTGTATTTTGTAGAATCACTGCAAGTATCACAAAGTATTAAAAAAATTTCGGTTTGTTGCATCATTAATATGAATGTATGATATCACTTATTATAATATACAGGTCATAGTGTAAATTTGAGTGTAATCAATATTAATAAATTTAAACTAATCAATCGATGTTCCGTGTGAAAAAAACAAAATTCAAAGGATCTAATTGATAAAATATTATTAATTTATATCTAAATTTTGAATATTCTATAAAAATTGAATTGTTATGTATGATATACGTTATAATTCTGCGTTACCTTTATACATTTTCACGAGGCCGTATACGTATATACCATTGGCCCTAGGGTCTATGATTATAAGCTTGTTTGAGACATGTTTAAAAATGTATTTAAACCTTTTAAAAATAGCCGATTATTGTTAAAAGAATTTTATAAAAAAAAAATTAAATTGACTACATAATATATAGTAACTAATATACCTTCAGTTCATAAATAATTAATAAGTAAGTACCGATATTCGGTGGTAAATTATATATACGCCTAGTCAAATGACAAATACCCAAACCACCGTGGTTATCTGTTAACTATAGCCTGCAATGACTTACCAAGAATGGTATTTTTGATCCAGGCCCCTCCCCATTAAATTTATACCTATATAGTACAAATACTTTCAAATTAATTTTATTTATTAATGCGAGTATATTAAACGAATGTTTTTCTGTAACTAATTTTAAAAGAAACTTTAAATTTGGTCGAAGCGGTTTTATATTAATAACTATAGTAAAATAATAATAATTACGGCAATGAAAAAGCAGGATTAGTGTTTGCGTTGCGCATCTGACGGATAATTAGAGGGTTTAGGTAATAATTAGTTGAAGAAAAGGGTATATGAAAAGGAACAGAAGAAAGAGTAGAACGGCTATTGAAAGAAACATGGCATAGAAATTCGGTACAGCCAGTCTTTGAAGAGAAAAGGTTGGTGAAGAATGAAATATTAGAAGTTATTCTTCGATCAGTAAAATTATCTAATGATAGAGAATGTTGAATAGGTGAGTAGTAATGAGGAGGTGGGTTATATTTAGTTTATGAGCAACGTGAAGGGGAGATTTTTTTTGGACTCTTCCAATCATGCGACAAGCAGTTAAAGTGTTCCAAAGAACGGAGCCATATTCTAAGATAGGGCAAAAAAGAACCTGGAATTCAGCTGACACACGATTGTATGAAAACCAAGAAGTTTTAATGTCTTTATACAGCAAATACTTTTTACATGTTTATTAGGGCATAATGTTCGTGTTAAACCCAGAAATATTTAATATTAGTGAAATCCCTTAATTATAAAATGCATGGGTACGCCCTTGAATCTACGGTCCAAATTGAATTTTAAAATCTATATATATGATGACATTGCGATATCTATAATCGTTTACAGCGTCCTTGCCGGTGTTCATGGCGGGCATTGTGCTGGCGTGGCCTTCTCCGGCCATGGAGTTCATATCGGCCGGGAACGCACCCTTGATGATGACGTCGGAACAGTTATCGTGGATGGTCGCGTGCATCGACGTCGGCAACTTCATCATGACCGTTCCCGTGGGACGGCTGATGGACAGAATGGGACGCCGGTTCGCAGTGAACATGTCCGCACCACTGATGTTCGTCGGGTGGATGTTAATATTGTTCGGCCGTAATGTGAGAGCCTTCGCAACATAATATAATTCACTAACTCAAAAAACACTCTATATATATATATATATATATAATAATACGATATATAATTATAAAAGATAATTTAAATTAAATTGATTTCATTATACTACTTTTGATTACACAATGTTATACTAGTAATATACACCAATACAGCAATTTGAATAGGGGTAACAACTAGCAAGTTAATGTTGTTCTGGTACCTTCCACGAAAATTATTTTTTTTTAGATGTGTACTTAAAAAGGTAAAAAAAATGTTCTCGCTTTCCTCAATAAGTCTCTGATTCCTTTTAAATTACTACTAGTTTATTATAGATACCTATACTAGTGATATGACAAACTGTTCGAAATTCTAAATTATTAATTTTCAGACGGAACTTTCGTCCCAATAATTTATTTTAAACTATAGATTTTTCATGGAATTTCATTTTTAATATTTTATATACGATTCGGTTTGGGTTCGGGAAATGTTTATTTAGTTTGGTTCGAACACAAATATTAGAATTCGTTACATAACTAAAATTATTGTCAATTTCATTTTCAACCAAACTATATAAACGTGCGTGTCAACAGAGTTTAGCTCTCTAAAAAAAAAAAAATAACAATTTCACATCGCTAATCTTAGTTTATATAATAAAATATTAAAATAAATAATAAATTATAAGATATAAAATATTAATATTGTTTAATATTATTTTGTTTCCGAAAAAAATAACAAACATAATGTTTATTTTTAAAAATATATACTTAAGTTTATTATATAGGTAGGTATTTCTATTAATTAAAAACGTTATTTATATTAATTTTATTTACTTATACGACATGTACATATTTATATAATGAATAATAATAGATTAAAACTAAATAAACAAAGGATAAGAAATAGAATCACGTGTCATTCATAAAATAATTACACGAATTTTCATTAACAGATAAAAGTAAATGAAGTAGTCAAACTTTAATTTTCAAAATAAAATATTTATATTAGATTTATGCAAGTTTTAAATTATATGATTTACCTTATAACTCAGTTTGGGATAATTATATGTTTTTTAGGTGTTTAAAATATGTGTCCCCAGAGTAGATATAAAAAAAGTAAAATGATTTATGAGTTGTTTGTATAAATAAAAAAAAATGAATTAAAATATGAAAATGAATAATAAAAGTACTAAAATAATTTTGGGAAACAAACGTCGTATATTATAATAACTGTATATGTATGGTACATTGTAAAATAAAGTATTAATAATAAAATAATAATTACGTTATTCCGTGATACTATTTTAACACAATTTATTATATTATTATTTATTTTAATTAAAACTAATTACTAAAGGGTTTTTTCTGAGGAGAACATGAAAAATTGGATAAAGTATGAATGGTTGAAGTAGGGGAAAGTATCGAGTATTTTGTGTGACGATAAGAGTACACCGATAAAATTAAAAGGTATGTATTATAAGATAATAATAATGTAAGCAATGTTGTTGGATGAGAATGTTGGGTAGTGAACAAAAAAATGTAACAGAAAATAAGTGTAACGGAGATAAGAATGTTAAATTGGATGATATTTGAAATTGTGAAGTAACTAGAAAGGATAGAATAAGATATGAAAACATAAGTTTAGGGAAGTGTAGGATTTGCAATAGTTGTGGAGGAAATGAGAGAAAATAGGCTGGGATGGTTTAGGCATGTTATGAAGAATGATAATTCAAAGGTAGTGTGAATTGTAATAGAAATTAATGTTAAACTTAAGCGAGGAGGGAAAAACCGAAGAAGTGGTAGACATAGTCGTAAATGGATGAAAGAGTGAAATGTAGATTAAAATAACTGGTCTTAATTGAAGAAAGGTAACTGATCAACTGATCGAGATCTATAGAGGTGTAGGATTAAGGTAGCTGATCTTATCTAGTTGAAAGTGTAAGGCGAAGAAGAAAAAGAGTTACTAAATGATTTAAAGAAGGTGAGCATAAAACATACTGTAGTATTATAAATTAGAATAATACATACATTTTTTTTTCTAATAACAGTTTCTATTCAAATATAATAAGATCATGAATCATTATAATAAAATATAATCTTTTATAATATAATAGAAATTAACATATTATTTGTTCTGAAAAAAAGTAACTAATCCGTCGCTTTAAAACGGATCAGACTACTCGCGTTAATTGTGTTTTGACCGCACGAAAACTACATTAATTTAAAAAATAAAATTATTTCCAAGCTTGCGATGAGAATACGTTATTATCTACTTACCCAAAGTCTAAATATAATAATTTTACAGAATCCGCCGTCTCCAGAATGTGTTATCTTCCTAAAGCAGCATTAATGTAATATCGTAAAAAAACATTTAAAACACCTGAAAATCTTATATTCCATGGTAACATAAGGACGTCACAATAATATAATGCAAGATAAATTCAGTATTGCATGTTACAGTAGTTCAATTTTATAATAAAAGAAATTTAATTCTCATGAAAAGTTTTTAAAATTATGAAATCTCCAAATAACTGCTTAAAAACTTATTGTATTATATTTTTTTTTTTCTATCATTATGTTTCGTACATAAAATCATGTTGTAACATAACTTATTGACCACAATGTATATTCTTTGCTCGCAGCAAACACCGGATACCTAATTTGTTGTCTCGTAAATCCCATTCATTATCATATAAATCCGAAATAAAATAAAAGTCGCGTAGTTAGATCTAATCGTTTCTACGATGGTTACCAGCGGCTGCGGTACTTACATATTTCATTTTGTACATACAAGACACAACTATAATACGAACACAATAAAACATTAGTCGTTTAGGACTATCACATCAGATTAAACGAATATAATTTTATCTGAACCTAAATTGAATTATATTATCCATTAAATAAATAATGAACTTTTCATACCTATTGTCGAACCTACATAATTTATATATATATATATATATATATATGTGCGTTCAACAATATGTTTAATATTATTGCCGTATCAATTGTTTTTCGATAAAAAATGTAAAACTATTTTTTATTAATGCAGAAAAAAAATCAGAGAACAAATTTCGATTTTCACATGTAGATAATATTCATAATATAATGATTATTGAACTATAGAATTATATGAGTATATGTTAGAATAATAATTTATAATTAGTTAAGTATTTTATTTTAATAACAAATATTTCCTAATTTACGTTTAATAACAATATTGTTTACTTATTTTTCAAACTTTAACACAGTGACGATGTATTTTTCCAGACTTGGTGTCTTTACGCTGCTAGATTGGTGCAGGGTGCTGCCGTAGGCATCGGGTGGGTGGTAGTGCCCGCGTACGTCGGTGAAATGGCCAACGCTCAGATACGCGGCCTGTTGGGTCTGCTGATACAGCTCAGCTACGCCATTGGCCTGCTGTTCTCGTACACGGCAGGCTGGCTGTTGGCCAACTACACGACATTGGCCGCGGTGTCCGCGTGCGTGTCGACTGCATGCGGTGTGCTGATAATGACGTTTTTGCCCGAATCGCCGTATTATCTGATGATGGAAGGCCGATCGGACGAAGCGGCCAAATGTCTGTCGGCCCTGCGGAGTTACACGGATGACGAGCTACGGTCCGAACTCGTGGCCGTCAAAAAATCGGTGTTAAACGATAGGTATAACATTATATTTTAATAATATAATATTATATTGATATTATTATCGATATAATGGTATGTTCCACTTCAAATTTTATACCATATATTTGCCGAAAGATGATAAAAATAATATCGTAAAAAAATTAGTGGATTTTATTAAATTAGGTTAAAAAACTATCAATAAATAATATGATAGTCTAATAATAATATTTTTCGTCTAAACTCCATCTAAAACCATACAAGTGTTTGAATCCAAATCGAAATCAAATGTTGCACGCGGAGGCAAAATTACACGACTTTAGAAATTCCTCATACATTAATGCATGATTTTCTTCTGTCGTAACGCGTCATCGCCTCATCGGTATATTTTGTTTGTGTGATCACACATAATAGTGTGTTGTTTCCACAAAATGTTTCGGTACTCTTGTAGACGTGTGTTCGAATATTCATAATATACACACAATAGAGTATAATAATATATTGGACTTTCGAACGAATTTTAACGGCGTATAAAGCAAATGGATTTGTCTGTAAATTATTATTTACGCGGTACAAGTCGTAAACACACACGCCACGGCAATCGGATGCAGACTGTTTGCGCGTGTATACGTCATACGGTACGAATTTATACGATTTTGCGTTTCACAAATTGTATTGTGTGTGTCTCTCTCGTCGTCTAACTCGTTTACCCTGCTGTCTCTCGCCCCGTAACCACCTCGCCAACCATCCAATCGAACCACGACCGTCAACCGTATAATACCGAAGAGTACTTCTCTCTTTTCGTTACGTCAATTTCGGTATAAATAAAACCCGCATACAGGTTACCGCGACCCGGGTATAATATGTTTTAACGTCACAAGATGACGTCCCATTAGGGATTTGAACGTGTCATTACTGTAATATTCACGTCGTTATATCCGAATGTTTATTGCATTATACCTATCTGGTTCCCTATAGCTCTTCACCACGTTCGTTTAGGTCATTCTTATACATTTTATTAACATAATAATATAATAATACGTTTTTAACATTTTATTATATAACGGTAGGTATCCGGTTAGTTACGTTTCATATTATTATTACGATTTATCCATTATTATAAATTTATAACATTATAAACTATATACGTGCTCGCATATACATATTATTATACATTCAAATATTTATACGAGCACAATAAATACTAAACAAGCAGGAATACCCGCTGGGTATTTTTAATAAATAAGTTTACTACCAACTCGTGTTTCTTTCCCGAATTAATTATTTTTCTTTTAGTTTTTCAACTCTCCCTTGACAAGTTTATAATAATTGCGTTTTGCGTTAAAAGGAATTTTCGCCAGATACCTACCAATAAAATGTATCATTAAATCATTACATTTTTGTTATTATTAAGTATAAATATAATTTAATTTAAAATGTGAGCATTTTAGTTGTCAACAACTTGAACAAAAAAATATTTATTATAAAACGTATTATAACTTAAATTCAGATTGAAATGATAAACATAAACATTATTGTAAGCGACTAAATACGATATTTTTCATTTAAAAAGAAAATACGATTTGTATTTTCCATTCTTTTTTTTAGAACTATTATATTGTATAAAAAAATATGATTTACAAATTAAAATGACAAAAATAATGAAAATTATTTTAACAAAGGTATATAGAAAATAAAATCAAAATAAATAAACATTCATTATATAGTATTACAAAGTACAAATATTATCGTCTCTATATTAAAAAGTATACTTTATACTAAAACGTAAGAGCAAATAATGTATATTATTCAAATTTAAATTTATAATAGGTATATTCAATATTGATTGAATGTGAACATCACATTTAACAATATAGATAGCCAAGTGGTACTAATTAATATAATTATCAATTAATGACACGTTATTAAAAAATATTCGTTTTTATTTACGTAATTAAATGTTTTTTTGAAAATTATTACTGAATTTGAAATGAATTATCACTTATCAGATTATTCCGAGTAGTTGTTTAATATTATTATTATTGTTTGCTGTTATGATTTACGTCGTGTTTGCTAACACTAATGTCTGTAAGCAACTTTTGAAATTAATTTACAAGAATTCGGTCGAGATTGTCCCGAAGGAATTGTGTTTATCGTTTCATTTCTTTTCTTATTTTCAGTTTTTTTTTCTCGTCAAACAACAAAAGGAAAGCCGTGTAAATATTTATAGCAATTTCGGAAGACCGAAAAAAAAAAACTACAACAAGAAAGAAAATTGGTTTTTCTCCCATTCTCAAACATCACCACTATACAACCGTCATTTTTATCCGTATTTATCCTTAAATTGTGCGAACACAATATTATTATCATCTCGATTACAATATAATGGCGACCTTTTCAACAGCCATCTATGCACAAATATAATAATAATAATAAATAAATGATTATTATTTAATAGGAACAGAGGGAACATCAGAGACCTGTTGAACAGGGACCGCAGGCCGTTGGTTATAATCACCGTGATGGCGGTACTGCAAATGGTCTGCGGAACCAGCGTGCTGGAAACGTACGCCGCAACCATACTGTCAGGCGCGCGGGTGCAGGTGTCTTCCAACGGGTGCGCCGTAATACTGGGATTGATCGTGCTCGCGGCCGCCGTTCCGTTCGCCCTGGCCGTGGACCGGTGTGGCCGACGGCCGCTGATGATCGCGTCGTGTTTCGGCGCGGCCATCTGTCACGCGGCCGTGGCCTATTGCCTGCAACAGCAATTGTCGTCCGCCGGCGTGTCCGCGAGTTGGATACCGCTGTTCGCATCGATGGCCGGCGCACAGTTCTTCATCAACGTCGGACTCGTGCCGCTGCTGTCCGTCGTCCAGTGCGAATACTTCCCGTCGGACACGCGCGCGCTTGCCGACACGGCCGTCGTGCTCACCGTCACGCTCGCGTCCACCGTCGTGGTCATCGCGTACCAGGCGGTGGCCAGCGCGGCCACTTTTGGCGTGGTCGTTGACTTTGCCGTGTTCGCCGCCGCGTCGTTCGCCGGCGGCGTGTTCTGTTACGCGTTCATGCCCGAGACGAAGTGCAAAACGTTCGCCGAAATACAAATGGACTTTCATCCGGCTGCAGTCGCCAACACAGCCAGCACAGCCTGGATTGTCAGCACCGCCGACGAAAAACCGGAAGCGTTGTGCAAGAAAAACGGCGGCGGCAGCGATGGCGAACACTGGAAGTTCGATTACGAACAGATCTGAACTCCAGTGGCGCCAAATTTTTAAATATATATGCTTTCTATACGATTTGGGGGTAATAATAAATACCTACTCAGCGGCGTCAAAACCCAAAGGACAAATAATTATGTTAGCTTTGTAAATAGCAAAATATGTGTTAGGTAACAACAAAAATGAAACTTTATGCGACCTCTGGCCATATTCTTCCAAAAATATGTAGGGTTATAGTGGCCCGACCATAACATAGTCTTCGGTGTCACTAACCTAGTCTATCCCTTCCTATCGGGGTTTTTTTTTTTTTTTTTGATACGTGATTCTAGTTTTACACATAATAACATATTATTAAATTTAATTATTAACTTATATGTTTGTAGGTATATAGTATTATTTATGTCATTATTATTATGCAAATTTAATGATGATGAATATACAGACTATAATATTATATATTATTGTTATATATTATATAATTATTTAATATTTATTGTTCTGCAATATAAAAAAAAAAATGCATTTAATTAGTATTTTTGCTAATAATTAGAACGTAAAGAATACCGAATTGTATTGTGCGGTTTATAGATTAACTAATGTAATCAACCTTATTTTGATTTATTTATTTATTTACGACACGTGTGTAATACGAGTAAATTATTATATACTTAATATTAATATAACAAACATGTTAATGACTTTTTAAGTAATGTATAAGTATTGTAACTAATTTAAAAACATTTTAATAACAATGTAATCGTTTTAAAAATATAACACCTACTCAATGTGTATACTTAACTCAAATTAATTATTTTAATTTTAAATTTTAATTGGTATATAAAGAATAATTAACCCATTTATTACCTACATACAAATCCGCCGTTTCTAATTATTATATAAAATTATTATTATTATTTTAATTATATAATTACATTAAACACTTTTATTAGTTCATTAATGATGTTTTACTTCATCAATGAAAAAGGATTTTATGTTAAATTCAATAAATAGTAAGACAAAAATTATAAACATAAAATATATTCAGTTGTGAATAATATTATACACAAGCAGTTATTTTATTCAAAATTAGATTTATTTTCAAAACGTAGTAAATACGAGTAGTTATATTTCCTAACAATTTAACTAATGATGTTTGTTTATACATATAATTCGTCCTATAATATAATATGTAATTATAATATAAAATAATAATATTCATCGTTTTTAGGACATAAGTAGTGGCGTCCAGCCTATGTACCAGGTATAGCGATCGATATACCTTTAAAGATATTATATTGTTAGGGGTGGGTGAAGAACCAAGGTATATTATTCAAGAACTTTGTTAGTTGTTGCACTTTTTCCCCTAAGTATTGGGGTTTTTGGGTGTTCAAATATATACTATACTATACATAATATGACACTTATTATGGGCCACTGAACATAAGGCCAAGTGGATTTTATTTAGAATAAAATGTTGGTTAATATACAAAATGAATTTTTGGTAATTTGTCGTTTTACAGTATTTTATAGTATTTTTATATAATTTTCACATTTTTGTAAGACTTTGATTATTTATTTTGAAAATATTGCATATTGGGTAGACGTAACAATATGTAGAAACCAACTCACTCCTTAAATGCAAATGTGTATTATCACATGTTTGGTCCATATTTGTACACTTGTTACGTAATACATATATTAACTATGTTCCACAAGAGACCATGCCACGTTACCGACGAAAATCGATACAATTTGCACATGTTACGTCGTAATTACGCCTGTCTATCAACTAAGTTCTCGATCTGTATTCAACCATATGCGTGAAATCGAAATGGTCTCTTGTAGAATGGAATATGGAAAAATAATCATTATTTTGAAAATCTACTATACCATGATACTAACCAAGTTCATTGTTTAATACTAAAAATGCTAAAATTATGTAATATATATCATTTTCAATCATATAAATCGTATAGATGACCTATATAACTACAACTATTGTTATGATTAGTAAACACGAATCATTATTTAATATTTTTAATTAATGTAAGTACATATATAGTCATATTTTCTACGCTGCATTATGTTACACTATGAGTATTTTTTCTAAATAACTATTATATTAATCTAGGAATAAATAAAAACATTCCAATTACGTAATATTCTTTGTAAATTATTATTTTCGTTTGTTTAATTTAATATTTATAATTAATGTGAGTACATATATAGCCATATTTTCTACGCTACATTATGTTACACGATAAGTATTTTTTCTAAAAATTGTTTATTAACTACTATAATATTTATCTAGGAATAAATAAAAACATTCTAATAACGTAGTATTCTTTGTAAATTAATATTTTCGTTTGTTTATGTTTTTAACCAGCGACAATAAATTGGCTCAACAATTATAACATTTTTCTTAATTATTTGAGTATACAAATTATAAGTAAATGGGTAAGTATATATACTCCGTTAAACCCTAATTGTTTTATTATTGGGTTCACAATAGTTAAACTAATTCAAATTTGTATTTACTATAATAATACTTGACTAACGGGTTGGTGTACAATTAAATAAATAAATAACAAACGTAAAACAGTACTCACTAATCAGTAATCACAATAATACCTTCTTGACTACTTTATAATAAATATTATTATTGTTAAAAGTTATATTTACTATTTACACATAGTTTATTCGGATAATTTAAAAGATTATTAATAATAATAATAAACGTTAGTTATGTACAAATTTATTGTTCATCATTACCTAAGATATTATGTGAATATAAAAATCTATAAAAATTTTGTTTCTCTACAAATCTAAACTACTAAACTATATTAATTATTCATTACCCACACATTTTTCAGTATATTGTACATTTTGTGAATATGTCTTATGTTTTTTTTTTTTTAACTTATCTATTATATTATGTTATATAATTATGCTTTACTATAGTATAATAATTATACTTCTTGTTCTAATACATATTACTTCCGTTACTAAAATAAACAAAATTACTATACTACTCTAGTTATTAATTAATTGTAATATTTTATATTAAGTAATTGATAAATAGTTTTATTATTTTAATACTGTAAATCTATTTTTATATTTAAAATTAACTATTATAATAACTTTCTGTTCAATTATTATTTAATGTACCTACGATTTAATTGCATCATATTATTTTTTATGTAAAGACGCTTACGATTATATTATATTATAATGAATTGAACGTACTACATGTGATATATATATTATATATACTTATAAGTGAACACATTTAAAATAGTTAAAAATTTTAAATTCATAATCTGAAAAATAATTGGAGTTGAAAAAAAAACATGATAAATAATTATAATTGGATAGATCAGCCATTGTTTACAATTTAGACTTTTAGATTATTCTACCAAGACGTATATGTGTTATATTGTGTATATTTGACTATAATCTTATTTCTATTGTTCATATTAAATTTAATTTTAATTATTAATCAATAATAAACATTAAACATATATTCTAAATGACCCAATAAAAATATTATAGCTCAAATTTAAATCAGTATATTTACCTATATTTTCTGCACATTATTACATAAAAAGTAATTTTAATTTCATATTTTATAATTGGATAGTATTTATACATACTAAAATTGTATAAATATAAAAATAAATAAAATATTTAAATTATTCTTTAATGTGCAGAATATTTATTAATTAACAATTATCATAATTTATTGAGATAAGTCAATATATTTATATAAAGATTCTAAGTAAATATTAGTCTGTTTATAATTACCTAATTGACATTTAACACCATTAAAAATGTATAATATATAATATATTATATATTTTATTTAGTGTTGAGTATATTATATAAGTAACAACCTTAATCTCGATTTCGAAGAATAGATACAGATTTTGCCACTAGAGAAATAGAAGATACGTTTTTACTTTTACGTGTAAGTAGATTATATAAGTGGTATATATAAAAATTGTAAAATTTACATAGTACGTAAGTCTTAAATAGTAAATATTTAAAAATAATTTTTGATAATTAACCTGTTTTATTTTCATATAGTTTATAGTTATTGTTTTACAACAAAATATGATACTTATATTACATTTAAAAATAATAATTGGTATTTTTCATACGTTATACCTACATAAACATCGAATATTAAATTCTACCAAAATCATTTTTTGTCAATATTCACAATATTTGGAGACATTTATTTTAACTTAATGGAGAGCTAATAACCCGTAACACCCCCTAATTGCACCAAAGAACACGAGTGACAAATAGTTTAATTATATAAAACAATTTGATGTGTATTATGTTTTCACACTAATCGTCTTCAATCAGATCTCCTTAATATATAATAATATAATATATATGCATAAAATTCGTAAATATTATATAATATTCAAGGAAAAAAATGTATGGGCGATATCTTACACACATTATTACGTAATAATTAATTGTATAATTAATATTAATTTAGAAATTTAGATATAACAGTAAAACATTAATCAGTCCATTATAATTATTAGAAATGGAATATTTTAAAATTTGGTTAAACATTATCTTTATTTTCACACATTTTGTTATGGACTAATTGAATCTTAATATTTTTCAAATCAAATATGTTGATTATAACAAATAGTGTGTTCACACTACACGAATATTATAGGTAATTTTGGAAACTTATATCGTATTTTATCCAAACAAATAAAATTGAACAAGTTCATTCTAGTTATGTATAATAGGTTCCTGTTCCTCGGTATTTTTTAAACCATCCATGCATTTTGAAGATTAAAGGTGAATGAGTTTTAATTCGTTGTTTTTTACCTACTCCCATTTCATTCGATTTTTCATCTGAACATAGTGCATTGTGTGACCGTGGCTTAATATAATATAGGTTATTAATTATCGATAACGGAAAGGTCAACTCATTTAGTTTAAAGATTATACCGAATGATAGAGTCATTTTATTTTAAAATGTTATCATAAATATAATTTAGTATTAAATAATCCGTACGTTAGAGAATAGTTAGCTACCAGTCTTATACAATAGTAATATTTTAATTTTAATTTATAAAAAATGTCTATTTCACCCACTGGTGTATGCAAACAACTATTTTCTTGTTTCATAGGTAGGTATGTAGTAAGTGTTTAATTTTAATAGTCGAATAATTAAGTATATTTGTAATTTGTATTATTATTATTTATGATTTGTTTTTATTATAATAATATGGTCTATGATATAATAATTTCATAATATTTCTGTGTAATAAAATTAGTGTCCATGCCACTTTTGATGGCTGGAACAACGTTGGGATGGTCTTCGCCTATGATGCAATATGTAGCGAGTGGTACATCACCAGTTTATCTGAACTCGGCACAAGAGTCTTGGATGGTGACATTTATTGACATCGGAAATGTATTATTATCAATACCAGCTGGTATATTAATGGATCGAATAGGAAGGAAAATGTCCGTTTACATGACAGTACCTATAACATTTGCTGGCTGGATACTAATATTAACCGCCCGACAGGTAAAATTACAATAATTTTCACAGCTTTTAATTTTTTCGCTAAAAATAAATTACCAACCACCTAAAAATCAGTCATTAATCAGTTATTTACATTTTACATACCTCCAGTGATATATGGTGAAGGTAATAACCAGTGTTGGGACTTATCTAGATAATTATTTTTTTATCTTCTATCTTTATTTAGATAAATGATTATAAGTTATTTTTATATATAATATATTTATATTAGCTAAAAATTTCACTTATCTAGATAAATTCATAAGATAAATTTTTTTGTGTAAATTAGCTAGATTTTTTCGAAAATGTTTCATTTTTATTCTCATTGTCTCAAACATAACTTGTACGTAAAATTACATCCCGGGCTAAAAATATATGACGTTATTCTGAAAAGACTATACGTTATTCCTATTAAATACTTATTACCTATTAGTAATTAATATTCTGTGTAAAATGTATTAATTAATTTTTATAAATAGCCTATATTAGTACAAACATGTCGCGACTGATGTTATTTTCCAGAACTTGTTAAATATTTTTAAATTATAATTAAATAACGAATAATAGAAACAGACGAAAAGTTATAATCACCTAACCAAACAAAATTCCGTAGAATATAATATTATTATTTATTTATTGAGAAATTTCTCAAATTCTATCTAATTTGTATTAATAAATATAATCCAGCTGTTTATTATATCCGTATTCGCTATAAGATCATCTAAAATTAATATAAATAATAAATAATATATTCATATGTATAATTCATATTGACATAATATCCAGATATTCATGACAATTTATAAGTCTGACAAGCAAATACGTGAGATTCTATTAATCTATTTCGGGTTTTATATTTTGTAACTATCATACATGACATGATATGTACATAACTTATAATAATACACATTACTCGTAAGTCGTAAATATCTTTTCAATGCTGTTAATTAATAATTTTATAGTCCACGACACGAAAAGTGATTGGTGACTCCTGCCACTCGCCCACCATATAAAACAGCCATGGGTTGTCTTATGTGTATTATTTTAGGATGTATTCTTGGAAATATTATTTTTAAAGTAAATAATAAAAAAAAAATAAACATATTATACAGGTATGTACTTACACATGTTATTTTAATTTTAATTTCTATAATTATCTGTAATTTATCTAGATAAAATATTTTTATCTTTTATCTTTTTGGTAGATGTATTTGATTTGTTATCTTTTACCTGTATCTTAGATAAAATTTAGTGTTGTTATCTTTATCTTTATCCAAATGATTATTTTTCTCTTTTCCTATCACTGGTAATAACTTTCCTGAGATTTTACTGAAGTACAAATATTTTTAACTATACTAACAAATAGTGTTTACGTAAGAGATATTTTTCTTATTAGTTTAGACGTTTGAAAAGTTATTAATGAATCCAACTTAGATTTTATTGGAGGGCAGATATATTTTAACTATACAAACAAATACTTATTCATGTGAGAGGTTATTATTATTTTTTTTTTTAACGTTTAAAAAATTATATTTTGTGAACACTCTATAGTCTAAGATTGTCTAAACGACTTAGCAATATTACAAAACCAATGTTATGTTCCAATAAATATAATTAATGTTACCTATTAATACGTTTATTGTAAATAGAGTTAGGGGGTGGGAAAATATAAAACTATAATAAGTATATTTATAATAGTACTACCTAGTTAAATTTAATTTACAGTAATATATTAAATTAAATATAGTAATTATATTTTTTCTCCTTATTTGTATCCCAATTACGTCACTGCCTTTTCTACACTCATTACAATTGTACTCTTTAGCAACAAAAGAATTGAATGCATCTTTTTTTTTTTCTTTTAATCTAAAATAGCACTATCTATTTGTCATTTCTCATTACTTGTATGATGTGTTAAATTTCCGTGACCGTCTACGTTACAAAATATAATAATACTTACAATCATCAGTTTCAAAACATAGAATTTTGCGGAATTCTAATGTGATACTATTTATACATTCATATTTAATATATCGCTATTATATATTATTTATGCAATCAATTTCTTTTCTTTAATCCGAATTAGTCGATTACATCTATTGGCCTATAACTAAAAGTTGTAATTCCTATATTTGTTTTATTATCATTAATATTAATTTTGTAATATAATTTTTCTCTTGTATCTAAATAAAAATAAAAATTAATAGAGATATTATATAATAATAAATTATAATAAAATTTGATAAAAATCAAAATATTTATATTGAATAATAAATAATAATAATAATTATTATATTATATTCATTTATATTGTATTATATTATATTATATATTATATATATTGATTCTATATATAACACTATAATAAGTATAATATGTTTTGTTTAACTTAATGTTAACTTAATGTTTTGTCCATAATCTTAAAATGCGTACAAATCTAATATTGAATACAAGAACGAGAAAACAACAGAATAAGAGAATAATAAAAATTTAAATTGATTTTAATAATATTTAATTTAATATTGTTTACAATTTGTATGAAAACAATAAAATAGTGACACCCCAAAAGAAATTAATCTATATGTAATTATTATTTGAAATAAATTTGACAACAAAAAATACAATTAGTAGTAGACACTGAGCGTATTCAGTATTCACTGAACGATCCTAGTAAATTTGTGAATTAAACTTTATACTGCACTGCATCAAGTACGTGTATGGTAGTATTGTAGTATTATAAGTTGTAGAAGATAATGTGATATGAAAACACAATAAATCAATTAAATGTTGACTATGTTGTTTATGTATATACTGAAAGTTCGATTACAACAACGTGTGTACACAATGTATAACGTATAATACTAGATACTATATACGTATAAAGGAAACAAAGACTACAATTAAGTTAGCCACTGTATTTTTTTAAAAACACAATGGGCTACAGATATTAATTTTTAATACGATTAACTTGCAGTGATTTTAGAATTGCTTTCATTAAATCAGGTCCCGAAAAAGTATTAAATTATTTTTGTTTCATTAAATATCTTAATACTACTGATATACTAAAATATACTATAAAATATATAGCGTCTAAAGCATATTCTCCAGAAATTTGCGTCTATTGTAAATGGAACTTATAATACAATTTTACACTTTCGTCATAACGGTAAATATATGTATATGTTTATACAGGTTTAAAACTGATTTAAGGTAATAAGAATAAAAACATATTTTTTATCTAGGTACCAAATGATATATCTGCTTCTTATTATTATATCATATAGGTGTGGTCCTTGTACGTTGCTCGATTCCTGCATGGTAGTGCGATGGCAATTTCATTGATCGTCTCTCCGTCGTATGTTGGCGAAATGGCTAGTATATCAATTCGAGGATCCTTGGCCCTGGTAATCGAGTTATCTTACGCGTCCGGTCTACTGATTTCCTACATTGTCGGATGGATAGCTAATTACGAGACGTTGGCCATAGTTTGCGCGACCATACCATTAATTACCGGAGTTCTGATGATCTCAATACCAGAATCTCCTCATTACCTGATGATGATTGGCAAACCGGAAGAAGCGGCTAAATCTTTGAGAAAACTGAGAACTTGTGACGATTTGACATTTGAAAAGGAGCTTGAAATCGTTCGGAAGTCCGTCACGGAAGAAAAGTGAATACAACCATAATATTATTGCTACGTTGATAAACGACGACCTGTATATATTGGTATTAAATTTATCTTCGATAGTATTACAATTTTGTAAAAAAATTACGATCATTCAATTTTTTGAACGTATTCGTTTATTATTCATACAAATGTGTTTTAAAGGTATGTACTTTTATCATGAACGAAACACAAAATTAACAATCATTCAGATACACTTATTTATATCGCATAATATACTTATAATAACCTACATAATATAATAGTAATTATATATATTATTATAAAAATAGACAGTTGTGTACTATCGTATATTATAACTGTGCTTTTCATTTTATCCAGATGCAAAGGACGATTGACAGACCTGTTGCACAGAGACCGCGTCCCACTGATCATTGTCCTGACATTGGCCGTATTGCAAATGGCCTGCGGTGCAAGCGTAATGGAAGCATACGCCTCGTCCATGTTGTGTGACACGGGGCTGTCGCCAAACGCCAGTGCCGTGATATTCGGCGTGTTCATAATTGTCGCTTGCGTGCCGTTCGCGCTCACCGTGGACAAGTACGGCAGGCGACCATTGTTCATGGCGTCCACCATTGGCACCACGCTTTGTCACGTATTCATAGCCGTGTTGTTATCGATGCAACTGCAGCAGGATGACTACCAACCTGTGGACAAAACGATTGGCTGGCTACTATTGGTCGGCATTTGCGGCGCCGAATTCTTCATTAACATCGGGCTGATGCCACTGCTTTCTGTCGTCCAGTGTGAATACTTCCCGTCGGACACCCGCGGTCTAGCCAACTCTGCGATTGTGTTCACTGTAACGTTGGCGTCCACCATCATGTTGAAAATATACCAACCGATCGTCGACGCGTACGGAAAACGGGCCAACTTCATTGTATTCGCGGTGGCCACATTCTTCGGTGGACTGTTCTGTTATTACTGGGTTCCGGAAACTAAGGGCAAGTCGTTTTTGCAGATTCAAACGGATTTCGAAACGTATGCGTGGCGTACTGAAAAGAACAAACGTCGACACTACGAACACATATAGTTACGATAGGGACACGACCGTATAGTTAGTATCCTTATCATATCATTCTGCAATCATATTTTATAGAACATTTGATGAATGAGATTATTTCCAAGACAATGACTATTTGTAGGCCCTCTATCAAACAGCTGATTGATCTTTTACAGCTAATTACTGTATAAAATCATATACAGAATACAAATGGTCTTTTGAAAATAATCACATGGTGACATGAATCATTATTATTCATATTGATCACCTTTCTAAATTGTAGTCTATACTCACGTATTTTTACTTATTTTACGTTCATGTTATGGCACTCGTGATTGTGATATTTCGTGCACGTATGAGCATTGAACAAGGTCAGAAATAGAGGAGGGCAGCTTTGGGGTTGTAGCCTATTCGTACAAAAATTTTAGGAAATACATAAAGTTATAATACGTGATAATGATAGTGATAAGTAGTATATAAATTACTAGAATTGGGAATAACATAACTGTAGTGGTCGATAATTGGGTCACACAAGGGGATACAATTCTTTTACATTTTTTGTTAACACTATCCATTCTAACCATCCTTAGTCTTTTTAAGCCCAAAATAATGCATCCCTCATGAACTCTATATTTAAATTAGCACTTTATTAAAAGTTGTAATTTTTATTACTTAACTATAAAGCAACGTGATTAAATTTTTATATTTTTTAAATCTCCATATGTTCTAAAATAATTTACGGAGCCTAACTATGTAAACACGTACTTATGTGGGGAGTGAAGTATTCTTTAATGTACAAAAATATTAAACTCCATTAAATATCTTGGTATTGTTCAACTCATTTCGACCACTGCATATTATAGAATGAATTTGAATATTTTTTATTTAATTAATTTAGAGTTATTAAAATTCATTATTTATATGTAATGTTTGATTAACATTTTTTATATTATGTATACATATAAAGAAATAGGGTCCATAAACTCCATTTTTGTATTTTTATAATGATCTCAATAAAACCAAAAAATACAAAATTGTTTAAATTGCTACATACAAATTTAAATGAATTCCAATAAGACTGTTTAAGAATTGTACAAGCAAAAAATCACTAATTTTCTAAAACTGTACCTTTAATAATAAAAAAAAAATATAACAAAAGACGCGTCAGAGACTTGTAAACTATAAGAAATTTATAAAAAATTTAATTAAATTCAAAGAAAACTTTATAAATTATTAACTAAATGTTATCTCTACTAAATATTAATAAGTTGTCAATATATTATTAATTATTGTATAAGTAGGTACTCTAAGTTTCTTTTTAAGAACTTTCTTAGTCGTTAGCAAAGTCTTATTTTAATTAGTCTTATGTTAATTTAGTCATTCACTGGGTTCACTATATTAGTTGATTTGCCCAAACACCACAAGTAGACAAAAACAACCGGTAATAGGATATTAACTCCGATTTTGAAATAAATATTTACTATAATTAGTTACAAATTAAAGAAGTAGTTACCATTAATATGTACCTTCCAAATAATTTGACTATTTAAATAAATATAAAATAAATATTAATAAGTTTATAAACTTAATTTAATTACTAATAAGTAAAAAATAGTTTTTATTCACCTTTGTGTAATTTTCGTACCTATGTGAAGCGTGGGACCTAGACACCTGGTACCTAGTCACATCTCGGCCCCCCAATCGTAGGGTTGGTCAAGAGTACACATTGTATTATTAATAAATATTGTAAAAATCTTTTTTAGAGAAAACGAAAATAAATTTTAATTGTTGTATATTGTAATCAAAATAATTTAACTTAATTTTTATAATTAATTGTATTATTAAAATAAACTAAAATAAAGCAATATACATATTATGTTAAATATTATATTATAATGCGTTTTTATTATAACTCCAAAAATAGAATTACTTTTAATAAAGTAAAGGAAAATTGAAAGAAAGTCATTGAAAACATATTGCCTATGTAATTCTTATATTATAGGTCATATTATTTTAAAAAAATATGTAATTATTCGAATTCTAATCAATCACATTATATAAATATTTATTATATATTATATAATTTAATGCATTTGATGCACGCTCTGCAGCGTCTAAGGTTTCTTATATCGCATCCGGTACGTAGACGATGACTGTCATTCCAGCGGAAGTCCAGACTCCTCAAACTGTTGATCAGTGCTCAGTCTGGACCGGTTTGCGCGAAATGTCGCACAGGTGTCGATAAACTAACCCTAAGTGAGGCGGCGGTTGACTGATATTATCGCAAATTCACAACGTCGATACGCGTGAAATGTGTTATTCAAATACGAAATACCATTCGATCGCGGACCACGTCCATATCTTACAGTATAGTGAGCAAAAAATATTTTCCTACATCCGATTTATTCGATTTTTCGTCAGACTATAGAACGTTATATGAACGTGACTTAATATAATATAGGTTATCAATTATCAATAATGGAAAGGTCAATTTATAGAGTGAAGAAAATTATTCCGAATGATAGAGTCGTTCTATCTCAAAATGTTATCATTAATATAAAATATAATTAAAGTATAAAAAATACGTAAGCTAAACAAATTAAATCGGTTATAATAATCCAGTTACGAATATGAAAAAACAATACCTACTACGCATATTCGTAAAAAACATCAATATTTTTATTTTTATTTTTATCTTTATTTAAATTAATAGAAAATGTCTATATCACCCACAGGTATTTCCAAACAACTATCTTCTTGTTTCGTAGGTAAGCATATCCTTAATTTTAATTGGTCGATTAATTAATTATAAGGCATATTTTTCATTAGTATTGATGGTTTGTTTTTAATACGAGTATATTAATATAATCTATGATATAATAATATAATAATATTTCTATGTAATAAAATTAGTGTCCATGCCACTTTTGATGGCCGGAACAGCATTGGGATGGTCTTCGCCCATGATACAATATGTAGCGAGTGGTACATCACCAGTTTATCTGAATTCGGCACAAGAATCTTGGATGGTGACTTTACTTGACATCGGAAATGTATTAATATCAATACCAGCTGGTATATTAATGGACCGAATAGGAAGAAAAAAGTCCATTTGCATGACAATACCAATATCATTAGCTGGCTGGATACTAATATTAACAGCCCGACAGGTAAAATTACAATACTGTTCGACATTTTACTTTTAACGCTAAAAACAAATTACCAACCACATGATTATACCTATCCCGCGTGATATAATTATGGCTGGCAGGGGGGGGAGGTTATATCTTTCTTAGATTTTACTGGAGGACAGGGCTGAATCAAAACGGGGGGCTCGGGGGGCTGTAGCCCCGGACCTCAGGTTGAAAGGGGCCACATTGACTCTTTTTTATTACATATAAAAACATATTTTTACTGACATATATTTCTATAATCATATAGATGTTTTTAGTTTTTCCATTATAGTACTTATATTCGCAACTGTTAAGTTAATAATGAATGGTCTGATGAAGAAAAAATAAACGTAAAATTATTCGAACATATTTAGATGGTAATACAGGTCAAGATAGGTTAAAAGATAGAGATAAATTTATAGTCTATAAATAAAATATTAATAATAAATTTCGTTGTATGATAAGTAAATTAAGACTGACACTATCAATACTTTACATCGAGTGTGATTTGACAAAAAACATCTCATTTGATGAAGTTATAAACAAATTTGCAGAAGAAAAATCACGAAAAATAAATTTTAAATCATGATTGAACATTAATTTATAATAAAATTAAAACAATATAATATTTAAAGTCTGAGGGGAGCGAGGAATGTATTGTTTCTACAAAGATGTTTTTTTTTTATGTATTAAAACATTTTTTCAGGTAGAAATAATGGTTCGATTACCACAAATAGGGTATACTTTCGGTAGCAAATCGTATCATCTTTGTACTTTATAAATACATTTTATGACTTTTACTTTTACGCTCATTTTACGAATTTCTCAAAAGTTTTTTCTTAGGAGAAGAAAAACTACCAAAAAATTGGCAAAATTACGATTTCCGTAATTTTTAATTCTTTATTTCGTGATAATTAATTAATTAATTTTTGATCGTAGGGACTTAAAATTTTTTTTAGTACTACCATTGATAATATATATATATGTGTGCTAAAATTTTGGAACGGATTAGTTAATTATTTGGTTAAATAAAGAGCTTTGAACTTTTTTCCAAAAAAAATTAATATAAACTACAATTTTGGATTTATCGGTTTTGAAAATTTTATAGAAGCCTAATTATATATTACTTAATCTTTTAACAAAATATTTTAAAAATCGTGACTGACAATTTTTATCATGAAATGATAATTCCTTGAATATTGATCGTAGAGATTTGAAATTTATTTTGAATATTTACATATGTAATTTACAATCGAGGTAATATTTTGGAATGGATTATTAGTATAATATGTTTTAATATATTGAGATTCGCTCAGAATCATATTTTCTAATGCAATATCATTGCATTAAAATCTTAATAATTATAATCAACCACTAACTTTTCCGAAAACCGAGAATCGATTGAATCTAAATTGATGTTCCCTCTTTTTTATACTTTATAATTTTTTTAATTTTCGACTAAGATTAAATATTAAGTAATGTAATCATTTGTTTAAAAAAAACTATTATACTTATTAACTTACATAACTTGTAATACAAACTACTAAATCTAAATTAAAAAAAAATAAATATTGTTTTGGGTTTATGGCCCTCACTGAGGGTATATAGCCCCCCTTAAATTATAACCGTAATCCGTCCCTGCTGGAGAACAAATATATTCTATACTATTAAATACTGCTTCACGTGAGAGATCATTTTGTTTGAACGTTTAAAAATTTGTTTATGAAAATATATAGGTGAAGAATATCCAAGTGACTAAACATAATATTTACGGATCTTGCATAATATTTCATTAAATATAGTAAATATTACCTATTGATGAATTTATTGTTAATAAAGTTTAGGGGAATAGAAAACTATATAATAAATATAATTGTAGTAATACTAGTTGAATATAATTTACCATAATAAATTAGATTACAAAATACTTATATTTTTTTCCCAATTAAATAAATTAAAATAATTAATTAATAATTCAAATCAAAAATTAATTTGTTTTTGTTTAAATAAATATCATTAAAATATACTAACAAAATATAGCGTCTAAAACATATTCTTAATAAACTTGCGATTATTGTAAATGAAATTATAAATGTTCATAAAAATTTAAAACTGTTTTAAGGTAATGAGAGCGAGAAAATTTTTTTATCTACCAAATGATATTTCTACTTGTTATTCTTATATCATATAGGAGTGGCCCTTGTATGTTGCTCGATTCCTGCATGGCAGTGCGATGGCGATTTCATTGATTGTTTGTCCGTCGTATGTAGGCGAGATGGCAAGCATATCAATTCGAGGATCCTTGGCCCTGGTAATCGAGTTATCTTACGCGTCCGGTCTACTGATTTCCTACATTGTCGGATGGATAGCTAATTACGAGACGTTGGCCATAGTTTGCGCGACCATACCATTAATTACCGGAGTTCTGATGATCTCAATACCAGAATCTCCTCATTACCTGTTGATGATCGGCAAACCGGAAGAAGCGGCTAAATCTTTGAGAAAGCTGAGAACTTGTGACGATTTGACATTTGAAAAGGAGCTTGAAATCGTTCGGAAGTCCGTCACGGAAGAAAAGTGAATACAACCATAATATTATTGCTACGTTGATAAACGACGACCTGTATATATTGGTATTAAATTTATCTTCGATAGTATTATAATTTTGTAAAACATTCAATTTTTTGAACGTATTCATTTATTATTTATACAAATGTATTTTAAAGGTATGTACTTTTATCATGAACGAAACACAAAATTAACAATCATTCAGATACACTTATTTATATCGCATAATATACTTATAATAACCTACATAATATAATAGTAATTATATATATTATTATAAAAATAGACAGTTGTGTACTATCGTATATTATAACTGTACTTTTCATCTTATCCAGATGCAAAGGACGATTAACAGACCTGTTGCACAGGGACCGCGTCCCACTGATCATTGTCCTGACGTTGGCCGTACTGCAAAATGCCTGCGGCGCAAGTGTGTTGGAGGCATACGCCTCGTCCGTATTGTCTGACGCGGGGCTGTCGCCAAACGCTAGTGCGGTGATATTCGGCGTATTTATAATTGTCGCTTGCGTGCCGTTCGCGCTCACCGTGGATAAGTACGGCAGACGACCATTGTTCATGGCGTCCACCATTGGCACCACGCTTTGTCACGTATTCATAGCCGTGTTGTTATCGATGCAACTGCAGCAGGATAACTACCAACCTGTGGACAAAACGATTGGCTGGCTGCTGTTGGTCGGCATTTGTGGTGCCGAATTCTTCATTAACATCGGGCTGATACCACTGCTTTCTGTCGTCCAGTGTGAATACTTCCCGTCGGACACCCGCGGTCTGGCCAACTCTGCGATTGTGTTCACTGTAACGTTGGCGTCCACCATCATGTTGAAAATATACCAACCGATCGTCGACGCGTACGGAAAACGGGTCAACTTCATTATATTCGCGGTGGCCACATTCTTCGGTGGACTGTTTTGCTACTTTTGGGTGCCGGAAACTAAGGGCAAGTCATTCTTAGAAATTCAAACAGATTTTGAAACATACGCGTGGCGTAATAAAAAGAACAAACGTCGACACTACGAAAACATTTAGGTTAGGATAGAGGCACGACCGTATAATTAGTATGCTTGTTATATTACCACTATGCAATCATATTTTATAGAACATTTTAAAAACTATAATATTTAGAGGAAAAAAAAATCTATTTGTACTCTACACACAGAAATATTTGAATTTTATTCAATTGTTTCTTCTATATACTATTTAAAATCATAATTAAGTAGAAATTGAAAGGTTTTTTTTAAAATAATCACACCGTTACATAAATCAATGTTGTTACCATAAATAATAGATAACTTTCCTTTATTTTAATACACTGTACAAACTTTTACTTATGTAATTTGCATAGTATGGCACTCGAAATTGTGATATGTTAAACACGTATGAGCATAGGCATAAACAGGGGAGAAGTCTTTGAGATTATATTCTCTTCACAAAACTTTAAAATATAAAATTGTTTAAATTACTACGCACAATTTAAAATAATATCCAATAAGACTGGCTAATATTTTTACAAACAAAAATCGCTAATTTACTGAAAAAGTACATTCAATAAAAAATAATGTCTAACAAATTACTTATATACTTATGAAACATTTTAATTTAATAAAATGCAAAGAAAACTTTATAAATTATAAGCCCAAATTATATCAAATATACAGTAATAAGTTGTCCGTTTAATTATTTTACAGGTTAATACACTCAATGCCGGCTCAAGAACTTAAGGAGTCTGGTACGAGACTTCTGTGAGGCCATAAGCAAAATCTGATTTTTGCTTTTTAATCTAATCATTCACTTGGTTTTTCGTTTTAGATGATTAGATACTTGTAGCAAACAATTAGACGAAGATGATTGTTAATTGTATAACAATTCCGATTTTGAAATAAAAATTGACACTTTTTTACTTACAATTTATGAATGATAAATCTGTGTACCAACCAGTACGTCACACTTCAATTCTTATTAGTAATAACTAATAAGTAATGCTTAGATTATAATAAGTCTGTAGAATTTTTCTTTCACTATTTCGTATTTCGTAGTTATACGTTTATGTATACCACATACCTCAATTAGTATTTTTAATTGGTACCAATGACCTGATATGAGATTAAATACTATTATACTTAATATTTTCTATAATCATTGGAAATTTAATTTTAACTTTATTATATATAGAAAACACATTTTCTATTCATATATTGTGTCAAATGTAAGTAAGTTAGATTAGTTTAGTTATTCACATGTAATACTATTATTATTTTTATTTATTTTGTTTTTGATATCTAACTTTTTTATAGTTAAAATATTACAAACTTTAGAAAAAATACATAATATATATTATTATTCCACGTGTATGAAAATTGTTTTGTTATAAAATGTTGATCGAATAATAACTTACGTAATACATACAATAAAATCATCAAATAAACAGTTTGCATTAATAAATGGCAATAGATATTGAATCATTACAATTAAAAGTTTTTAATTACAATTAACAAGCGTGAGCGATAAGTATTAAATTTATAATGCTCGATCAAAAAAATTATCATCAAATGAGTGAGACCAGAATAAAAAAATAACTAGTGAACACATCGCAGATTTTAATATTATTCTGGGACATTTTAGACAAAAACAGAGTCTGGAAAGTTTCTATTTCAACTGTAATAAAAAAATTATGAAAACAAACATTAGTATGTGATTTATTATTAGAGGAACTCGTTTTGTAACACGACCCTTCCCATTGGTCATTAGTATCACACTAACACTACAGTAGCAGTGATACTACAAATTAACATAACTATAAATTGAAAGGGGCATTTTCCAAATTATATTAAAAGTAAAAAAATACTTCCCAAATATTATTCATTATTGTAACGTTATTGACGTTATCGAAAATTACTAAATTTCTAATATAAGTCCTAATGAACTTTACTAAAATACTAAATAACAAATTAAAAACAAATGCCGTTTGTCAAAATACATTTAGCAATGTGCCAATGTATATAATACAAACATAAAATATTTTTTTTATAATTTATAAGTGCATTAAGAAATTAGGTATTTAAATTAAACATACAATTATATATGTAATAATAAATTATATTATAATGTACCTTTATCATTCGCCATAATGAAAAATTACGAAAAATAAATGGCAAATACAACTTTAAGACACACACTTGTATATTAATTTAATATTTATATGATCGATAATAAAATATAATATGATTGTTATAAGTTAAAACTAAATAATTTACAGTTAGAAAACTGTTTGTAACTAAATTAATATTTTACCATTAAATTAATTAAAATTTTATACAACTTTTCTGTTAAGCATTTAAAACTTTAAAATCGAATGAATATGTTCTAAACAAATATTAAATTTAAATCTTCTATAATATTTTATGAACTAACTACGGTTAAATATTATATCACTATATAAGAGTTTATGAAACAACTAACAATATTTACCTATACTATAGGTCCTATAGTCTATAGATAATAATATTATTATATTGTGAATAATATTGTTATTAATATGAAAAATATTAGTAATTACTAATTAATATATATTTTGATATAATCAGAAATGCGTATTACGTTAAATAAATTTGAGTACCTTTCTTGTAACATTTATTTCTAATAATATAATATATATTATTAATCTTAATATTTTCTATAATGCTATATATATATATAAATTTACGATTACATATTACATATATATTAATATTGAAATATAAAATCAAAAGAATCTTCAAGTTATTTTTTTTAATTAAAATAAATAATACATTTGTGTAGTTAAAACATTAAAAATATTAAAATGGTTGTTCACAATATTTAATATTTATATTGGTATCTTTATTTTGCAAATCAATCATTAGTTTAAAAACTTAATGTATAACTTAATCTTTATCACATCATTGCCATTTAATCTATTTATATCTGTATCATAACATTTTTGTGTATTCATTTTGAACAACATCCAAAAGGAAAATAAAATATAAATGAACTTAACTACCTTCATAATTCATGATATATAATATATTTAGTAATAATAATTTATAAAACATTATTTTAAAATTAAATCACCAATCCAGCAAAATAATATAAAATACTACTAACTTCCAAAGAGATTAAACATCTTTAGATTTTTATGCATTTGCACCTTATAAAACCTAGATAATCAGTTATAAATTCCAAATGTTTTCTTTTGATAACGTATATTTATCACTTTCTGTAGCAATTATTTCGATTTAAATAATAATCTTATGAAAATAATTTTCACTGAAATCTTTTAATCTCTTTAGTTTGTTAATACCCAATAGAATAATGGTTATGAATGAAAATTATAAGATAAAATAATAATTTATAATTACAAATTAATAGAATTCCATTAAAATATTTTTGGAAATGTATCCGAAAAAAATTCGTAATTAACATATTTTTTACAGGGAAATCTACATAAAATCCACTAATTTATCTTCTAGGTTAGACTTTATTTTATTAACCGACTTTATTTTACACGTTAACTATAATTTTGTGGCCAAATAACAGAAAATAATAATAGCAACATTAAATAAAAACTTGTTACAGATAATTTAAAGAAAATTAAATGCATAAACCAAGTGGTAGGAATGAAAATCATAGGAATGTAGATAAAAATTATTTTGAAAGTTAAACTGTTCAATCTTAAAACATTTATAGAATGATGATAAATGGTAATTGGTATTAATTTATTTCTGGTTCTATTATATATCTTCGTTGACCTAATATAGAACATTACTAAATACGTTCATTTAGAGATTTAAATAATATACAATTTTACAAAATGCCTGCCAAAGAGTTAAGTTTTTAAAATATATATTTAAATCAACAAAAAGGTTACATTTTACATTTTTTATAAGTTATCACAATCATCAGTAAGTAAATTTAATAATTTACTTTTTACTTTTTAAACATAATTTATATTTTTCACATATATATTAAAATGATAATATTATTTTCTTTCATAATAAATGTTTAATGTTAATTGATATACTTAAATACTTGTAGAAATTTTATAATATATATATATTATACTTAATACAGATACAATATAATTTATTTCGTCACAACACTACAAAGCATCATTGTCAATAACCATCTTTATATTTTAGAATATAAACCATTTTTTTAGAAACCTATTTACATAATATATACGTTACAATATTACATTATGCAAAATGTCTCCCAGTCTTAAAACCAATAACTCAAATATACTTCTTTTTCTTTTCTATAGTTCCCTGGCATGTGTAATATGAAATATTTTATATAATAAAAATAAAACATTATTATATTTCAAAGAAAGTCTTTAAATTATTACTTATTTAATTTGTATTTATAGCCATGTACCCTTTAATACATGATTCATATTTTTTACCAAGTTAGGTTTAATCTTTTAAACTATACATATTTTAGATTCTGAGCGAAGCATAAAATGTAATGGTTTTATAAAGATGTTTTTTTCAATAATGTTAAATAATTTTTGTTTATTAGTATTTATCATTTAACACTTGTAATATTAAAATTTCAAAATTTTAAATTCAAATTACTTTAACTAATTAATTAAATAAATATTATTTAATAAGTGTTAAATGTAAGTGGTGACTTATTAGATTATTAAACTAATTTAAGGTACAAAAGATAAAACACAAATGTACATTATTATGGTTTATGAGTACTAGTGTTGGAGATTATTTGAAATTATATTCGATTTAAAAAATTTAATTTTGAATTTAGTTAGTGTCAAAGCAATTTTTGCATAGTTAAAATATAATCATCTAATGTTTATCTAGATAAAAAATGAATTACCTTTAGCTTTACCTAGATAAAATTTAGTGTTGTTATTTTTATATGTATCCCTTTTTATATATAGATAGTTATCAGGTTCTAACACTGGTGCTACGTTCTACGTATCTATTATTATGTATTTTACATAATACATATATATAATATATTAATTCAGAGTTTTTACATTTTTTATTATAAATTGTGCATGACATGTCGATATTACAGTATTTATTTTAATAATATAATAAACACTCATTTTTGTTAATCTAATTATCATATCTATTTCATTTATTTGCTATGAACCAATGGTGTTTTCAAGAATTTGTCGGGAGGGGGGAAGTTAGTAGGAAGGTTAGTGCTAAATTATGGTTTATAAAATGTTCTTTTTTATAAGTGTAGGTAAATTAGTAACGTAAATATGTTTAAAAATGTTTATTTTGTGACTTTTAAATTACAGAATGATTATGATAAATAATTCAAAATCTTAACAGATTTTTATGTATTGAAATATGCATAGATTTATCAATGGTAAAACATTTAATATTATTTTCCTTCCTGGGAAAATATTGCACAAAATATAGATTAATTAATGAAAATTGTATTAAATTGTATGAAATATATTGACAATTAAAATTAATTTTCTTTCTTGACATGGTGTTTTTCTTAACAAAAACAATATTCAAACAAAAATATTTAATATTATATCAAATAAAATATAATACTATATTAATCTTTATTAAGATGTACGGCCAAATTGAACGCCGGAGTTTCCGTTAACAACGACAAATGTATACAATCAATAAAAATGTATAATGTCAATTAATCATTCGATAATTTAATTAATATTTTCTTACATGTTTTCGGAAATAATACAATTTAATTTTTTTCATCGTATAAGTAATATTAGAGAATTCATTCGTTCGTACGTTCGTTGCTGGTCGGCGGTCTGATTCGCGGGGCGAAGGTACACGGGTCGTCATTGAACCACAGTGCCGTACGTGCTTACGGCCGATGTCTCTTATTTTTTACTGTAGCGGTTTAAAAGCGCGTCACGTCGACCGAACGTCAGGGAATCGGACCCACCGTGTGCACTGCCGTCCGGATGATATTCAAGGCGGCTGACGTGCCGGTTCGATGGGACCGACAGACGGCTCGCGCGCGCCGAAAAACCCGTGCACCAGCAACTGTACGGTCAACGTGAAACTGATTCGATCCGCCACGGAGACTGGCGCGGTGCTCCGTGGGCCCGACCGTTCGGGAAATCTACCGCACGAGCTCTCGCCGGCCGTGCTCGCGTTGAAGAAGCCGTTGGACGCGTTCGTCGGCGTGCGGCTGTTCGGAACCATTGAAGGGGGTACCAACCATTCGGCAATCTCCACATGGTTAACATCGGCGATAATGTGTCCGGCGAGTATAGCGAAATCGAACACACAGTCGTGAAGAGTAAATAATATTTTAATGTTTTGTAAAACCAATTTTTTTTTTTTTTTACCTCCTCCTCCTTCTATGTATTATATCGTAAACGTATTTAGGCGTGGATGAGTGACGATTATTATAATTTTACATGTTGAAATGTTGATTTGAATACATTCAAAAGTTTTAAATATAAATATATGTATAATTTTGATTATTTTGAAATATTGACGTATCTGCTGTTATTCATTGTTAGAGGTAGCTATGGATTTTCAATATTATAAATAAGTTTTTATGAACATTCTTGTATGAAAATGACGTGGCTGATTGCGTATATTATACGCAAGAACATAATGTAAATAAAATATTCTGAATAACAAACTAACGCGTATTATAAATATAAAATTTACTATGTATAGCTAAAAGGTATCTATTAATAGAAGAGAACGGTCAAATTTTATAAACACTTTTTTTAAAAACAATCGAATTTATTCTATATATACTACCTATACTACCATTACCAAACGATTCACTCACATGTCCTATGATATACATCTTAAATTTTTCGATGTACACATAATTTTATCATCGATCACAATCCTTATCAACCTATTCTCCGTATCGTTATTTGATTGTCAATCGATCGATCGAATATACTAAATTATCCTTCTGCCGTTTACCGGTTTTAGGTGCGTTTTTACATATACATTTTACTTGTACACCATTGATTACATATACTTTATATTGCTTTTGAATGAGCGCAAAAAAATATTTCTTATAAATAAAAAACGTGTTCTGATCTTAAATGATCACGTTTGGACTACTGACCCTACTAATGTTTAAGACCCAAACATATTTTTTATCACTATCATCACAATGTTCTTTAATGACATATTTTCTGCGCCCCCTTTGGAAAAACCCAATTTATTGTATGTATAATTAAAGGTTATCAATACGATATTGTTAGTACTTAATTGCAATATTTTGTTATATTTCCACATGTTGCTCTACGCAGAATAAACACTTTGTAAAATAATTCATATTTTTTTTTTTTTTAATGTTTGATATAAAAAAATCCTAAATGTATTTCCGTCGAAAACAATATCATTAGTTTTCATAATTTATGCTGTCTATGTATAATATATACTACAATAATTAGACTAATGAAAATAATTAAAAATTATTAAATTATACGCTTGAATTTTCAAATATTATAAACAAAACATTTTTAAAATAAATTTGAATACGTCCTCTTTTTTTGTGATTTTTACTAACCATAAATCAACTATAAACATATATAACAAATACTAAAATTATGTATCCAAATAATTTATATATATATGTATTATGTAGTGATTTGTCATATATATTATAAATGTTATATTTAAGCGTATTTTCCAATTACATTTATTTGTTATTGTTGTTGTTGTTGTTGTTTTTTCTGTATCGTTAAACTTTAAGTATTTTTATTACAAACAATAAGAAAAACTTTTTTTTTACTTACATTCTTATTCTCAGTCAATATATAACCGACCAGAATTTATTTCAAATCTCCGAGACCTTTTGAGAAGTCAGCTTAGTTGTTTCAATCCATTGGAATGTTGCCAAAATCAAAATTTTACACTCCAAAGGGATAGCGTTTCACCTGGAAATCTGTACTCTCCTAAATCCCAACTGAGGAGTATAGTGCGGGCCAAATGACTTGGCAGAACAATTTGGTATAACTTACAATTCGCATTTCTATCCAACTAAACAAAACGAAAAACAATAAATAATTGCTCATCAATCATTAATAACTACGTTTACTGTGCCAAATATTAATCTTAATTTAAGAATAAATGTTTAATATTTGTTGATATAATATACAATATTAAACAATTTTATTATTTAGTATGTTAAGTGAAAAATATTTATTTATTTGGAATAAAAACATCAATAATTTCGATTTAATGTATTCATATTAAATTATTAAATTCACAGGCGAATATAGTTTTACAAAAACTAAGTAGGTATAAATATAAATTATTTTTATATCATATAGTAATTTGTAAACCCTTAAAATATAATTAAAAGTTATTTTTGTATGCCTTTGTTCTCTATTATATTATATATAGTACATGACAATTAATCAAAATTAAAAGTTTATTTTATGTTTTTTAATTAATTAATTAAAATTGTTATTATCTTGTAGATATAAGTTACAAAGCAGAAAAATAATACTTTTTTTTTAAATCGTATATTTATAATTATTATAACATTATCATTTTTCACAATAAAAATAATTTTATAATAAAATCAATTCAAGCATAATTATTTATTATGAATAAAACTATAGATTTCTCCGTTAAACTGAAATATTTAAAGTTATACGCATTTTAAGTGAACAATTTAAAATCTGCCGAATACAATTACACATGATACAATAATATTAAGATAACATAATCATACTCTGAAATTCAATAATATACTAATATCGTTTTTATTTAATATAATATACGAAATACCTAACAACTTAAAAGCGTAACAATATACACGATTTTACGATTTCTTATACGTTTTAAATTAAAACCTATTATAAATGATAAAAAATGTGTTGACTGTAAAGCAATAAGAAACAATAATATAAATATTAAGATTACTTAATTACATTAAATACATTATTTTATACCGTTATTTCCGAAAATATACGTTTACAATTACAATATATAAATATAATAAATGATACAATTAGTTGTCTATAGTAATTCACAATCAGCATTTTAATCAATTCAGATCAATCAACTATAATTTTACGGGAAATTCTAGAATATTACAAACTACAGTACACCTAACATTTGAAATTTAATAATTTAAATTTTAAATAAAAATGTTAAAATATGGACAATTTAAAGAAAAATAACAATAAAAAAATTTTTTAATTCGCATTGTACAAATTGGCATTTGTCATTCATCACAGCAATTCTCGTGATAGGTCATAGGTGTGTTTAGATGGATAAATTTTATACGATCGTTCTCCGAATATGAAATTACCTAATTTGAATATTTCGCAAGTTGGATCATTTATAATGTCAATTTATTTTCGTATACGTGCGCGCGCGCACTTGTTGAACTGTAAATCGAAAAATTGTATGGGGGAGAGGCGGTAAACAGCGAGAGTTTATAGTTAACTGTAGTAAATGACGCGCGCTGTTTGCGCTGTTTACGTAAGTATGAAAACATTGATAATGTTTTCGCGCCACCGTCTATTAACAATACGCATATTGTTTCGAAAATCTTTCATCTTAATCCTACGGTTCGGTCCGATACGAACGTGCGAAATTAAACGCAACGATCACAAATATTGATCAGCTGAATGTATTTGCACAGAACAATCGCCGGACGATGTATATCGCATATTATATTACATTATATGTGGACATCTGACGAAAATAGCAAATAAACTTTTGCGAATTTTGACGGCGAAATTCGGAAAACAAAATAATGCAATCCTACCGATTTCGTAACGTGATTTTCTAAACGCATAAAAATTCGTATTTAGAAATATTATATTTTAAGGTGTAGACGGCTACACTTATTGTTATACACGATCACGTCGTTACAAGAGTTTTATAGTTTTAGGTTATAATCTTACGAACGTAATATATTTATTACTTTAGTAAGTCTGCGATCCGGTTGAATCGATTTTCAAAATGAATTCATATCGTCAAACGGAATATAATAATATTATATAATCTCTCATAATACCTTATATTTACATTATGTACCTGCGTACATTTATTGTATTTATTTGCACATACAGTAATCCCATTAGATTTTTTATGAATTATATTATAAAAGATACGTACAAAAGACAATAATAAATATTAGATACAGAGAGCGTAAAATGTATATTTTTCGCTACGTAAATAATTGCGAGAGAGAAAAAGTAATTGTTTTTTATTTTGTGTATATACAGTAATAAACGGGGCCTTTTGTGTTTGCCATCCACATCCACTTTATAACATTGTGTGCGCAGTCACGTCAAATAAAGACGTAAATCCCACTTGTAAAATCGTTCATCAAAATTAAACCAACCCCATGTTTAATAATAATAAAAAAAAAAACAATGGACCTTCCAATAAAAAAACCAATTGAAAACGTGACGGATTATTTTTTTAAGCCAGAGTTTGAATTTAAAATAAATTTATACCTCAAATTTTGTTGAATTTATTTGTTTACACACAAATATATATTAATTTTGTATTCGTTCATAAATTTAGGTAATATAAATATTAAAAAATATTAATGAGAGGTATATGTTTTTTTTTTTTTTAATAAAAAGGTTTTATTATTATTATTATTATTAATTTTGTGTAGTTTACAAAAATTAATTTATATTAATATAACGTATTAACGTATTGATAATATGTCTATCAATATATTATGTCAATAAAAAAAAAAAAAATTCTATTAAATAAATATGTTTATAATTTAATAAACAGAGTTCTAAAAACTAAAATTATTTTTGACCAAAGCACTTATATCGGATTGATCAAGTTAAATAAAGCACAAATATAATGATACTGTACTTATAGTCAAAACATACAAATTTGTGGTTTAAGTGTATAAGTATAACTATATAATGTACATAGATAATAAGAGTAAAAAATAAATAATAATGATATAATTAATCCATTACACTTGAAACATATTCTAATAGTATATGTGTGCAATGGCATAGCCAGGAAGGGTTTTAGGTGTTTAAATCTCCCCTGCAATTGAAATTTTTTATAATTATGTTTAAACCTAATATGTATTATAAATCATAAAATTGTATACTTCGTTAATTCTACTGTAAAAATAATGATATTTTTTATCATCCCGTTAAAAAATGCATGATAATAGATATAGTAAATTATCATTTATCGTTATCATAAGCACGATATTATGAATATATTTTTTTATCTATATACACAAACAAACCTAGTTTTTGAATGGCTCAATAATAGTACGTATATCTAAACGTTGAGCAAAAAACAATAAAAAAATCTGTAAAAAATTAATAGTTTAATTTATACTACAACCTCCCCTCCCCCTATTGCATAATTCTTGCTGCGCTGCTGTATGTGTGTGTGAGTGTAGATCGAAAACTATAAAAAAAAATCTGATATGTTTCAATATAAAGCAATTGTAAACATTTATACGATATAATATGTCAATTATATATCCAATTTTTAATATTTCGCTATAGTAACATACTGACATTAGAAATTATGACAATATGTAAATAAAATATATTATACTATTATTATTATATTATATATGTTACTCTCGGTAATCATACAGTATTAAATACATGATACATCTTAAAATGAAGTCTGTACAAAATATAATATGATTTTAAGTATATATATACCTACCGAATCAAATGTTGGCATATTTTTTATATATGTATAAAAAATAAAATAAATATTAAAAAATTTTACATTTTAATTGATAAAACACCATTATAATAATTTACGTTTGTTAAATTTAAATTATGCCCCAAGACGCAAGACCCATACAAAAGGGTAATTTCATAGTTTTTGGTTTTCTTACTCAAAAAACAAATGTATTGTACTTTTGTACCTATTGGAAGTATAATACTCTTTCAGCTATAATAAAGGCAATTAATCCTATTAATAGTTCGTTAATTAGTTTATAAAAAATAATGAAAGTTTAAAACTTTTCAAAAATATTATTTTTAAGTCAGAATTTGTTCAGACCAGCCATTTCTTACGATAGGCATATTTAATAGATTTATTGCAACTTTGGCTACACAAAAATAATTTATGGCTTCAAAAAAAATTAACATGCTTTCTTTCTAATTAGAACAAAATACAAAATATTTAATATTCAGTCACACAAGAATAAATTAAAAATGTTTTGCACGGTGCAGATGGAGAAGGTTTTAAGCTTCTAATTAAATATTGATTGTTTTATTAATTTAGTTATACAAATTTTAATTAAGCCTTATAATATATAATAATATATAGGCATGAAATTATATTGAAATATACATATATTAAAATTATACGATTAAACTAGCATTTAATTATATTTTTTTTTATACGATAAAAATTAAAGAATACGAGTATAATATTTTATTATAATATTAAATACCAATTTACGTTTTTCATATTTTTTTTTTTGTTTTTTGTTTTTTAACTAAACTTAAAAGATACAGTAATTAATACAATTACCTAACCTACTAAATTTATTTCATAGAATGGTTCTTTGTTTTCTCTAATAATACAAAAAATATTTCTATTTTGGATTAGTTATTGCCATATTGGTCCTCATTTTAATCATTACTTATATTTGTCATTCGTTCTTATCTTTAATATTGATAATAATTATCAAATTATCTAATATTATCCCGTTTTAATAAAATTGTATTCAATGCATTCATGTAGCTATTTTGCCTATACATTCAGCCGCGCAAATCACAAATTAAATTCATTTAATTAAATTGATAATATTTTTATTTTTATACAACTAACAAAATGTATTAATTAGCTTGTATTTTATTAACAAGGTTATTATAAAATATAAAACACAAATTATTTTTTTAGAAATTATTATAATTATATTATAACTATTAATCTTATATTAGTATAAGGGTTATGATTTTAACACACAAAAAAAACACTTAATATTTGTTGAATAATAATAACTAAAAATTGATAATTAATTATAGAATATAAATATTCATCAACAAAAATTAAAGATTAGAATTTATTTATAACTAAGGATTTAATTAAGTCAAGAAGCCCTCTACTAAACATTAACCTTTTATCCTTTTTGTCTTCTCTGTTTTCCTGTTATTTATGGGTTTAAGGTTTTCTTTTGACTTCGGGTAGTGAAGTTTCTCCAAGAAATGTTCATAATCAATTATCCTTTCATTAATCATTCAACCTACTACATTATAATTGTTTTTTCTTTACCCACACAAATAGGTTTTCTATTGATTTCATTATATTTTGATTAATAGTAATATTTTAGAGTAAATGGTATTTTATATGTAAAATCATTAAATTTGCATAGTATTTATGTAAACATATTTATGTTTACATAAATACTATGCCAATACATTACTTGTTTAACAATATCAAGTATTATACTTGAAGTATATGATTAAGCAAATATAATTATTAGTAGTTAAATTCATATACGATTAAAATATTATACTCAAAATAAAATTAAGTATTTTTAAAAGTATACTTATTTACCCTTTAAATAAAGATATAAAAAAACTCAGCTTCCTAATCTAATTATTGGTTAAATAAACTTTAAATAATATCAGAACAAAATGAAACCTTAATATTCAAGACTACGTTGTATATAAATTAAGTTGAAAGATTTATTGCAACTTTAAATTTAAATTGGAAAACAACTGACGATAAATAAATAAAAGTATAGATACAATAACATAATATCGTGCAGATGAGTCTTCATGTCCTAAAATAAGTAAATCTTTTATTACGTAAATTATAATAAATTATTAAATAAGAAACAATCTATCGAATTTCAATAATAAAATATTAAAATTAACATATACAATAGCTAAAATAAGTAGATTATCAAATTTTGTATTTTTAAGTAAAATATTTTTGAATTGAACATTTGAAAACAATTTATTATTTTATAACAATTATGAAATACACGAAATAAAATTGAAATGATTGATTAGTAAAAATGATTAGTACTGAACAATTTCATATCAGATAATGCTATTATTTTTACAATGGACAACAAATGAAAAAGCGTGCAAGCTTAATAATTAATGAAAGGGGTTACGTAGTAATTTATTGAACAAGCCATGTACAATAGTAGTATTATACAGTAGATATATAGTAGTAATATATTGTTATGTATAATAATACATACAATTATCTAATAAACATCTTTTAAATATTGGTCCATAAAAAGTATATTTTTCATGTTAAAATATTTGATTATTTAATATTTATACAAATGACACGTTTATAAAAATAATATCATAATAATGTGTCTACCTACTATGAATAAAATATTTATTGCATATTTTGCATTATTTTCAAATTGTATTTATACAGTAAAAATAATAATAATTTTCCATTTAGACTGCAATTCAGCAAAAATCACAATTATTATTATTGTTATTATTTATTTTATTTCGGTTTCATAATTAATTTATGGTACCTATTACTTCTAACGTTCCAATTGAACAAGCAAATATTTGTAAATTTTAATTTAATGGTTGTGCAAAATGCATATACGAGTAAATACGAATATATTCATGAGAACGTGCAATAGGTTAGGTTAGATGTAAATTTGTATGTTTATAAATTCGTATTCGATGCACATATATACATTATTCATAATATTAGCTAATATATATTGTTATTAAATTTATGTGATAAATGTCATTCTCGAACCCATTAAAGGTATATAATTTTACAAAAAAAAAAAAAATAATAATAATTACAACCATGAAACTGTGATATGCTTTAAACACGGTTTACTAAACTAAAAAAAATATTGTCTACCAGTTGTATACTTCATATGTCTCAAGGGAACGACTTACAACTGGACTAAGGCCGAATAAAATAGATACTAGGATAAAAAAAACTTTTCATCAGTTTTCGCACTTTTTAAATTCTCTTTTTTTTAAATCTTAATTTACGTTGTGTTTCTTTTATGTAGCCGCCGATCCCACGGGAATGACCCGCAGAAACGTGACAAACGAGATTCCGAGTTTTCACCCTAGTTGCAGTAAATTTTCTGATCCTGAATAAATTATAAGAATACTAAACAATATATAATTTTAATATGTAATTTGAAAATCAGATATTCTATTAATCCATTCGAGATTAACAATAAATTGCATATTATTTAATAATAAATCAAAATGTTTACTATTTATTTTAATATTGAAATATTGAAAAGTAATTCGATACCTAATGTACAGATAGTCGATATATTATATTGAATCAGGACAATATAATGTCAAAATTCTTATTAATTTAGTTTTTTGAAGAATGTAAAATAAAATGACCTTGAGTTTCTAGTTAAACACACGGTAATACACCTAGTAAGATTTCCCAGACAAATCAAAAATAATACAAATTTGAATTTTCATTTGCATTCACCGCAATTATCGGAAATTCAGAATATTTATTTTATATTTGCTTTACTTCGTTTTTACCGCGACACGATTTTTCATTATATCAGTACCGAATTATTTCCCACCCCCCTCGCGATATAAGCGAATTATGTGATATACAATTTTTATGGTTACGCGTGCAAGAGGTCGCTGCCATCCAGATATATAAATTACGTTTTAATGGGGTCGGCTCAACATTCGAATCTCCCGTTGTTATGTATAATGCGCTGTTTTGGAATTGCCAACGACATATCACAACGCCGTAACGAATTAAAGATTTTTTTTTTTTATAAAGAAAATTAATCCGAATAATAATATTCTGTGTTTTGTTCGCTGCAAACGAAAACATATATTGTATAATAAACGACTGCGCGTAAATTGAATAATATCGACCGAGTAAAAAAAAAAAAATTAATTAATTAATTAGTCTTGGAAAAAACATTTTTTCTGTAGGTACTGCTCGATAATCGCATTATGTACAGGAGGATTTTGATTTTCAAAATAATTAACAGCTCTTCTGGATTTACACGGGTCTCGCCGTCTCGGGTATACTCCTTAATTGAATCATATACCCAAACAGTTTTAGCTGTAAAACCTCCCCCCACCCGGTCGTTCTCCCCCGCTCCCGTGAAATTCCCGGCACTCTAATGACACGGTACAGGCAAAAGGTTGGTGGTTCATGAATCATGTTGACGTTTCAATGCGAAAACCAATAACAGCGTTGCTCGCATAATATCTTTATCATAAATTGGCCCAAAATACACAAGAATGAAAATTGAGATATCACACGAGCGTATATAATATGAGTATACCTACTCGCACAATATATTATAACGGATATAATAGATAAATCTATGAGGTGTGTAAAGAATGTATGCAAAATCGGGCCCGAGGTAAGAGATAAGGGTTTTTATTGGCAGCCACCAAGAAATATGGTATTATTCGTGTATAAGGCCATAGCAGGTAGACGTACAATTCCTCCGGGATTCTGAGGGAGATGGCGTTGTGGAAGTTTTCCATGCCTAAGGCCATTAGTGAATCACACTGGGGACTTCTAAAAACGAAACTTTTCGCCCCTGGAATTATTACTACTGCAGTGCATCCCGATGGTCGTTCGTTTATTGTTACTTTTAAAAAAAAAAAAAAAAAAAAAAAAAATGTTGCTGCTTACCATTTATTTATATTTTAGTTTTAATTCCGCATCCGCAACATTATACCTTTAGTTTTTTTTTTTTTTTGCCCGCAATCGTTAATACATCAGTTGACTAAAGTTTTAAATTGTAATAATACAATTACACAATATAAAGTTCATTTTACAGAATTAACTGTTGTATATTAATTTTTTACTTAGATACCTATAACTATACTATGTCAATCAGTTTTCTCAAAATTGAATTACTTGAATTTAATTAGTTCGGATGATATAATAATTTAATTTATAAGTTAATTATTATTTTTAATTATTAATTTTAAATTTAAACAAACCATATACAAAATATACTCTAATTAATTTAATGTTAATTGTAAACATTTAAAATTAATTAAGCATCGTATCAGTCTTATTTATTATACCTACCTTCGTATATACTCGTATTTTCAATTAATAAAATTTAAAAAAAGTTATTTTATATTATTTCTAAAATGTTTCCAACTATACATATTTATAATTTAACATAAAACATATTTAGCATGTCAAACACTATAAATAAAATATTATAATATACAAGACAATATGTATAAACAAAAATAGATAAATACAAAGACAAAAATACCTATTGTAGATTTGGAAAAAGCGTTTGATTAGCATTATTAGATCAGGTTAAATAGCAAAAATTACGGTGATCAGACAAACAATGAAATAATAGTGATTTATAAAATTTAATTCCATTAAAATTTTGAATAAGTTACAAATTTTTAATTTGAAAATTAATAAATATTACAAAATGCCCATGCATGTATATTGACGTACATTTGCTTTCGTGTATAATATTTTATTAACTAACAAGTTATTTTATAAATAATAATCAAGTTTTTTAAAACTTTCATAGATAAAAAAATGCATTATTATCTTATGAGTTATGACACTTATGACATGTATTTTAACTAGTATATAACATTCTATAATATAATATACATATTTAAAATTTCGTAGTGTAATTTCCATTTGATTATGAAACCATTTCAATGTTGACAAAACGATCAATGACAAATAACTAATATAAAATTATTTTATATTTCACTTATATAAAAAACAAATTAATTTGACATTTATTAGTCATATTATTCATAATATTTTGGATAAATTTATAGATAATTATTTAATAATAATGTATATTATTTTAATATTAATTATGTAAATATCTACTATATATTATTAATTAGTAGGTAATAGTTATTATAAAGTCGTATAAATAATATAGCTTTGCATTATTGCATTTTGATTTGAAAACAAACACAATATATTGGATATTATTTGATTAGAAAAATAAAGGATCTTAATCAATACGAATTAAATTCTTAAAAATCTCTAATTATATAATCGCTTAATAATAGTTACAAAATTATAATTTGCTAATTTATATAGGTAATGTATATAATATCTATACTTACAACATTTGATAGTGGCGATTTACGTATATAACTGTACGGTATGAATTATGCAAAATTATTGTGTAAAATAATTATTACGTAGACAAGGTATACTTCAAAGTTAGATTTTCTTCGAACACGTCCTATTGTTTTGAAAGTAACTTTTATTATCAAATGTACAATTGTTATAAATTGTCGGCTGATAATATTATTATATGTGTAGATGTTTGGAAACAAAATCGAACCGATTTATCAAAGTATTATTGTTAATAACGTCGTCGACGAATATATAATAAATTTGTCGCGACTTTAAAATAATTACGGACACCATTACACCGATATTACGGTTGGTGTATTATTATTATCACAAGATAATAACAATATAATTCATGCGGCGTATCGCGAGAAGAAAATACGAAACGAACGGCGGACGAGCGAACGGCCGGTCGAGTTTCCCGGGCGGTAGCACGACACTGACTGCGTGCGCGCCCGCGGTTTTTCTCGCCCGCTGGGAAAAAAGCCTCAATAGGGGTTGTCGCGTTCCGGCGGCGCACGTAAGTTATTTTATACGCGCGCCCGCACGCTGCATATACTTGTAAAATATGTGTTTATCGTGTATACGTGTATTGATAAATATAGAATATTTTTATGATAATTGTATTATAATATTATTGTACGATAATATATTAAACAGAGTGTTCATCGTGTATTTGTGTTAAAAAAAAAAAAATGTGATATGTATTTTTTAACGTTTGATTCTGATCGGCATGTATACACCGTGTTCCACGAGCATTTATTACCTACAGCAATATCGCCTAAATTAATAAATATTTATCAAATGTGTTTTTTTTTTTTCAAATAATAAGTAATACGGGTTAGTAATAATTGATGTTAAGGATTAAAAAAAAATAAAATATTTTCTATTTTAAATCAATTTAGTATTATAAGACAACCAATTTAAATATGTCGAATTTAATTTGCTAATAAAATTAGATGTGTCTTTTAATTTATTGAAAAATGTATACTTAATTAATATAAGTGCTACATAATACTTTGTTGATTAATTATTTTTATTTATATTATCAATGTAAAGGAATTTGAACGCATTCATATTATAAACGAACACGATATTATGTTTTAGTAACTAAGGATAATATTACTAATTTTTTTAATAACGATTTATTGAAAAAAAAGTAGAATTCAACACATTCAAATATTCAAAAAATTCAACTTTTTAAATAGTTATCATTAATTATAATTAAAAATAATAATGCATCTTGAAATCTTGATATTTTTAAATTTTAAATTATATATTTACTTTTTTATGCGTATATTTTTAATGTGAAATATAACTTATATATTCATTAAACACATTTTTTAATTATATATATTAAAAACATTTATTTTATTATTTGCGTAAAATATTTAACACGCGATCTTTTATGATGTAAATTACATCCCTGTGGGTATGCATTATAATTTAAGCGGTCACTAATCGCAGCAAACTGTCGTAGTGATGTCTTGTAAGAATTTATTTCAAATATACATAAATTATTATAATTATTATTATTTAATGTTACAATATGTTAAATATATTGTAACTTGTTTTAGAATAATCATCTTTTAAAAATATTATAATTAATCATACCTAGGTAAACAATTTTTCAACATTTTGTAATTGAGAAAACTAAATATATAATATATATTTCAAATGTAAACACATAAACAATTTTAAGAATTAAAAATTTATTATTATAACATTTATTTTTTTATTATGTACACATGCAATAACGAAGGTATATTACTACTATTTATGATACCTACTCATCCTTTCAAATCTCCAGCGACAAAATATCACCACGGTTGAATTCGCCATAGTTATAATATTATTATGTACGATACCTATCCACTTAAACTAAATATATTTTATTGTACATTGAACCCCCATATATAGCCTACGTGGTTACCTATATACAGAGTAATTATTATTATGTCTTACTACACTAATAGGTATTTATTTATTTAACGCTAAGTGGCAATTTTACATATTTTACATCATAACATATTATGGTAATAATAAGATGTATGCGATATGAGCTAGATTAAATAGTATTAAGTACTCTTAAGATTGAATATTATAATTGAAATTTCTTTTAGATTCTGAGCCAAGAGAATTATGTATTGGTTTTACAAAATTTTATTTTTATAAAACATTTTTTTATGTAAAAACGATGGACTGATTATCATTAAAACGGTATGCTTTTGGTAAAATATTGCATCTACTTGGTACTTTATTTTTCTCATTTTTCGAATTTCTCAAAAGTTTTTCCTTATAATGAGAAAAAATACCATAAATTGGTCGAACAACTGAAAAATTCATGGAAACTGTGATTTTTACTAATTTGATTTTAAATACATTTTGGGATAACTCATGAAGTTTTGAACATAGGGACTTGTAATTTTTTTGGAGTATTCTCATATAGGTAGTTACACACGTAGTAAAATTTGGAACAAATTATTAGTATAATATATTGCACATCTGACTGAATTTCACTCAGAATCGTATTTTCGAATGCAATATCATTGTATTCAAATCTTATATATAATAAACCACTAATTTTTCTATAGGGATATAAGAAGAACGTCCGAAATTAATTTTGTCACTTTTTTATACATTCATTATTATAATAATATTGTATAGTATATATAAAATTTATCTAGATTTACCTACGTATAATAGTTTAATTTTATGAAAATAATAATAATGAAATATTTAATTATAACAATAATTAACCAACCAACACTATTAGTGTAGTAAAATGAAACAATCACGCTGTATACTACTACGATTTAATATTATTTAGTGTGAATATGAGATAAGTTATTATTTGTGCATGACAACACACTCTGCTTACACGGTTATCTACTTATACCTTATATAGGTATAGGTATTAAGTATAAGTATAAGTTGATATACAACTGCGAGTTTTTGCGACTACAAGTTTTTTTTGCAGCATTTAAAGTTATTTTGACCATTTACTATGCATTATAATAATATCCATCCGTGACCCTTTTAATGAGCGTTTATAGTTTTTCGTACCTCCGCAAAGTTTTGACGACAGTGGATTAATTTTGTTTTTAATTTAAAAAATGACATGTAAGCAACTATAGTTGTACCTACTCGTATATGAAATATACACAATACCAATGTGACTGGAATTATAAATATAATATATTATAGCTAATGATATGCCCACTGTGCCAATGCAGCTAATATTCTTAGTGATCCCGAGACAAATGGTGTATTCCGAAATAGTAAGTACATTATTAATTTATGCAGGTACCTACCTAGCACTAATATATACTTGGAAATAATTAATTTGATACATCCAACGAAAAAGGTAGTAACTCAATTTTTTTCGGTTTTGAGTTACGACTTGTAACACTACATTCTGATAAATGATTTTTTTCTTTGTCGATCACGAAAATGATCGTATTTCCAACTATCCCACGGAGATAGTAATAAATAATAAAATAAAAAAAATATAGAATAAGAAATTAACTTTGAATTTTATTTTGCTCCTCCTGAATAATTGACAAAATCGAGTTACTACCTTTTTCGTTGGATATATCGAATTGTTCAAAATTATTCTACATACTTTCTAATAATAATTAATCTATAATCTATGATAACAAAAACCATGTTATCACTTGATCATATTTTACAAAACAAATTTAGATAATTCATTCTAAATATGGAATTAAAGTACCTACCGTATATACATTAACCGCCAGTATAAATTTAATGTGGATACAATAAAAATGTGTTGTACGAATTTCTTATAAAAAAAAAACTATATAATAGATGGATTGTTTTTTTTTTTCGTTTATTTAGAGAATCCGCATGTTCTATCTACCCTGTCTATTTAATGGACAATAAAATTAAATAACTCGAATTATGACTTTTAGGTTAAACTTGGAGAATAAATATTTATTACCAAATTCAAAGAGAAGCATAATTTTCATATTTTGTAGTAAATGTCATATTATTTTGTAAAATATCATCCGATAAAGAAATTACAGCGTATTAAAAAAAAAAAAAAAAATCTTAATAAACTATAACTTCTTTGCCAGATGATATTTTACAAAATGGATTTGACATACCCTCCGAAATACGCTCCTCTTTAAATTAAGTAATAAATGGTTATGCTCTAAGTTAAACCTAAACGCTAAACGTCACAGTTTGAATTCTGCGTTGGTGTTATTTTGTTACGTTCGCCATTAAATAGACAAAGACAGCCTTATTGAAAAACATGCAAATATAACGTCCTCTCATGATATTTTTAAATTCAATTTAATGGTAATAAAACTTAAAATGAAAAAAGGAGGTATAGATTTTATCCCACTATAATTTTATATCAATATAAATTTCAGGCCCCATTTCACATTCATATTTCATTAGGAAACAACTTAGAGTAGTTTGTAGGAGTTACGTATATACATTACATTATTACAATGCGAATTTTTTTCAGTCACTTTCTAAACAACATAAGGAATAACTGATACGGTTGTTTGGGCAGAAACTCCCATATCTTATGCAGTCTTAACACTTAACCCATTTGTAAAAGAAAAGTTTAACTTTATGCTTCTAAATTCCAGCCCTTATCTAATTGGTGACAACTTAGAAAAATTCTTGGAATCGGCTAAAGCCAGACTATATAGCTACGGTATATCTACCGGTTAATTGAAAAACTTCACAGCCAGCCATTGAAAACTTTCAAACAATGTTAAGAGGGTATTAAAGCCTATATAATATTATTAAATGTGTCGTGGGGCTGTTATTCACGAACAACTATAATATAAGTATTGTTAATCCGGTCACTTTAATCTTAGACGTTAAAAACGAAACATATTATATAAGTAATAAGTAGGTAGTAGGTACTTTATTTTGAATTTTTTATACGGAACAAAATTTAATATTATCACGATGACACGCGTAATTCGTGATAGTTTGATGAATCTAAAAGAAAATAGGTAATTATATGCACTAGTCCGCTCGGTTATTGAATATATAATTGTTTGGTCACCATACACCGCTGTTGACATTTGCCGGATTGATCGTGTTCAAAATAGTTTTATGCGTTTTGCCGGTCATTTCCTGAACATCGCACATATACCATGTGATTATAGGCCAATAAGTCAAGCTTTGAGACTTGACCCTCTTTCAGTTAGGCGTCTTAATTTTGACATCGCTTTTGTTCAGCGTCTGATTGAAAGTCGTGTGTTGATGCCCCAAGGATTCTTGGTGGACTTAACTTTTGTATTCCCAGTAATACTAGGGGATTCATTGTAATTTTTATGTACCCTTTTATAAATCTAACTACTTCGTGAACCCCCTCATGAAGCCCCACTCGTTAGAATGATGTATAGTTCAAATAATTGTCATATTCATTACGGAGGCTTACATTTTTCAGAATATTAATATTTAAGTAGTCTATAACTTTTTATGTGTTTATCTGTTATCTACATATTTCTTGTTTGTTAATTTTGTAAAAGCCGTCTGGCGTTAATTAAAATAATAAATAAATAAAAATAAATATTAATAGTATAATTAAATCGCCTCTAACGAATGAATATGCAAATGACCATTTGGTATACCTAACTAACCTACATTTATTATTATTAATTTACAACTTAGCTATAAACAATCAATATCGTATTTTGGAGAGATGTCCTTTATGTCTGGACATCCCATTGAAAAAAATTATTTTTTTAAACTTATTTTTTCAGATTATTAGTATCTAACTGGCAGAGAGAAAGACCGCAGGAAAGATGGATTGATGGATAGATGGAAAAGAAAGTGTTATGAAGATACCTGGTGTGCTATGTGAATGGACGAGAGGTAGGAGATCGAGATCTATAAATCTAACATTCCAAATTGCAAAGTAATTTAACATTGTTGAGAAAAAAATTACTCTTTTGCAAAAATTTCAAAGTTTTATATTTAAACATAAAATCAATTTAAAAGTTTTATACTGAATTGATTATCATGAAACAAAATATTCAAAATCGAGTTCGTTAAAATTATAGTTTCCGTATATAAATTGATTATAATATCTTAAAATTGTAATTAGATACCTAATGTGAAAACAACAATTGCATTTTTTATTTTTATTAAGTACATACCCAATCAAACATTTTTTTTTTTTATGTGATAATAAAAGAAGTGAATAATATAAGAATTATTAAAATTAGATTTTATAAATATGTGATAGACATGTATATCAAAAGTTTAAATTACTTTAAGAAAAAGGACATTCATTTGTAAACGTTTACATTATTTGTGTATTTTAATCATAAAAGATGTTACATTGTTGTAAATTATTTTTATTGTTTGAGATTGATAACGTTTACTGATAAAAACCACGATAATAATATAAAACAGATAACAATGTAATGTTAAAATATTTAATTAATTTTAAAAACAACACGGTTGAATGTTACTTGTTTATAGGTCTTTTTCAAATTTGAAATTTGAAACTAAGTTGTAGGTATTAAATAGTATTAATAAGAGAATAAAATTATTTAAATTGTATTGTTTTTAGTTCTAGAAAATTACAATAATTAGTTTCCGTTATATTAGATGATGGAAAACAAAATAATTTGTGTGCCAGGTAAAATCAGAACAATTTGTAAAAATTATCATAGTTTTATATTAACTTAATATAATTTCCATTAAATATAAGTTTTAATTGTAATACATAAAAATGTATACATTTTTAACAATATCCATCATTTTCTTTACTTACATCAATACTATATTTATGAGGAAAGAATAGATATAACACTAACCAACTCCATCATCTCTTTTTTAATCTTTCTTTCCTTTACCAATTCTACTGTTTTTATACCTTTTTAACATTTAGGTATTTATTATAACAAGAGATATTTATTTTATACAGGTCAACGACTATGTCGACTAGATTCGACACATACGCCAGGTAAAGGAACATACAAAAGACAAGACTACATTTATTCTAGTTTAGCTGGTATAGTGAATGTAGACGATACAAAAAAAAGTCAGTAAATATGTACTAAATTCATTAAGACTATAAAAGCCACTAATAAAATATCCTTTAGATATCTGTAATAGAAGTTCGAAGTAAAGATCAAACTATTGTACCTGCACCAGGAGATATTGTAACAGCCATGGTAATATAATATTATTTAAGTAATTTAATCAAACTAATTATTTGTCTTTCAGGTCACTACATTAAACCAAGACATATGCAAATGTTTGATTACAAGCGTTTGTGGACATGAACTAAACGAAACCTATAGAAGTAGTTTAAGGAGACAAGATGTACGCACTAAAGAAATTGACAAAATTGATATGTTGCAATGTTTTAGACCAGGCGATATAATTTTGGCTAGAATCGTAAGCACCAATTAAAATTATTTTACATAATTACTGATAATTTTAACTTGGTTTTTGTTTTGTTTTCAAAGTTGCCAATGACTGAAGCTCATACTTTCAAATTGACTACTGCTGAAAACGAACTTGGTGTAGTCATAGCATGTAGTGAATTTGGTAAGCAATATTAGATGTCCTTTATTTATGTTTATCGTTTAACTAATATCATGTATATTCAGGACACTCAATGACTCCAATTAGTTGGACTGAAATGCAATGCACAAAAACAGGTGTAGTGGAATATCGAAAAGTTGCCAAAATTGGTCAAGACGATGTAGGAGAAAGAGTTTAAATAATATTTTTTAACATTCAAATTTTTCTGTGTAATTTAATAAATTGTTCATTAATTAATATTTTGTAAAATAAAATAAGTCAACTTAAAAAAAAAAAATATATTTAACAATTTGTAATACATTTTTATTCCAACACTATTAACAAAATAAAATAAGAAATATTATGTCAAGAATCTTGAGAAGACTTTTGATTTAATTTATTTATTTGAGAAAGCTTATAGAATTCTTGCAATTCTTCTTCAAATGATGCTTTTTCAGGACTGTGTGTTGTCACTACTTTTACAGGACGATTGTATCCATACCAATCAGTTAACCATTCATCATCTAAACAATTACAATATTATAAAAGAACTACTATTTATTTAAATTATGTCATATCCACAATTACCTAAATCATAGTAAGGAGTTTGAGCTTGTTTTCTTTCACCAAATCTAATATCCAACTGAACCTGGGTTTTATCATCATTCCCATGATTAATTGCACGATCAGCCTCTAATTTCTCAGAATATGTTACAAAAGCATAATAAACTCTAAAACTGTTAATTAAAAAAATTAATATTATAATTTTAATTTTACAAAATGCAATGTTTGTACTCTGGTTTTTTATGTAGTGTTAGAGATTGTATTTGGCCAAACATCTTAAACCGATTATATAAATAACGCTTTCCAAACCTAATTGGTATCTGCCCAACATATACTACTCTTTTCTGTCCATTATGCCTGCATAAGTTATAAAATAATGTCAAAAATAAAATTATTAGTATACATACTGTTGAAGTACATATTTTTACAATTGAATAATTATTACCTTGGAACAATGTTTCTTGTATTTTGACCATAATGTCCACCCTGTTGTGAATTATCAATTCTACGATTATAGTAATCATCTGAATTGGAAGATATAGATGAAGACGATGATCGACTTTTACTAGAATAGTCAGTCCTTAAAAATTAAATTAAATTAAATAAATACATGATTACACGAGTTAATTATTCAAACCTTGATGAATTGCGGTGAGATGAATATATTCTAGTTTGAGTATTTTTCTTTTTATATGTATCATCTTTTGGTAGATATTCTGAATCATCATGAATATCAGAATATTGTTTTTTATAAGTTTTATCACTGGACATAACAGAATCATCTGAAGTATTACCATTTTCTAAAAATAATTGATAAAATAATTTTTATAAACAATTTAGTAATATTATATGTGTATTACCAATGTTTTCTACTAAACTGCCCTTCATCAAACTTGAAGTCTTTGCTATTTCAGATGCTAAAATTAAAATACAATATTTATTATCATATGTGGTATATAGTCAATATTTCAGTTGTTTATAAAAGTTAATAAATAAATATAATATAGCTTAATAAATAAAAAATAACAAATAAATTATAACATACAATTATGGCTAACATTTTAATTAGATTATAAATAGAAATATAAAATTACCAAAAGATGATGGTAGAAGTTTTTTAATATACTCTATTTTCATACGCTTTTTTTGCAATTCTTGATCTGCATCACTGAATATTTCTTGAGCAATTTCAGTATTTATTTCTTCAATTTTTCTATTTTGTCCAACAAAGTGTTCAGCTGTGTTTCGGTCAAATTCCTTTATAACAGCTTCCAATTTACCATTATCTGTTGCAGTCTCTTCATTTGCATCTAAATTAAGTTATATATCTATATAATATATATATATTAAAATTAAATTAAATATTTATACAAATATTACCTGAACTCTTTAACAAACCCATTTTCCCTCTCTTAGCTCTAAATTCTTCCCATGAAATTTTCTTTTTTTCAGTTTCTAAATTTGTCTCATTTTTAATTGTATACATCTGAGAAACGACATCTTTTTTCAAAGAAGTTACATTCGGTACAATGTTCTCCTTTTTTATATTAATTTCTTTTTGAATTTCAATATTTGTGTTATTGTAATCAACAAAGCTATAATCACTTGGATGTTTTATTTCTTCTTTATGGACATAATTATGATTTTCTTCACCATTTATTATTTTTGTTTCAATAATTGTTTGTTCAATAGTATCATTGACTTCTTCAGGTTCACATTTTACATTAGTTGTTTTAACTTTCACTGGCATTTGGTTAATTCCAATATTTGTTTTATATAAATTGTTGTTCATAAAATTTTGAACATCACAATTTTTAGCATTTTTTGTAGATGTCATATAATTACCTCGACGCTTTATAATAAAGTTTTGTGGCAATAAAGTCAAAACATTATCTTTCATTTTTACAAAACTATGACTATCAATCATTGTTTTTGGTGACTTGTCAATTGAATATGGTTTTATTCCCATTAAAATATTTTGACCAAATGTTTTATTATCATCTTCAGGTTTACATTTTATAATAGGTATTTTATCATTAACATCTTCAGGTTCACATTTTATAATAGGTATTTTATTATTAACAGAAATTTGGTCAATACCTAGAACTTTTATTTTACAATTATTGTATCCAACATGTTCATTAATAGTTTCTTTAGAAGTTGTGTTAACACCTTGGCGTTTTGTAACAGCTTTATTTAGTATTGAAGGAAAAACATTTTTTATTTGCTTAACCTTATGACTATTAATTATATTTGATGAATTGTCAATGGAATGAGGCCTTTTATCTTGCACTTTAATAACATTTTGGTCAATGATATTATCGACATCTTTAGATTCACATTTTATAATAGGAATTTTATCATTAGCTGACATTTTGTCAATATTTATAACTTTTATTTTACAATTATTGTACATAACACGTTCAACATCATAATTTGTAGTTTTTAAATGTGATTTATTAATATCTTGTCGTTTTTTAATAGATTTATTTAATATTGAAGGTATAGCATTATCTTTTATTTTCTTAAACCTATGATTATCAATTATTGCATTTGATGAATCGTTAGTAGAATAAGGATGTTTAACTTGCATTTTAATAACATTTTGGTTAATGGTATTATTGACATTTTCAGGTTTACGTTTTATAATAGATATTTTATCATTAACTGACATTTGGTTAATATCTAGAACTTTTATTTTACAATTATTGTATGCAACATGTTCAACATCATAATTTGTAGTTTTTAAATTGGATTTATTAATGTCTTGTTGTTTTGTAATAGATTTATTTAATATTGAAGGAATAGCATTAACTTTGATTTTTTTACACTTATGACCATCAGTTATTGTACTTGATGAATTGTCAGTAGAATAAGGATGTTTAACTTGCATTTCACTTATGTTTTGGTTAATGATATCATCAACATCTTTAGGTTCATATTTTATAATAGGTATTTTATCAGTAGCTGACATTTGGTTAGTACCTAGAACTTCTAGTTTACAATTGTTGGATGCTACATTATCATCATAATTTGTAGTAGTTCTGTTAATGTCTTTACATGTTGTAATAGATTTATTTAGTATTGAAGGTTTATAATCATCTTTGATTTGCTTAAAACTATGACTATTCATTATTATATTTGATGAATTATCAGTGGAATAAGGATATTTTAATCCCATTTCGATATTTTGAATAATGGTACTATCATAAATATCTTCAGGTTCTTGTTTTATAAGAGTTATTGTATCATTAGGTGACATTAGATTTTTACCTAAATCTTCTGATTTACAAAAAGGATTATACATGGGGTGGTTCACATTATAAGACGTTTTTATATTAGTTCTATTATTTTTTGGAATTAAACTTGTTATTAATGTAGATGAAACATTATCTTTAGTGTTTACCGAACTTTGAAGCTTTGAAGTATCTTGTAAATAATCAATAGGATAATATGGTTCTACTTCCATGTCAATGTTTTCTTCTATAGTTTCATTGGTATCTTCAGGTTCACATTTTAAAATAAGTGATGTCGATGTTTGATTATTATCTAAATCTTCAGTTTCGCAAAAAGGATTAAGTATAAAATGATTAACATCATGATTCTCAGTATTTTTTATAAAAGTTCTATTAATTCCTTTTTTTGGAGCAAACATTTTTGATAATGAGGATGAAGAAACATTTTCTTCCGCATTTATCAAACTGTTAATATCAGAAGTATCTTGTGAATTATCAGCTGAATAACATGGATTTAATGATTCTTCTTTCTCTATTTTAATTTTTATTTGGCAGTCTTTGTTTTCTAAAATTGTATTTGTTATATTATAAAGAGTATTAAGGTAATGATTATTATTAAATATATTTACCATGAGTACTAAATAATTCTTGATCAAATAGTTCTGAAAAACTCATATCTCTATAGTCTTTTGGAAGTTCAAACCCTGGATCATATTGTGATAACCTAAAACATGTTTTATTATAAAAATATATATTTATATTATACACACATATTAGTGAAATTTTTTTTTTTTTATATGATATTTATAAAATAAATGTATTAATTAAAATATTGGAATTACTATTAAATATTATAACCTAACCACCCTTATTCACTGGACAGTTTTTTTAATAGCGCGCTATTTGGTCGGTCCATTAGTTCTCGTCGGAATCATTGCAGCAATCGCTAGTAGTAGCGGTTGCTGGTGACAATGCAATGTATGAGTATACATTATTTAAAAAATAATTAGTCGAATAATGTTACAGACTGCTCGCATTTTGCATTAATTCTGGTGACCGTGATATTAGTGATTGCATAAGATTCCGGCCAAATAGTGCACTGTCAAAAAACCTAATGCTGAACAATCTATAACATTTAAAATCAATGATTAGATAAAACTACTGAGGTAAGATATAATAGCTATATTATATAATATTGAAAACAAAAATTTAAATGTCCCAAGTGTTAATATTATTGCTATTAATACTGATATTATAAAATTTATCAATTTGATTACTAATATTGTTAAATAAAATATATTTTTATTCCATATAGTTTAAATAATCATTTACAAATATTGTTAAAAAACATTAAGATACAAATGTATAACTCATTTATTTCTAAGGTAATAATATAAATGATAATTAATCTCAATGGGTTATCCTTTTTTTACTGGTCATTCACAATTATACCTCATTTTATAAAAAAAAATACTTATAAATGTACTAGTTTTCAATTTTAATAAATGTTTTTAGTTTCATTCCCTCTAATTGGCTTAAATCCCATTAATATGCTAGTTTAAAAAAAGCATGTAATCATATTTAATTGTTATGTTCATATTTTACCAATAATAATATATATTTATATTTTTAATTGACTTCCAACTTACCTAATTATATTACATTTAAAATTATTAGTTTTAAATATTAAAAATCTTAACAAATAACTAAATTTTGGAGACTAATAACAAAGCATTAAATAATTGTGTCAAATAAAAAAAAAAAAATTATTTACTACTATAGTCACTACCACACATAATTATATTATTAAAAAAGCGGAAAGATCGATTCCGGAAGTTTCTCAGAAAAATTAGTGGTTTATTATAATTAAGATTGGAACACAATGATATTGTATTCAAAAAAATATGATTCTAAGCAAAACTCAGTCAGATATACAATATATTATTATACTGACAATTCATTACAAATTTTTGCCATGTGTGTAGACTATTAATGTGAATACTCAAAAAAAATCCCTACGTTCAAATATGCATAAATTATCATGAAACATTTAAAACTAATTTCGTCAAAATTACAATCTTCGTAAATTTAGCTATTTTTCTGTCATTTTTTTGGTATTTTTACTCTCCCAAAAAAAACCTTTGAGAAATTTGAAAAATGAATAACATAAAGTACTAAGCAGATGTAATTTTCAACCAAAAGTATTCCCTACTTGTGATAATCGGACCATTATTTCTAATCTAAAATATGTTTTCAGACTTTTAAAAACAAAAAAAATCAAACATCAATATAAAATATTAAACTTTGAAGGAGTTTAAAAACAAAAAATGACTTATGATTTTCAAAACTTTGACAAGATTATTTAAGAGTATGTCAAAAAACACACATCAAATTTTTACCTTAAAATTAATAATTAAAATATTTATATGTTACGTATTACAATAATATCAAAAAAAAAACACCATAATATTCAATTCTATAAGAAATTCATATTTTAGAAGTTTATAAAAAAAAAATTGTAACTTACTATTTTCAAAATATTTTGTGAACAAGTTAAGTAATATATGATTATACTTCTATAAAACGTTCAAACCGTTAAACCCAAAATTGTAGACAATACTAAAAATTTTTAGTTATTATTTGGTAGTTTCTCTTTTACTAAAAAAAAAACTTTTAAGAAATTCGAAAAATGATCTAATAAAGTACCAACTAAATGCAATTTTTTACTGAAAACATAACCTAATCGTGGTGTGGCAATGGGACCATTATTTCTACCCAAAAAAATATTTTCAGACTTAAAATATATAAAAATATCATAATATTCAATTCTACTAATGATTTAACTTTAAAAGCTTATAAAAAAAAATTGTAACTTACTATTTTCAAAATATTTTATGAACAAGTTAAGTAGTATATGATTATATTTCTATAAAATTTTCAAGTCGTTAAACCCAGAATTGCAGGTAAATATTTAACATTTTTAGATAATTTTCAAAGCTCTAAATTTAGTCAGAAAATCAACTAATCCATTTCAAAATTGTTTCCCTTATGTAGAACACCTATATTATGTAAATACTAAAAAAAATAACCAAAACCATAATTTTACCAATTTTCCATCATTTTTTGTCTATCAAGGAACAACTTTTAAAAATGAGCTAAATAATGTACCAACTAGATGAAATTTCTACTGAAAGTATACCCTGGTATGTGTACCCATTCGTGGTATTAAAACCATTATTCTCTAACCAAAAAAATGTTTTCTGACATCAAATAAAAATTATTATTGTAACACATTCTTTGCTTTGCTCAGAATATATAATATAATACCAACAAATTAATTAAACAAAAAATATATATATAATATAATTAATTATTATGTAATTATATGATAACCTATTACTTTTATTTAGAAAATTTAAAAAACAAATATTTAAATATTACATATACATTTAGGTAAATTCAATCAAATAATAAATCTAGATAACTTATGAGTAATATATCTAAGTTTATACAAACCTCATGTACTATTTTATTTATCATTACATGAGTTTACATAATCTTTATACTTGGATATCAATTAGAATAATAATTTAAAGTTCTAAATTAAAAATAATTATTAATGTAGTTATTAATCAAATTAGGAAAACAATAATATATCTATTATAATATGACCAAGAAAATAATAACTATCTAAATTATTCAGAATATAATTTGATTTAGTTAATTATATGCTTGTATTAAATAAACATATTATTAGTAATTGTATATGACATGCAAATTTTAAAAAACTGTATACATATTTAAGAATGTTTAATAGGTTATATATTTTTAAAATAAAAATATAAACCATTTTTTAAAATAAGATCATTGCTGTAGCATGTAATGAAGACAATTATTAATAAACATGGCTTCTACAAAATTATAATTTACATTGAATAATCAAAATCTAACTTACGATGAATAATATGAATCAAAAAAATAATCGAAGTTTGTTTGGTTATTCATCTCGTTTATCTAGAACAAATAAATAACATTGGGTTAAACATATTTAATTAATGTAAAACTAAATGAAAATAGATAACAATACCTCAGCCGTATCATAAGATGACGAATGATCGGTGAATGAAAGGCAGTCTGTTGATGGTAACCTATAACAGAAAAAATGTATAAATCTTGATGAATGAATAATCCAACGAACAATCTGAACTCACTCTAAAAAATCTGAATACATATTGGCGAATTTAAAACAATTAAGCGTTATAGCAAACCAAACTCGTTAAATGTCGTTTTTAATAATTTATATAAAGTATATAAAAACCGATTGTAATATAACAAAAACTACAATAGAAGATACTCTAACCGGAACGAGAAAAATTTACCTATAAAAAGAAACAAAATCAATGCAAAAAAACGTTATAAATCAATGAGTGAATGGAAAACAACTAATTGTAAAATTAGTAACAATATAAATTATATACAATTATAAATTATATTAGATGGTCGACTTGACTATTTTTAAACTACCGACTTACCTAACCTATAATGCCCAAAGGCCAAAAACGTACACCGACGTTTTCGGCCTGTCGTACCGACGTAGGATAATATTATGACAATATTAAAACAGGACGGTATCGACAACGGTAGTGGTTGCAATCGCAACAGAGACAAGTAATAATAATCGCGGTAAAGTAGAGGACACGCGAGTGACGCGAAGTTTATTCAACGAGGTCGTAACGGGCGCGATCAAGACGTTTATCCACAGCACCGAGAGTACAATAAACAATCAATGTTATACTGTAATATTATTATCGTTGCTAGAGTAAAAAAAAAAAAGAAAACAACCGTATTCGGTTTCGATGTATATAATTATATTTGTTTAGGAACTTAATATACCGATCGTGTGTGAGTGTTAATTTGTGTGGTGTGTACGTATCGCAATTACCGTACGGCCGTACATCCGCCAAGTGTCTTTGATGTAACTGATGTATAACGTGCATACGAACGACGATTGCGTATTGTTTTATCGTGAAGAGTGTAACGCGAGTGTTTTTATTTTGAAAAAAATTAAACAACACTCCTTCACACTACAATCATAGTAATACATAACGTTTTCGTACTAAATTAATAAATAGTAATAAATAGTACGGGGCGACGCGGCGTCGTCGACATTGGATTGGACTTGCGGTTGGGACAACCTCACGTGGTCACATGCTCCGTTATCACGTGATGAGCGTATATGAGCGTATACCTATTATCATGAATTCATGATACAGCCACAGACAATATGTTCTATGATATATAATATTTAATCGGGTATGATTACAGATAGATCCCGGTAACCACTTTGATAATAATTCTTCCAGGTTAAGAAAATCAAACAATGTAATCTTGAGTCATTTAATACTACAGTCATTTAAGTCCACAGCCATTTTAAAACCACGGTCTATATATATTATATTAAATATGATTTGAGATAATTATTATAATAATAAAAATTAAATAATAATGATATTATATAAAATAGAATTGTTTTGTCATGATATATATCTGAGATATTATGACGTTTAAAATTTCCAAATGGAGTTATGAAGATATATAAAAATAAAATATTGCCCATTATTATTAGACCTCAGGATCTAATGTTTTCATTATAACTATTATTTATAACTATAAATACTATGAATATGTTATTCTTATAACTTATATTATTTTATATTAAACTAGGTATATTTTACATTTTTACAGTATCTTTAAGATTTAAAAAATAATTTTAATTATAATTCAGCCCATAAGGCCATAAAATAATTATAACTGTTGTTTATTAGTTTATGCAATGTATAATATATAATATATTTTTAAATTTTTAATACCAACTTAATTCATAATAAGTATATATTTTTATTGAGTTATAAAAATTTTAGGTAGGTCGTAGGTACAAATATAGATGGCAAGTAGGTCATTAAACATTATTTAATAAATAATTAAAATAAAACCAATTAATATCTTATTGAGTATTAATTAAATATTAAAAAAATGTATTATCTCCAAAGACCAACTTAAATATATGTTAAATTATCTACATACAACAGAAATAAATATTTATAAATATAAATAATTTACGAGTAAAGTAATAATAAATATAGATAATATAAATTCTAAGGTAACTAAATTAGTTATTGTCAAGTTAAACAAGTAAAATATAGCCATATAAGTAATAATTAGGGCGAGGATTTAAATGCAAAATGCATTTTTTTCTGAATTTCCTAAAACATTGCTTTCCAAGCATTCATTTCCTACATCAGAAAATTTAAATTTAAATTTTTATTTTTAAGGCATTTTCACATATTTTATAAGAATTCATACAAATTTTGATTAAATTAACTCACCTCCCATACACTCCAAAAAATAATTTAAAAAATATTACCTATACATTTTTTGTTCATTTTATCTTAATATTAACTAGGTGAGGTACATGGTTAACAGCAGCTATATATTATTTTGTAAACTATCAGTTAATTAAATACAGTGCTTGAAATGGAGTTGACGTAAGGGGACAGAGTATCTCTTCTTTTTTTAAAAAAAAATATGCGTACTCCTTTTAATGTTTCGAAATCCCCATGAATGAAGTTGAATTTAATCATTACAAGGGATGCTACTTTTTCTTATAGTCTCATATACCCCCTTATTTTATTTTTCCAATTCAAGCACTCATTAAATCTATTGTGATGGCGCTTGATGAAGATGCTGTTACAATAGAAAATGTACAAAAATGAATGAACGATAATAGTCTGGAATTAAATTTAATATTTACCAAATCAAATTATGGAAATTTATCGAAATACATTACTACATTAGAATTATCTGGATTATTGTTAGCTGATAAAATTAACATTATTGTTCAAGCGCATAATGATATTGGAATAAATAATAGTATTCTCGGAAAAATTATAAAACAAAAAAATTGATACTGTAATAGAAAAAATACGGGATTTAAAACAATGAAATATATATCAAATATTTTGGAAGGAAAAGCAACTTCTCGAAACAGAACAATATCTGAAAAATTAACTGCTAATGACTTGGCTCATATAAAGTTTGCGCCTATGACTTCCATTGACGGTTCAATGAAGGTTTATAAGATACAAAACAACACTTTTAGAAGTTTTATATTTGAAAATATTAAACAACATTTAAAGGTCCAGTGTTATAAAACATTCACACATGTAATCTTAAATTGTATATTTTATTTCAGGTTAAAAGTTTTTCTAAAATCAACTAAGTTTAATTTTATATTTTCAATTTTTTTTATAATCTAAATAAATAAAACATATTTAGGACATTTTTTAATATTTTAAGAGCATTAAATTATGTTTTTCAAAGGAATTTTTCTTGTTTTTAGAGCATTTAAATCCACGCACTAGTAATAAACTAATAATTAACTAATAGTAAATAACTTGTATCTATAAATAGCTATATATTTTACATAGATTAGGGGAGTACCTATAATAATTTTGAATTAAAATTATTAAATTAAAATTATATATATCATGGCAATAATGAAATAGAAAATATTTTTTTACCATAATATTTGCAAGGGTAGGGGGACTTTTAGATCAAGTCTGCAATTTTATTTCGAGACAAGTAGATCCATAGTTGGGATCTCAATGACGCGAGTACTATTTGTCCGTATACTACTATACCATGAACATATATAATCTATATTATCACGTATCAAGAGATATATGGAACATGGAAGAAAATAAGCTGGCAGACCATTTTACTCTCGTTCGTTTAGATAAGTTATTACCACGGTAGTAGATAGTTAATCTATCTACAATCGTGGTTAATACAAACAATTATTACACGAGATTTCTACCTCCATGTTGTAATTGTGATTATTTTCAAAAAAATTTTTGAATAATTTGAAAAAATTCAAATTCTTAATCAGTACTTGATCGAGTTTACATTAAAATCTCTATTAAATTGAACTATAAAACTCATCTGTATGTGAATTTAATGAACAGTTTATCATAAGTTCTATATAATAAAATAAATTATCTATATTTTAAATAAACAAATAGTACATGGATAATATAGATAATAATATGAACAATTAAAAAAAAAAATATATATATATATAGTTAATTTGAAAGTTTTATTTCTCAACTCTTCATTATGTTGATATAAATATTGAACAAAATAATTGCAAATATAATTAAATGATTATTTGCAATCCACATCCCTGCAGATGATATATCTGAAATAAATAGTATTATACAATAATACAATATAATACAATGAATATATTAATTTAAACAAAATTAATTTTGAAAAACTCCATATTTACTTGATGCTATTTTTTTGCTGAATACTGGACAACCTTGATATGGGATTTTTAGTTTAATATTAGTTGGATAATAACCACTTATTTTTAATGTCTGTGAAGGTAATTGTCCAGTAGCTAAGAGTTTACTAAAATCTGATTCTAAATCATTAGCTATAGCTCCTAAATAAAATATTTAAAACATATAATTTAAAATAAATATACATTTAAGTTTAAAAATAATTTTAACCTAACCTTTAAAATGAACCAAATATTGAATACAAGCTCCATTGTGCAATATCTTAGTTTTTCTACTATCTACAGTTATCATCCAATCAGGAACACCCATCACACTTCTGACAGCTTCAAAAAAGTGTGTGGTTTCATACTTGGTAGTTTTTCTTACATTCACATATTTTATGATATCTTTATCATACTCAATATTAGCACATGCTAATTTTTCATAACCATTTTTTGCAAACACTACAATTGATCTACCAATTGCTGAAATATCTCCCTCTAAAATATAATATTAACTTGAATATATTTTTCTTTAATAAACCATTAGTATTTATATATTACCTAAAGGTAGATTTGGATCAGAAAACACCATTGAATGTGATCCAATATCAATATTACCCAAACGACCCGATATATCACCCACATAACATCTTAAAGGTTGTTCGGGTCCACACTCGTCTTCATATAGTTTTACCTAGTAATGGGTTAATTAAACTATTAAATTTTTTTAAATCATATTCTAAAACTAAAGCAGAAAATCTATAAAATAAAATACCATTTATTATTTATTATTTATAGCTAATTTTAAATAGTTTTACATTTAATGGATCAGCTAATTGAGTGTAATATGGATTCCAAATGTAACCAGCTGCAGTGCATCGTGTTCCGTGATCTTTAACTGTTGCATCAATACCAACTGAATTAACGTAAATTGCCCATTTATGATTCTTTGTCTACGAAATTAACATACAACAGATATGAAATATGCAGAAAAGTCTTAAAGAAAAATCTACAGAAATGTAAATATTAATATTGCTAAATTTACCATATTTCTATTGTAAGAGCCTGGATAATGTAAATTAACTTCAATTACAGTATCACTTTTACTTCCATCATTATAGACTAATTGAGTCTAAAAGTATACAAATAAATTAAATATATACATTATTAAATATCATACTTTAAGTAATACAAACCATTCGTATATAACCATAAAGAAAACCATTTGGATTATGAAAAGAAGCCATGGCTCTTATTTCTCGAGCTTCTGAAGGTGCATATCCTCTTTCAATCGTAGAACATACTAATCTATTATAAATCAGAATGTGTATTATTGTATTAAGTATATAAAATAAAATTGATATGTATATTATTAGAAGTATATATGATTACCTTTTTTTAGCAGGAATACCATGTATCATTACTGATCGACCTAAAAATACTAATTGACCAAATAATTGAGCATGTGTATCATTACCAGTTACAGACAATGTCCTAGCCCCATGTATTGAACCAAAACGTAAACTCCAATCACCATATCGTAAATTCTCGGTATCTTTACTATTCCATGGATCCCATATTTCATATAAATTTGAACTTTCACATGGTAAATCTAAACCGCCATCAACTGGATTCTATTATAACATAATAAGTAAATATTAAATAATAATTTCAAACATATTATTCTGAAAACTAATTTATAATTTAAAAATGACTTACAGAATAAACATAGTAATCATATCCACCTTGTATACCTTGTAGGTTTATTTCAAAATCAACAGGATCATATTCAGAAAGTTGGAATAATTCAATTTTGCCAGAAACAGAAACTGAGTCACTATTACTATACCAATCCTTTACTACTGCTTTTCGATGCCATACTTTTTCAATCCTATAATTAATACATAAAGTACAAATAGTTATTTACATATTTTAATTATATATATATAATACAATATGTAGATCACATAAACAGTAAATGTAATAAATGCTAATAAATATCCTCTTAAAATAAATTTAATTAAAAACTATTATTAGTTCAAAATTTAAATTACAAACATGCATGTTTTATTATTTTTCTACTTAATAAAATCCATTGTCCTAATTAATAGTACTTTTATTTATCATTTATACAAATGCATGCAAGTTTCATTCATTTTTAATACATCCACCATATTTTCTTGAATTATAAAATTACTTTGAACAAGCTAAACGTTCCCCACGAGCTTGTGGACCATGATCATCATAAATCACAAGTGATTTACCAATAATTGAATTTATTCCAAATAATGACATATATTCATCCACAAATATATGTCTACTTATACCTATTGAGTGTAATTTATTACCGGCTATTGACAAACTATTTAAACGAGAAGATAAATCACCTACACTGCAGTATTTAAGAGATTTACTGCATAAAGATGTCATATTATTTTTCACAACCTAATTTTAAAGATAATTAATAAATATAAAAAATATATTATTAATCGTAAATCAATAAACTAATACTTTGTGTGGGTCATATATAGGACCAGCACTTTTACATCGATCCATCCAATTGTAAAAGTCTTTACCCGGTGGTATTGTGTTTATAGACCACCTATGTTGATCTGAATCTTTGAGCGTAGTACCATCAGCATGAACTAAATTTTCAATAATCACTACAGTTTCAGTAGCACCAATATCTATTGGTTGTCGAAATACAATACGTCCCACCAAAGGATAACGGAAAATTGCTTCTGCTGTCAAATAAGCAATTTTGGTTTTAGAATTTGGACCAACAAATGGTATTAATGTACTACACGCCCATATTTCTTTATTTCTAAAGAATACAAATAATAAAATTAATTTTTGTAATAAAGTAAAAAAAAAATTATATTATTTACATGTATAAAACTAATGATCTATGAATAACACTATTGCTTCCAAATAAAGGTAAAAATATATCCCAATAAGAACTATCATAATTATATTTTCCACTTAGATCACCAATAGCATATTGATCTTGAGTTAGTCTTTCGGTTATAGCAGGAAACAATTTACCAGTAGGATTAAAAATATTACCAATACCCAAACAATTATTATTTAAATTTAATGGTGTTCTGTATGTTTTAGGTATTAATGGCATCTCATGTAACCCTAAAGTGATATCACTTTGACTTGTTTCTACTTTACTGTAAACATTGGTTACTTCAAATTTTGATTTTTGCCATAAAGTTAACTCAAGATTTACTTTTGTTTCATTTATAAATCCTCTGAAACAAAATAAATTTTATTTTTGTTTTTATATTATTTTTAAATTAAATAATAAATATAATTACTTAAGTGTGATGCTTTTTTTTAGATTAATTTGTGCACAGTCCAAAATATTATCGATACGCTCACTATCAAAGAGAACCATGTATAAAGCTCTACTTTCATATTCTATATCAAATGTTGCCAAGTTTGTATCACGTATTAATGATTTTTTTCCAATTTGGACTGGTCCAAGGCGAGCACCTAAATCTCCTAAACCAGTAGATTCTGGATCATATAAAATCTGAAGAGCATCACAATTGAGTTTAGATTTATCTAAAATATTAATAAGCTTTAATAGTAAAAATGTTAATACAATTTTATAAATCAACTTCATTTTTAAATATATATAATAGTCTAAATTATAATATACCTAAAATGGTTTCAAGAACATCAGTCGAAAATATTTTCCAGTTATTAGTAGATAATTCAGGTTTTAAACTTTTTCTATCTTCAAGATTAGTAAATATGACTGCATCCATTAGTATTCCTGATATTCCAATCCAAGCAATATAAATACTACCAAAAAATCGAGTTTGAAACTTAGCTTCAGCCACCCGTAATTGTGAATCATCTTTAGCCTGTTACACAACAATACATTATAATTTTAGTTAAAATGTATAATACATTGGTAAATATTATATAAGCAAGTATAAAAATAAATAATAACAATAATAATCATACTAAATACTTTTAATTTAATTTCAAAATAAAAATTGTAATACAAATGTATTAAAAATTATACAAAATTATTGGTAGTGTAAAAAACATACCATAATTGTTGAACAAATAGTATTCCCTGCATTATCTTTGAGTAATAATGATCTATACCAAATTCCCAATGGGCCAGTAAGTTGTAAAATAGATTTTGAAATTGAAAACTGAAGTTGCGTATGATTTTCTAATGTTAATGCTCCAAACGTATCATCAAAATTAATTAATCTATTAAATTGATTGCACAATGTATTAATTAATTATTAATATAATAGTAAATAAAACTATGAAAAAATAACTAAATATTACGGTTTTCCAAGGTTTTGATCAGTACATCGATTAGTCAACATAGAGTAATCAACAGGAAACTCTTTTATTTGCCAAGACCATTCTGATGTACTTCCAAAATTATTTAATGAAACAGAAATTAGAATAATATCTTCAACTAAAGAATGTTGAGAAAATAATATTGAGCCACTAATTTGATTTTGGGAAAATCTTGTAATCAACTGTACACTGGCATTAACATTGTTTAATTCGTCTAAAACAAGAACAACTTGTTAAACAAATTGTATTAATGAATTACAAAGATTAATAATTTTCTATTTTGTGAAGAGTAAATAAGATAATATATTTATTGACTTCATGTTATATAGAATTCATAAATAAAATAATGAAACACTTGCCATCACCTAGACTTTCACAGAATGAATATGGTAGTACAATTAACACTAAAAAATACTTTAACAAAACCATTCCAATGGTTTACAACTATTGATTCAACTCATTGAATTTGAATGAACAATCAAATAATAAAGCATAAAATAATATTTAAATTATTAGATTCAAACGTCTAATTGCATGGCAAATAAACATAACAAGATCGAAATAATATTCAACAAATATCTTAAAAACTATATAAAAAAAATATATATATTATTATTATCTAATTTTTGAATATTTCAATAAAATTATTTTTATTGTCTTGTCAGATAGTCACAATTTACTATTCAATACCCATTTACCCACATGCTACACAATAGACGAGTACATGACACATATGCGTACATTGCGTACTGATAATTTTTATTTTTTATCAGACGATTTCACTTGTTGCTTGAATATTACAGCACTACCAACAAGGTAGTAAGTTTTATCGCATTCAAAGAGTGCGCCACTATAGAGTACATATATTCCATTCGCTCAGCCCTTCGCGTATGGGGAAACACTGAAAAGTGAAAACTATCAAAAAATATCGAAGACTGATTCCAGAATTCGCTCAGAACTCAGAAGTAGCTCAAGAGAGAAGCGTGTGCGATGGTTGTTTTCGTATCCGCATAAGATCGTCGAAAATCGTACGTTTCACTTTTGTTACAATTATATTAATTATTAAAATATTAAGTAGGAATTTTGATAGGTGTCTACCAAAATTTAGTATGAAATAATTTCAAATGTCTTGTTAAAGCTTATTGTTTGTAATCGAAAGTTAATTTAAAATGGTGATCGAATGTAATAAAAAAGAACGAGAAAAATTTTTCAGTCAATCTAATGGTGCACTTTTACCAGGGTGAGTTATTTTTAAATATTAAAATATCTGTATAAAGTGCAAAGTGCATATGTACCTATATATATGTATAATGTATATCATAGTATGGAAAAATCAATAAAATATTATATTCCTGTTAAATGGAAAAGTTACGACTAACAATCTAATTTATACCAAATATAATACTTTATTGAAATTTACTTAATATGTGTAACTTATAATTTTATTTAAATAAATTATAATTTTCTTAAGTAATTGATTTATATTTTGTATTTTGTATAATTGATTTAGTAAGTAAGTATATATTTAACATCTACTACACCATTATTTTAAAAATATCAATTTATTGATTTCCTTTGCCCTATATAAAATTATACCAACGACTTAGTATATAATGTGATATATAAATGATACACTGTCATACATTTAACGTAAAAAACACTCAGACATAACTACAGGAAATAATGGTTAAATGTCATAACGGAATATTTGTCTGTCGACTGTCTCGCTTCGCTTACCTTGCTCCCAGCGTTCTATTGCAGAGTAGCGTTTAAAATTCTGATGCTTCAGACCATTAAAAAAAAAAAATTCGCGCTAATATTAGGAATATTAAAAAAATACAATATAAATACAGCTAATGATATCCATAATCCATTCGGTTTATGGTAAAAATAAAACAATAGTGTTATTTCATTATTTTTTTAGAATATGTCTACCTACGCATATTTGTTTACATATAAAAGGCATCAAATTTTTTTAGAAATTTTACTAACTTACTACCTATATTGCAGATCAAATTTATACTATATTACGAAATTGTTATTGTCTACAAGGTTACAAATGATCTTTACGTGAACTACGTAATGAATGGTAATTAAATTAAGTCTTAACTTTAAATCTGTAACTATAATACGTACCTACCTAAACATGTCACTATTCTAGAACTGATTGCTGGATACGGTGACGTATTTTAGAGGGCAGTGTCTTAAAAATTAAAACAACCCTAAAGTCCATAAATAAATATTTTATATTTTTTGTTAATTATTTAGTTATGTTCTAAATAACATTTTACAAACCTAATTGCTTGTTGAGTTTAGTTTAAATAGAAAGAAAATAATTAATATAATAGTGTCAACTAACAATTTTAAATGTTTGTCAAGACACTAATAAAAAAAAATAATAAACTAAAATATGCCAATGGATAAATATAATTATGAATATTTAATTTAATATTTCATGTTTTCCAAGTGTTATAATTTGTAGAAATTTGTTTAAATGTCTTTAACAAAAAAACAAATCATAAGTTTGCATATTTATATAAACGCGGTAAATAACACGTGGATGAACTCTATTTGTAACTTCAGTGCTACACACTACATACTACTACATATGGTAGTGCTGTAGCTAGGGGGTGGGTACTGGGGACACGTGGTTCCCCTCCTCCCACCAATTTTTTTTTTTCATTGCTGTACTGTCATAATTTAGTATAGAAAAATTATATATGAGTTAATTATAATAATATGAATGTTATATGTTAATATATGGATTTTTAATAATTTAATATAATACAAAGTAAATCTATGATAAATAACTTATTTGTAATTACTAATTTGTATTCGTAAAAAGTTAATATTTTGTTTCATTTTATAACGTCGTTCTGCCATGATTAATATTTTGGTCTGTGGCTCGTGGTCTATATTCTGTCTTTATTAATAAATTATCGAATAATATTTTTGAACACGGGCTTTGGACGATATTAATACGTTACCTATCATATTTCTCAATTTTACAGAAAAATGTTTTCTTTTTTTTTTTAATATTAGTATGTTTAATGTTACCTTACTGTGTTTTATTGATCGCTGTAAATTTCTAATATTTTTTTATTTAATGTTAAATTGAAATAAATAAAATGACAAATTAAAAAAAAACTTTAAACAAGTTACTTAATTATTTAAAAAAAAAAACAAATTGTGACTAATGGAGATCCTGAAGTAGAGGTATATCATTAATATAAAACCATTGATTATAAAATCTATTCTATAATCAATAATAAAACTAAAAAAAATAAATAAGTAGGTATCCCTCCCCCCCCCCAAAAAAAATAAAAAATTTCTGTACTGATATATGGTCTATATAAGAACGAATATGTTCTTACAAATAATTGAATTTGAATACAATAAATAATTTTAATAAGGTTTCACCGTTTTAAATTATTCTGAATCGTGATATTAGATGTAAAAAGTTACGTCAAAAGTATATCAACATAAAATATTACAAATAATTTTAGGGGATACTTTTACGTTATACCTATATAATTTATTCTAAACCCATGGGTATACCTATTTATATTTAATGGTAACATTTTTATTTTATTTAATCTATTAGTAATAAAATATATTATATATATTTATATTTATAATATATTAAGTCTCTAAGTCAAAAATTTAGATTTATTCTATAAAATATTTTCGAAGTATATGATAGGTATGTATATATTTAAGTTATTAGACGTCATTTAACCAATTACTATATTTTATTAAAAATTATTAGTACCTTCCTCCAAATCCAATCGTCTACACTTTTATGTCGAGTAGGTACAATATAAATATATATAATTTATATTAATTATTAATTATAATTACATATTTATATATAATATGTAGTATCTATAAAAAAGATGATTATTTTTTTTTTTTAAATTTATGTCTATCTACTTATCTTATCATTATTTTTAATATCTATAAAATTATTATAATTTATTTATAGTGTATAATTATAATAATTGTACATATGTTATGCGTGTGCAAAACTGTAAACGCATTGATATAATAAATTAATAACATTATTTACACGATTTTTTTCAATTTATTTTATTACGAAACTATAGCAGGGAATTTAGATTTTTATGATTATAATAACATTACATTTACTTTTTATATAATTATATATGATTCAGGAAACATATTTTTATGTATGCATAGGTAAATAGTATAATTTCTACTTTATTTATCAATTTGAATTTGTATTTATAACTTTATATTACTATTCAATAATGATAATGAATAATGGTTAGTTTTATTTTTCGAATAGAAATAAAGAATAGAATCTTTATGTAAATAATACATTTTTTTTTTTTAATTTTATGCATGTTTAGTCCATATAATTATTACATTAAATTTAAAACCCAAGAGTAATTAAAAGTTATGTCTACTATAAATTAGGTTTAATTTTTCATAAAATATTTTTTTAATAACTATAATGGTTATACAAGCCAAGACGTCTATTGTATAATCCCTATATGTAAATGTATATTACTGTTTATTATGTTATGAATTTTTACATATTCATTTTACTATTAAGATTATAATAATCTATTTAAATTATACTTAAACTCGAGTTTTATACAATTATTGTATTATTATTCAATTTTTGTGTACAACTTTAATAGATAATTTTGAAATGACCAATGGAATAATATAATATGACCCTGACCTTGACAATCATATCCTATTCATATTAGGAGTTAACTAATTCAAAACTTCCATATTCGACATTATCTCTCCAATGTGCTTAGATAAACAGATAAATGATAAATGAATGTTTTTCTAGCCAAAAACTATACGAGTACATATAATACACAATTTGCCTTGATTTGTTGTTATGAGTTAGTAGCTATTATAATTTAAGTTGTAAGGTATCTTAGTACCTACTACCTTCATTAATATGTATAATAAAATATGAATAATATTTTAAGTAATGGAAAATGAATTTAGTTATGCCTTATTATGTTTATGCATCAATATTAAAACGATAATAATAATAATTGATATTTATCAAAATAATTTTGTATCATGTAAGTTAAAATCGTATCATCTATAAGTATATATTTGGTCAAAGATAATATATTGAGTCATATGAACTATAATACAATTCTGAGGGTAATATTATAGGTATAATATAAAATATGTTAATAGGGCTTAAAAATGATCAAATTATTTTTGTTGTTGAACATACATTTTCATATTATATTACCTAATAAATAAAAAAAAGTATAGATACAATTAAATGTAGAAAATTTTAATTTTAATCTTATTATTTATTACTAATAAGTATTTAGAAATTCAGATCAATAATATTAGTTATGAACATTTATTCTCGGCGATAGGAAATATAGATATTATCATATTTTCCCATTTGTTTTTAGTGAAATATCGACATTTCTAGAAAGACGTTAATAGAGCTCTATTAATGTCTTTAATCCTAACATAATTTAAAGTATAAAATAATACTTCAAGGAAAATAAATAATAAAATATTGTATACTGGGTTCGGTTATGTTATTTTAATTAGGTATATCTAATGCCTACATATATTTATATACTTAAATATTCTAAAATAGAAATTAATAGATAAGGAAATATGGAACAATGAATATATTATTACCTGTTAAATTAATTTATCAGATAATTTGTAATGCAAATGGTTTCCTTTTTTGAGATCTCACTTTCTTATAATTATGTCAGAAACTATAACGAATGTAATTAGTAATGGTCCAAAGATATTTTCTCATAAACTATGTTTCTATTCTATACCGACTGTACCTAGGCGTGGATTATTATTATTATTATCATTATTATTGTTAACAATTTATATACGTACTATTATGGTTAACAATAGCCAATCGGTTTTATATACACGAGAATAGACACAATCTGTACATTAGATTTAAAAAAAAAATAGAACGGAGTACCTACATATTTTATAGAATTCCTATTTTAACTTAAAAATTAAATTATTGTGTTAAATGTTATTGTCACTGGTAGGTACTATACGTAAATAAGATATATATATATATAAAGTAAAATACTGCAAATACGTTTCTAATAAACATCTGAAAACTAAAAATACTTATAAAAACAATTAGTCTATTTATTACATTTATACACAAATGGATAGATTTAAATTTGAAGATAATAAAATGGCATGTTTCTTGATTCTTTGCAAAACTTATTTAACGGACATTTGTTTCTAATATAATTTAACTTTAAAATACGGTATCTCAATGTATTTTAGCCTTGATTGAAATTCTTAGTCAAAAGTTAACCTTTCCATCATATACCGTATTTCCGTGTCAACTGCTTGTTATTGTTGTTTGGCCCTGGCACTACCATGCTACTCTTACTTTCTGTCATTGCATTGTAATAATAATAATATATTATATAGTAAATCGTTATCGTAAAATAATGCATTTCCTGTCTTTATATAAATGTTTAATACAAAGGTAAAATATAACTATTTACAGCTTTTACTTCATGTTTTAAAGTACTAAATAGGTATATTTATTCATTAACTATTATATTTTTACGATTTTCAGTAGCTTCATACATTTTTTAATAGGCATAGATCTTAAAAGACATAATTAATTATTATTTATATTATAGATGTAACAATAATATAAAAAAAGTCAAATAATATCATAAAGAAAGTAGCTTGGTAAATTATTGGTTTAGAATCAGAATTTATAATTTATACAGCAAAATATCTTTAAAAAAATATTTAATTACCTATGTAAATAAAATGGTTGATTTTGGTTGTTGTATTGTTTATGCGCATAAAACAGATTTTTTTTGTATTTTTGTAAATATTTTGGGACAAACTAACTAATAAACTGCTTTCAAATCCTAGGTCATTTGGCCAAAATATTAAACGTTAGTTACTTAATTTCGTAAATATGCTTCATTTAGGTATGGATAGGTTATCCAACCGTAAGGTGACTTGAAGTGTATTAATATATTATGGTATTTTATAGATATACCGGTCATTGTCCAACATTAAAATTTCGTTTTGGAAAACGATATGGAGCCAATACATTGGAAATTATTCAGGTTTGAAGACGCATGGATTGATTATTATTTTATTTATATATTATTTCTAATATTGAATTTAATAATTTAAAAATGTTAAAGATTTTCTATTTTGTTTTAAAATTAATGTTTATGAATTTAAGGAACTCCGTGAAAAAGGAGTGTTAAAACAATGCGATTTAAAAAATATATTTATAAGAGATAGCCCATTAAATGAACTAGCTCCAAAACCAAGTACAAATGATTTAAAAATTAATGTCGATAAACAACAAGAAGCAACAGTGAATGATTATCAAAAATATATTTTAGGCTATACCGGTATTATTTTTATTTTTCTCATTATTTATTATTAAAATAAGATAAGTCTATAATCTACATTATAGGTATATTGACAAACTGTATAGTATTAATTATTATTTTTTTTTTAATCTGTAATTAGGATACATACCAGGGATGAATTTCCGATATGGCAAAACTTTTTGCAGACTCGCCCAAGAATGTGAAGATAATATACTTGTCAAATTATCGTCGGAACAAAGTCGTAAAGCTATTGAAAGGCCTGTTCGCTTTTTGCCTCCAAAAATGGTTCCAGATAAAGCAAACATACGTCTGCAACATACGTTAAATAAATATAAAAGAAGCAAAGATTTTAAAGGTAAATATTATGTTATTTTCCATTAGATTCAGCATACCTAAGTATTTTTAATATAATTTATATTGTATATTTGGAAAAATCAATAATTATTTTTTTTTTAATGTGACTTATTTATACACGTATTACGTCTACGTATATCATAGCTATCTATTACCTTATACTTTTCTAGTTAAATGCTAAAATTTAATAATTTCATATACTATATAAATGCAATGTAATTTAGATGGCAATTGCAGTTTTTTTATAATCTATTAGTAATTTATTGGATTTTTCAGAAATATGTATAAAAAATAAAACTCAGAAAATGAATCCACAATATCGAAAAACAATGTAGTTTATAGAAAAGTTATCACAATTTTAATTCGAAAATAATTTTAGTCTAAAATGTTATTATTTTTTGTAAAAAGTTGATATTTGAAATTTGGTATAAGTATTTGGTATTGTTTAGTTTTAAAATTATAATATTATTTTTAACTTCTTTAGTCATATTCATTATTAATTGTTCTTAGATCATAAAGTATCTCCTGAATTACCACCTATATCTGGATATACAGGACATATACCAAGACTTAAAGTATCTAACATTTCAGTAAGTCTACCTTTTCACCATTCAGCAAAACTTGGATTATCGGACTTGAAACAAGTAAGATTAGTATTATCTAAATGTAGGAATATTTTCATAAAAGATGGATACTATACCCACCGGGAAGTAATATTTATTTATAAAAAATATAATATGAACATTAAAAAATTCCAAAATGATACCCAACTTAAGAATACTTTTTTTCTTAACTAACTTTGATATACATATTTTATGTACAATTTTTTTTTTAATATTGGGCATCTACATTATACTTAAATAAGTACAAACTTTAGATTTAACTAGATAAGCATTATTATATAAAAATTACGTAACTACTTATTTAATAATTTGTTTTAATTATACCTATACTAAATTGAATTTTATATTCACTGTTTTATTTTGATTTTGGTCATATGAATCTAATAAATAAATAACACTCGATTTATAGTTATAACTTATAACTTGACAAATACATATTATATTTTATCTTAAAATATTCAAAAAAATAATTTTAATTCATAGGTACTGAATTCTTATTTTGAAAATATCATGTTTATTAATTGCAGTAGCGTATATACAGTGGGTCCCGGTCTCCACCCACCTCAGTATATAAAAAAAGTTTACCTTTTATATTATAAATATTAATAAATAAATTATAACATTAGCAAAACACAATTACTAATGTTCTTTTTTTTATAATTATTAATTCATAATTTTTAAGTATTAATTATAATATTATATACTTACATAATTTTTAGAAAAATTTGAACCCCCCAGAAAAAAATTGAAAATACGCCACTGATCTAACCTAACCTAATTGTTCTTTATACTTTTTAAGCTACATATCTTCAATAATTATGAATTCGCATTAGTACTTTTTAAATATTGAAATTATTTTATACTACTTGTTTTTTAATAAGTTTATTTATATGTTAATTACTATACTTACAGTTTATATAATAATTAATAATAAATAATTGAATTCATGTAATTACATTTTTACGAAATTTTATAAAATATCATTCATAATTGTTTGGTTTCGTATATTATTATATGTATGCATAATACAAAATAGTTTATGCAATACAAACTATTACTTTAAAAACAAATATTATATTAATATAAACTAATTTATATATTTTCCTCTTTTTTTTTTTTTTTCAGAAAAACGAAAAATCTGCTAAAGAATACAGTAGATAGTTATAGATTATCTTTTCTATATACTAATTAAAAATTTATTAAGTAGTGTTTTTTTTTTTTTTACAAATTTAATTTATATGTAAAATGTATTTTACACAATTATTTTCATTTTCATTTTTATCTTCAACCAGTTACCTATAATAGTATAATTTATATATGTTTAAAGTTTAATGTTTAAATCGATTATTAAACATTTAAAACTGACAAATTATAATTGTTCAATTTAGTGTCAATTTATTATTATTATTAATAAAATCGATGTTTATATATGTTTCAAAACATTTTATTTATATACATAGACAGAACAGGTACGTTTTCTTTATACCATATACAGTGGCGGCTTAACCACTAGGTTCATAAGGCTCGAGCCAAGGACGACAACTTTTAGGGGGCGGTAAATTTTTTATGTTACTTATATTATTTTTAGAATAAGCCAAAATCGTTGAGTTTTTCTCACTAAGGTGACTAAGAATATTAAATATCGAAATTGATTTATGGTATTATTGTTAGTGAGTCTGCAAGTAAATATAAATCAATTTATCGGCGGAAATGACCATTGGACAAAAAGATAAGATTATTTTCAACCCGTATTATTCAAATACGTCTACACTAATTGACACGAAGGCGACAGCGACGGTCGTAACATAATGACATTATTTGGGTTTATTATATGACTATAAATTGATTATATGTTAAACACATAATTAAGTACCCATCATATTATTTTAAAATTTATTTTGCTATGAACATCTGGATGTATTGATCGCCCTCTCCTTTTGTAAACTAAAGACAGTGGCTTTTCTGCATCATAGTTCGTACTACACTACATTGACACTGGTCTATTAAATTATTCGAAAGTATATTTTATAATATTATCGTAATTAACCTATATTGTATTGTACAAATGGAAGAAGGAAAATATTATATAATATATATTATGAACTTTTATGAACCGATTTCCCATCACTCTTCGATGCTAACGCATTTAAATTACGATCTTTGGTTAGTATTAAAAAAGGGGGAGCGGTAAACACTGAGCGTGCCTCAGGGCGCCGAGAATGTTAATCCACCACTGATCATATATTCAGGGTCGGCAATATAAGCCCAAGCAAGAATTTATTTTTGGGGCCCAATAATATGCAAACAAATTATCAAAAAAAAAGAAATGAAAATATTAAAGTTTGGAATCACGTTTTAATTTATTACTTAATATAAAGATTATTTGCTTGAAATTATTAGCGTCTTCCATTAATTATTTATGAAATTTTCTATTTTGCAGCTCTTTTTGCTTTTCCAGATTTGAATTGCGATATTATTAATGAAACATGTCTATATGAGTCAATTATATTGAAACCAATGTAAATTTTTGGAATACAAATAGTAAGACAAAACAAATTCTTAATATTCCTCTAAACTTATATTTAATATTAAATTAAATTAAATTTTAATAGTTATATAGTGTTGTTATGGTGAAAAAAAAACGAGTGCCCAGAAATTATAATACGACAAGGGTCCAGGAAGGAATGCCTGCCGTCCTGCCCTGGCCATAATTGCATATATTATATTTCCTTCTTATAATTACTTAACTTTTATTATTAAATTTAGACAATTTAGTGAATTAATATTACCTATTTACAATTTAACATCAATCTGAGGCTTATTAATTAAAAGATAAGAAAATTAACTTATTCATAATGTATTATTAACATTTAAGTTAACTTGTATACTGGGCCGTATAGGGATGATATCGACTAACCGAATTTTAGAATTTTTATGGGTCCAAATATAGTTGACGGACATTAAAACTATCAATTTTAAAGTAACATATAATTCAATGTTTCATAAATCATAATAATATTACATAATAATAATGAGACACATAAAACTTATTCTGGTTATAGATTATCTACGGTTGTAGTTATAACCGTTGTGAAAATTTTACTTAAGAGTATAGTGTCTTTTATAGTGTATAAAAATAAAACATAGTTCTATATTTGATTATGTTTTATCAATTTTAATTTATGAGCATGTATACAATACAATATTAAAAAGCCATCGTAAGTATTTGAAGACTTTAGACCTTTTTGTATTCCGTACAGTGGCTACATCACTGAACTTAGAATAATTCACTCGTAAAATAATATTTATCATGAATAAAACACAAATTATTAATATGGATAAATAAATGATTAAACAATGAATTGATAAAATTATATTCTTAAAAGAAACGTATATTTTTTTATTTGTGTATAAAAATCGTAATTTATTAGTATTTAGTAATCATGTTCGTTTTTATTTATTATATTTTAATAAGTACCTATATTATATAGGTACTACATGAAATATCAATAAATTGTGAGGTAATTTGTTAGGTGGAAATATAAGTTATAAGTATATGAAATATGAAATAATCCTAATCCCTAATCAACTGATATGTGAAATTAGACTATTTTAATGTGTGGGCATGTTGCCTAAATTTATTCAAAGAGTTTTTAATTTACCTAAAGTCTATCCATCTGTTGTGTGACTACATTACTTAGTTATCAGTTGTTGATTTGTCAGTTGCATTTTGTTCCTAATTTGTATAACATCTTTATTGAGATTTCAAAAACTATTCTCGTGCACAGTAATGTATATTCGCAGTATAATTTTATAAGTCTGTTGTAGTCGCTTAAAATAGGTACTTAATGTAAAATATTACACATAATATATAGCGTGTATCCGTCAAATAATGCTCGCATCAGGACGCAATTGCTTCGATTTATTTACTTCACCCTTATTTTATTCGATGTCGGACATTGATTTAATTATTAATATACGCCCGCGTTTTCAACACTATAGAATCCATCGTAAAATAAATATCTAACGAATCGGCCATCGGATTATACGATCCTTTGCCCACGATATTGTTCAACAGTTGTTGGCCATCTGAAAAGTATGTGATGCACAGAAATATAAGTTGCACGTGTACCACCAACACCAACAGCAATGCATCGAATGAGCTGTTTTTGTTCGCAGACTTCAACCAATTGTTGCACACGCTAGTCACCAATCCGTACACCACTGAACATCTCTTCCAAGTAATCACATCGTTTAACTTTAAATGTTGATAAAAATTCTCTGGTGCCATCTGTGTATACAAAATATAGATAAAGAAGTATTGCTGTTAAGAATTAAGATCGTATATTCGCATAAGTAGGTAACCTACCTAAATAAATTACATATGCATTCTTAAATGCTCAAAAACTGATATATTTAAAACGGAGATAATTTTATATGATTCTATGATATATATTTTTTATAAAATTTTCAATGGGATTTAGCCATATGGGAATGATGACCATTAACCATTATAAAAATATACATATCATGAACGTTATTAAAAAAAAATATTTGGATATTATTTTTTTTATATTATACTTACCTAAAATGGGGAGGGAGGAGAATATTCATCAAAGTTTCCAAAAACAATCTGAACCTTCACTTTATAAATTCCTAAATACACCTCTGAGTGTTAATATGGGTAATATTTATAAAGCCATAGTTTTAGTTACAATATAAATAAATAGATTAAAAATACCAATGCAATAAATTTGAACTTTAAAAATGTATTGTATGATAATACATTCTTTTAGTAGGTATGTACATTATTTATGTCCAAAAGGACATCCAGTTAACATATTTAACATTAACTCACAGAGTACTTATATGTTATACGGCTATGTTTTCTAAAATAACATGTTTTAATTGTAAGAACCATCGAAACGTTGATAAATTTGAATTTTGCACTTTTTGAAACTATTAATATTAGTTAATTATAGAAATACGTAAAATGTGAACACCTAATAAATATTTGTAATAAATGGCCTAAATTTTATAGACTTACTATGATTAATATTGTCAGCAAAAATAGCAATATTGTAGAAATATTTACTGCCGTCTGTGAGTATTTTACTTGGCACATGGTTTCTGACGTAGCGACCAGGATTAAATAACCGACGAATAACATAGCTCTATAACGATTGGACCGTGTGCAAAATAGATAATGTTTAGTGACGAACGCAGTGCAATTTAAGATTACTTTGGACGCCAAGTAGTATTTAGAAGTTATTTCCACGATTATATGATTCGATGCGACGATATTTTCAAATTCTATCGACAGATGTTGACATAATATAAAACAAATTATGTAGGGCACAGATTTTTTGGTAAAAAACCAAAAATCATTAGTGATCAATTGTACTGCTCGTGGACGACTATCATTTACAAATACGTAAAAAAGTATGGTTATTCCGGTCACCGTCGATATAAACACTAGAAACTCGCCTACCATCAATATAGTTTGGTATGTTAAAAATTCTCCATCAATGTTCATGTTAATATTATCTTGTTAAAATAAAACAATTTAATGTTTTAGAAATTTCTGTTTACATTTTATCTTATTATTGTGATGTAAACAAATTGGTAAATCCCAGGTGATATACATTTTTCAATTTTTGAGCCATCGTTTTTATTCTTCTAATATTATCTATATGTGCGTTTAAACATAAAACACTATAAATAAATCTACAACCAACAGATCATTTTATATTTAAAAAAAAAAAAAAACCTATTAATAATTTTGTCAATTCTCTGTTTTCTCACCTATTGCAGATTAAAGTCACTAGGTGCCAATATGTCATTCAAATTAAACCTATAATTGTTTATTAATTTCTAAATGAAAATGTGAACACAACAGGAAAAATGCATAAAGGCATAAGCTATGTATAGAGAGGATTTCCTTTTTATTTCGATATTAACTTTCATCAAATTATTCATTTGTTACCTACCAATTGATATACAATTTGTTCAAAATCAGGGACATTAAATAAATTAAAAACTGGTTATTAATTTTTATATAAATACAAATTATTCGTCATCACCAGATCCTAAAACCATAGAGATGAGGTCTTCGGTATCGATCATGCCTTTTTTATCGATTTCCATGCTGTCAAAAGCATCTTTGACTTCTTGCGTGGAGAATTTGTCACCCCAGTTTAATAGGCCATACCTCAACCTAAATAAAAAATACGATTTAAAATTAAAAATTATAGAATCATACACGAAACTTTATTATAATAACGTTTGAAATTAATATTTACTTTTCGCTATCAATTTTGCCGTCAACATCGAATGATTTGATAGCAGCAATAACACTCTCGTCATCATCAGTTTGGCCTATTAAACGTTTTAAATATTAATCATGACAAAATTAATAGAAATCTTTAAAATTTCACAAACCTCCATCAGCCATTCTAGCTGCGAACAAGGTTAACAATTGGGTGAAGTTTACTGGACCAGAAGCTTCACTTAACATAGAATCGAGTTCAGGGTCTGTGACTAACTTGCCAACTTTATCCCAAGTAGCTCTCAAGTCCTCTTTGCCCAAAATGCCATCTTTATCCCAGTCCATCATCGAGAAACCCTGTTTTTACAACAATTATAAAATAATCAGTAAATATAATTATTTTACTAAATCCTTACATAACAATGTAATATAAATATAATACTAATCATCTAGTCAAATTTTTCACGTCAATTACCTCTTTGAATTCGGCCACTTGTTGGGTAGTAAACATCGAGAACACATTACTGCCTGATCTGCGAACTTTCTTGGACGAACTTTTACGGCTGCTGTGCTTTGTACTGGAATGAGAAGGAGGTGCTTCGGGTTCAGGGGCTGGAGCTGGTGCAGGTGCTTCTTCTGCAGGTGCTTCTTTTGCTTCTTCCTTCTTTACCTTCTTCTTCTTTACCTTCTCTTTGTCAGCCTAAATAATATAAATATTTTTAATATTAAAAACTATATTCTCACCCAAATTGTCCTATTCATGATGTTCAATTATTTCATTCACTATACCTACAATCTACTATTATATTATTATATTTAATAATCACATAATTATTTTAAAATGATTTATTACGCATCATATTTATTTATAGTATAATTTATAATTAACATGATCGTGGCTAATAATGATTAGCCCTCCCTAAAATATTTTGCCGCTTTTAGTTTGTATATGTGTAATTGTTAAAATTATATGTAATATGTTTATTAGGGATTAAACTTTAGCTCTTATTACTATAAAATTATAGATATGTCTATGATATTTAATAATAATATTAATATATATTAATAACGTTTAATATTTATTATCTATCGAATTAGTTCATTATTGTTGTTTCAAATGGATATTAGATGAGTTTAGTATGATTCCTAACTTTAGAAATTTAAAGTGATTTGAGAATTTGCCAATATCATCTACGTGCCATATTCTAAATATAAATCGAGCTCAGTCCCAATTATTCACAAAACTTATTGCCAACTTTATACGTCATCTAAAAAGTGATAAAAAAAAAAATCACATTTTGTACGATAGGTAATTTATGTAACCTATTTAATAATTGTTATTAGTTATATATTTTTTATTAGTATAAATAAAATTTGGTATCTATGTGGACTGATATTTGTTCAATAGTTTAAACAACAAACACATTATATAAATTTTTAATATTTAATATATTAAATAAATAAACATATTATAAACAAATTAAATTATTTTAAATTCGAACTCAAGTTTAATTACATTAACGTATTTGAAATTTAATTTTGGGATATGCTTGGTTTTACTTTATTTAAGTAAAGTATATTATACTATGACGGTTATGAGTTTATGACAATTATGAATTACGATCTGTATGAAAAAAAAAATAATAGTGTGTTACAACTTACCATTAATTTTAAAGTTTTATTTTATCCAGTGAGTATTCTATCGTTGCAAAAATATTCAATATATGAGATCTCAAACAAATGTCAGTGATTTATAATAAATTAAAAATATAAAATATAATTAACATTTTATTTTTTCTTTCTATTAAATTAATTTATGTGATACATTATACGATGTATTTTTTTACATTTATTAAACATAATACAATGTCTAGTACGGAAATGATATGGCGATGAAACATATTTAAACTAAAAATAAATAATAATAAATAAAACATTTTTTACCTATAAATACAATTTGTAAAACAAATGGATATAAAATATGTTATTTGATAATTAATTATAACTATCCTGTACAAATATAGATCGTAATGTATTTTTATAATGTTATTATATTAATTCACATAAATAATTAAATATTAAATAAATAATTGTTATTTTTTAATTAATTTCTTTTTACTATAATTCGATTGATACAATTTATTTTAACCAATATGATTACAAATAAATCAAAGAAAGTTTTTTTTTGATAATAAATATGTTAAGTATTCAAGATTGAGTTAGAATATTCTATTTAATAACGATACAATTTTTAACACTAAACATATATTTGTTGAAAATTTTATTTATATATAGATATCATCGTTTTAAAACACAATTGAATATGGTTAACAATAATGATTTTCAAACATTAGATAATATAGAAATGAGAAGTACTAACCATTTTGTTTGTTTTCTGTAGACAGTATTAAAGCCAAGAGGAGATGAATAGTGCGACTGAGCTACTGAGCCCAAACTGCTTATGGTTCTCGGATCTCAGTAGTTAGTAGTTTAAAAATATAAATGTATCGGCTAGCGAAATACTAAACTTAGCCATACTCAGTCATATGTCTTTTTGATGTTCGTGTTTTATTTAAACACTCATTCACTCCCCACTTCTCACACATTATATATTAATTATTGTGATATTGTCCTATTACATTTTTTTTTTTTTTTTTTTTTTTGCATCTTATTAACTATTAAAATATACAATATGATGTGTATTATACTTTTAATATAGTATATAAGTACCTAAAGAAAACGAATTTACTTTCTCTAAAAATTTTAACATGCTATTTATATTTTACAATATATTATACAATATAATATTGTATTATTATACAATAATAATTTATAAATATAATAATAACATAGGTAATATTATATATATTAAATTGTAATATTTTCATCTGGCATAGGTAATTAAGTAATTGATATTTTATATTATTTATTTCGTTTTCTTATCGACAGTGGCATACTAATATTTTATAATATATTATTCAATGATTTTAAATGATAAAATCAATGATACAACATAGTATTTTAGGCGTTGTAATTCAGGCACGTACCTACACAAAAAAAAAAAAATTGGAGGATGTAGTTTATAAGCAACATCAAATGACCAACTATATACAAAATTTAATATAAATGTCAATATTTGATATACGTTTATTGAACCAAAATCTGCGAAATTCTCTTAGTCTTGTAGTACAATTAAATATAATATATATATAAAATACAAAATTAAAGTTTACAAGTCCACTTGCGGAATAATCTGGCTAATCTATTAATAAGTTCTTCGACGTTAATTTCATAATTTCGATATATATTTAACAGAACTCATGTAAGTCTATTTTATCCCATATTGTTCCATAAATATATTTTGAGCCACCGCTGTAATGTGGAAAAAAATCACTCGGCTATGCCCATTGTTATTGGTAATGTGGTTTAAGTTACTAATAAATTGTGCATATTTGGAAAAAAAGTCACTGGAAATCATAGATGATAATGTAGTTATAATGGTGAACTCGGATGATCTTCTACTGCTACATTTTTCCATTTAGTTAGCCATATTTTTATCTCAGCATTACCTATCTGCAGTGATTAGTGAAATATTTTTATTTACACAATAATTATTAATTAGCATTAATGATTAATATCATATACGATCAATGGAAGCCAGCTTTAAGAAATTTGAGTTTTATAAAGTGAACTTTGGATTTTAGATTTCTAAAATGGCATAGGTATAAATCTGTATACCTATCATAGGTATACAGATTTAATAAAATATTTTAAGGGAATTGACAAATAGACTCGAAAGATAATGATGCTTTAGATTTATATGCAGAATTAATAATATTCAGAGCCCATGAATATTAATCCTATGAATTTTCAATGAAAATCAAACTATTCTCGAAGTGCTATCAATAGTATAAATGCCAGTGGTTCATTTCCTAATATTAGTGTTGCTTTTAGGATACTTTTAACAATTTTTGTCACTTCAGCTAGCTCAGAGAGATGTTTTTCTAAGCTGAAAATTATTTAAAGAACTATCTTCGCAACAGTTAGGATTAGCCAAGAACTGCAGCTTTTCGGATTGTCTATGATACAATTGAAAAATCAATATCAGATACTATTATTTATAATGATATTATAAAATGAATTTGCTGCTAAAAAATAAAAAATAATAAAAATAATAATATTTAAACTACTTTGTAAATATATAATTACAATTTAATTTTTGACTAAATATTTAGTTATTTATAACTTTTTTCCTAACCAATTAATTCGTAAATTCAGGGGGTTAGCTACTTAAAATAAATAAAATATGAATACGTTATTTATAATTTCATGGTATAATATATTATCGAGGCCTTCTCCAAAAAAATTGTACGGGGTCCCAAAATATGTAACACTGTCACTTCTGTCCTTCTATATATTCACTATTGGCACGGTAATTAATAGCATTTAATGTATATAATTATTAATTAATTATCTGGTTAGTTAGATAGTTTTACTTATATTATAGGTATATTTTTACGATGTCCCTATATGTCAAAAACAATTATAAATCTAGGTACATATAGTAATATAGTATAGGTCTTATATAAAATTTCAGTAGTTTTTTTTGTGAAACACAAGGTTGTTTCTTATATATACAAAAAAAGATTTTACTTTTCAAGTGAAAAGGTTTATATTTATATAAAAAGACAGGTCATTGGCCATTGGCCAGAAATACTAGGACACTATATAGTTGAGGATATTTTTTTCATTAAAAATAAAGTATATTTAATCATACTGTCAACACTATCTATTAATTAATTATTCAACTACGATTTAAGAAATTCCTATCATAACCTAGTTGAAAATTTCGTGTAATCTTATAAACAAAGAAAAAGCGAGGGAAACTAACATTGATAATAATTTTTTATTTTAATTTAGTATGAAACCGTGAAATATTAACGATTCTTTTATGAATTTGTAATTTCTCATTCTGAATTCGCAGTCTTACAATTTTGTTTTGTTTTTAATTTATTATCCTATACTCTCCTATAATCGCCATTACAATAATACAATGGAATCTTGGAATGTAGACTTTTGGAATGCAAATGAAAACGAATGCAAGGAAACTCTGATGAAACCAGGAAACTGGGAGAAGGTAATAATTATTAATTATAACTATAATTTATAATTAAATATTTATTCCATATTTCTATCGTTTAAAAATAACATCGTATGCTTAATTATACATTTATTTCATATATGTATATCAACTTCATCATTTGATTTTAATTATTTCATTTTAGATTAAATACCAACACACATGGGTGTAGTTTAAAAAAATTATTTAAAGAGGCTAAAATTTAAAATTTGTAATGGGAGTATGAAATTGACCCCTAGATCAATAAAAATTAGCCGGTTACAATATTAGAGAGTTTTCGAGAGGTTCTAGCAAACTATAACCATGCCTATACATTTAAGTAGTGCCGCCGATCTGTTTTTAAAATACCGGGGTAAAATCCATTTTAGATAGCCACCCATCCCAAAATATGTTATATTTGACTTGTGTAATTATAATACTAGGGGTTAAAGTTACAGTTTAACAACCAAATATGTATGATTTTTTAATGTATTATCATAGTTATAGTATAGTTAATTTATAGTTAATTATATTACAAATATATGTACAAATATTTGGATATATCCACCTATAAAACTAGTGGGGTATTTACCCCATCACAAACCCTTGATAGGCGCCACTGCATTTATGCAAATCATTATAATTATTATTATATTATAATATAACTAATATTCTGATGTATGTATAAAAACAATTTATCATAATAATAATTTTAGGTGCCATTGTTGTTTGGTAATGAAGTAGCTCTTGGGACCTTAGTACGATTCAAAGGGATGGTACAAGATATGTTAAATCCAGAATATTATAGTAAAACATTTTCAATTTTTAATTCAATCACAAATGAAACCAAAATTTGTCAAGGAAAATATTCTAACTTTGTTTCATACCAAGTGAGAAGTGTGAATTTTTAGAAAAATGTTTCATTTCTAAATAAATTTTAACTTTTTTTAGCCTGATGAGGAGGTTAAGTTTGAAGATGATTTAATGGAAAGGCAAATTATTGCATGTATTCCAATTCCTGGGTTAAATGATTGGGTCAAAGATGTAACTATTCCAAAAAATGAAACAGAAGCTCAATTGTATGTTTATATTTTTACAATTAAAATAATTGATTGTATTAATTTATTATTTTTATTTAGGGAAGGAAATTTAACTAAACGTATTCGTATTGATCCAGAATGTACTAAAATTTCTAAGGAAGTATTTGTTTTTGTATGTATTAAAATGGTTTTGTTAATTATCATGTAATATTAAGTATAATAAAATTATAATATAAAATAATAAAATATTTCTGCACATTTTTTAGGTATATCCCGAAGATGTAGAACTCGGTGATTTAAAAGTGAACAATATTATAGACATAGTAGGATTTCTTGACCAACGAACAATTCAAGGGAATAATGATGACCTTGAAGAACAATCTTCAAATGTTTTGGAAAAATATTGTATACATACCGTTCAATTTAAATTACTATCAAACTTAATTCCAGATAACGAAGAAATGAGTAAGTAAATTGTATATATTTATCAGAGATGTTAATGAGATTTATATTATATGTTTAGTAATTATTTTATGGTTAACTCATTTATACAATAGATAAATGTATCTGGAAAGAAGCTTCAAATCTTCATTCAGAGCTAAAATTGATATTAACTCAAGCGTTATTAGGTGATTCATTAGCAGCTGATTATTTATTATTTCACCTTATTTCTACTATGTATGTAATATTTATTTATGAATTTTGCCTTGATTTGCAATAATTAATTTTTATTTTTTTATTATTTAGATATAACAGACAACATAATCAAGCACCAGGAAAATTCTCATTAAATATACGTGGAATTCCTACTAATATTGGGAAAAACTATACTAAACGGCTATATTCATTAATATCTTATTTGGTAGTTAAAAGTGAATATTTGCCTATTACAATTGATAATATGAATAACACAGATATGGTTCCAAGGTAATTTAATTTGTAATATAGACATATTGTATAGCCTTATAAAGCTGTTTTGTTACAATTTTTTTTTTATCTATGAAAGTATAAAAAAAATTTTTAACTTTTAATAGATAATTGGTCATTTTGTTTTAGAAAATGTTATAATTCCAACAGACTATTAAATGGATTTTTACAGTTATCAAGTAGGACACACTTGGTATTAGATGAAACAGATTTACAACCAGGAAAATTGGATAATAAAGGTATTTATAAAAAAAAATTTTGGAATTTTTTGTAGATTACTTTTAGTTAATTATTTTATTTATTATTACTTAATATTTTTTTAGGAATGTTAAATCTTCAAGCACTAACAGATGTAATAACTAACCAACAATTAAAGTATGATTTTACTTATTATACTATAGACTATGAAACTCAAATACCTGTATTAACATTATCTATTGGAAAATCTCTTTTACCTGTAAGTATTATTTTAGAAAATAAAATAACTAATATACAATATATTAATAATAAATAATCATGTTTATGATTTTAGTCTGATATAGATATTGTATTGAATCCTGACCCTTCTTGTTCTAACAACATTGAAGAGATAATAGATTCAGCACTTAGCTACTTAAACTCCCAGATAATAATTTTGGACCAATTAAGAAAGTATATAGCAATAATTTCGACATTCCCCTTTAATTTTAAAGAAGATATTTTAAAAGTATTATATTAAATAGTAAAATTAATAGAATGTATCAAGTTACTTATATGTTATTTAGGTTATTGAAAATGATTATGTGGAAATGCGAAAAGCCGATGCAAAAAATACATCTGCTGATGACTTGCATCGTTTAATGATGATTTCAAAGTATGCGAAAAAAATGTAAATAACTTATATTTAAAATTAATGTTTATAATAAATCATTTTTATAGATTAATTGCTTTGTGTTCTGGAAAAAACGAACTAAATAAAGAAATTTGGGAAAGCTGTAAAACATTAGAAAATCAACGTAAATTAAGAAATGTTTGTTAATTTATCTACTAAAGGTTTGTTTTTTGTTGTATATAATAAAACTTAATTCAATTAATTTTTTTTTTATTATTATTTTATATGTATTAAGTGGTATTTATGTATATTTTAATATAATTATTTCATATACCTATCATCATCTATATGCATTTTTCTTTAATCACCTATTTTATTAAGTGTTTAAGTATACATTTTAAAAATATTATATTATTCGGTATAAAATAAAATATGATTAACTACCATAAATAACTAGTAAATACGCCTCATTTAAAAAAAATAATAATAATAATTTTTTTCAAACATAAGAGGTCTTAGTGGTGTTACCATTATTAATGGTATAAGGAAAATAATAAGTTTATAATTATTTTCCTTATTTCATATATTATATACCTACATATATTTTGTTAATTACATGAAAATGCTTTATAATTGTCATTTGTAACTTTAAATCATTTTTTTTTTTAAGAGCATTTACGTATATTTTTGATATGTATTTTTAATATATAATTATAATTATTGTTTTTACCTTTCAACATCAGGAAAAATAAATTGTCACCATCTTTACTTAGTGGCTACTGCATCGGTTCCCAAACTTTTAGAAACAAATTTATAGTATTTAAATATTGGGTAATGATTATCTAGTAATCAATAACGCTGGCTGGATGTAATAACTTTCCAAAAATTCCCAAATTAAGTATAATCTTACAATATAACTGTATGCAAAATTATTGTTGATTTAAAAATATTATTATTTACCACGCAACTCGCGTCTCCTTTGTCAAGTATTCGCCCCCCCCCCCTCCCCCTCACAGTTTGGGAATCGCTGGATTACTGAATGTACCTTATTATGGCAACTTTAATAGTATCCATTGTCAAACTAAATCTTTTAGCTGTTTTTACAATGTTATAATAAAAAATCAGACATTCAACATAAGCACTGAGTAGCATAGGCGTGTGCACAGGGGCAGCAGTGTTTACTCTTGAACGGTTCGGGTAGGTAAGCTTTAAAAGGCCGAACAGATCCAAGCTGTGCTACCGTATAGTGCGTATAGTAGTATTTTTTCTTATAGATGAGCCATTTTTTCAAAAAATTACAATATTATGATTTTCAAAAAAATATGCCATAGTACAACATTGACAAAAAAAATGACAATTTACCAGTTATACGCGGCCATTATAGATAAAATATTACTTTTTTTTTTTTATCAGAAATAACATCATGAAACTCATATGGTCATTTTACAGGAATATAATATATTGATACTCCAAAGACCCGCAGATTGTATGCTAATGAGCTGCAGGTTCCTGACCACTGGTATAGTGTATCAATATAAAATACCAAAATTGATTATCCAAAAAAATGTATTCAATTACTATAAGTTAATCTATTCTGAAATGTAAATTACATTATATTCACATGATAAAATTCTTATTCCAAGAAATAATCTTTTGAAAAATTCGAATAATGAGCTAAATAAAGTACCAAGTAGATGCAATTCTAAGCAAAAAATAGACACACATAATTGTAAAACCATGAGGTACATTCTTTGCTTTGTTGCTTTGCTCAGAATATAAAAATTATCTATAAACTAAGCCATCAATAAACAAGAATGACCTGATGACATAAATTTTTGCTGCCCCAGACCTTAAACTATGCCTATTCTGTGTGATTTAATTAATAAAATATTACGGTATAATATTTCGATAAGATATCTATCATTTATTCGACAACTATGCAGCTAGACAATTAATATAAAAATTAAAAACGCAGGTGTACACTTCTTTTTATAGTACACAAAGTATGTCGTAGTACACACAATAATAGACCTTGCATTATATATATATAATAGACAAATTACAAAAGTATAATTATAATATACTATATGTATTAGGAAAATGTTATGTTAGTATAAGTAAGTATAAGTTTAAATTAACTCAATAAATATGAAACATGTTGTTTAAAAATTATAAGCATATAGAATGATTTAGTATACACTAAATTATTATAACATTCCTCTATAAATAGCAAGAGAAAAAGTATGTAATTTCTAAAAAAAATTGTCTAGCTACAATACTGCATCACTGACTCTATGGTATTTTGTTTGTGTTCATTTTTTATTATTCTTTGATTTTTTTTATTTCATTATTTGTCAGTAATTTTGTATCGAATAATCCAATATCCATTGATATTAAATAGTATCTGAAATCTAATTATAAATCAATTCTAATATTGCAATAAATACTTATATTTTAGTGGAATATTATAATATTGTTGTCTTTAAACCAAAATGTAAGTATTAATCATAATATTTTATTAATAATAATTATAGTTGTAAATAATTGAAACTATGTTCACATATGTGTAGTATATATATTATATACCCACATTGCAGTTTATTATATTTTATTAAACTAGTAGATATAAATTATATATATATAGCCATTACCATATATAAACATATAGGTTTAAAAGAGTACTGAGTTAAAAGGAGATTTTGTTGATAATTGAAACATTTTTTTTATTTTTAAAATTGTTTGCATTATCTTTTTTAGTCTGAATATTTCTGGAACCATCCTCATAGGTAAATGAGTATGATAAAAATTGTCAAAAATCTATTGTTATTTTAGTTTCCTCCATCAAATTTGAAATGTTTTTATTCGTTTAAATTTAAATTTAAGTACTAACTTTTATGCTATATCTATTGACTATTATACATATATTATCATATGAAAGAGTAAATTGGTATATATGTATAGTTAAATATGATAATTACGGAGTACCTAACTTAAAACATTTAATATTTTAGTGTACCAACCTATTTATTATGAATTTATGAGTATTGTTATTTATATGTTCTATAGATCACATACCTACATTACATAATTACCTTCTTAATGTCTAAGATGGACGAGTCTTCTGAAAGGTAAACACAATTAATAATTAGAAAATAAGTTTTAGGGTGGTATCGATCTGTGACTGATTATGACTGATATGACATGAGTTCTGTACAAAATGTCAATACCTATCTATATTATATGTAATTACAATGTAGGCGGATATTTGGGGGGGGGAGGACTTAAGACCCCCCATATGGTTCTAATCTCCCCACAAACTTGAATACTGAGTAAGGTAAAAATGCCAAGCCCTCCTTCAAATATAAAAAAATATCCACCTATAGGTATTAATAACATCCCTACCAATATCAGGCGCGAACACAAGAGAACAATTTTCGGGAGGAATGAAAAATATCAACAAAAAAAAATAATATTATAACAAAATAAACCTACATAAAATGTAGGTAATATAATTTTCGTCTAACTTTACATATTTTATGTATCTTCTTGAAATTTTTGAAAGGGTTTGAACTTGAAGTTTAAACTCCTAAAATTCACCTCTGCATTCGACCCTGAGCCACGTAGTATTATAATATCTAAACTAAGACAAAAATATGTTTAATTAGGTATTTAATGAATTATGATTCAGTTAACATCTAACATAAAATAATAGGATAACGTAAATTTATTTTTTTGTTTAAAAATGAAAAAGTTTTAATTTTTAAATATTTTAGAAAGTATGAAAGTAGGTATATTTATTTTAAGTCAATCTATATTTTTTTTAATCGCTAAAATTGGAACAACACTCGAAAAAATTTAAACAAAAACTAATTGTACTATAACATTTAGACACTTAGAAATGTTAATTGTGGCTATACGCATGAGTAAATAACTATAGTTTTTTTAGTAATTTACCCTAAGTAGGTATATTATAATTGAATGATTATTTTTAGTTTAATATAATATATAAAATAATAATTTATTATTATTAATTATTTCAACCAGAAAACTATATGAAATATAAAAATAAAATTTTATATTATTGTTTATATTAATCAAAATAGTTCAATTCCTAATTTGGAAATTTCTGATGAATTAATATTGATTGACAAAAATAATATTAGCACTGGAGAACTAAGCAAAGACCAAATTAATAGATTATTACGTCTTATGACATCGTGGATAGATGTAATGCAGAAGGAAATTGATTTAGTCGAAGACATAAAGGTATAACATAAAAGCTTGCATGGTTTTTTAATATAATTTAAAAATTCTAAATTTTAAATTTATTTTGATCCTAACCTATTTAAACTATAAAATTGAATTTTCGATAATCGTCTGTAATTCTATATATTGTAAATGTATAACATACATTATCTATACCCTGTATTCTTTATCCTGTATCTATTTATTTATATATCTATAGGTACCTATTTTATATTTCTATATTTATTAGTATTAATATTATTAATTATAATTAAACAATTAACATGCCTATTTAAGGTTGAACTTTAAATTTTAGTCTTTTAAGTATAATATATTACTTTTTAGAATATTTAAAAATATTTTGTAGTATGCAAAAGCAATATATAGAAATCTTAACCTAATCTTTATAAATAATTTGAATTCGTATTTAAATAGAGTGGGAGAATTCAAGATGGTGCAATTTCAGAGTATAAATTTTGGAATAAACGTTACGTAAATTTTAAGACAATACTAAAACAATTATCAACTAGCAAGGCAGTGAAAAAAAATATAACAATTATGGAAATAATTACTGATAATAAAAATGTTTTGTACACATTGAAAAATTTCAAAGATTTAGAATTTGATTTTAAAATCATATTTGACACTACTGTAATGAACACCAAGTATTTTATCGATTCGATCTACGAGGAACTTGATGTATGCATGTGGTCCATATAACCATAATTTACACACATATTACTATAATTTATGAAGTTTGTTTCAGTTAAATTTGATTATTATTTTTCAGGCAATAGTGAATGCGCCATTTTCCGTTATAATAGACAATATCGCAACTCTTTACAACAATTTAACTTTAATGTGGTTAACGTCAAGTTTTTATGGCCGAAAAGAACATATGGGACGTTTGATTGAGTCAATTTCCAATTTGATTGCAGACAGAATTTCTACAACATTAGCTGTACCAAGTATATTTCGGTTAGATAATATTATCGTAATACGTTTGATTATAATTATTATAAATAGTATTTATATTCATATAAAATTATCAATTATCAACACAAAAATGAAAAAACACAAATTTAAAATCATTTTACCTACCGTAAGTTCCTAACAGTTAACTTAAATAATATACTTTTATTATTTTAATTAATTTGTATGAATATTAATTCATATATTACCATTCCACATTCGTTAAATAATTAATGTTGTATAGGTACAAGCCTGAAGACGCTATATTATTAATTAAAAACACTTTAATTCTTTTGGATCAATGGAAATCAAAATATATTAAATGTAAACAAGGGATTGAGATATTGTCAGTCAGTTATTTTAGCCGCTGGGCTTGGGAATTTGACGAAAGCATAATATTTCATCGATTAGATTATGTGTATATTGTTGTAAAAGATTTACTCGATATAATGAAGGTAAAATTAAGTTGGTTTTTCATATTATATAGTATCTACCATCTACCACATATATAATAAACAATAATATGTTATTGATAAGCAGATTACAGAACAATTGAAAAACATTAATACGGAAGTTGGTTTTGTATTTAAAAATATAAATCAAGCTCATCTGTTTTTAAGAGATTGCATTAGTTTTGCATTTTTTGATTTGAAAACCAACGTGTACGAAATTAATAATAAAGAAAACAATATATGGAAGAAGGCAATGACCACATTTATTACTAAATTACAATCAAACCTCATATCATCTTTCATAATGTCTTTAAATGTTTCAAAAAGTGCATTCCACTCATTAAAAGCATTAAAAAAGTTTGGAAACCCAAATGGTACGCATTACAGCAAACTACTAGATGTACAAAATACAAATATGATTCTGTTATACTTGATCCCTTTGAATAAGTTCGAAAGAGAAATTGATAATTTTGAGTTACAATTCAATGTGAGATGATAATATTATAGTAAATATTAATATAATCAGAGATGTTCCCATTAGGTCAACAAGTGCCAAAATATAAAAATACAATGAGGGGGTTATTTAATAATGACAAATTAAATTTAAAATATTTAATTAATATTGTTTTATTATGCTTGCTACTCCTAATCATAATGTACAGATCACCAAATACTAAATTACTATATAAATATATAACAGTGTAGAATTTTATGCTTAATTATAAAAAGTTTAAAAAATATAAATATTTTTTTAATCTTTAAGAGTATCTATATTGTCAAGTTACATTAAACTATTAAACTAAATATGATATGTAACTGGAATCTGGATACGAGTTACAAGTTACAATTATTTAAAGTAACCAGTCAAAGTTACATTATAAGTTACACGTTTACATTCAAAATTATAATTGCTTGTAACATAAGTTACATTAGGGCGAATTGAATGTACAGGTTACATTCTAATGCTTACGTTACCTCATGATAATGGCAAAAGTATTGAAATAGAATGAAATATTAATATTGTAATCAGTGCTTGAACTGTGAACGCAGAAGGACGGAACTTCCCCAATATTTTTATATTTTTTTTGCGCACCTCAACTATTTTTTTTTTATACTATGACAGGGGAACAACAACAACTAATACCCGACATAATTTTTCTTAAAATATGGATTTAAAGTATTGTCAATGGTATAGTGAATTTACAATTTTAAATATTTTTAAAATCAAAATTATTCTTACTACAGTATTTGGCGTATTGCTATCAAAATAGGAATTTGAATTAGATACCTACATAAATAAAAAATTGTTTTTTTAAATAACTGAATGTATGTGGAAAATTTGGGTCAATTATATATATAGGTATAACACAAAACCATTTACTGAACTTACATAGATTATAATTAAAATTTATAAATATGTAGCTAAAATGTAGTATTTAACAAAAATTGTTATGTTTTCATGATTGGGGGGGGGGGGGCAAAGCAGCTGTTTTTGGAAAGCAGTTTTTAAATCATTAGTTTGAGCATCCCCACCAAATTTTTCACAATCCAGCACTGATTGTAATATCATCTACATTTTTAAAATAATATTACAAAGTATTAATTTAAATGTAATTTTCATAAAAAGTTACTTAAAAATTTTGTAACTGATTACTGCCCAACCCTGAATATTACTTATGATTTTTTAATAAAAGCTTAAGAGTATACGTTGTACATGGAGTATAATATGCCCTTATGGGAACACTACTGGATATGATAATATATACAATTATATAGCCGGTTTTATTTGTTTGTATAGTCGTTAAAATCGTCGTCAAAATTATATATGATAAATGTGCCTCCAGTGACAGCAAAAATAATTTTTGTGCACGATTTATTTTTAAGAGCAAAAAGTACAGCTCGCGCTCTCGAATCGGCATCATCAGAAATACCAGACGTATTAAAATTTCGAGTAGGTGCCTAGTTAGTAGTTTTCTATTTCTAGTTATATTACCTATATGTTCCTGCACAATTTTAATTGTTTATCTATAATTTAAAATGTTTTTCATAACCATTAAAGCTTAGCGTTCCAACTTCCAAGTACAATTCGAACATCGGAGATATTAATTTTTTTTTTTTTTAATTTTCAAGTTTTAAAAGAACCCTACATAAATATTTATTGCCTTTGTCATACATACCTATATATATATATATATTATAGACACCGTATAGTCTTAGTAGTTATTACAATTTATGTATACCTAATTATAATATATTAGAGTTAATATACTTATGATTTATGATCAAATTTTTATATAAACTACCTATATTCTTTAGCGTTAAGTTTTTTTTATACAATTTTAATGCATTTTTAGTAGTTTTGTTAAATGTCAGTAATTTTGTTTTTTATTTACATGTTTAAACGTGTTTTTTTTTTAAATATGTCCCTTGATTAATTTTGGTTATGTATCCATTGAGGATAGAGTTGTATAAAAATAGTACGAAATTTAATTTTAAATAATAAAACACCTATATACTTAATTAATTATTTATTAAATATATGATTTAATAACTTTTAATTTTTATATTTAATATTTTAATGGAACATTAAATTATGGTATACGAACTAAACGTTTGAGATTTTTTTTTAGGTTTTAGGTAATTAAAATCTTAGATATATTTATATTTATAAATAGGCGAAAAACACTACAGCGTATAAATTATTTACAAATTTATTATTACATTCATAAAACAGTTATCATTGATTTTATCAAAATATGGATATTTTTGCAAAGAAGTATTCACTTACGAAAATGACATATTTGAACAATGGTTAAAAGACGCTATAAAAATCGAAGGATACCACGTGCAAACCCCTCTGTTAATTTATCGGGACAAAAATATCGTATCCACGTTCGACGTAAGTATAAAAATTACTGTAAAAACCACTTATTTTTTCAATGTAGGTATTACATATAATACTAATATAATCAGTGGCGACGCGTAGAGGATTTCCATGTAGTAGATTCTTCATGCTGAAAAAGGGTGGTTTATCATTATTTAGCAAAACTCCAACTCAAAAATAGTTTTTATTTGTAATTAGTACTTAATTACTATTTAGTATCATATAAGTAGGAAGTTTTGGCGAAAATTTATTTTTAGAAAAAAAATAAATGGCAGTCTATATTTTAAGTTCTTCAAATAGAAAAAAGTGAAAAGTAGATTCCGGACATTCCTTCTTCATCCCTTCGGTCCTCGGAGAAATTAGTGTTTTATTATAATTAAGATTTGAGTGCAATGATATATTGATATTGCATTAGAAAATACGATTCTGAGCGAAGTTCAATATAATAATTACAATATATTATACTGATAAGTCGTTCCAAAAGTTTGCCAAGTGTGTAAACTACCTATGAAAATACTTAAAAAAATTTCAAGTACCTACGATCAAAGCTTAATTAGTTATTATGAATTTAAAAAAAATAAAAAAAAACAAATTGTAATATTGCCGATTTTCGCCATTTTTTGGTAGTTTTTCTTCTCTCAAGAAATTTTTTTTAAGACATTCAAAAAATGAGCTAAATAAAGTAATTAATTTCATAATTTCGATATATATTTAACAAAGTTCCTGTAAGTCTATTTTATCCCATATTGTTCTGTAAATATATTTTGAGCCGTCGTAATGTAGAAAAAGATTGCTCAGATATGCCCGTTATACCAATATGTAATGTAGCTAAAATTGTTAAAATTACTAATAAATTGTGAACATATGGAAAAAAAGTCTGATGCTTTAAATTTATATGCAAAATTAATAATATTTAGATCTCTTATCAATGAAAATCAAACTATTCTTGAAGCGCTATCAATAGTTAGAAATTCCAATGGTTCATTTCCAATATTAGTGTTGCTCTTTGGATACTTTTAACAATTTTTGTCACTTCAGATAGCGCAGAAAGAAGTTTTTCTAAGCTGAAAATTTTATAAAAAAACTACACACCTACGTCCAAAATTGCATTAGTTATTATGAAAAATCTAAAATCAATTTCGTCAAAATTACGATTTCGGTGAATTTTGACGTTTTCCCGTTATTTTTTCGTAGTTTTTCTTCTCCCGAGAAAAAACTTTTGAGAAATTTGAAAAATTAAGTACCAAGTAGATACAATTTTCAACCAAAATCATACCCTATTTGTGGTAATCGGACAGTTATTTCTACCCGAAAAAGTGTCTTCAGACTTTTAAAAATACAAAAATCAAACATCAATGTAAAACCAATATATTCCTTAATTTGCTCAGAATTTTAAAAAATTTCGCGCCGTAACTGAATATAGTTCATAGGTAAGGACGTATAGTACTTCTAAAGTAAGAGTAAAAATCGTTGAAATTTTAGAAAAGCCTGTTTGACGTTATGGAAACGGCACTACAATTACACCATCTTGATTACGATTTACCGGAGATCATTATGAATATAATTGAAAGGCGTGAACAAATATTGAGTAATGTAAAGCAAATTGATAAATTAGTCAACATGTACAATGAAATAGTAAATAAAATGGATGCTCCAATTGTAAGTATATACCAAATACCTACACTATAATTACCTACTATCTATTTTAATAATAATTACGAAATAATAGATATTAACAAATAGGTATATTAAAAAAAATACCTAGGAATTGTATCGGTTTGATTTGTTTTGTTAACTTTGTATAGACTTTGGCGATGGATCATCACTTTGCTAAAATAAAAGACTCTCTGCATCCCGGTCTAGAAAAAAGATATACTTATTTATCGATTCAGTTGCCGAAATTTCTGAAAAAAACTATGCGTGTTTTTAAAGTATTTAACGTAATTTACAATGAAATTAAATCGGTTGGTATAAACACTTATATTATAATTTATAATAGTAGAATTACATTACCTATCCTTTGGATAACAAGAGAGGATATAACACTTACCGAGGGGGGGAGGGGAGCGAATTAATATTTTTTTAAAGGAAGTCTATAACAATAATAATTAATGATAATAATATTTATGAAATAATATGTAAGAAAATAAAAAATACATTTTTAACTATCTAGGCAAAAGTTTGAAATTTTCAAGTTAAACAATAAAGCTTGTCCATATCGTCCCCCTTAAACTCGCCCGTGTTTGAATAAATGAATATATATATCGATCATTTGTATACTTTTTTCAGTATGAATTGGTAATTTCTGAGAAGCTAAATTTAATTGAAAATCTTGTCTTTATTCCTGCAGATATCAATGAAGGTGTCCAAGGGATTCTTGTACGTAAATTAGCATGGCATAAAACGTTTTATACGTTTTATTTTTAATTTATTATTAGATGTAAATGTCAAATGATGTAATGATGTATAATGTATCTTTTTTCTAACCGTAGAAAATGTTTGATAAATATCAAATAGAAGCGGATAAAAACGTATCGGTGATAACACATGCGATGAACTACATTGCAGAAGCGCTTAATTTAATCGAAAGGAAATGTTACGATGTAAAAACGGGTTATCACGAGCAAATGAGTTTGTTTTACAAAAAATACGAAAACGCCTTATTTGAAACTTTCGTAAAGTACACACGACATCATTACCTATTAAATATTAATTCACATTCTCAAATATACGTCTCTCGCTCCCGTCGTGTAATAGTGTCCCATAAATAAATATCTATTTTAAAAAAATTAATTAAAATTGAAAGTTTATTATAATTATAATAAATTCAATATAAATGACGATTTTGCTGTAATCGATATTTATGTATATACAATATACCCAGGGTCGAATTGGGCAAATTAATGCCACCGAGATTCCAATATATATTTACCGGCCAATGTTTATTCTTATCTAATTTGTTTTTTTAAATGAAAACCTACTATTTTGATCGCGAATTATTTTTCTTTGATTTTTTTTTATGTTTTTTAGTGGTAAATTTATCTTCACAAGTTTAGAATTGGCTGAGGAATTTGAATACCTATTTGATATTATAATCATCAAAAATTACATATTATGCTTATAATATCAAATATTCAAATAGTTCCAACTCAGCTAATTTTTAACTTATAAGGTTGATTTTACCACTGAAAATTATGAAAAAAAATTATTCATGATCAAAATGGTAGGTTGTCAATTAAAAAACGTATAGGTTTGTGCGCATGCGCGAAACTATCGATATAAAATTATTTTAATTATGTAAACAAGTGTGTAATTAAGTTTATAATATTGCCAAAAAAAAAAAATCATATAAGTACCTATATGAGTATTTGTAAAGTTATTGAGTATTTCCAATTATCATAATTACATTGTATACCTATACCCACAACTTTTTATTATTTCAAATTTATGAAATTATGAATAGAATAAGAAAAATCCATCTAATTTAGACAATAAAAATATAATCATAATTAATGATTAGGTATCTTGATTTAAAAATTAGACAAAAAACAGTAAATTTTTATTATCTGTTGATAGTGCTTGAATTGGGGGGGATGCAGGAGGACTGAATATTTCAACTAATTTTTCAACAATTTTCGAGGATGCTATAATTTTGTGTTTGATATGTACTAAAACTCTTATTTTTGGGAAATGGAGAGTAAACCACGCAATGTGAATATTATTATTTGTGTTTAAATTGAAATATGATTTCAGAATGGTGGTGAAAAATTTCAAAAAGTTGAACAACATATTGAAAAGCGAAAATGCATTTTTTTTCATTCACGGTCGGCTAATTGAAAACAAAATAACCATTGCGTCTGAAATCAAGAATGTAACTATTGTTTTTACTAGGTCTATGAATTACTTATTGGACGAGTTAAAATCCATACCCAGATGGCTGAAGAATACTAACATTCGATGTCCTCTTGTTCAAAACGTGGTAACTTTCGATACATACTTATCTAGTTCGTTTTACTATTATGTGGTCAATTGTCAAGAGGTGTCTGATATAATAAAAGAATGTTATGTTTCCACCAGAAACCTTAACAACCGATTGGAAAAAACTGCCCAAAAGTAACAAATACCAATTATAAAATGTACAATATAGCCATATAGGTAGTTGATAACAATTTAAAAAATTAAATCAGTTAATATAACGATAATAAAGTTCAAAACACATTACTTAATTATCAAATGTATTAATGTTTTTCTTTCTCTGTTTTGTAGATTAGATATAAATTGTTAAATATTTCTTTAATAATATAATAGTCAATATAAAATATTTTATATTAAGTCAATTTTTTTAATTTCGTATAAACACAACAAAAATTAAATAATAACTGTATATAATATTATATAATTAAATGCTAATAGTTGGTTAAATATTACAGACTCTCAAAATTTGAATTTTTATTTGAAACACAAGATAAACTAATAATAAATCAGTTTTCTGCGACCAAACCTACTTTAAGTGATTACAAAGAAAAGCTAGAATCATTAAACAAATTATCAGAAAGTCTCAAAACTCAGTCATATTTAGATGTTGGATGTATTCGATTGGACTATTCGGAATACAATGTTAAACTTCTAGAACGGTGTAAATTTTGGCACGTAGCTTATGAAAAACAATTGATAATTCAATGTGAAAAAATTATGACAAAATTTTCAAAAAGAATTATGGTACATAAATTGAATATATATATGTAATTTAAACTTTTTGGAAAGCTTTCCTATTTTAATATGTTTCAAAATGTTACATATCATTAAGTGAATTAGTAATAGATATTAATATAACTGAAAATATCATCTATATTTATATTAATTGTAATTTTATTATTATATAACATATTATTTTAAAGACATTAAAAAAACAGTTAAACATCCATTTTCGAGACATCCAAGGACTAGTTACAGTAGAAAAATCAATTAAAGAAATTAAAGAAACAGTGTTTTATGCGGATTCTCTAATTCATGACATACATACTCAATTTCATTTCATGAAGAAGTACAAAATATTAGTAAGAATTTAAAAAACTATAAACATAGTATTAGATTTATATTAAGAGTACAAATTATATTACAGATACCAAAGGATTTATTAAAACAATTTAATAATTTAAAAACAAACTGGCAGAAGTTATATGAAGAAGCATTAAGTAAAAGTTTTTGTTTTGAAGACGCCAAAAAAGGCCTTATTGGAGTGTCTTCATAAATGATTTATAATTTGAATTTATGTAAATAATACCTATATTTGAATGTATATACTTAATTAAATGTTGGCAGATAAATAATAAATCATCATAAAAAATATATAGAACAGTATTTTATATGTAGACTAGGCATATTTAAAAATGGTATAAGTTCTTAACAAAAATATATATATATATATATATAATATAGTTAAATATAATTAATAATCACTGTAAGCTTTATCTCATCCAATAAATAATACAATTTTAAATAAGAAAATGATAATATACTGTTAACAATTGTTTTTTTTTGGTGGCATATGTCCATATTTGAAAGTCAGTCTTAATTCACCAATCTCAGTTATAGGAAGTATGTCTGGAATCCATTCGATAATAAATGGAATTGGTTCTTTTTGGTGTTGACTGACAATTCCTACAAAACAATAAACTTATTATTTATAATAACATTAATAAAAGTTGTTTGCAGATAATATTTTTATTGAAAGTTTACAAAAATGTATTTGATTTTTTCTAATAACTATTGTATTTACTAACCAACTTTTAGATATGTCTTCAAATCATTTGGTTGTATTGGTGGATGAGATTTATCTATTGGTATATTATCATACCTTTCATGATCAAAAACATCATATGTATCATCTATATTTTTTACAAAACTGCGACTAATTTTGAGAGATACTAAAGACGTTTCAAAAATTTTTTTTACTAGCATTATATTAGTAATATGCCAAGTATACTGTGTAAATGTCCCTAAAGGTAGACAATCACGATTCACAAATACCAAAGTAGAATTAGGTAAACGTTTTTTTTGCAGAAACAATACACATACGCTCTCGTAAACATTCAAAAAAAGTCTGTAAACACAAATTATTGTTTTTATTTTAATATACAACTTTCAAAATTGAATTAAATCTAAATGTCATAAATTAAGTTTTACATAGCTGTTAGATTTGGATTGATTCCCTATTGGATAGAAACAGGTGTGACACCTCTCTTAAATTTATAAAAATGAGTGTAATACTAACTTTATGAATGTGAAATATCATAGTTGGTGGATTGCCATCAAATTGATAATGCATTTCTTGATTAATACGTTCGGTAACAGATGATAACCATTTTTCAAAATTTAATACTGGATTTGCATTAATATCTTGTGGTTCTTTGAAATCTAAATTCAAAAGTTATTATTTATTTAAAATAACAATGAATGCAATTAAAATGTATAAAAATATATAATAATAATATACATACAGTTGTTTTTTTTTATCCTTGAGTTGCTTTGATTTTGTTTTGCCTTTTTCTAAAAAATACATTTTTATATTAATTTAATTTATTTTCTATAAATATTATATATTTTAAATATTTACTTTTAATAAAATGTTAGGTACTCTTCTTTGATATTTAGGAGTAATATTGCTTTCTAATACACACGTTTCACTAGTTATAATCATTTGATCATCAAAAAATGTGACTGGTCCATTACTTTCTTCTGCCATTGCAACCTGAATATCTAAAACAAATATTAAATTTATACTTTAAAATACTATTTAAATACAATGAATTGATATTAGATATTGGTAATATTAATAATATTATAAAGTAAAGAACTATCGAACGATATCTAACTATATATTTTATTTGACATTTCAAAAACAAAATAAACAATTGTCCATTATATCCTTATAGATTTTTAAAAATGACACTCGTTCTTTGATTGTTTAAATTTTATAAATATCAAAATATGGTTAAATGATAAAAATATCTTATATTTCATACTTGGTAAATTGTCAAGTTGAACAATTGTTGCTGACAATGTAGAAACTGATACAAACGGGTTGAGATTTTTTTCAAATTCTTGTACCATATACCTAGAACTTGCTATTGCACTTAAACATGCAATGTAATGACAACAAAAATATGTATTCAAATCTGGTATTTGATCCTAAAAACCCACATATTTGTTCACAAAAAAAATTATATTTGTGAAAATCATATCTAAACATACTACTGAGTACCTACCATCTGATCAACTGTTACTAATGTAGTAGTACAATAAAAACATCTATTATATTTCCCAATAATACAATGCAGATATCCTAATGGATTTTGAGTAGTAATTTTGCACCGCACAACAAATATATTTTCAGACACACGTTGTAAATATGGATTTTTTTTTATCTATAAAATTTGACCATACTTCCTAAATAATAATAAAAATATTTGATATATTTAATTTGATAATTAATCAAGAACTCAATAGTGATACAAACAATAATCATACCTGTTTTACAGTTTGAGGAACCCTAAATGAATTTAAAACTTGTTGATCGATCATCAATAATACACCAATCGTGTTACAATCAAAACAATTGGATACATGTTTACACAGTTCATTTTGGCTATTTGTATTTAACACGCTTTCCTAATCAAATGTTAATCATTTTTGTTAAAAAATGTATAATTAATAGTATAGATAATGTGTTGAAAAAACCATAAGAAAACTAAGAATTGAATGAATGATAAAATAATTCTAGTTTTTATAATATGCATAATATAATTATGTGATATATTATATATTTAGTGTTCCATGTTTATTTACTAATTGTAATATCTCAGTGAAAAATGGAGATTTTAAAATTATTATTGATGTAATAGACAATAAAATATTATCTTTTTTAGTTTTAAATATCTAATAATAAAATAACTTTTTATTTTTTAAGTAATGTGAAATTTGAAGATAGCCAGTTTAAAAGTTATATTTTTATGAACATTTTGATGAGCATAATTTCTAATTTAAATAAGGTGGTGACTTTGTATTCATATTTAGTAAATAAATTTGGAACACTTGTATACTGATGATATCAAATACCAATAATAAAAATATATTCAATAAAAAATGTAAGTTGCAGTTATTATAGATAGGTTATGGATAGGTACTACTTATTTAAAGATTTTATATTTAAGCCTAAAAAATTACAATTTTACATATAAATATTACTACAATATTATTAAATACCATTAAACTACTATCTATTATCTTATATGAGAAGAAGTACTTTAATTTGTTTCTAATCTATTATTATTTATTTAATTGAAAATCATTATTATAAGTAAAATATAATATAATATAATTTTAACCTTACATGACATTTAAGAACATTACTATCAAATGAACGACCACATGAACGAACTAAGCAGATGCCTGTATCAAGTTTGTTAATTTCTTTAGCTTTTGCATCAGGAAAATGAACAAATCCTCTTTCATTAAAATCAATATTTTCAGAAGATATATAAGAATAAATCTGAAATGTTTGGACATGAAATTTATGTTAACTTTAAAATTTGAATAGGAAATAACCTTAGATGATGAAGACGTAAGTAGTTTGCACACTTCTGATGGTGAAACTTTTTTATTGTTAGGCTTTAGCAACAAATAACACGTCTTGCACACGACGGTCCTTGTTCCATTGTATGTTCCACACGATGGACATTTTTTTACTCCTCTCTTAGTCGATCTACCCAAGTCCGATAAAAGCAATTTTATTTTATTTTTATTGGCCATTGTATAATAATTACAATCACGAAAACTTTTCAAGTTTTCAAGAGCAAATAAAATTTTATACGATTATAAGTCGTATAATACCAGACAAAAGAAAATTGTGCATAATTTTCAATATAATTTAAAATTATAATATTATAATTTATAATTTAAGAAAAAAACACAGAATAGATGAAATTTCATTCTGTGATATAAAATTAAAATTTTCAAGAAATATAAGATGTTATCAATTATCAGTATCACAGACCACCTAGCCTAACCTAATCAATTTTGTACTTGTATTATCAAATTCTGTGTTATCAATATTGAATTATATTCCGGTGTAACAGACGATTTTTACCATAGACTTATAATATATATTATAAGTATATGTTTTTACCTTCCTAAATTTTTACCATATTGTGTAAAAATTAACTGAGGTAATTTGCATGTGATTAATTTAAATATATGTATGTAATTATTAATTTGGATGTTTATTTTATCTAAATATTTCCTTAAACATTTTATTTTAAATTAGAAAAACATTAATATAATCCTATAACACAATAGTTATAATTATGCAATGTACGTTGTCTAATATTATTGAATTTATCATATTGAAATTAAAACTAGTAAACTTTTAAAATATAGCCTTTTTATATTATAATATAATTTTTCCTAGGTTCATAAGCATAATGATATTGTAACAATTGATATTTTTATAATAACGTGATAAACTACTATAATCAAACCACCAGAGAAACCAACCTAAAAATAGAACAATCCATAAAAATACACTTAAATTCTAACATAAATACATTGTTAATTTAGCTGGTTAAAATTTAGTGGGTAAATATTTGGGAGGCAAAATCGCCTGTGACACCGGCATAGAATATAACATATAAGCAGATATTCATCAGTGATTACGTTTATCACCAGAAAAAACAAATTATCACGTATTCGCTTGGCGGGAATTTACAACATTTATACTTAGGTCATATAATATAATAGTATACTATGAACTATATAAGCATAAATGTTGCTGTTCGTAAATTTGTAATAAACCAATAAGTTTTAATAATTATTAATCTTATTTATTATTTACAATATCGATTGGAAAATATCGTAGATCGATTAAATAATTGAATATGATTATGGCTACTCTTTATGAGAAATTAATGAACAACAAACTAAAGTCGTCACGGTGGCAAAAAATTAATGGTGAAAATTTAGATTTGGATTATTGTCAAAGATTTCTAACTACAGCAGAAGGAGCTGCGTTGATGGAGTATATGGAGAACAACGTGCAATACATGGACAGTAAATTATCTCAAGTCAAAGTATTTGGAAGGTATCATCCGATACCCAGACAACAGGTTGCATTTGGAGATGAAGGTGTGTGTTACAAGTTTTCAGGTACAGTTGTACCGGCTCAACCATGGCCACAGCCTCTGTTATTGTTGAAAAATAAAATTTGTGTTGCTCGAGGAGTTGATTATAATTTTGTTCTAGTTAATAGGTAGATAAATGATAATTGTATTTATAACTTTATTTTGTAAACTAACATATTTGGTTTAATTTGATTAAGATATAGAAATGGTGATGATCACATGGGCGAACACAGAGATGATGAATCAGAACTGGATAAAATGGTACCGATTGCATCTGTATCTCTAGGACAAACTAGAAAATTTGTGATGAAACACATAGATGCTAGAAAGAAAATCAGGCAAGTAGAACTTATAAAGTTTGATTTACATCATGGTAGTCTTTTAATGATGAACTGGCCAACTAATAAATATTGGTATCATTCAATTCCTAAACAGAAGACCGCCACTAATATTAGACTAAACTTTACATTTCGCAAAATAAAATAAAATTTAAGTATACTTTTTTTGTACAGAATTTAAATTTATATTACTTTAGCTTGTTTAAAATTACATTTTTTTTTTTTTTATCTGACAGTTTTAAACTTTAAATATTTATTTCAGATTTACTTTTATTTATATATAAATATAAATTGTTTGAAATTAGTATAATTAATTAATTTATACCCTAAAAAGATTCAGAAAATAAAAACATGACTTCATAATTATGCATTTGAACAAACTTTAATACTATTGCTGCAGTGATAGCTAAAGTTTCTGATAAATATAATGTGAATCAAATTATATATTTTTATTAATATTATTTTTTTGGAAATCACAATGTTAATATTGTAGTTTGACATATCAAAACCGATAGTAGTTACAGCACTTACCATACATTTTGAACATAGAAATTGTAATCGACAATATTCATATTTTCAAAAAACACAATATTATCAGTTTAAGCTGAGTGAGTTTTAACATATTTATAAGTTATATATTTCAAGATACTTCTGGCATTCTATTTTTGCCTTAGATACAGTCATTAATTCAAAATCTACTAAAAGGATGTCTCTTCATATATTTAAAAATCCAATTAATTAAATGATATAAAAATTATAATTAGTACTAATTAGTTTTTAAAAAAAATGAAATCTACTTGTATATCTCAAAATTGATCCTTTATTATTTAATTATATTAATTCAAAATTTAAAAATATAAAAACAATACAAATAATACTTTGTAAAATAAAATAAAACTTTTTATATCTTGTATTTATACACTTAAATGTAGAGAAAATAATTCTATATAATAATCATTCTTTTTGTTGTTATTAAAAAACTAAATTTCAATGTATAATTTTTTACATTAAAGTATACTTAACTACTTTCTAAATTCAACTTGTTTCTTAATTTTGTTTTTTTGTGGCGAGTCTAATATTCGTCTTTTAAGTCTATAAAATGATAAAATAATAATATTGAACTAAATTTAAGTACCAAATAACAATCATTTAAATGTTTACCCAGAAGTAAAAAAACGATGGGTTGATCCTGGTGTCTTAGATTGTGTTTGGACGGGAGTACTGTGTAACAATTCATCTGGTGCTATGGTATTAGTTTTCAATACATTATTCCAAAAATGTTGTGGCAATTTAAGCAATTCTATTACAACCTAAATAAATTATTTATCTTTAATCAATAGTAAATTACATTTAACAGCAGTTTTCAAACATCATGTTATGATACATTTATAGAATATAATATATTGTATATATTGATGATTAGAAAACAAAATAACATACGTTAAGTTTTTTCATTTTGAGATAATTAATAAATATTAACTATAGTTTTATTACATTATTGTTTGAATGACATTTTGACAGCATAAATTTGCGATAACTTTACCTGAATATAAACACTAGTTACTTTACTTACTTTAAAAATGATTTCAGATTTAATTTGTAAATCATCTAAACAAGTACTCGAAAGACCAACAATTGTAGGCCCAAAAACTATAGCTAGACAATTATAATCCATATTGCATTTTGGTGAACTAGCAACTCTAAAACATTTAAGGAGAAATAGATTATCGTTTATTTGATGATAAATATTTATAACAATGATATACTTCTGCAAGTGAAGAATAAGAAATGCAAGTATGTTGCGATTCATGGACGGCAATTCATTTATACATTGACTGAGTGACTCAGAAACATTAGTACTATTTTCTAATGCATATGTTAACTTTGATAAATTATTTTGTGATATAAGATTATTTTTTTCTGTACGAATGAAATCTTTAAGACAACTACACAGCACATGGACATCTACATTATTTAAGCTTGGAATTTCTTTATGAAATTTGTCTCTTAAACTTTTTACTTCTTTATCGGAACCAGACACCCTATATAGACCAATTACATTCATTCCTCTTCTTTCAATTTCACTAATGCAGTGAACAATCAAAGGAGGTATACCACACTGTTCAGTAATTTAAAATCAAATACAACTTTAAAAATTAAATTAAACTACTTAAAAAATAAATTACCAACATTTAAAGCATTGAGTTTGTTTTGATCAAGTGTACAAATAGTAGGTATATGATCTTTGCATTCCAAATGAGCAACAGTTTTACAGTTGAGACATTTTACCATATAACTATTAAATTTTATTCTGAAAAATATAAACATTATAAACAACTAAACAATAAATACATTATCAGGCTAGGTTACATACTTTGAATGACATTGTCCACAAATTTCAGGAATAACAATAATTTTTTGAACAAAATTATGTTCTTTTTCATTGTGTGTATCAATATTATTGGACGTTTTAAGTTCTAATTCTTTATCTGATATATAAGAAGACAATGACTCAACAGAACCTACAAAAATCATTATTTCAGTTTTTTATAAATATTAAAAATTAAAATAAATTATTACTTGAAGATGATATCGGCAAAGCTTTTGATGTTGCTATTGGGTGAGTTTTTATAATCGATTTAGCATTCACACAACCCAAATCCATAGTTAACGTAGTTGTAGCAATAATTTGTCCACCATTCATATTTAAATTTTTAATCTATAATCATATAAACATTTTATATGAAAAAAAGAGAATAATAAATCTCAATGATTAATTTTAAACTTTCAAAAATATAATAAAGAAATAATTTATAAATTATTTACTTCGTGTGTTTTTGAATTTATATTACTCAGAATATTGCTTGTGGTACACTTTTTTATCAATGCAGATTGAGGTTTACAATTTTGTGTTATATGTTCACATGAACTATCTTCAGAATAACTATAACTGAGATCTGATAACATAGCATCTATCAAATAAAATAATTGCTAAAATTAAAATAAGAACTATTTTGTAAATTATATGAAATAATATATTATTTATTAGTATTAATGGTAGTATAGTATATACTATAATAAGTAATCCTTTTTTTTTAGAATAAGCCAATTGAATTCTGAGAAATATTTATTTATTTTACTTATTTTATTGCATATAATTAATAGTTTTATATAAATATTATTTTCCAGAAATATTAATCATTCTTAAATTTTAGAATAGTTTCAGATGAGGGCATTAGTACTATCAGGTTATGCGTTTCTAAGGTTGCAAACGATAGCAGTTGTATATAAACTACATTAATTTATGCATAATTATAATACTGTAAGGATTAACTTAAAACAAATAACTATAAATTTCTTCTAAAGAATATAATCTTACCAGTATTATTAAGAGTCATTTTTTTATCTAAATTATTTAAATGTGAATTGTTCTTTGAAATGCGTGTTTGAGATGTTTCTGCATGATCAGGTTTTTTAAAACCACTAAATAATTTTTCTAATTCTGATTTCTATAATATAAACAAATTATGTAAGTATTACAAACATGTAAAACATTTTAAATTATTTTATCAGACTTTTAATTTACCAAAGTTTGATTTTCAACTAAAAGTTTTTCTTTATCTACTTGGACTTCATCTAATAAACGAGCAGATGTTTTAAGTTTATATGATAATTTAGAGCATTCACCTTGGACTTCTTCTAGTGTGTTTTTGATAGTTTTTTTATCAGTTTCTCCTTCATTGATTTTATATGTTAATTCATCAATAATCTTCAATTTTAACATATAATCTAAACAATAAATATGAGAAGGTGACACTGGTATTATAATAATATATAAACAATTTAATGAAATACTATTAAACTATGACTAATGCAAATTAAAGGTACCTACTTATTTCAATGAGAAATAGCTTAAATAAACAAATTATAAATATATATAAATATTAAATTAAAAATTATACAATTTTCAAAAATGATATCACATTTAATGAAATAAATATTTGTAAGTACTTAATTAATGAAAATAAAGTGACTAGAATTAGAATATTGTAGAAAATTAATTAAATAAAATTTTAACTTGGTCCAATTTTCAATAAAATGGACAAATTTAAATAAATAATTTATGATTTATTACCTACTAGAACTTAACTTACATTATAAAATATAAATACAAAAATCAAAATTTTTTCTATAAAGAAAATTTTGACATAATATCATTATAATTAACTGACATCATCATAGAATAGTGATTAATACATTTCCCAATTTTTTCAGGTCTCAGAATTTATATTATTTAAAACTACATTCACAACAACTTTAACATAATATATGACAGCGTAACTACTGTTCTATGATTTCTATAGAGTAGGTATAATAATTACTAACCTCTTTCGATTGTTGTATCCAAAAACCTAAGAGTGCTGTTAATAAATGAATCATATTGCACTACCAGAGATTTCCAGTTTTCTTCCATCATAATAATATTAAATGAAAATCAATTTTATATATGAACCCTTTTAACACTAATAATTTACAGATAGTTCTAAATAATAAAAAATAATAATTAATTATTAAATACTCAACTAATGAATATGTTTTAATGGTTATTTTAGTTAAAAACTAAAATATACCCATAGATCAGTAATAATAACGTTTGTTAGATTTGAATTTTGAAATAGAAATTAATAATATAGGTTAATCATTAATAAGTTATAATAAATTGACAATTTGTCCCACAAATGATGCACTGTACATCATACACAGAGTGAACAAAAATTTCATGTTAGACAAATCTATGTACGTGGCTACGTATGTTATCTCATTAGTACATATATACAATACTATTGATCACTCTGTATATATATATATATATAAATAGTACAGACCACGGTTGTAGATAGAACGGTTGTTCGGTACAAAGTACAGGCTGTAAAATTGATTAAGATTGCAAAATTCCAATAGCATTGATTATAAAAAATATAGAATAGCCAATAGTTACATTTGTGGTTAGTATATTCTTGTCTACGGTTAGTAGTTTCGTTTTTTGTCGTGGCTACTTATACGACTATTAAAGATATATTAAACGTTAATTACATTGAATAGTGATTATTATAATAGAATAAAAATTAAATATTAACGGTTATTACACTACTTACTAGTTCTATACTCTTCAATAGTCTACCACGGTCTGAACTCTTGAGTGTCTGACAAGTGACAACAGTGTACAGACAACAATATTTTAGTATTAAATTATTCAATTTAGGTATAAAATTAACAAGACACGTACCTAATACCATTGATTATATATACTAGTATAGTATTATGTATAATCAATGCTAATACCTAATAGTCGCCAGACGGACTGGACAAGACTTTTCCTAAACGGTCGAAACGAGCAACAAGTTACAAATAACGACTGGTACGCTGACTAGTGACCGATCTATAGCACAGAAAATAATAATGTCGATTACAGTAGCAATAGCAAATAGCAATATACGTTTAAATGTACTAATGTAGTACTTGCACAAAAATAATGGATAATAATAATAATAATAATATTATTAATCAGTAATCACCCAGACCCTGTAGTATGCACGTGACCACGACCATGGCTATAATTTATATTTTATTGACTCTTGTCTTTGCCTAATATTAAAATATATAGGTTATTTATATAATATTATATAGATTGTATCATATTATATTCCTAACTATAAGCTACAATTTTACTATAAAAAAATTTACTCGTAATAAAATGTATTTGACTATTAAGTTAAATGCAAACATTTTACGTTTGAATATAACGGTTTATCGGCGTTTGTTGTTCGAACTTCAAATGTTAACGGTAAATATCGGGTCATGATTCATGAACTTAGTTTATAGTTTTATTCAGTATGTACATAATTATTTCCTACTTATAGTTATGATAGTAGGTATTATAGTAATTATTATTTATTATAATACTATTGCAGATAATAATATATATTAAATTTTATTACCATACTATCAAAATACCTAAATTATAATTAATAATTAACTACCTACCTATTACCAGTGATGAATTGCATCGTATACGGGAGTATACGGCGTAAACTCATAACAATATTTGTATAAAAGTGCGTATACGCAATAAAAATAATAATTTTATAAGTATACGGTAGGTATACGGCCATAATATTTTATAATTTATAAATTTGTTGTACATTTAAGGAATTTAGATGTATATAATTTTAATATTAAGTGTATTTTATTAATGAAAATAAATGTATAAGGTATTATGCTTCAATTAGTTAATTCATATATATAATATATTATATACCCAATATATTAGTTAATTAGTGAATTATATACCTATTCGATTTAAAATTAATAAAATTTAAAACAAAATTTTTTTTTTTATTTAATAAAGTGTAGAGTTCTAGATATAATTTATTTATAGTTATTAAATAAAATTATTAAGGATAAAAACTAATTATTTGACTAAAAATAAAAAAAAATTATAATGTCATAATAATGATTTCAAGTAATTTTTTTCTTTTTTAATGTAATTTTGAGAAAAATATGGCGTATACTCAAGACATTAATTACCAATACATCCCTGCCTATTTCTATTTATCATTATTAATATAATAGGTATACTTATATTTTAGTTTAGATTTAATAAATTTACAATCGTCCTATAAATGATAAATACCTATTTGAATAATTCATAAATCATAATAAATAGTTTATGTGTTAGGTACCAATATTGGTTATTAAAAGGATTGTATTGAAATTAAAATGTAATAGGTTAATAAGTACAAACATTTTTAAATTTAACAAGTATAACTGGAACAAAAACAAAGAGGAAATAATACTCAAAATTATATTTATATAGGTACCTACTTTAATTGCTAAATAGTTTTATAGTTTACGCTAAATAGTACCTACCTATATATGCATGTTTCTTGTTTCATGATAGTACATTATCATCATTGATTATATAATATATCTACTAAGTAGTAAGTACTATTATTATATAATCAATAATAGGTATCATGTATTGGTGAATACAAGATTTCCTTATGATTTCGGGAAAACAGGTTTTTTAATTAATTTAATACGTTAAAATATTAAATTGACATTGATATAATAAATAATCAACTAATACTCACATACATATTTATATCTGTATTAATAAATATTTTATCAAATATTATTCTAGTTAATATAAATCTAAGTTGTTATATATTTACAACTATACCTGTAGTACAGCTAGTAGACAAATAGGCAATCAAGGCCATAGCTTGATTTAACTTTCGGGGAGGGGGGTTGAAAAAGTGAATAAGCTATGACCATGCTTATTACAAAATCGTATTGCATAATACCTATATCGTATTCGTATATATATATGAAGACATGAATAAAAATGTCGGAAGAGTTTAAACCATTAAATTAAGTGTGAATATGAAACTGGCAACTCTCTCCGAAATTACTGAAGAACTATAGCAGTGCATTAGTTTCCATTATTCCAACTAATTCACCCATATTGAGTTTTATGAGATAAAACAGCTTTTTATATTTTTTTATTTATCATAAACAAATAACATAGATTTTATAATAAATTCTGAGGTATTTGAGAATTTTTAAGTTTCTGTTTCACCACGGTTTCTGTCTATAATAAATGCCCCATTGAAACAATCTAAACAATCTATGTTTAATTATTTAAAAAAGACAAAATATAAAACTAATAATTTTAAATTAAATAAAAGACATATGGTTGTAACGGTTGCAATTTAACCAACGCGTCATATTATGTCACTTCAACATTATTACTAAACAAGATAGACACCGGTTAGCAGAGTACGATGAACACAGTAGTCGACTTTAAATAGTTAAATAGATTTTTAACAATATAACGTGGTGGTCATTAATATAGTTAATTTTATTCATTTTGTTTAACAATTCAACAAACAACAGGGTGATAGTGATGTTACTCTGATGATAGTGTATATGTATTATTATATTATTTATTGTTGAATAGATATGTTTTATTAGCGTTGGTTGTGTTAGAGTGGGAAGGCAGGTCATAAGTGTCTATCATAAATGACCTGTTTAATTTAAATAAGAAACTATTGTTTATATCAGTCTAACGACCCTGTTCAAAAGGTCGGTTAATGCGTAGTAGGAGGAATTAGGAAATAGCTAGTCGACTGCTTCTGAACTGGATACGATTTGATATCTTGTAACACTGTCGATACATCGATTATCGGTGCCAGCGTTGTACAGTCACGTTAAAATAAATAAATCATTATTTATACATTTTTTTATATTTGATTACAAACAAATTAATACATTAAATTATAGATATAATATAATACATTATATAATATGCAGTGCTCGAACTGTAGATGGCTGAGTATCTCAATTCATTTTTCAGATATTTTACCTAAGTTTTACTATGTGAGTGTCTTCGCGTCATAATGAGATAAAAATGATGAGGATATTTTATTTTTTTCAAAGATGGAAAGAGTCTAAAAGTTAAGTTATAGAACTATTAATTTATATTATTAAAAAAACATATACGTATGATTGATAATACTTTAATACGTATAAGTACCTATTTTACTTTTGGAATGTTGAAATATTTTAACATTTATATTAAAGAAAAAATTTCATAATTGAGAATTGTTTTTTATGTTAGGAGTGTTAGACTGTTAGGGTAATTATACTAAGTATAATACATAATTACAGTATTAAATACGTAATAAAGTATTTTTTCGAGTGTTTTTTATATATGCAAATGCATATATCATTAGCGTTAAACTAAAACCTTGTATGACAACGTATAGTGTAAAATCTAAATAATCACTAGGTATCCATAGTTTTTAGTTAGATAATAGATAATAGATAGTTATCTACGTATCCACTAAATGTCTAATGAACTAAATATAAATACGTAAAAATTTTAAAACGTGTTTTAATATTTTAATTATAAGTGTCGTTTAAATTTGCAATTTGGGCACCGGTCTATAATTATTATTATTATTTATTACCTACTTAACGACAAACGGCAATTACAAAGAAATAAAAAAATAATATTTGTTTAGATATATAACAGTGAGTAAAAGGCTAAACAACAAAAACAGATATAAATATCATAGCTATAATAATGGTTTACATAAACTTATTAACTACATTTATTAGTCTATTAAAGGAGTGAAAGTGACAATAATTCGCAAAATGGACAGGGAATGAAAAAGAAATAGAACACCGATTATTATGGGAATGGACTCTAAAAAAATATGTGAGAGGAGGTAAGGAGCATCTAGAGATCCATCAAGGAGGGAATTAAAAAAAACCATATAACTTATATATGTGAGATCTACCATTTATCGAACGATATTGTCTTATTAATCCAATATCACATTAAGACTTAACCTATCTACCAGCCCCTATTTTTTTGGTGAATCCCGACAAAAGTTGTATAGTCTATTATAGTAAGTATGCATTACGGACTTAAGCTATATGAACTTGCAAATAAGTAGGTAGGTATATCGTATATACTAACATTTAGATTAAGTTATTAATTATTCAATAAAAATTACAAAAATAATAGATATTTTTAAATTTTTTAATAAGAAAAATACCTACAATTAATGAAAACAAAAATAATGATTATATTTTACAAAAAATTCTAGATAATTAATTTCAATATTTCCATAACTAATGTGGAATAAGGATAAACATCAGCCCCTGACGTTTTTGTATAATTTTAATGTAGGTACAATAACAATGTAATGTACGAATTTTTATAAAAAAATAAAAAAAAAATAATAGAGGCTGGTACAGTAGTACCTATACACTATATACAGATATACATATTAATATTATTGGTACTTATTTATATAGTTGTATAATAGATATAACTGTATAAGGTATTAAGGTATAATATATAAATATATAAATGACAGGTACTATGAAGTATGAATTATGATTCATATAATATTATAGGTATCGTGCGTTAGACGGGTATCGAAATTATTTTCAATCACCGGATACAAATACTGAAATTACGTTGTATTGTTATCAAATACTTCTGTATCTTCATAATGTGCGAATTTCAAGTATACTTGCTCTAATGTTGTCTGACCAAAGCTGTATTCTTGAATATCATACATATGTTTTGCTATAAATAAAATAAAAACATATATCATATTAATTAATTGGAAGAGTAATGAGGACTTACACTGGTACCTACTACTTACATGGACACATAGTACATCTAATTATTATGATGTTACAAAATATAAAGATAGGTAGTAAAGTTTGTAATAGTTTTAACAATTTACTGTACGTTTCAGATATGTTGGTTAAACAATTGTTGTAGATACTTGTTTTGATGGTGCTATACTATTGTTATTAATTATAATATTTTTACTAAACATAATACTATCCATACATATTTTAGATTTTAATGTTTTATTATTTAGTGTAATCGTTTGTTGTTCTGTGTTGATAGGTAGGTAGGTACTAAATCATTTTGTTAATATTTTTTTAAACCTACATAGTACAACACAAGGCCTATTTAATTCACAGATTTGGATAACAACGTAGTATAGTAATTATTACAACACTGTCCATTCGTTAAATGTGGGATCACTTGTTAGGGAAGATAGTTACGAAAGTCTCACATAATTTGTACCCAAGCTCTAGTTTAGTTTTATCAGTTTTATCAGAATCTTGTTCACCATTTTTTCCCTGCTCTGGTGAACATTTTAGAACTGTCCATTTAACTTACATTAGTATCTAAAGGTAATCTAATAAGTAAGATATATCACGACATAATGATAGTAATGAATATCGTACACTATTCTGTATAATAACTTATATTAACCTTATAGGCTTATAATTACCTATAAGATTAATTGGTTTTATTTTAGATCTCTGATTATAGATAGTCTTTTGATAGTCAAAGGTTATTTGAGGGTTTTAATGGTATTGATTTTATAATTTCGTTAATTAATATTATAGTTATAGCAAGCAATTAATACTTAATATATTACCTATAGTATCTATAGTATTGATTTAGGATCAATTATATGGAAGCACGTAGACAAGATTTTATTTTAGAGGGGAGGGGGACCAATCAAGATATATTTAACTAATCTCATTATAATTATTATTATTAATATTATTATTTAATAATAAAATCGATTAATTATCAACAAACAATTAATAGACCCCCTGGTTACGTCATTGATTATATACGGATACCTTGTATTAAATAACCTAATTTTTAATAAATTAAAAATAAATACCGTTTTCAAGATCCAAAAAACAATTCGCTAACGATTCAACCGTAGACTGAGGAACTCCAAAAACTAATCGATCAGCAAATTCTTCTTCTGAAATAGCATTTGGAAATGATGTTGAAACAAAACTCTTAACATCATCCATGTCACCATAAGGTTTTATTTTAATTTCCAATGTATAACCAGCTCCATAAAGATTTTTTAAATATTGTGTTGAACCTAAACACCTATAACAATTTTAAATTAAATACCTATTATATATAATTGAAAACTAAAAATCATTATAGTTTACCTTAGTTGACCTTTGACCATTATTCCAACTCTAGAACACAGAGCGTCTGCTTCTTCCATTGAATGAGTTGTTAATATTGCACCTTTAGATCCTTGAAAACTACTAATTATAGCATCCCATAAATATCTCTTTGACCTTGGGTCCATACCAGTACTAGGTTCATCCAGCAGTACTAATCTAGGGTTTCCAATCATTGCTAAAGCAAAACTCAATTTACGTTTTGTTCCTCCTGAACAACAGTTGACTGGTTTATCTGCATGGTCAACTATTTGAAGGCCTTCAATATATTTGTTAACAATACTAAAATAAAATATGAGCGATTATAAATTAACTATAGCAAATGTTCCTGTATACTGTAGGTCATAAGAGAACTAACCCAAAGACAAAAAGTGGAGATAGTAGGGAATGAATCGATATTAGCGTACGCAGACGATATAGTCATATTAGGTAACACCAGACAAGAAATTACACAAACTACATCTGAATTGTTGGAAGCTAGTAAAAAGATGGGGCTATGCGTAAATCAAGAGAAGACTAAATTTATGGTTCTCTCCAGAAGCAACGAAAATCAAAATGACTTACAAGTAGGTAATCTAACTTTTGGAAAAGTGGAACACTTCAAATACCTAGGAGTGAACATAAATAGTAAAAATGACATGCATCGAGAAATAAGTGAAAGAATAGCTTGTGGAAACCGGTGCTATCACAGTATAAATAAGCTACTAAAATCCAAATTACTGTCAAGAAAATCAAAAACTTTACTTTATACAAGCTATCTGAGACCAGTAATCACATATGCATGTGAGACATGGTCCTCAACGAAAGGTGATGACAACAAATTGGCAGTATTCGAACGAAAGGTACTTAGAAACATTTTTGGCCCAATATATAACACAGAGTTAGGAATTTTTGAGAGAAGAAAGAATGAAGATCTATACAGACTATTTTCAAAACCCAATATTTCGTCGTATTTAAAAATTAGGAGAATGGAATGGTTTGGACATGTATGGAGAGCTGATAATGACATAATAAAAAAAGTACTAACGGAGACCATACAAAAAAAAAAGACCAATGGCAGACCAAGAACGAGGTGGAAAGATGCAGTAGAGAAAGATATTAAGATGATGGGAAGAAATGTGACAGTTGACCTGGCATTGGACAGGGAAAGTTGGAGAGGATTGCTTGTGGCAGCTCAGGTCCTACATGGACCGTTAAGCTAAGGAAGAAAGAAGAGAAATGTTCCTGTATAATTTTAAATAGTTTTAGTTCATAATGAATACAAGTTAATTTTAATAGTTTTACAAATTTCTGTAGTTGTATAATATTAAATAGTACGATTTTAATAAACATATCAAAGTTGTCATTAAAATATATTATATAATAGGTAAGTAGGTATTATAATATTTTCATTTTATCACTTTACTTTTGAATTTGATCTTTGGAAATTCCTCGAATAGATGCATATACATTTAAATGTTCTCTGATAGTCAACGAGTTCCATAAGGTATCATGCTGAGGACAATATCCAATCATTTTATATACAATATCTACTGATTCTTTAATATCATGTCCTTTAATAAATATCTTCAGTAATAATAAATGATTAAATAGATTATATAATTAGATTTAAATAAAATTAAAATTAATATCCAACTTTGCCTGATGTTTCTCTTTCTTCCATAGTGATTATACGCATAGTTGTAGTTTTTCCAGCACCATTATGTCCTAACAGTCCGAGAACTTCACCAGTATTTACAGCTAAAGATAAATTTCGGATTGCGAGTTTTCGTTCATTATTTTCATTATCGCTTTTTTTTTTTCATTAGACAACTTATATTAGAATCTAAATTTGGGTTTTTAAACTCTTTTCGTAAATTCTATTAAAAAACATATTAGGTAAGAATCAAATAGATAATAATATAGTTAATTTTAATTAAATTGTTTTCATCAATTAATTCTTACCTGTATGGTTATTACGGGCCAATCTATTTGATCGTTAACAATATTATTTACTTTAGACCGTTCAATTTTTACATCATTGTCACCCTCATCTTGAGTGTCAATAGTAATTAAAGAAGTTTCATTAATTTTTGATTTAGAATCTAACATCTTCAAAATTACCCATAATGCTGGAATCTGACCTATACTACCCATTAACAGTGCAACCGTTTCTTTATTTATATATTTAATTAATGGTACATGGTCATCATTTTCACGATATATACTATTTATGAAGTAAATTATAGCAAACGGGATGTACACGAAATTAGTAGAAGAAAACAGAACGTGGAGAGCAAATACTAAGTCATTAGCGATACCCAGCATATCCAATGACGCTACTATTATAAACGGTACACCACCAATAAGAGATGTTATATTTGGTAATATAGACTGTACCGAATCAGTCTTTTCGAAAAAGTATGACACACATGCAGTAGCTAATATTGCTGTAGGACAATAAGCTACAAGTAATATTATCAAAGTAGCTATTGCAAAAGAAGTATCTAAACCTTTAACGTGGAATGAAGCGATAAGAAATATAAGTATAAAGAATATGATAAGTAACATTGAAATTAAAAGAATAAAATAAGAACTAAAATATTGCATAAAAGTCACGCCGTTAATACGAAGTTGGTTTTTTGCTTTAATCTGTGAAACATAAAAATAATTCAATTTTAAAATATTATGTGTAATTTAAAGCAGTTGTAAAAATTAAATTTTATTGGTACTGATAGAGATTATAAATAAACTACACTTTTTTCATTATATAGAATACATATAGAATGTATTAACCATTTAATTTCTGGAGTACGAATAAAATATAGTATTTAATAGTATTAAAAATACTACCTCTCTATCGTAGACTAAGTCAGCAGATAAACTCACAGGAACTAAAACAAAAACTATGCCTAAAAAGAATGCTGACGAACATCGACTAAAGCTGTACTCATTTTGTTTATATTCCATTTTAAACGGTTCTGTTGTTATATCAATTTGGTTTCTAAAAACAAAACAAATTCAATCATCATAACATATTAAGAAGCAAACAATGTACCTAAATGATTATAATTGGTAGGTATTAAAATATTTATCATATTAAATTAAATTGTTAAAAATAATTAAGAAATCATAGATATCTCATTTTAAATCGTATATCTCATTTCTATAAAATTATGATTATATATTTAATTAAAATACATTTAAATATTACCCAAGTAAATTGCTGGTGATAGAGTTTAATATTATCGGTAATGAATGTATACAAGAATCATTAAAATAAATTATGAGTGATGACGATGAACAACACACATTATGTGGCGCAAGTGCTCCTAGATGAGAGGGTAAATCTAATAAACCAGAAAATTCACCCATGTATAAATCTGAATCCAATGATGAATAATTAGACAATTCTTCAGTTAATATGACTAATCGGCTATCTTCTTTGTATACGTCTAAAAATTGTTTAAATATTTAAATAATGATATGACACATACAACTGTTTATGTAAGTATATCTAAGTACTATATAAAATAAGAACTATAAGTCTAGAATAATAATATTAAGTTATAAAATAGACACCATGTAAAAGAGTTGTTAAAAATTTCATAAAATGATTTATCTTTCGTAATAAAATCTATAAGAATAACAGTTTAAATTACGTACTGTTGTTTAATGTAATATTTCGTATCGGTGCTATTTCGTGACTTAATTTGTTTAAGATTATACCAGTAGCTAAGAATACAACCGGTAACAAAACCATAACATAAAGCTTATGCACATCTCGTAGCACTCGCTTTGTTCTCATTTTCAGGAGAGCCATTATTGTGTTCCAATTAGTTGGATCATATATTATGCTAGATCTTACAGTAACATTACGTATTGTATCAATTGATCCTCTACTGCTGAAATCAACACAATTGCGTTACTTTATTAATGTTGTTTTATAAATCAAAAAAATTGTATAATTAATGAGGATTAGCAAATTATGCTATCTATATGATAAATTTACGAATTATGATAAAGATTGAAAAATATTGCTTAATTCAGTTAATAAGTTTTAAATATTAGATGCAAATAATATTGGCGATCAATTACCTATTAAAATTTGTCATTGGTTGTCCTTTTAATAATTCAATTGCCAACTTCCCAGCATTGTCATGTTGTCCTTCAAGAAATAAAAAAACTTCCTCTAGTGTAGTCATTGATACGCCATAATTTTCAATACCCAAATTACTGGTTGTAGATTTAATTTCTGCTTCAATATGTCCAAAAAGAGCGGGAAATTTACTTACACTGTCATGTGGTAATATAAAGGATAACTCATATCCATGTCGTCTAGCCTTTTCTGCATTTGGTACATGATCTTTAATCATCATTATTATAGAATTTTCTTTAGCGTGATTATTGACAACCAATCTATAATTATTAATTCGAATTAAATATACGAGAATAATTAAAATATTAATATAAGGTAAGTTTAAATATGTTAATTTGGATAATTAATTTAGAATTAATCATAATACATATTATAAACTATTTATCATTCATAATTTATTTCTATAAAATCTAAGTACTCTTAGATAATTTTTAAAACCAGTAAAATTATTTGATATTATTTTAATTGTACTTACGTTAAATGATAACCAATACCAAATTTATTTTTAAGAAATATAGATGAGCCACAACATCTGACACAACCCTTTGATATTACAGCTATACGATCAGCTAAAATGTCAGCCTCATCCATAAAATGTGTTGTAAGCAAAATTACCTAAAAATATATTCTCAATATACTCGTATTTGGATTTTAAATTTTGGATGTAGCTTAATTTACAAGTTACTTACTTTTCCTTTTTTTCGTTTTTGAAGAAGTGACCACAAATGTCTTCTAGCTGGTGGATCAACGCCTGCAGTTGGTTCATCCAATATTATAATTTTTGGATTTCCAATTACTGCGATACCAACAGATAACTTTCGTTTCTGTCCTCCACTTAACGTTTTTGCTATACTATCTGCTTTATCTGTCAGATAAAGTTCTAAAAGCATTCTTTCAACTTCATCATCAATTTTTTCAGAAGTTAAACCCTAGACAAATTTAAAATATATTTCACAACTGTGTTTATCTTTAGATTATAATTTTTCTGTATTATATGGTATATTTGATAAAATAAAAATACTTAATAATAAGTGGTGTAAAATTAAATACACTAATTAGTGTATTTAAGTAAAAGCTTAAATTAAATTTTAATATATTCATTCTCATGTACACTTACTCTGAGGGTAGCAAAAAATTTTAAATGTTCTCTAGGAGTAAGACGATCAAACAAGATATCATATTGCGGACAAACCCCAATCATTTTTCGAATTTTGGTAACATCAGATGGATTTCGAACATCATAACCAAAAACTTTTATCGTACCTGATGTTGGCTCAGTAAGTCCAGTAAGTATATTAAACAATGTTGTTTTTCCTGCACCATTATGTCCTAATATGGCAGTAATTTCCCCTTCGTATATTGTCATATTTATACCTATAATTAATTTGAATAATTATTATGTACTTAGTATTAAACAAAATTATTTTACCATTTATAATATTTTTTGTTGATCCATTAAATGACTTGCAAAGATTTGTTATTTGAATAGCCCGAAACTCTTTCATACTATCCGGTACAGGTTCTAAGTCAGGATTTGAAAGTGAATACCGATTGATTTCATCAAATTCTATATTTTCTGGTACTTTAGCACACCAAAATGATTTCTTGAAAAAAAACAAAGGAGATTGTTTTCGTTCATATTCACTAGGTAAAACCATATCAAAATAATAAGCTAGGATTGCGTAGATGAATGCATCAAATGCCATGATTAGTAGACTTTCACCAAACGACATTCCAGGGCCATCCCAAATATTACCGAAATGAAGTCCTTCTTCTGTTAAGTCCATAGAAATAGTTTTATCAATAGCCAATGCAAAACCAGATGGACTTAACAAAGATACCAACCATAATAGTTGTTTTTTTGAAGGATCGATCAACGTATGTACAAAATATAGGAGACTTATTAAATTGAGCAAAAAATTTCCAAGTATTCCCGCTGTCTATAACAAATATATAATAATCTCAAAGTATTAATATATCAGTATTCTATAATATAAATATTTGTCGTGTAAATACAAAATTCAAAATTCAAAAAAAAAAAAAAAAATGCTACGATAGTTTATGGATGTTGTTAAATCCAAAGTTAAATTTGATTATAATACTTTTGATTTATAAATCGATATATACAATTATTAATATGTTTGCATTGATATGTATTAAATTAATAACAAATGAATTATTTGTAGTTAATAAATAAAATAAGAGAATAGTTTTTAAAAGTTATTTAGAAATTATTACTATTTTATATAAATATTAGGAGTATTATTGATTTTATTTTTAAATTAGGTAATTAAATATTTAGACGTAATTTATAATGCGTACTTGGAAAATATCTTTCTTTTAATTTAATAATATAATATTATACACTTTTTAGTCATTTTAATTACTTCTCTGAGTCTTATATAATTAGTAACTATTTATATTTATATTACACTTACTCTTGATTTATCGAAGAATGGAGATATCATAAAACTGAAGAAAATAACTGTAATCGAATACAATAACACTAACAAAAATATTAATATCCAGTTAGTATTATTGAAGACACCCAATAAATATAATATTATGGTACTAATTGATGATAATACTATTGCGTAAGCTGCATAGATGTTGAACCAAGAGCACCAAAAGACTAATTCTCTAAGGCCCATTATTTTCATACCTTCTTTAATTTTCTTTTCTTTTTCACCAACTAACTGTACTAAAAGATAAGTAATAAATTGTGACAATGCAATCACTACATAAAGAGGTATTACCATATGAAATACCATTAACCAATCTGTAATAAAATTTTCAATAAAAAATTATCGTTTAAAAAAATTAATTAAAAAAAAATTAAAACTCACTTGCTGTATAAGCTGGTTTAGGGAAAAGAATAAAACGATAATCCGGCAATGTCATAGATGAATTAGTAATCAAAGATATCTTAGTAATATCGACTAAAGTCTGAAGGGCTATAAATCCTGAGTATATATAATGAATTGCCAGACATGATATTTCGTCATTATGTTGATCACTATTATGGTGATGTCGATAGAGAAATTTTTTCGTTAGTTTGTTGGCTGATACTTGTCGACATTGATGACTGGGTCCATAAAGTTTAGAAGGTGATGGCGATGAATCATAAAATGGATTTGTTCGGATTTTATACCTAAATAAAAATAAAAATTTGATCAAGTTCTTATATAGTTTATTGTATATAAATAATTATGTTAATAAAATAACAATTAAAAATTAAAATAAATGCTAAACCAAATAAAATTTATTTCCAATAAACATCTTATTGTTATAATTTTTTTTTAACAACATTATATAAAAAAAATATGGAACTATTTATTAGAATATTAGATAATACCGATTACAGTTTTTTTTATTTTAAATAAAACATTATATTTTAATTATTTATGTAGGTGCTATTACAAAATACGTAAAGATTTATAATTCTTAAATATAAATATAAATTTGTACATATTTATTATTAGGTAATTATTATATTAAAAACATACAACCTTATTGAATTATTTTGAATGGGATCGTCATCAAATAATAAAGCTATATAAACCATTTCTGGATTATTTATTTGCATTTCAGAAATATCATCTTTATTTTGATACACGTCAAAATTAATTTTCTCCCCGTATCGTTTCATCCAAATGTCATTCATTTTTTCTAAAAATATCTGTAAAACTCAACAAGTTATTAAAATAATTTATTAACTATAATATGATATAGTTAAACGTGTACCTACTTTTACATGTTTCGTCAATGGTGCTACAGTTATATTTCCATACAAATAATTGTACATGTCTGGAGATTCTTGAGGTACTGTTACCGGTGGAAAATTAGGATTAGGTATCAATAATTTGATTGCGACTAATAGGCCCAAGGTGTACACTGGGATAGCGATTTCCTGCGGTTTATACGTTCAAATGACTGTGTTTATTTTCTAAATAATTGGATAGTAGGTAATATACTCACAGAGAATGTTTTCTTAATTTCTCTTCGTTTGATAAGTATATTTCTAATAGTCATTGCCTTCATTTGGTACCAAAATTCAAAATTCATAGAGAACTTCATCTTAACATACACACTTGAAACAACAAGGACAACTAACGTCTGTTCTAAGCATATGCGTGAATATTTTAAGAAAAATGTTATTGATTTTTATGATAAAAGTTCCCAAGGTTCATATAATAAATATCTAATAGAGCGTGGGACATCAGGGACTCTTTTCCTTCATTAGGTATTGAAACGGAAACCTATAATTTAACTTCCTAGTTCCTACCCTGTTAAATATATAATAATCATAATATATGTAGCCAAGAATATAGCTCAGTCAATAATATTTATTGAATATTTGTTTTAAATATACCTAAAAGCTGCATATAAATATTATAAAAGGTATTATACATAATATACATTTTAGTTTTGTATAAAACACGTTCGTAAATTGTAATAAATAATTTTCATATTCATATTCTTATATACTATATGTATTTATTAAAAGATAAGTACCTACTAGTTATTTCTATTAGACCTTAATAATTTATTTTTTACTGCAGTAAATACTTTAGTACATACAAGCAAGGTACATAATAAAATAAAATACATAACAAAATTGAATTTTGATAAGTTATATCAGAATTATACATTTTCTTATAAATTCAACAGTGTACCATCATAGGTTAATATTATTATATTTTGCGAGTTTAAATTATTATCATTTTAATTGATTTACGTATTATCGTATACATACAGTATCGTATATTATTATAAGTTATACGAAATCAATAATTTATCAACATAAAAAAGGTACGTTATACTTATATTTATTATACTTATAGTATTATGTATATATATATCCCAGATTTATTTACTAATTGCAATATTATTTTCGCAAAAAAAAATAAAAAATTTAAATTTTTGAATGTGGTTTTAGACTTTGATCGAAGTGAGGAATGTATTGGTACAATGATTTTTTTTTCTATATATCTGAAGACACTTTTTCATGTAGAAATAATGGCCCGATTACCACAAGTAAGGTATATTTTTTGTAAAAAATTGCATCAACATTATTTAGCTCATTTTTCGAATTTCTCGAATTTTTCCTTAAAATAAGAAAAAATACCAAAAATGATGAAAAAATTGCCAATTCACTGAAACTGTAATTTCGATGAAGTTGATTTTAAATATTTTATGATAACTTATGAAATTTTAAACATAGTAATTTAAATTTTTGTTGAGTATTGATATTTTAATTTTACATACGAAAAACAATTTTGGAACTGTTACATTGAATTTAAGTCTAAATATAGAACTTTGAAATTTTTCCAAAAATTAATTTTTTTTCTCAATAATGTTGAATACTTATAATTTGCAATTTTGTCTTTGATGATCTGAAAATTTAATAGGAGCTTAACCATATATTACTTAGGTAAGCTATTTTTAAAATATTTCTTAATTATAAAGTCATAATCTTTTTTTAAAAAGCTTCTAAAATTGGATAATGAGTCAATTTGAATAAATATATTTTTCTCGATTTTTTTATAAGGTATGATATGCAATATCATTGCATTTAAATCTTAATTATACGAGTAATATATTATAATAACATTCCACCATCTAACAGCTCCAAGGATTTAAGGGATGAAGAAGAAACGACCGTAATCGACTTTTCTTAATTATTTATTTATTTTTTTTAATTATTATTTAAGGAATGGGCCTATTATAGTCTCGAATTTTTTTTTTTTTAGTTTTAAACGTCTAGTAAAAAAATTAACTTTTTATATTTTATGCTAAATGATATTTAAAAATATCTATCATAAGTTTAAAGAGTATATTTTTATAAAAATGTTGATGTACTGACTTTTTAATTTAATGAAGATGTTAATTTTAAGGAATTGTTTTCATTTATTGGAAAAATCATATTTCTGACGTCATTTATTATTTAATCAATTTTATCTTAGAATTTAAAATTATTATTATCTTTATCAGTTAACTATATTTCTAGAGAAATTCTTATTAACTTCGTAGCTACAACTTTTTATGTATTTAACAATTATCTATTATAATATTGTATATTGATAATATGAATTTTAAATTCTAAGATATAATTACGAAAAAATGACATCAGAAATATGATTTTACCAATAAATTAAAAAATTCTTGAAAATAAACATCTTGATTAAATTAGGAAATGTGTCACATTCTTAAAAATTAAAAGTTTTTTTTTACTTTATAATGTAATAGCAAATTTACGGAAAATTTAATTTGACTAGACTTTGTATTAACCGAAGGTGTGCTTATTTTTTAGATTTTGAGTGATGCGAATGTATTGGTTTTACAATGATGTACTTTTTTTATGTCTGAAAGCACGATTTCGGGTAAAAATAATGGTCCGATTACCACACGAATAGGATATACTTTTGGTAGAAAATTTCATCTAATTGGTACATTAGGTCATTTTTTGATTTTTAGAAGAAGAAAAACTATCAAAAAATGACAGAAAATTGACAAAATTCATACGAAACTCGTAATTTTGATAAATTGGTTTTAGATTTATTATGATAACTAATGCAATTTTGAACGTAAGGACTTGAAAATTTTTTTTGAGTTATCTCATAAGTAGTTTACATACGTCATAAATTTTTGGAACGGTTTATCAGTATGACATTTTTTATTACATTAAGTTTCGTTCAGAATTGTATTTTCGATAGTATTTCATTCAAATCTTAATTATAATTTAACACAATAACATTCTTTCTGAGGATAAAAGGGAAGAATGGGTAAAGCCCAGAATCAACAGCCCGTGGTTTCTTTTTACTTTTTTCTATCAAAAATTTGAATTTAACATATTTAAATTATTTATTTTGTTACTTTTAAAAAAATATTATTCGTTAAGTATAAATTATTATAAAAATTATAAATTGAATTATTTTATAATTTGTATATTAATTATTAAATTGATTGTATGTATCTATTTTTTATTTATGTTTACCTCTAAGTGCTAAGTTATTTTTTCAAATGTATACTATTTTAATATATTGCAGATTGTTTATTACCTGAACATGATACAGAAGATAGTCATACGCTTATATTCTATACTGTAGTCTGTAAACTTCTATGATTTAATCAACTAGGTATAACGTCGAGATAAGAGACCTAATATCAAACGTTGTTAATTCATGTTCTTACTATGTACGTCTATTCCAGAGAAGTATAAGTATAAAAATGTATCATTTATTAGAATAATAATTTTGTGCTTCTTAAACTGTGGGGTTTATGAAAATTATAGGGGGCAATGAAATATTTGTATATATTTATTTTATTATACCTATTTTTAATTACGTTTAATATAAAAAAAAATCCATTTATTTTCATTCAAAAATTATATCTTCTTAATTAAATTAATTTAACAATGATGGAAATACCATAAATAATATAAAAGCTTACAATTATTTTCTTATCGTTAATGAACTTTCAATTATAATTTCAGTTTAAAGTTTAAAAATGAACATAAATTCATAATGTCTATGACGTGGCGGCGTGAATTTTTTTTTTTTTGACGACACAACACGTTTTTTCAACCTATTTTATTAACAATTTTGTTTTTATACTCTATATTTAGTAGTGTTATACAATATACTAAATTACTAAATAATAATTTAAATCAATTACTATAATTCGTAACACATAATGTCTTAACCTGACCCACCCACCCCTATTTTAAATAATGTAACTGCGTAATTCTAACACTGATCACGCCGCCACTTAAAATGTCAACAAAGAAACAATTTTTATCTAAATATTTTTCTAATTTAAACAAAAATAATGAATATAGTTGGATAAAAGTAATGTTTTCGATTTCTTTAAAGTATGATAATATTAAAAGGAGTGAAATTTATTTTAATTTAATTTTTAAATTAGTTAATAGAAATTAAAGTAGCTGCCATTATTGGAATTAAATTTTATAAAAAAGAATAAAAGGAATTTTGATTATCACGACATCAAAAATATTCATTAATTTCAAAAGCTTCCTTAGCTACATTACATTAATTCCTACTGTAATAACATATTATCTCTGCGAAACTACACTTTCACAATTTTAAAAATTTAAAACGAACATAGATCCTACCTTTCAATACAGTCTTTAAAAATAAACTTGCACATTGAAGTTTTAAATATCACAGCAGAGACCGGACATCAATTTATTATGCAGAAATATGCAAGCGCATCCATCACATTCTTCATCCATCTTATTCATTTTTTAGTTATTATTAATCTATTTGTATTTATATACATATTTAAAGTTTAAAATTGTAATACAATTATTTTTAAAGCTATTAGAAAACCTAAATACATTTACTAATTATTCAATTGGTTCAGTAATTTAATATCAACCTAATTTAGCTTTATAAAAACTAAAAACTAAAAGTTTCAATCTATTAGTACGAGTTTGATGGTAAATAATTACATAGCACGAGTATAAATAGACTAATTTCTTTTACACTAATCAATTATTATTAGAATTGATTCTAATAGATTTATAAAATAAACTTCACATAATATTACACTAATAAACTACTTAAGTATATTATAAACATATTAACGCAAAACAAACATTAATATAATAATAAGTTCAAAATCTTATTTATATATATTTGTTCGAAACACTCAATTTATTTTCTATATAATTATTATTATCTAGAATATAGATGATTATGACTATATGGTCTAGTTTTTATACTTGACCTTCATTATACATTAGATTCGTATAATTAAATTTGAATCTACAAATAGGATTAACTGCCTACCTACTTGTAATCTTTTTAATGTTTTATTTTAATAAATCTATATAATATATAAATATTTATTAACTTTACATTACTTTACTTTGCTACACAAAATAATATTTTATAAATTAAAAATGATTTAACTTTTGATTTTTAATTTGAAATTAAAGTATAGGTGAAAATTTCATAGTTCCATCAAAAAATCCAATAACAAAATTCATTATAGATTTTTCTGTTATATGAATCCCGTATTCCATGACTGAAATTCTTGCCATTGGTATATCTATTAGGGTTAACAATGGAGCTGTATCATCGGTCAGTCTTGTGAAATGTCTTAATGTATCTGAAGTGCCATCCTGCGTTAAAGATTTTAAAAGATTAGATTTTATAATTATACATCGTTAACTTATATATTATATGTAAAGTGTATCATATATACGTAACTAAATGTTTAAATTGTCTTAATTTATTTAGTAAATTTAAATTACTTACGTCAGGAGCTATAAAAAATAAGAGATCAAATAATGCGTTGGATTTCGTCTTTGCAACTTGTTGTGCTACGGGCAACAAAATACCTTCAGCTAATTCTAATTCTTCTTCTTGATCTCCTTCAATGAATAATACTACAGCTGGATAACACTGAAGTTTTGACAACAATCTTGGAGAGAGTGAATATACAAATCGTTTTCTCCACGGGAAATACTATACATAAACAACATATTATGTAAACTGTTTTTTGATTTTATACAATAATTAAACTAAAATGGTAAATTACCAATCCATCAGGGTCTTCTGTGATCTCTGCACGACCGTTTTCTGTGATAATATTTCCATCGTTATCAATTAACACTAAATATGGGATGCCACGTACGTTAAAACATTCGGTCAGTCTTTGTCTTAAAGTAGTATTAGTATACGGAACAGAAAGCCAAGGCATTGATAGTGCGTGTAAATTATAAGACTGTTCACTTCTAGAAAATAAAAATAAACAATTCTCATCTGGTTTTATAAACTTAAATTCTTCTTCTATTCGTTTTACATTTCCTAATAGTATCGGCCACTTAATCCTACATAGCTACACTCCATAAATCTCGAACTCTTACATCTCGTCCATTCTCACCCACTATCTTTATATTAAAGATTTTCTATTCTTAGTCTTCCTTTCCTCATCTTACCTTCTACATTAATTTTTTTAACAACTCTATCTGCCTCTGAGGAATCTCTCCTCATAACATGTACATATCATCTCAGTCAATTCTCTCTCATTTTCCACACAATGTTATATATGAACAATTAAATGGTGCATAAAATGTTCTACAATAATTTACTAATTTAATTTTGTAGAGTTATGAAATATATATACAATAACCACGGTACAATAAAATTATGTGATAGTTAAAAAATAAGTAAAAAATTATGAATAATAAATCTTATTTGAAAAAAAAAACTTTAATTTCTACTTCATATAATATGGGTAATAATCATAGACACACATTGAGTGTGAATTTAGAGGGTGTTAGAATTATAATTGTTTATAATATACTATGACTACAATTTTTTTACATACCTATATAGGTACTCAAAGAAATACTATATATGATACAAGTTTATACCCATAATATTTTTTAAATGTCATCAATGACGAATTAATAATTTAGAGAGCTAAGACTCCGTTAGCCCCCGATCACCAACAATACTAGGAGTGCTTATTTAGAACTTGAGGGTGCTTAGCACACTCCTATATGCGTATATGGTAATAATAATAATAATAATAATAATAACAGCGCACTAGTACGTACCTGTCAGAACTGACAAAAATGATCTCAAACTTAATTCTTTTTCGTATATTATCGTAGGCATGAATAAGTTGTGGAATAAATGCTTTACATGGCGGACACTGAAATTACAATATATTTAAAATATATAACAATTGATTACTATGAATTGTTTTATTAAAATTAATTCGTAATTAATACCCAATGTGCAGAAAAGTATAAGCCATATATGGTGTCAATGTCTTCATCTGAAGAGAGTTTTACAACTTCACGACAAACTTTTTCATTCCAAAACTCTGTCCATGGAAAACTTTTTTCACAAGATAAAAGTTTTAGACCGTTTCTAGTATGTACTTTTTCTAAACGATTATCATTCAGAACTAACAAAGTTTCAGAATTTCCCACACAATACTTATGTCTTAAGCGAATCTAAAAACCATAAATATAGGTATATATGATAATAAATAAAATTATAATCGAATATACGGTTGCATAAAAATAAAAGTTATATGGATATAAAATGGCAATCGAAAGTTCTGCAAGCAATAAATACTCGTATATACAAATGTTAAATATTTTTACACCGTATTTTTTATTTCACATATTAAATCAATATGGCGTATGTACTTTATACATTTTACCCTCTACATTAAACACAGTAATAATAATAAATTCTGAGTAAATATTTATCCATATTTTTTTCTTTACTTCTTCTCTAAAAAAGGAAAAAAATTTTTTTTACTACTGTAGATTAATAAATAATAAATTTATTACACATTAATTGTATATACTTAAATTGAACATTGATGATATAAAAAACAGATAATTATTGCTGCAAAATATAGAAAAAAATTAATTAATTACCTAAATTTAGAAAATTTAAAAAATTTAATTATATAATTTATTTTCAGTGAATATTCAGTAATTTATTATAACTTCTGCATTTAATAGGAATATTTTTCATAGATCATAGTCATAAAATATGAATAGACATAGATTACGAATACTTTTCTGTAAATTATATTGCTGTTAATATTGAAAAAAAAATGACTTATATTACACAGTGAACACAAAATTATAATAGCCTTAAGATTTATTTAATAAATTTCAATAACAAATTACAACTTTAATTATGAATTATTTTATGTTGTTCTCTATCTAATAATACAAGTATAAAACCGTAAAATCAATAAAAGGTACCTACTATATCTATTACTATATATGCTTAGTTACTTAGTACTGTTTGAACTAAAAGCACGTATATAGTAATATATTATACTGTATCGTTGTTATATTTAATGAACATTTTAAACTGTAAAATTATAAAAAAAAACTAGGTAATGCATTGTTGTGCCAGTAAGTAGAAATTATAAATGTGGTTTTGTTTATAGCAGTATTGATTCAACAATAGGCGAGGTGTAAATATGTACAACAAAGAACTATAAGGAGAGGGTTAGTGGATGCGTAAAAATACAATAAATCAGGAATGTTTCCCCACTATGGATAGCAGGTGCATGTTGTAGAGTCACAAGGCGAAACTGACTACCCTAAAGTAATAAAATGCTAAAAAAAAATTTACCGAGGGTGCCAAATCTTGGGGAGAAGTGAATGTGCATGAAAGCTTAAACGGGAATGATATGCGAAGGGAGGGACTATGGTTGTTATTAAAATTTGATACTCCGAGGGGTAACTAAATCGTACTTTTGGGATTGTGACTATAACATAGGAGGTAATAATACTTTATCCCCTAAAGAAAAGTAAACATCTATAGCTAATTTTTGTCTATAGTAAATATATATCTACGTATACGAGAATTGTTACACGTACTCATTATTTATATAGGTATTATGATCAATAGTAATTTTACATTTTCAAAGAATAATATTTTGTAAATTATTTCATCAATATCATGGATTTGTGTATGTTAATAAAACAATTAAATACTTATTCGATAAAAAAAATTAGAACCATGTATAAATATATTTATGATATTTGTATGGATATATATTTCTAGATATCTCGTTAAAGTTTTAAATTTTTTATATAATAAATTCACATTAATTTCTTTTTCTCTTTGTATACATAGAAAGTATTTTTTTACTAACTTTAGAAAACATTAAATAAGCAATAAACCTATAATAAATTGAATTAGAGTTGAAAGTGTTTTATGATTACAAACTAGTTATTATTTATATTCATATGTGTATCATCGCGGTTAACTCATTGAAATTGGCCACAACACTTCTCTATAAGATATTATTATTTCATACAAACTCACAATTTCATCATCAATTTAAATTATAATTTATTATTTATAATACATGTTTGTATAATGTATTTTAAGGTAAAAATTAATTATTTATCTGCATAATAATAATGAATATTGAAAACTCAAAGTACCTAACATAACCTAAACGTTCTTATAAGTTTTTTTATTTCGGTCATATTTTGTAACAAAATTAATAATTATGTTAAATTTAACCAGAGGTATCGTTTAAATAATAATAGTTATGTTTAAAAAATTATTTTATTTTAGCTTACTCTTTTCTCCGCGTGTTCATAGAGAACCGAATACCATGGAACGTTATTGGTCAATTCATCAAAATATTTACGATCATCCGTAAGATCGGGATAACAAATCTGAACAATATTGAGTGTCTTCTTGTTTTCATTTACAGTATTATAAAGATCTCGCAGAGTCCGATCATCCTGGACAGTTTCATTGCCTAATGGGACGAAATACAATGCTATTAAAGTATCATTGAATGTCGATTCATTTAACTCCACTGTTGTCGAACCGTGTAACAAACGATCACCGAGTAATTCTATCAGTCGTGATGATAGACATAACTCGACAGCCATTGCTTCACATATTTACCTAATAAATATAATTACATTGTATATATTATAATAATATTTTTTTTTAGGCCTTTAAAATAAGAAACGTTTTTTATTCGTTTCATAAATACTTTTAAAATTAGACATACTAAACTAAACTAGAAGAGTTATATTTTCGACCCAATGAAAATAATTAAAATATATTAGTATATATTATTATAAACAGCGTGTAAAACATCTGTAATATGTATACACTATACAGTATACACAGCCACTAAGACCAACATTTACTATTTAATATTCCTTATTAGAAAAAATATATGATTTTCTAAAAATTATAAGATTTTAAAGCAATCTCTAACAATTTAATAAAATCAAATGTACTTAAATTATCTTTTAAATAATCACAAATTCTCTATACTTTACAATTAAAATTTTTAATTAATTAATTTAAAAAGAAACTTCACGAAAATACAAAATATTCTTAATACAATTATTAGGTATGGTAAAACAAACAATTATATAATTATATAGTTTATTATTTTTAATATTTTGTTTATCATAGTAAACTAGTACCTATATACGCAATATGATTACTATTCAATTATAGATTATGGAAAATAATATTAATTTACACTTAAATAATATAATTATTAATTGCTGACGGTACCTAAATATATCGAATTGAGTAGGCATTGACTATTAAAATAAAATATACTATATACTATAACAATAATAACATACTACAATAATACAAAATACTCGTAAAATATTGTTGTTTTTTATTACAAATACTAACCTCGATTACTAAATAGTGACAGTGTAAAAGTGGTTTAACTTTTACTTATTTTTATAAACTCGAAAACATTCTATTGTTCGTAGGCAAAATAAGTTACTTTTTTCTAACAGAGGGTCGACAGAATATACAGCTTGACGTCACGAAGCACACTGAATTGCCTGAGGCAGAAGGGATATTATAGGGTCGCAAAACTATACGTTGTTTATGCTACATATATTTATATAGAAACATAATATACATATACCACCAGTATGCCACTATTGAGGGAGAAATCCCTTTCCATGAAATGCTTTCAATAATTATATTATTTAAAATTTAATCAGTAAGTACCTAAGTATTGTGTATATTGAACAAGTTTTTGTCAGAAATTAAAATTGTGTTATATAATATTACAATTTTAATTTAAGTATAGATAATAAAAAAAGTATTTATCAATATTATGTTAGTACCTATACATTATGAGTACCTATTGTAAACTATATGTACGTATCATAATATATAATATGACTTTATAATGATTTTATTCATATTGGCTATAAGTCAATAACACGTTTATCCGAGTATTCTGAGATTGTACCAGACAATTCGTATCAGTTTTAAATATTTCGATGGAGTCGCAAATATGACGTGTACGTATAAGATATAACAGAACTACAACCTTTAAAGCCCGTAAGGCCGTAAATATATTTTTATAGGTCCTAATCCTAATGGATAATAGATTAGTAGGTACCTACTATATTACTACTTTGGAAAGAGATAGGTCTACTAACTTTACCTATATTAAAAATTGTGAACTTATGTAATTATATATTTGTATATCATTATAATTATATCAAATAAAACTGGTGTCATCGTAGGCGATTTTTACTTCCCAAATTTTTACACAGGGGATGGGGGGTTAAAAATAACCTGTTACAAACATTATTATTAAATTGTGTTTTCTGTTGTAGTTTATAGAATATAACATATATAGCGAGTTTTTATGATATTATCTTTAACCTAAACATTCTCGCGATAAAAAAAAATATTGCCCTAATACAATAGTATTCGACAAAGTTCTTTACCGTGGATATTCCCGCTTTTTTATATAATATGTAGTTCCTTCTTTGCGTGTAAGCAATTCAACACTAACTGTAAAAAATTCTGGTTCAGAAGTCGTATGACCTCTAATATATTTTTAGATTCTAAGGTAAATGAGGAATGAATTTGTTTTATAAAGACTTTTTTTTATGTCTGAAAATATTTTTTTGGGTAGAAATAATGGAAATAATGGTCCGATTACCAAAAGTAAGATATGTTTTCGATAGCAAATTGCATCTACTTGATCCTTTATTTATAGCTCATTTTTCGAATTTCTCAATAATTTTTCCTTGAGAAAAGAAAAACTATCGAAATATAACGGAAAAACGGTATAATTGCGGTTGCCATGACGTAGGCATACAATTGGCATACATACAAGTGCATTTGTACATTTTTCGAATATTCTCATAAGTTGTCTACGCACGTGGTAAATATTAGAACGGATTATCAGTATAATATATTATACATCTGACTAAGTTTCGCTCAGAATCATATTTTCGAATGCAATATCGAATGCATTCAAATCTTAATTATAAATTATAATGAACTCTCCGTAATAATTTATCCGAGGACCGAGAGACTAAGGAAAAACGTCCGGAATCCTTCTCACTTTTTTAAGTTAACAGGAAGTCTAATAGGCAATATTTATTTTTATATATAGATACCTACCCTAGATAGTCGAATATACACTATAATAATCCATGTTTTCACCCATTCACGTCCTATATACTTATAATGACTAAAAGCCTTAAAAAATGTAGTTACAATAAAAACTCAATTTTATGACATTTACATATTAATTTACCAAAAATATACATAATATAAAAAGTAGTATAAAAAATTACCTTACTAATAAAATTATAGGTTTAAGTATTATAAATTTCACACAATTACGATCATTTTAAAATTCAGACAATTCCTAATTTTATAATCATTAAACTTTAAGCAGCAACATTATCGGTCTCTTTGCGTCGAATTCATATTAACTAATGAAGTAATGAGCCTTGATATTGATAAATCTTGGGGCTCATTAGTTTAACCTATATACGTATAAAATTATTAATGGTTTCTATTATTCATAATAAAAACAAGTTGAAATTAATTTAAGTAACTCATTAACTCACAAGTTTGTATGTTACATTTTTAGTAGGTACTTTATAGTTGTAACACCGAAAAACGTTTAAAAAAATTGATTGTCTTGATTTAGGTAGGTTTCTTCAAGAAGATCCTAATAATTGTCCCATAGATAATAGCGGGAATCAAATTAATAAAAAAAAAAACAATACTATACAATATTCACTTATTATATAACAGTTATAAATTATAATATAAAAAAGTAATTCATTATTTAAGTAATTTAATTTAACCTCACTTTATTCGTATTTCGTATTATTGTTCTACTTTGGTTGAATATTAATTCATTCAAGTCCCCAGATATAAGATTAAGTTTAATAATAAAGAGGTTAATCAAAGTTAGGGTGCAACACTGTAATGTTTTATATAATTATTACATTTATTTATTTGGTGAAATAAAGGGTTAATAAATAAATAAAGGGTCGTGCTGTCGTGGAATCATTATACTAAACCATAAATATACTGAATGAATAAATTTAATTTTCCTGGTTGATTCCTTGCTGTAGACTACAGCCTGTTGTTGACAATATTAAATTAGGAATTTAAATATTAATTCATTTTTTATGTATTATTTAAAAAATAAGTTTTTTGTAACAAGTTTATTAATTTTAATTTTTTTTTTTTGGTATTTATAAAAATCATTTGGGACATAATCACATATTTTTTTATGGGTTTTTATGTAATAAAATCCAATACCAAAGCCTCATATTACATCGGAACTACAACCTACAATTTAGTAAAATATTTAATCATACATATTTTATAGGTACAATGTTAAATATTAATCCATAAATGAAATATATTTCATAAAATGGTCATTATAACCTGTAGGTATATTATAATTTTCAGTTTTCAATAAACATTAATTAAAAAAATCAATAAGACCATTGAGACAAATCGAATACGCCACAAATGAATGCAATAATAAAAAATGTATATGTAAATTATAGTCGCGGATCACGACTGTAGAAAAATATCTACCACACCACCATAATCTTCATACTTCTTTAAATAATTATTGAAATTACGTCGTTGTCGTACAGATCTTCTCATTTTATAGATGATGATCTATTTTTTATAATATTAATTTTTATCATCGAGTAATATAGAAAGAGGAGAGACCATCCAACCTATATCAAACCTGTAAATAATTTGAAGCTCGTATAATCTGGACGGTATCCCGGGGAGCAAAAAATTAACCGCTCGATAGCGCTAACCTTAATATTAAATTTATGCATTCCGGCAAATACTTAAATATTTAAATCACGAATTACTTTTTTTATGTTTGTCTTATCTTGTACTTTTACAACAGTAAATTTCTTTACTTATTATTCTAATGATTTAAATACAAAATTAAAAATGGTGAGTTGTATTTTGTACGGTAGAACTTTATGCTTTATTTTTGTACTTTTATTATATTATTATAATAATATCTAATGTATTCTATTGTATAATAATGATTAAATTAAAACTATTTCTTTGTATAATATTATATCAAAAAATGTAATTGTACAACTACGCTACTATTGTGAATATGTAACATAATGTCATAATTATGGTATGCAACGTATTATGTAATGTAATATTTATATTGATAGTCGGTGTATGTGTGACATAAAGTATTATATTTTCCTTATTATTATCACATTGCTTATCCACCTTCAGCATTTCAATTTTTGTTCATTAGAGCATCTCTATAATTATTACTCTATGATTTTTATAATACAATAGGTACTTAATAAATAATATATAACGTGCTATCTACACGCCTAATTCAGAACTACATTTGTCATTGATGCTCTAACTATGTTGGTCATACTGTCGTTTTAACTTTTCGAGTTTCGTCAACGAAATGTTTGGTTAACAATTTTCATGCCATTTTGTTACGTCCAAAAAATCTACTCGTGCCGTCAAAGTACTTTTCACCCTCGGAAATAAATATCAAGGTAAGAAATTTGGACATTTTTCCGTCGCATTCAGTGATCAGTTCTTAACATTTTAAATAATATTTATTTTTCCCCAGCTAAGATGCCTGTTAAAACGACGTCTGTGAAGAAAAGGGTAAGTTTATGCGACCGACATTAACATATTAATTAAGTAAAATTTTACTATAATATTGAATATTAACGTCGATTTATTGTAGTACATTATTTCTTATTTAAAATGGTATCAAAATTTCTATTGCTCGTTTGAAATATGTTCATTATAGTCATCGCATGTGATGATGGTTATAATGATTTATAGATAACACGGTGTCCATTCAAATTACCTTGTGTATTATAAATTTTAATTTCTAGTTTATTAGTAGACTTTAGTCGATAACTATGATATTTACATTGACGATCAGTTGTGAATTATCATTTTATTTGTGTAGGATTCATTAATTTTTTAATAGCATTTAAAAATTGATCTTATTTATGTTTAGTTTGTGTCCGATGGCATGTTACGTGCAGAACTCAACGAGTTCTTGACACGAGAACTCGCTGAGGATGGTTATTCTGGTGTTGATGTTCGTGCTGCTCCACAACGTACAGAAATTGTTATCTCAGCAACACGTACCCAAAACGTTTTGGGTGACAAGGGTCGTCGTATTCGTGAACTTACATCTCTTATCCAAAAACGTTTTGACTTCAAGGATAAGGCAGTTGAATTATTTGCCGAGAAAGTAGCACAACGTGGATTATGCGCTGTTGCCCAAGCTGAATCATTACGTTACAAGTTGATCGGAGGTTTAGCTGTCAGGAGAGCATGTTACGGTGTGTTAAGATTCATCATGGAAAGTGGTGCTAAGGGATGTGAAGTTGTTGTATCTGGTAAATTAAGAGGTCAACGTGCCAAATCAATGAAATTCGTTGATGGCCTCATGATTCACAGTGGTGACCCATGTAATGATTATGTCAACGTTGCTACTAGACACGTTTTGTTAAGACAAGGTAATGTTTGAAACTGTTGGTAAATATTTATTATTTTAATACTACAATGTTTTATTATTATAGGAGTATTGGGTATCAAGGTAAAAATTATGTTGCCATGGGATCAATCAGGTAAACTTGGACCGAAGAAACCTTTGCCAGACAATGTTAGTGTTGCTGAACCAAAGGAAGAAGTTCTACCTGTAGCACCATCAAGTGATGTTAAATCTAAACCCGAAGCAGTACCTGCTGTTCCAGTAGTACCTATTGTTGGATAAATTTATTGTATAAAATAAACAAAACGTTTTTTTAAACAATTCTTTATTTTATATTTCTCAATAGCTGGTATTTCGGCATTTAGTTATTTATTAAATTATATAAATGATATTTAAAAATAATTTAATTAATATTATTATTAATCTGAAATTTAACTGATATAGATTAAAATAACATTAAAAGAAATAGTATAACAAAATGATAAGTTAGAATAAAATGTTAATGTTTTTATAAATATAGTTTAATGCAGGGAGTATAAATGCATGTTTTATGCACACATACAACTTTAAACATACATTTATTAATTTGTGGATAAATAATCTATATTTAGTTTTTTTTTTAATATACATACTAAAGTCCTTATACTTTATGACAATTTAATATAGTACAAAATATCAGTAAAGACATACAAAAAAAATTTAGATAAAAATAGATTTTAAATATATAAGCATATTCTTCATTAAAGCTAATTTAATTAGCATGCACTGGAAGTATTTAATATTCCATACTTACCTTTAATACGGATTAAATTAACACAATATAAATCTAAGGAGGGTATACGAAATTAGCAGAAACCACAGGTGGGTTATCTATATATTATAATGAGGGGGATATAGGGAACAGTTAAGGCATGAAGCCATAGGCAGTAATAGAGGGTGGCTTGGGGGGACTTAGCCCATCTCTAGTTTTTGTAGAAATGATTACACAAGTAAAACAAGAACTATTTATAAAATATATTCAATCTACTTTTTTAACAAATATGTTTATTTTATAAACATAAGGCAATATTCAAACATTTTTAAATATATATAAATAAAATATTAACTTGTATAATATGACAGGAAATTTGTCTCAGTTCTGCTTATGCATGAACCATGAAGACTCAAGTATAAATTCATTCAGCTTATATTATTGAGTGGAGAGCAGGACAGGACCGTATTGGGTAAATTTGGCCCATCGAGATATCAATATTTTTCCGTCCCAACTTTTATAATTTTATCTTTTAAACATATAGATACCTAAACTGTTTATAATATTTCAGGCAAATTTTATTTTGAAATACAATACAACAATTGAGGTATAACATTTATATTTTATTTTCTAATTATTTTTCAACACATATCCAATGTATTTTTCACTGGCCCATAAAAATTTTCTCGGTAATTCACTTAGGCAGGCCTGGTGGAGGGTTTACTAACTTCCTTACATATATATTTATTATAGATAGGTACAAGACACAAATTATACATAGTAATTTATATTTTGTGTTATAAAATATTCTAAAAGGGTAATCTACTTATTGTTTACCCTTTGTCAAATTACAATCACTGACATTCAAGAATTATGAAGAATATGTGCTCTTAATCAGTGGAGGTCTGGGCTATTATTAAATCAATTAATTATTTCTTTGGTCCCAGGTAGACAGGTGTAAAGTCAATTTTGGATATTTACAATAATATTGTAGTTCATTAGAATATTATTTTAAAAAATATTAGGTCTTTATCTTTATTTATTTTAATCAAAAATACAGGCAGCTATCCTAAAAAGTTAATAATGATTACCATCATAAATACAATGTGTCCATGATGTTATTTTCATATATTTTAATAAATTTTTTTTTTATGTTAATTGGTGGAAAAAAATATTTATTCTGCTATCAAAAACTAAAATGTTACCTCTGTAAAATGATTTCAGGCCGTTTATTATTGTACAATATTGGGCTGGGTACCTCCCAGACCACCCCTTCTCTTAATTTTTTTGTTTATTGTCCAAACACAAATTTATCCTTTAGAAGACTAATCCAAATATAGAATTTATCTAATGTTCAAAAAATCTGAATATTTATAAAATATTTTTCCCTGATGGGTATTTAGAAAAAAAGTTGTATCTAATATGCATATAATTAGGATATATTTCTGGGTGTATACAGTCAATAACTTTTATCTATTACATATTTATAATTTAATTTTTGAATTCTCATTAATTAAAATCTGAAAGCTAATTTAAAGTTTTTATTTTTCTGAACATTTTAATAGTTGAATTATTAATTTCTATAAAATATTTAGTTATTAATTTTTAAAATTTAAATAAAACGTTTACCAACTGTTTGCTAATACATCAATCGACATTTAATTAACCAATAATGTATATTGATTTTTTTAAGTCTGAACTGTATTATTTTTTTCAATCAAATTTTAGAATTATTAAGTAAATCAAGACTAGAAATTATCCATATCAAAATTTTAATTAATATGAAAGATTTTATTTTACATAGATACTAAAAAAAAAATTATTATAATGTTAAATGTGGTTCGTTTACACATATATAAATTGCAAAAATATGGTCAGATTCAGCTAATCTAAATACGACTATAGGAGAATTATGTAGGTGTGGTGGTTAATATAACAGCTTTATTGATTAATTATAATTATTATACATATGTAAAATTAATCAATGTCAAATAGAGTTAGATGTCTGGGTAAGTTAAAAATATCAAAGTTTTATCCATAGCAGACTAGACAGTCTAGATAAACATTAAGCGTGGTTCTAGCTATTAATACAAATTTGTAAGATCATATATTAATAAATCTTAATATATTATTTGAACATATTTGTACATAATATTTATATACATAATATATATTTAAAAAAACATGGTATTATACTTTTGCACCCTTATAATAAAAGCAAACAAGTTGTAATTTAATAATTTTATTTCTTATATATTTACAAATAATCCATATAAGAATTTTTCAGAGATTTTTAATAGTACTTTTTTATTAAATCAAATTTTACCATCCATTAGAGTTAAATGTTTTTATTCTACTATTGTCTAATACAATTAATATATTTTTAAACCGATTTAAAACATCTCTCACAAGTATAAATAAAGAATAAATCAATAATCGTGCTTATTAAATTGTATTTGATAATTAATCATGAGTGTAACAATGCTGTGTAGATTGTATGTATGTCTTATCAAATATATTTATTATAAAACTAATAACTACTTAAAATTAAAATATTTTATGTAAATAATATATACAAATTGTAATATTTTATTTTATAAAGGAATAGAGTACTGCACAAAGTTAAACAATACCGAAAATACATTTATTTACTGAATCTTTTATCAGTAAAATATTTATGATGTATTTATTTTCATCTTGTTATTAAAATAAAATTGTATTAATTTGTTTACATACAATAGTAATTTGCATCATTTTCACAATTATATAATAGGTATATCATTTTTCAATTGATTTCTAAACTTAAGTTTAAATTTATACTCAATCATAACACTCAACAATTTTAACAATACATATTTTAATTATTTAAGATGTTTTCAAATTACAATTATCTGACAATAAATATAAAATAGTAAAATTTATGCAATAAACATACATAATAGTTAAATTGTGTAAGAACAATAATTATTATAAATGCAATTAATTAAACATTTATTTTAAAACCCCAGATAAAAAATGGTACAGATATTAAAACAACTTTTAATTTAATAATTTAGGTACATTTTTTAAAATTACAATACACCTTTTATGCTATCTGAATGACAGATAAAAAGGTGTAAATAGAAAAAAAAAAATGTTTACTTGACAAATTTATGTATGTTATATATATTTACAAAAAATAACATATAACTGTTACCTAATTTTACACTAAGGGTCTTTATGACCGTTTTCTTCCAATTTCACCAATCCTAATTTTTTAGCTTCAACTTCATATACCAGTAATCTCCACATCTTTACGACAAACACTTCAGCCTCTTCATCAAGTACCATCTGAACATCATCAAGTATTGCTTGAGGACTACTACCAGCTAATACTTTTGAACATATGAAATCTACTAGTGTTGGTTCTGGTTCACCAATGTATTCAATAATTTTTTTATTTATCCATGGTCTAATACGCTTTTCCATCAGTTGGTTATCAACTACAGACCAATCGAGTTCAAATGAGAATAAGTCATCTTTAACAGTGGGAATGCGTTCAATTAATTGACGAATATTTTTTTTCTTTTCTTCAACGGCTTTACTTTCTTCTTCTTTTTTGTCAGTGTAATCAAGAGGAACCAATTTTCTTTTTTTGGGCCTAGGTAATTCTTCATCGTCATTGTTAAATACATCTCTGACATCCATTCTTTTTTTAATCATCAAAGTTGTAGTTTGGGTCATAGGTGTAAATTCGGGCGGTGGAGTTTGAGGCTCGATGCTTGGTGGTGTAGCTGGCTGCTGTGGACTAGGAGTTACTGCCTTCTCTATAACATGTCTCTGTCGTTCCTGTTCAACCTCTAAATTTCTCTGTTTTTGAATTTCTTTTTCAATTTCTAGTTCAAAACGTTTTAATTTATCCTTCTGTTTTTCAGCAACATCTATTAATAATTTAGGCTTATACATTTCTTCTCTGGCTTTTAATACCTTGGCAAACTCAAGCTCTGGATCTTTAAAGTCACTGCTATATATCTTTTCTCGAATGGCTTCCAGTTCATCTTTTTCTTTTTGTCGATCTCTTCCATCTTCTTCAATTTCTTTTTCTCTGAGTTCTATTCGTTTTTGTAACTCTCTACCTTTGTAGTACTTTTGGTCATCTTTTTCGTCATCATAATCTTCTAAAAATTCTTTTAGTTTTTTAGCATTTCTTTCTCTTTCTTCTTCTATCATTTGTTTTTTAGAACGTTCTTTAGCTAATTCTTTTTTTTTCTGATTTTCTCTGACTTCCCATTGTTTACGTTTTTCTTGATAGGCAATTTCTCTTTCTCTTCTCTTGTCCTCTTCTTTTTTTGATTCCACTTCTTCTTCTTCCATTTCTTTTTCTCTTAATCGATTTTTATCGTAATGACTTCTACTTTTATCTGTGTCTTTTTCTTTACGATTTTCTTTGTCAATACTTTTTTCTCTATCTTTTTTTTCCCGTTCTCTTTCTTTATCTCTTCTTTCTTTCTTTTCTCGTTCACGTTTATCCCTCTCATCTCTTTCTCTTTCTCGTTTATCTCTTTCTTCTTTTTCTTTATCTCTTTTCTCTCGTTCTTCTCTACGGCGTATTCTTCTTATTTCTTCCGAATCTGGACTATCGGGAGTTCCGTGTCTACCGTTTAATTTTTCTTTTTCTTGTTTCTTTTTCCTTTCAACTTCTTTTTCTTCTTCTCGTTTTTTCATTACTTCTCGAAACTTACCAATTTCTCGATAAATGATATTTTTCTTTTCATCTTCATTTGGTACTAAATCAAAACCAACACCATCCACTATGTTTGGTTTTTCTTCTTCTTCATTTTGTTTTCCTTCTTTGGATAGTTCATCATTATGCTCAGTAATTATACTGGTAATTCTTTGTCTACAGAACAATTCAAATTGTTGATTTTCTTCAGAATCATCAGCACCTTTTTTTTCAGCCTTAAATTGATCTAATGTTTCTTGTGCTTTTGCATCTACTTTAACCACAAGTTTCTTTCCACCTACTTCCATATCATGTAAAACTTTAATAGCTCGCATAGCAGCTTCGGCTCCATAGTATTCACAAAAACCAAATCCTTGAACTCTTTTCCATGATGCTATATTACCACAAGTGGCTAAAATGTGTCTGATCATAGTATCAGGAGCTTTTTCAGCAATATTACCAACGAACACAGTAATGGCTGGTTCTGAAGGGGTTGGCGGGCGGAAATTTTTACGAATTGCACGTGGGTTGAAACGTGGAGGGGCAGAAACAACATGTGGTGTTACAGGTACAACTAATGGTGGTTGTTGCATTGGTGTCCACACCATGGACTGGGGCATTGGAACACTGGGTACAGTAGGAGTGAATGGCATAACTAAATAATTTGTCGAAGTTGTGGGTAAAAATCCTGGAGAAGATACAGTTGTGGTCAAATTTGGATCATCCATATTTAGCGAAGTAGAATTCTAAAATATTAGTATAAAATTAAAACGAAATTAAGATATTTATTATATTCAAAAAATAGATTTAAAATGTAATTACCAATTATGCAATATCTTACCAATAGTGAGAAACTTTTTTTCTATAAACAACACGTAATAAAACATAAAGTCAATTGATTCTACACATTCTTTGTAAGTATTAATTAATTACAATTTTCCAAACAGAACAAAACTTAATTTATGTGTTTATAGTTTATACAACATAGGTGCATATCAATATCATGTGTTTAATGTTTATACTTTTAGGTAACAAGTAAAACACACTTTTTAGAAAAAAGCATAATGTTTTATGATAAATAAACTAAATTGATAATAATGATAATGTTTGTTGTGTTTATCAAGGTCATTAGTTCATGGAAGAATAAAAATAGTCCTCCAAATTTTGAAATGTGTTATAATAATAATTGTATAAATATAATATTAATTATAATATATAGATTATTATATTATGCAAAAATGTATAGTAATTGATTTTGCTTCTTTTTTACATTATTGATAATGTTATACAAAATGCAAAATTAGCTATATAAAAAAAAATAACTAATGATTTAACTTAACTATTTCATCATAGAAATTAATATTTATCTTCATGTAATTAATATCATGTACATAATTACAACTATATGTAAGTCTAACTACTAGTGCTCGAATTGAGGGTGCGTAGGGAATGAACCTGCTACACTATTTTTATATATTTTTTTTTTTTGTGCAACACAACTATTTTTTTATATACTGGGACAGGAGGATGGCACAAACTAATGCCCGACATAATTATTCTCAAAATATGGATTAAAATTGTTGTCAGTAATAAAGTGAATTTTACAATTTCAAATTTTTTTATAATCAAAATTATACCTACTATACCATGTAGGTATTTAGCGTATTGCTATCAAAATAGGAATTTGTATTCTATAAAAAAAAATAAATATATTTTTTTAATAACAAAATGTATGTGGCAAATTTGTGCCAATTAAATTATCATAAATCCATTTACTGAACTTACATAGATTATATTTAGAATTCATATATATGTAGGTATAATGTAGTATATAACAAACAATTTTATGTCTCAGTAAGAAGGTGGTGGGTGAAGGGCAATTTTATTTGGAACGTTGATTTTAAATCGTTAGATTGAGCACCTCCATTAAATTACTATCTTAATAATTAATTTTTTTATTAACAAAATACAAATATACAATTTTCATAAAATACGAAATAATTAAGAGTTTTTATAAAATATTTCTGTTTTATTTTTGTCGAAAATATATAAATTATAACATTTATAACAATATATTCCTACTGGCATAATAATAGGATAATACTAATCACTTAATGTACTATAAGTAACAAGTTAAAACGTGTTATATAAAAATTAGTATAATATTTAGCAAATATATCCATTAAGGCAGCCACAAATCGTGCGACCACTGCAACCACAGCAGCATCCACCACATCCTCCGCATCCACCACAACCTCCACATCCACAGTTACCCCAACCTCCACAGCCATATCCGCCACAACCTCCGCATCCACCACAACCACCACAATTTGTCTTTACGTTGACGGGTATTTTGCAAGTCTATATTGACGTTGGTAAATGAAAAAAACAATATAAAAAAAATGATATAATAATTATTTAGATACTGAAAATTGATACGTAATCAGTAATTAATCATTAATCAGTACTATGAAACTATGTATACCAAGAGCATATGCAGGATAATTTTATGATGGGTTTTATATATCACAAATTCTGGTGATGTGTGAATTTTTAACATATATTTTGTTTTATTTTGCTTTATTGATGTACGTAAGTATTGATATTTGATAGGACACTTTATAATGTGTGATATTTATGAATATAAATTATTTCAAATTGTCAATTTATTGTAGGTAGGTATTTAATAAATTATCTTTATACGTTTTTAAAATAAAATTTAGTTGAAACGAGGGACATTATTCAATTGAAATTTTCAATCAAGATCAACAAAAATAAAAAATTAGGCATAATAATTTTTATATTGATACCTATAACAGCATAGTAACAGTAAGTAATAATGAATTATTTAGATTCTGATCAACATGTAAAATAAATTTATAATATAATCATTATTTATTTTTTTCTTTTATAAAAACTCGGGTCTCAGGGGCTTTTTAACATTTCTAACCTACACAATTCATCGTAAGAATGATATACTACATCCGCAGTATACATGAATCAGTAGTTATAATATTATTATAGCTGTAGGACCTTACCTGAATTATAATTGCAAGAATTGCAAGTAAAAGAAATAATGAAATCTTGAACTTGAACATTTTTATTGATAGAAGACTAGATATATATAATACGTGTGTATACAATGAACATAATATAAATGGATATTATTACAATTATTGGTTACTATAACGTGAAAATTTGAAAAAATATATTATATATAGATTGTCTTCTATATATTGTTGACATTATATCGATAATTAAACATAATAACAACATATTAATTGGCATAATATACAAAAATTAAAGAATATATTTTGTTTATAATTTCCTCGCACATAAAATAAATTTTATCAATTTTGCACGATCCGGATCTACTAACAATTATCGATCAATATTCAAATTCTCACGTTTTATTTATTTAATTTATATGTATGTTTATGTTTCACAATTTCTGTTTTACAAAATTATATTAAATATTAATATATATATTTGTTTATAATCTAATGTCCATAATGTATTCTTAATTTTTGTGTATACAAAATAAAATACAGGGTCATTCAAATTTCAAATATATATAAAGTCACAGAAATATATAGTGCCTAAGTACCTATTACAATGTTATTTTATACGGGCCGCGGGGTGATCGAATGTTACAAAAATGGTAGAAATTACAATCTATATACGTGTTTCAATGTTATTTGAGTGATTATTTCCATTGTTTCTTAACTCAAAATCAAAAGTAGCTAAGTATTAGGTACTATAAAAAATGAACAAAATATAAATTATAAATTATAATATACAATATTATTATAATTGTACAATTTATAAAGTATAATTATTCATCAATGAAAATATAACGCTTGTAAAATATAAATTATAATAATTTAATGTATGTATACCTATTGGAAATTTATTAACTTACCTATCTATTATTTATAACTTTATAGTAGGTACTAATAAGACTGCAGGGTCTAAAATTGTGTGCAGTATAGCAAATACGAATTGTGCAGTCATTAATGTAATAGTGTACAATTTTTTTTATTAATTATATTTAACATTTATATTCGATATCTACAGAAAATAAATGTATACGCAATAGCAAAATACAAAATGGCAATTGAGTAAAAGTGAATTTTTATGTTTCCATAATGTATGTATTAAATTGATTTTTAAATTTTGAAGCGATTCAATTTTAAATTAGGTATTAATATTTTTTTTTCCATTTACGAATATTTTTATTAATTATCACATAAAAATATTAAAATTATCTATGACAATGAAGGAATAACAGGCAGTGTCGGATCTATGTCTTATTTAGCCGGAGTACAGAATAATATTGAGGCCCCCTTTTGTTTTTTGTAAAAAAAATATTTTATTCTCGTGGTAATATAAGTAGATAATATACTAATATCTATGCAAAATTATTATTTATAGTTGAATAATCGATTATGATAATAATAATGGAAAAACAGCAAAATTCACGGAAATTTTGACGAAAGGACTTGAAAATGTTTTCGACTAAATATAGAGCTTTAAAATTTTTTCCAAAAATGTTTAATATTACTTGCAATTTTGGGTTTAATGGTTTGAACATTTTATGAAAGCCTATATTCATATATTAGTTAATCTGTTTACAAAATATACTTTTTTTAGTCTAGTAGTAATAACCATGTATTTAAGTAAAAAATGTTTAATACCTATATAATGTATATTGGACATATATTATGAAGGCATTGTCTTTATAAACAAAAATAAATTTATACCTACGACCTACCTATTTAAAATAATAATAAACGTGTATCTAAAATAGCAAAATTTAACCATAAAATAAAATATAATAATAGAAAATTCATTATAGGTATACATAATACTAATATTTAAAGATCACTTTAAACAAATTTTTGTCCTAGCTTTAATATTTACAGTTTTTTTAAAAATTGTTAAATATGAATATCTTTTTCTCCCCTATACTCGTATTTTGTCTATATGACAATTTATAGCCGTCTTGACTTATATAATATGATTAATAAAATTAATTTATAATACGTTTCATTTTTTAAAAAGACCGCTCAGCTCCGTCTACAGTTATGGGTATGGCAATAAAAATAATTCACACACTTATAAAATATTTGGAAAAATTGTCGATAATGGGAAATTTATACTATCTAACCATTTTCGATAATATAAATAACCAAGTCTTTTAATTTTTATCGTTTTAAGTTTATTTATGTTATTAAGAATATATTTTAAACGTGTGAAATCCTGACTGACAATCTGACATTATTATCTATCATAAGAACTATTACAACATTAAACATATTGTAAATATCAACATTGTACACTACTAACTTCAGTGGTGTCTTTAGGATTTTGTCTTGGGAGGGGGGATATGCATTGGCTAAAATTTCATTTTATCGAATGTGGTGGGGGGGGGGGGTGTGTCTTGTGTTACCATCACCAGTAGTACAGTTTATCAAAAATTATAAGGGTTAATATTACTATGAAATTAGAATGTACATACTTGAAATCATTAAACTTATTTCTCTGACAAAACACAGTAACGAATTTAAATATGTGATTGTAGTTATACTATAGCGGACTGGACCGGCGTGCTACTATTCTATAGCACAGTGGGCCGTTGCCGATTCACAAGTTATGGCCGCTACTCGCTAGTTATTATTATTTTTTTGGTTTCAGGTAGAAAAGGATAAGGTCAATTTTTGACAATTAAAATAATTGTAGTTTATAATAATATTATATTTTAATTTTTATTAGAATATTATTGTAGAAAATGTTAGGTATCTTTATTTATTTTAAAACAGGCAGGTTAGGTGGCAGCAACTGAGGCAGCTATCCTAAAAAGTTATAAGCTAATAATGACTACTGTTATACATACAATATTATATGTCCAAGATGTTATTTTCATATATTTGAGTAATTTTTTTTTTAGATTGCACTAACAATTTTTGTCATGAAATGATAACTTATTGAATTTTGATCATATTAGTGATTTGAAATTTATTTTGAATATTTACATATTATGTAATTTACTCTCGTGGTAAAATTTTGGAATGGATTACCAGTATAATATATTCTATTATATTGAGATTAGCTTAGAATTGTATTTTCTAATGCAATATCATTGTTATATTATTAATTATAATAAATCACTAATTTCTTCAAGGACCGAAGGGACAAAGGAGAAACATCCTAAATTTACATTCCCGCTTTTTGTATATTGTATTAACTATTAATTAATTATATATATATATATATATATATATATATATATATATATATATATAT
>CM023360.1:11193752-11233280 GCA_013282895.1 Eriosoma lanigerum
ATATATATATATATATATATATATATATATATATATATATATATATACATAATGTTAAAATGAACATTAGAGTATAATGTTATTAAAATTTCATTATATTTTCAATATAGTCAGGAGTCTGTTTCAATACTTGTTACATTACTTTTTATTTTTAATATATGTAGATGTTTTATTTGAGGGAGAATCTAATTGATCAGTGATAAAACTCATTACTCATAAAATTGGATTCCCCAACGTTTTATTTTTTTCAAACAAATTTTTATTTAGCTGTAAGTGTGTAAGTATAATAATATTTTATTGTCTTAAAAACGGTTTATTATAAACGTTGGCACAAATCAACTACTCTTCCCCTCCCAACCGGGTAGGAAATATCAATACTATAAAAATGTACCTAAAATTTTTTTAGATCTTGACTTATATCCATTTATAAAATATGTCGGCCCACCCTAGAATAAAGTTCTGGCGCCGCCACTGGGAATAATACTCGTATATTATAATATTATAAACAAAAATTGTTTGCTATTAAATATTTAAGCAATTTTGCTTTTATTTTGGTCAATGGAGTATTAAACTCGTTTAACTCCCCCCTCAAATACGCCATTGGTGTAAAATAATAACCCAACTATTATAATTACATAAATATAAACACATAATTATTAGAATCATGCTATAAAAGTGATGGAAATGTCATAAAAACAAATTAATTTTTTTGGTAATAGCAAAATAAAATATTTTGTGACGTAAATATAAAATTTTAAAAATAATGTTCAACTTCTATGAATAGAATTATAACATGTTTATAATTTATAATAAAAATAATAAAGATGATAGTTTAAATTAAAAATTCAGACACATGACTATAGATATATCTACAATAGTACAATGGACAATGATAATGTTAGTATTTCAACCACGAAAACAATAATATTACCACGGAATTTTCAACACTTACGAATTTATTATTATTCATATTTTTCAATAATATTAAACTAATAAAGTAATAAACTAATAAGTAATAAGTATTTCTTAAAATAAATCTAAATTAATACAATACAATTTTTTTTTCGTTAATAAAAATTTGCCGCCCCGGGCATCTGCTTCCCTTGCCTCTCCTTAACACGGTCCTGAGGATCTCCACTTATGATGTATTGATGTACACAAAACAAATATATTAACAATTTCAGATCATTTACAATACTGACTACTATGTACTGTTATCCGTATCAGTATAATGCGTTCCTATTTTTTTTATACAAATTCGTCCTGCTTATTTTTATTGTATATACCAACACTAAAGTTATACAATAAACTTTGCAGGTATCAGTATACCCTGGCCTTATTCAGTTATTCCACATTAATATAATTTTACCTACCTAAAATTGTTTGTAAAATATAATCAAGTGATAATATTATTTTTGTTCGATATTTCTCTTATTAAAAAATTTAAAAAATATAAAATAATTGTGACCTATTCATTTTTGAATAATTATTAATAACTGAATATAAATTGTTGTATATACTTATTTGCAAGTAGGTACACTGTACATATTATTTTAATCCACATTGCATACTTACTAGTTACTACTATTTTGGACTACACAACTTGTGTTAGAGAACACTGAAAAATAAGGGCTGAACTATATATACTATGTATAAATTTTACGTGTTTCAAAGATTATGAATATAAGAGCAAATAATAAAATTTTAAATACAATAATTTTTATTTAAAAAAAAATCCTCATTTAAACATTTTAAATAGAGGTATACAGTTTAAAATTTTAAATAATACTGTTATTCGATTTAGTACATCTATTTTAATTTTTTTTTTTCTATGACAGTATCATTTATAACTAATCTTCATTAATGGTTTATTCATAGTAGGTATATTGTTTAGCAATCTTCAACAAATATCTATTGATTCAGCAATTCAGCATAACTGAAACACAATTATTTTATTTTTATATCCAATTAAATATACAATCCAATAACGTAGATAATTAAAATATATATATCATAAATAATAATACATTTAGGATTAGAATCTATCCTATTAAACGTAAGTAGAAAATTTATAAATTTGTTAAAATTTAAACTTTACTTTTTTGGTACAAGTGGTGTAACTAGTGCTAAAACTTAGGGGGCTATAGTCATAAATTAAAATAACTTTAAAAAGAAATTCTCTTGTTATTTTAAGGGGCTATGAGTAATTTTGGGGGGATAAGCCCCTCCAGCCCCCCATAGTTGCGCTTGTGGTAGGTACATAGTTTAATAAAGATTAGGGATAGGATCAAACATGGATAATAATCGATTTAAATATAACGGTGAGTTAGCGAAATTTAAGCAAAAGAAAAAATCATTAGAAATTGCTTAATGATTGTATTTAGAGATGTTATATTGAAATAATAAAATGAAGATAAACGTTTAGGGTATAAGGACTAGAGATATATAAATGATTTATATAAATGTGAAAAATAGGAATAACGGTAGCAGATGTGATTTGTGTATACTGTATGTCTGGTGGGATAAAGACAAAATAAATTATACGAATATAAAGGATAAAAAATAGTTTAAACTTTTTAGATATTTGATTAAAACACAACTATTGACAGTAATATTAGTAGGTATTTATTAATATAATATACTATATAGTATTAATATAATTAATATTATAGTTCAATATTTGTATTTTTACCAGCAATGAGAGGAACACTAAACAGATATTAGAAAATTGTATCCACATATTTGTTTAGTTTATTAAATATTGATTTTTTAATGAGGCAAGTTATTATGATTTTTTTTTAAAGTAGATTCGTAGTATATATTGGTATCACATTTACTAAAATAATAAAAAAAAGACTTCATAAAGGTCTCACCGATTTACAAGGGCATGGATTCGTTTTGACTGTTTTGTCAATAATTCCATTAATTGAACCATAATTTGGTATGCAACGAGGAGCTACGGGCACTTGTAAATTATATCTGAAATTTTTAAATGTTTGTGGACATGGAATTGATAGTGTATCAGCGTCATAGGAATATGAGCATCTATTAGTGTTCAGAAAAAATATTGTTTTTTTTTTTTTTTTTATTATGAAATCTATAATTAATGTTTTATTTTTTATAATACAATTAATACAAAATATTATACCTCGGTAAAGGCGTGAAAGTCTGTGGTATTTGAGTGTTGTATGGAAATATATTACAATCACAAGAAGAATGATCAGTATTGCTAGAAGGTTGGTAATATATATCAGTGTTTTGATAACCATTACAACTGGAATACGGAATATTTGGACAAATTGAATTCTAAAACCCGTTAAAAATGATTAAAATACATATTGCTATATAAATTATTACTTTTTAGTTTTCATGTTTGAATTTAACGTAGTTTGTAAAAATATGTAAATCATCGTAGTTAGGAAAAACTTAAGAATTGGTGATACCTGACGGTTTTGACAGTTTGCACACGAACATGACGGCGGAATCATAATGTTACAATAGTTATTATCTTTTAGGCAACTACACGATGAACAGGAACACTAAAAACAAAAATAAAATATTTTCACAAACAGCTAGAATTACTATATACCAGCAAATTGAATTACAATAAATTATATATATATATATATATATATGTATGTGTGTGTGTGTTTATGTAGTCGATTAGTCGAATTAAGACATGAATTTGTAATTTCGTAAAACTGGAAATTATTTTAATTAACTTTGGATAAGTGATGAATATATTTCAAGGGTAATTGAATACATTTTGAATTGTCGAATTTTACTTTCAACTCAATATGTGAGCTATTATTATTATTATTATTATGTAGGTTTCCATCTTTGTAAGTAGGTATAAGTATATATTTATAGTCAATTTTAAGAAAATGTAATTAATTAAACTAAGCTATTTCTTTGTATAATCGAAGTCGTTAAACTTACTTACATCATCAAATATATACAAGTATCTATTGCAGTATATTCGTGTAATATACCTACGATGTAAAATATATAAATGAAAACTGATTTCAAAATTTGTTAAATATATAATAGGTACCTACTTTTATTATACAGCGTGTGTTTGGAGGATTTGACAAATTAATAATAACTGTAATTCTATGCAATATTACATTTTTTTTTTAAATCATTTCAATACTCCGGCGTCATAATTTATTTTTAAAGAATTTTTGATGACTGGTCCAGTAATAATAAAATAAAATAATATTTTCATAAAATTCAAAAAATTATTTTAAATAAATGAAAACACATAAAGAAGAAATTTTAATGTCAATATTTTTCTCAAATTCAAATCTAAAAAATTGCTATTTTGAATTAAAAAAATCAATAAATAGGTACAATTTTTATTTTTTAATTTAAAATTAAAAACCAATGTACCATAATTGTAGCGCCGGAGTAAAGATAATTTTTTTAAAAGAAATTATAAAATGTAACTTAACTTGCAAAAAACACATAAATATTTACTCTACAAAATGATAATATTATTTTATGTAAATTTCTATGATAGAAAAAATATTTCTATATTTATAATATATTGATAGAATATGACTTATAAATATTAGTCCTTGAGATATAATGGTTTATAGAGAAAAAATAGTGTATAAAATGTACCGTGAAGCACGTCATAATACATTTTTATAGATACCCATTGAAAGTAAAAATTATAATTACTTGTAAGAATTCTTTATGGACAAGTAAAAATAAAATTATGGTTTTTTTCTTTTTATAAATTATTAATGATACAAATAGTACTAAATTTATTAAACTATTTTTGGTGTAAAGTCAATTATCTTACAACTTATATTTTATAATATATACAGACTACAGAGTGATCAGCATTATGTGTCACAGCAATTGTTTTAATATGTACAAAATACAAATTATGATGGACATTTGAAAGCGAAATTTAGTTTTTATTTTTATAAAATTATAGAATTGCTGTAACATATAATTCTGATTAGTGTAACGCTGTATATACTTATATAGTGGAAATAATTATTATTATAGTATGCAGTACTTATAACAGTTGTAGCTTTCTGAAGATGCATTATTGTTAATTGTTATAAATTTTTAATAATTTCAACTTACCAATCCTAAAGGTGATGCATTTATTATCTATAACAGTAATAAATGCGTATTATTAAAAAATACATATATGACTTTATATAATTATTATAATTTTTTTGAATACGTAGGTAATGGTATATGAGTACAAGGAACATAGTGTATTAAAATGATATATTATAGGTATTAATATTGTATTTGTTCATTTTAGTGCATTCTTAAACATTTTTATTTATTTAGGTATATAAGAAAATTATAATTGTGCAATTGTTTTATACTTTAAAAGTAAAATAAATATTTTGTGATTTGAATATTGATGAAAAAAATAGTGGACAATAAAAACAAGTTTTATTCTGCTATTGTTTTCCAAAAAAAAAAAAAAAGAATTGTGAAAATATGAATATTAGTTTTCCTTTTAAATATAATATAATTATATTTAAATATTATTATTTATTACTTTATATGTGTATAAAAAAATACTAATTACATAATAACATCACACAGACAAAAAATGCTGCTATTTCAATAGTATAAAAAATGTAAAAATGTATATTTTCATAAACTTTGAAAATTTATATACCTAATCTCTACCAATAATTTATTTCAATATGAGTTTTGACCATCAACTGTTTTAAATAAAATTCTATAAAATTAGATTTCAACTATTACAATAATAGGTACCTATATATTATATTTTAATACCGAGTTAAATTATATTTAAAAAAAAAAACAGAAAATATTACTCATATCAAAAAATATACTATTTAATAGTAACTAGTAACTATGTTATAATTAAATTTGGTTAGATCTTTCAGAAACCTGCACACTGCAGCTAAATTCAATTTTAGTACATATATCTCATATCGATCAGAATACTATAATATTACCTGGATAACCAAAATTATGACAACGATAATTTCTGCGATCTTGCACAAACGAACCATTTTAGCGAAATTTAATTCTTAAAAATTAATCAAACTGATATAATTACAATTATTGAAAATATGATGTTCGTTTAATTATTTTTACGTATACTTATTTATAATGTATATTTATAGCCAAGGCTTTATGAGCGATGCATGTTTTGTTATTGTTTACATATTGATTGTTGTTTAAAATAAATCCAATTTAACCTTAATGTTTTTTTAAATCTATTTGTATTACAATATATTTTTAATTTTGTTTAAAATTTATCACGTATTTAAACGTTTTGCCTCGAAGGACATAATTTTTTAAAAATATAGCTTAATTTACTTTTGGCATTAAACGTGAAATATATAAAATGACTGGCTTGTTCAAATATATTTCAAAAGTTTCCAAAATATTAAACTGTCGTTCTGATATAATAACATGAAGACTTGGTGGTTTTTAAATTTGGTTGTATTCTCTATTTCGTTGAGTACTGGATATGGAGCTCAAGAAGTCTGTAATTGTCTATCGACAATTGTATGTACCTATACCAATATGTAGTACAATTTTTTTCTCTATAGACATAATACGTCTAAATTAATATATAATATATAACAATACAATAATTTTTATTTAGATTAGAACACCTGAAATAACGGTACCTACACCTGGATATCGTATCATTTGTACTAAAACGCCCGGAGCACCAAAATACACTGCAATAAAAAATGCTTGTAGTTGTGAGAAAACACGGGTGAGTGTATAACATTTCAAATAGTAGGCCGTGTCGGAAATTGTACCTAATCGAATTTATAATTTTATGATCCTCTAAAGTTTGAGTAAAATGTATTATTATAATATTTTCCGTAAAATAAATGAACAATCAATTAATAATTTATCGTTGATTAGATATGTCAGAGATTCGAGCTATCATAATTAAAATATGAACTTATCGATACCTATATATATTATAAAATTATATTAAATTTACAAATTTTAATTAGTAGGTAAACTAGGTACATGTACCTGGTATTTACTTAGTACGTATAAAAAACAGAGCTTCGCTCAAATTCATTTTTTGATTGCAATCATTAGCAGCATTTCATAAAAATGAAAGTGTGTACCATCACTGATCATTATATATATTTATGTATGTATCTTTCCACAGTTCACTACAATCTGTTTTTCTTCAAATGTTAATTAATTATTGAAGAGTAAAAGGTACCTATAATGGTAATACTTATATAAGTATTAATATTTTATAATTTATATGATTACTTCTGGTTGACTTAAATTACCTACTTATAAATTATAAAATGGTAACATCAAAAACAAAATAGGCAGGTTCAAAAATTATAGTGATTGATAAATTCAAGTCCAAATGCGACCCATTTGATATAAATTTATCTAGTGACTAGTGAGTAACACGCAGAAGTCAAGTAACCATATAATAATAATATAATGGGGCTTCCAGAAACTCTTTTATAGATCATAGGTTCATAGCCATAGACCGAGTCGGCTTAAAAATCAAATTACAAAATGTAATAATTTAAAACGAATCTTATTTTTAGAAATTAAGTTTAATTTGATTACCTATATTTTATAAATTATAGTATAGACGTATAGAAGATATTTAGTATAAATTAAACCAACTGTATAATTTATACTTAATACGCGTTTAGTAAGTTTTGTTTATACTCGTATTATATTTCATTGTTTTCGCAGTTGACGCCTACTATGATCGCGAGAATGGAATCGGCAACGATAAAACCGACTACTGCAGGCTGCGGTTGCGAAGCTAACAAAGAGCCGCGACCGTACGGCGAACGCGGTGGCGCGTTTTTCCCGGCTGAAAATACGTGTAATAACGCCGCCGGGGGCGCTGCGTCCGGATATCCGGTGTTACAAGAACCTCCTGGCCCGAACGGTATAGACGAACCGGCATCCGGAATACCGTGCGGCGGTCCAACGTCGGTTGTCGTCGACCCGGTTTCGCTGATGTTGGCACAGGCTGAAGCCAATCGGTGCCGCGGCAGCGGTGTCCGGGAAGACCGTCTGGCATTCGGGCCGATCGTCGTGCCAAAAGACGCATTTTCACCATCATCCAGTGTTCCGGATGTAAACGAGGAGGGTCTGTACGCGCTAGACAAGGCCATCATCGAACTGAAGACATGCAAACGGTTTGGGCAGAGTTCCGCCGCGCTAGCTACGGACACGGACGCACTGTTGGCGCTCGAAGAAGATGCTCAGCCCATTGATGAAGATGCCGCCGGCCCGGAAGTGAACCTTCCCAGTTATGCGGACATCGGATACCAAACCGAAACTCCCTATTGCGCCCCCCTTATTGGAGGAGTAGCTGTACCACCAGTGTCTGTTACAAACTCCGATTCTGGTGAATGCTTACCACAACATTTCAACAAGATTTCTTCACATTATAAGTGTTCGTGTGGAAAGTGCAGCAAGAAGTGACCATAGTGGAAGTGCTTGAAATAATTAACAAGTATATATATATCAATGTTCCGTCTAACACTCTAACATGATAATATTTTTTCACAAATCACATTATTTATAACATAATATTACGTTTGTTTTAGTGCAAATAAACTGTCCGTGAAGACTTTAATTTCGTCGAAAAAAACGCATATTTAAACGTATTAAATTATTATTATTCAATTGTAATTTTAAATAATAAACAATAACTATAAATAGTTTAATTCTCAATCATTAATCCATTGACCATAATACTTTTATCTATATAAATAAAGAGTTATATATAAATATATTGTTTTTGTTAGATTTATTAATAATAATTTATTAGTTATTATAACATTATACAATTTATAATATAAAAAAGTGGGAAAGTCGATTTTGGATGTTCCTCCTTCGCCCCTTGGAGAAATTAGTGGTATTATAATTAAGATTTGAATGCAATGATATTGCATTAGAAAATACGATTCTGAGGTTAGGTTTCTGAGCGAAACTCAATATAATTTAATATATTATACTGATAGATCGTTCCATAGGTTTATCATGTGTATGAAGTAAAATACCTATGAGAAAACTCAAAAAAAAAATTATCTACGTAATATGTACGTAAATACGTAAAAGTACCCACGTTCAAAATTGCATTAGTTATCATGAAGAACCTAAAATCAATTTCATCAAAATTACGATTTTCGTAAATTTTGACGTTTTTCCGTCATTTTTTGGTAGTTTATCTTTTCCCAAGAAAAATCTTGAGAAATTTGAAAAATGAGCTAAATAAAGTACCAACTAGACGCAATTTACTACCGAAAGCATACCCTATTTGTGGTAATCGGATCATTATTTCTACCCGAAAAAGTGTATTTTCCAATATAGAACAACTATGTGAATACTCAAAAAAATTTTCAAGTTTTTACGATCAAAACCTAATTAGTTATCATAAAATAAAAAAATTTTAAATAACAAAAACCGTAATTTTGTCGATTTTCGGTAGTTTAGCATTAAAAGCTTATAAAAATAAATTGTCGGTCACGACTTTCAAAATATTTTGTAAAAATATTAAGTAGTATATGATTAGACATCGATAAAATTTCCAAACCGATAAACCAAAATTTGCAAGAAATATTAAACATTTTTGGAAAAAGTTCAAAGTTCTATACTTGGCCCAAAAATCAACTAATCCGTTCCAAAATTTTACCACGCGAGTAAATTAACTATGTGAATATTAAAAAAAAAACTGTTAAGTTTCTACGATAAAAACTCAATTAGTTATCACGAAATAAAAAAAATTTAAATAACGAAAACCGTAATTTTTCCAATTTACTGATATTTTTTGGTAGTTTTTTTTCTACGGAAAAACTTTTGAGAAATTCGAAAAATGAGCTAAATAAAGTACCAACTAGGCGCAATTTGCTACTAAAAGAAAACCCTATTCGTGGTAATCGGACCATTATTTCTACCAGAAAAAGTGTCTTCATACATTAAAAAAAAAAAATCTTTGTAAAACTAATACACTCCTGGCATCGCTCAGAATCGAAAATATATATATACACGTGCTTTATATTATAAGATAAATCTTAATCCCAAATTTCAAAATATAATATTATGTAATAAAATAAACTAATACCTAACTAGTAATGATAATAAATAGGTAATAATAATTCTACAGTATATCGATTATTGTGTAATAATATTAATATTATGTATATATTCGTCTCCTTTATATAGATTTTATTAAAAAATAATACGCATATCCAATAATTATTCACGCACGCACGCGTGTTATTAATACTTTTGTATTTTTTTTTTATAATATAGACTGTAGCCATTAGACGTACATAAAAACGTTTGTTTAATACACAAATAATTATTTCTGGGTAAAAAAAAAAAAAGATTTTGTTGTCAGTATAAATATGATATATATATATATAAAAAAAATTGTAAATACATATTTATATGTATTAGTGTAAGTTATTTATACACAGAACCGCAGGTATTGCGATGTGATGGCGATATTATAATAATATAATAATGACGGGTCAAAAGACTTTAACGCGATATGAACGATTTCGGCGTGAATATACTATTTTACGTATAAGACATTAACCTTGATCGGCCGATAACAATGAGATTTACTATTTTGTCGATGACTGGTCATTATGATATATTATATTAAACGGGCCACGTTATCGTATTAACGCATCTAAGACGTATATATAAATACACAGGTGCGTATATATACCACAGACGAGCAAGCAGACTCATACATTAATGCGCCAACGATGTTGCAGGTGACGGTGATCACGACGATAACGGCGGTCGTCGTCGTAGCGACGGCGGTGATGTCCACGGTGACCATAGACAACGTGGCCGTTCGGCTGGTTCTGCCCGAGGGCCGGGGACTGTCGGGCGTGTGCTTGTACAGGAACGGGCCGGACCGGCGGCGGCACGTCATGTTTAAGTCGGTGTCGTCGACGCGCAAGAAACACGAAGGTGGCGATTACGTGGTGGCCGGCGATTTGGCCGCCAATCGCGTGTACGAGGGCACGTTCGATCGGCTCGCGGATGGCGACCAGGTGGCTCGGTTCGGGTGCAGGGGCGGTCAACGATTTGAGATTGCTACGCCGTTCGTGGTGCCGGAACGGGACTTAAACACCATGCTTGATGTCAAGGAATCTATGGAAAAGCGGTTTGGCGCGCAAAACCGTTTGTTACACCGTGGCTCGCAGTACGTGGCGGCGGAACACGTGTCAATGACGGTACGGGGCCTGCAGCGTCCGCCAATGATGGCCAACGAAAACGACGGCGATGACACGGATGCCGCTGTCACCGTCGACGTGTATCAATTGTACAAAAAGCTGGCGATCGGAAAACCGTTGGATCCTGCATCGGCTGACGCAAAGGATTTCGGTACGGTCGCCCAATACTCGGCGCGACCGTACGCAAGGTATGCAATCCGATACCCGGTTGGCAACTTGATGTTAGCTGATCTACCACTTGACCAGATGTTGGCTGTAAAGTTTCGTCGGTCTATTGCTACTAATTACGACGACCAGACTGAAAACACATTGTTCATATACACAGGTGGCCTGTATCCCCGGGGCTCTGCTAACCTGACTAAAATGTTGCAGGACAGCCACGATGCCGTTGTGAACAACGATGATGATAATGTAGACACGAATGTTGCTGCTTCTACTTCGTTCCAAATTGATGCTAAGCAAGCACATAGAGATTCTTATGGTTAGTACCTATAGTTTATGACTTCAATTTTCAACTATGCTTACGAGATACGAGTATTACAGAACCATTTTCTATAGCAAAAAAAAAAATGATTTATTTTTAGATATAATAAAAAATACAGTGAAATGTTATGCGGATGGTATGGTTTACAATGGATATCCTTGTCGAAATTCAGATGTTTGTATACCTCTGGGTTGGCTATGTGATAATCAAAAAGATTGTCTTGGTAAATAAATCAAAAATATAAATAATATAATACAATGCTAATATATATATTATGTAATATTATTGTTTAACTATTACAGAAGGTGAAGATGAATACAACTGTTACAACACAAACACAGATGAAAATAATAATAATGTTAATAATATATACAATAATAATGATAATTGGTATTATAATCGTGGTACATGTAAAAAGTATGAGTTTCGATGTCGTTCTCGAAAAATGTCTGTTTGTTTACCTAATTCTTGGTTGTGTGATGGACGAGTAGATTGTGATGATGGGTAAGTAAAATAACAAAAAACATTTAACAACACTTTTTACACATTAACACAATATAATATATTTTTTATTTAAATATTAGATGGGATGAAAATGAATTCAATTGTGGACGAACATACAGTGTGCTAAAACCTGAATTTGGAGACTTCAACTTTCGAGAAGATCATACATGTGTAAACAAAAATAACTTTAAATGTTGGCAGGGAACAGGATGTATAGCTCTTCGGGCAGTTTGTGATGGTGTTAAAGACTGTTCAGATGGATCGGATGAACGTGTATGCGACAACTGGAGATCAAATTGTGATCAGTTTACAGAATTTAGAGTAAATAAAAAATTATTGTCAACAAATTATTTAGTATTTACAATATTGTATAATTTATTTATTTTTCAGTGTTTAAATAACTATAATACATATAATGCACGTAGTTGTATACCTCGGCAATGGGTATGCGATCTGCAGGACGATTGTCCACACGGGGAAGATGAATCAGTCACCAGTTGCTTGGGAATGGACCACCCAACATTTAACGGTCTAGAAACTGATATTGTCGATTTTTAACAAAACTAATTTTAATAAATATAACAACTATAATCATTATAAATTGATTATTTTATACAGTATTAAATGTAACCTTATCATCTGGTTTGCTCTCTAATGAAAATGGAGGTATTCGGCAATCAAATAAATGTCCATCTTCACGTTCCATTCTGAATGTTCCCCTATAAAATATACGAAATCAAGTACATTTTTAGTTTAAATATAGTAACATAGCATATTATTCAATGTATTTTATAATCACTTATTAAGATAATTAATATTTATCATACCTAATTATCATATTTTAAAAATATAATAATTAAATAACATTTAAAAATATGTTTTTTTTATAATCATTAACAAAACTAAGTTCTTAAAAGCCAAAAATTCTATACTACATTATCAAATTATAATTTTCTTAATATGTAATTATAGTTTTTAAACAACTAACCACATGTGTCCACTAGGAGCTTGCAAGCTCACATGACTGCTGTATTGAAATGCTGGTGATTTCTTTGTAAGTGCTGGTTCTTGACCTACTACTCCTCTACCACGAACAGTTTCTAATGTTCCAGATAAACTAAATATTCTCCAATGACGTTCTCTTAGTTGAACACTTTGTTCACCCAAATTTTCCAATCGTATACAATACCTCCACTAAAGAGAAATTAATCAAATATACTAATTATTAAGATCTATTTAAAATTGTAGTATAGTGACATAGCCACATTAAATATTTCATACTACAACAAATGATAATTTAAAATACAAAAATTATAGGAACAATGTTGATAAGGGTTTAAGGATTAAGGATTGTTAATGTGCTTTCTAGCATCTAAAAAATGATTTACTAATATTTTAATAAGAGAAAAATGTACTTACCCAGTATACAGAATTTGTTTGTGATTCTCTATATCCCATGTAAAATGGTATTACTGTTACCCTAATATTTTCAGTAGTTTCTTTGTGGACATCTGACAATTCCAACCAAGGGTGATTTTTTTTTTGCCAAGATCGCAATGTTTCTTGAGCACCAAAGGGTGGATCTATAATTAAATTATAATAAATATATCATATTTTAAAAAATTTACATTTAACTTAAAAACAAATTTTGTTTTATTAAAGTTTTATATTATCCAAATTACTATAATAAATATTAGTATACCTTTGTTCGGATAATACATGAGGAATTTGTCGAAAAGTTCATGTTGTAAAGGTTGTTTTTCAGTAGCTGTGTAAGGAAGTATATCTTCTTGAGCTACATAATCTAACCCAGGTATTGCGTATAAACTTCGGCTAGTATCTTGATTACCAAGAAAAGTAACAGCTTCTGTCTGTGCTCTCTATAATATATTATAAAATACTAAATTCTTTATTCTATTTATGATAAATATTTTGAATTTGATTACAATAAATGGACAATCTCTTTCATCTATCAGGGTTTGATAAAATGTATGTGTCTTGCCTTTAACATCTTTCCCCGCAGTACTAAAATATTAATTTTTATATGAATTAACATAAAAATAAAAATTTATCTAATCATTTTTAAATATTACTTTTCTGTTTTGTTGATAACATCACGATCATAAACTCTGGCTAACCATGGGAATAATATCACACCCCTGTATCCAAATATTCGATGAAAAAACAACTGACCAGTTTCATACTTTTCAATGGACTTTGGTAAATTCAATTTACCCACTTCTATCAATCTAGTAATAATAACAATAATAATAATAAAAATAACTAAAATATACAACAATCACAATAATATAATATAATATATACATTAAAATGTTACCTAACATAAGAACGTTTGCATATACACAACACATTGCTTCGACCAAAATTCGTAAACATTTTTAAATCGTATATTTTTATATTTTACTTAATTGCTAATAGTTATTATTAGTTAGCAATAGTTGTACATAGTACGTCAGTGCAAAAGAAATAAATAAAAAAATTGAGAATAGTTTGATTTCTGGTAGAAATAATCACTATCATAGATAAAGAACTAACGAAGTAACGAAGTCCGAAGAAATAAATACTTATATTTTAGATATATAAATTTATTTTGTCATGGATAACACAAAGTTATAAAAAAAAGACCGATAAGATGAATTTCATGGATAAAAAAATCCATGGCGTATAGTTATACCACAGATGAACCGTACTATATGTTATACCGTTGATTATATCTACCACAGAATAGATGAAATAGATGAAGATGAATTTGACAAGTTGGCTTAAAAGTTTAAGATAAAAAAACTAATTTTAGTCACGAGTTGTAAGTTCGTAAGTAACTCAGTATCTTGAGTTGTTCATTTCTGAATTGAGAATGGTTTTGAATTCAGTACCACAGTTGGCTGGAGGCGAAGTCCACTGAATAGATTTAATTTTTTTAATAATTCATAAGTCACGAGCACAGTGGCGGCGCTAAGGGTGGGCCCAGGTAGGCCATGGCCCGCCCTAAATTTATTGTAACTTATAAGGTCATTAAAATTATTATTGTGTTGTTATATTATAAAATAAAAGATGACGAGAAAAAAAATGATCATTTTTAATTATACTTGAGATAATATTTAATAGCTTTTCCTGAGTTATTTAAACTTTGTACTATAGCCATAACTATTCCAGTGTCTTCCGCCGCCCATGGCACACATTTTCTTGCATAAAAAGAGTTATAATAGACCAGTGGTCGCCAACCTTTTGGACCTCGCGGACCACTAAATTCATAACTCTAAATTCTGCGGACCACTTATGTCTTATACTCATGTCTTAAATACCTAACAAGTTAAAAAAAAAAATTAATTAACGCATATTTTATAAAATATCAATAAAGGATTTTATTATTAATAACAAAATTATTTAAGTTAGTTTAATTATTTTTGATTACAAAAAAAATTGGCTTAATATAAAACTGTTAAGTATTAAACAAGTTTTAATGTGAGATTTGTTCTTATTGCTTATTGCTATTTGCTTATTTTGAATAAGTTTGTGCATTTTTAGCTCCAATGAAATAACTGCAAGACGGAGAGTTCTATTTATTTCAAGCGTGGCTAAGTCCATAGAATAGATTTAAATTTTTTAATAATTCATGAGTCACGAGCATATAAATAAATATAATATAATATAAAAATAATAATTTCCTTATATTTTTATGTCTATTGTGGCGAAATTAGAAATGGCATTTTTAATATTTTCATAAGAAAAAATGAACTTATTTTGTTTGTTGTGTGATGTCATGGTTCTATTTCTAATTTCCTATTTGGGTTAATAAATTCATATTTACCTATAGTTATATAGATGTTTATTGTCGATTAGGTATCTATTAAACAGTAATAGATATAACACATTTTTAAAGTACTAAATGATAGGTAATAAATATATTGGTTCCTATGTTGGATATCTTAGTATTATGTTTTTCTAAATAAAATATAATATTAATTTTAACTTTCGTAATAAAATAAATAATCTGTAGGTAAAAATATATTATATTTGATTTTTTCATATGCCTATAAGATTATTTCTCAAATATATAGTTAATTATTATTATCTTATTACTTAAAAATGTACTTATTTTAATTGTGGGTTAATTAAAAGAAGCTAGATAATTGCTAATTAGTAGATTTCCATGAAATAATAAGATTATTTTTTCATAATTTGTGAATTGATTGGTTCTTGATGATAGAAATGACAATCAACAATTTTCTTTTGTATTTTGCTATATTCTATTATAAAAATTAATCGCATATATCTTAAAAAAGTGGGAAGGCTAATTGTGGACGTTCCTCCTTTGTCCCTCGAAGAAATTAGTGGTTTATTATAATTATTAAGATTTGAATGCAATGATATTGCATTAGAAAATACGATTCTGAGCGAATCCCAATATATTATACTGATAATCCATTTAAAAATTTACCACATATGTAAATATGCAAAATAAATGTCAAATCCCTACGATCAATATTCAAGGAGTTATCATTTCATGATAAAAATTGTCAATCACGATCATCAAAATATTTTGTAAATAGATTAAGTAGTAAATTATTAGGCTTCTGTAAAACTTTCAAATCGATAAACCCAAAATTGTAAGTAACATTAATTTTTTTTGTCAAAAAGTTCATAGCTCTATATTTTGTCAAATAATCTACTAATCTGTTCCAAAATTTTACCACACTTTTATATTACCTATGTTAGTACTCAAAAAAATTTTCAAGTCCCTACGATCAAAACTCAATTAGTTATCACGAAATAAAAAATTACGGAAATCGTAATTTTGCCGATTTTTGGTAGTTTTTCTTCTCCTAGGGAAAAAATTTGGAGAAATTAAAAAAATGAGCGTAATAAAGCGTAATAAAGCCTACAGGAAAGAGGCCTCGCGGACGGCCTAGAAAGAGATGGTTGGATACAGTGGAAGAAGATCTCAAGAAAATAGGAATACAAGAGTGGAGAACAATAGTTCATAACCGGGAAGAATGGAGGCAGATCGTGATGGCGGCGAAAACTCTACAAGAGTATTAAATGCCAGCAGAAGAAGAAGAAGAAGAAGAAGTAATAAAGTACCAAGAGGACACGATTTGCTACCGAAAGCATATTCCACTTGTGGTAATCAGATAATTATTTCTATCCGAAAAAATGTTTTCATACTAGAAAAAAAAAAAAACACCTTTGTAGAAAGAATACATCCCTCGCTCCACTCAGAATCTAAAATTCATACCACGTGTAGGGATTATGGATAGTGGTGGATTCTGAATAGAAATCAGCCTGTGTAAAATATATTTACTGGTCTAAAACACAATTTATACTAAAAATAGTGATAATAAAATAAAATTTGTATCAATCCAGTAAAAAAAAAATGATTTTATATTCAAGTTTAGTTAGGTATATTATTTTAAATAAGACATTAAAATACTATATTGGATTACTTTACTACAGAGTGTTTCAAATTTTACATATTATTGTACATTACATTACATTGCTAATAATTTATATAAATTTGAATAAATATGTTTTATAAAATTGGTTATTTTAATACATATATAAACAGTATTAACTAATACTACTAGTTTTAATGAAATAAAAAAACGAAATCAATTTAATACATATATAAATATATGAAATGTATATTTATTGAAAATTAAATAAATACAATATACTTGATCATAAAAAATAAAAATTAATTGATTAAACTAATTGATATGTTGAAACAATTTTTAACATAAATATAAATTATACACATAAAAATAAATGAGTATACAATATTTTATTGTTTTAAATTACATTATTATATAAAAAACCAAATAAATCATTGGTTCTATAATAGCACAGATAAAAAGGAACTAATAATACCGGTTAATTAAATTTAGAATTAACAAATCTAAAGATTGAATATTGGGTAGTATTATCAATCTTCTTTAGAATCATATCGTTTAATGTGTAAAATAGACATAGTTTCAAATAGGCAACAACATCCACAATTTACAGCACATAAAGATTCCTGACTAAACCATTCAATTAAATGATTAGCATGACCGCCATGTCCACATTTTAGACAAACATGAGCTACACCTCTTACAGTGGAATTACATAATGAACATTTCAAATTGTATTGTTGACACTGAAGGCAGAATCCATCTTTTACAGTCTCTTTACATTTAAAACATTTGACGATAAATTTGAAAATAAAAGCACTGCTCTTTTGAGTTTGGTGTTTCAAAAATTTTTTTACACTTGCTTGCTGATCTAATAAACCTAAATTATCTAATACGTCCATGTATGTTTTTTTATATTCATCATAATAAATGTCTTTTTTAGAACTGGAATCATCCAATAATAATCCTTGATCACAAATTTCAAAACATTCATTTGTTTCTTCTTGTCCCCTAGAGAAGCTAAAACCTTCAGACACACTATTTGAACGAGTACGCACAGGTGTTGGAGTCCTATCTTGTTCAATATGTTTTATAGCAGGATTGGGATTAAACACACAACATAACAGAGCAGCAGTTTGAAAATCAGAATGGCTAGCATAATGTGAGATTAATGAATCTATCATGGCCATTGTAAATGGATGATTTTTCCAATTATTAATTTGATCAACAGTGGATATAGTTTTTCTTTTAACATTATTGTTTGTATTACAAGCATATGCTGCTAGAGTCCAAGTTTGAACTAAGTCTTTTCTTTTAAAGCTATTTGTAGTCCAAGCATTTCTTAAACAAGTAGTAAAAACATTAGTTGTATCTAATTCATATTTTGATGCTAAATCCTTATTAATCGGAAATAAACATGATACATCATAAATTGAAATTATTGGTTTATCTTTAGTATTATTTTTTAAGCTTCGATTATTACCATCAGTAGGAGAATTTCTATTCTTGAACCAATAAGGTTGAAGTTTTTGTAGTGGAGTATTATTATTTGCACTATCAATTTTTTGTAAAGATATAGATGGAAAAAAATTGGATTTCATTTTTGGTGGACTATTAAACCACAATAATGCACCATTATTACAAAATTTTAACCCCATGGTTTTATGCTGTATCATATTAAAAGAATCTTGACATGATATGTAAGTATTTGTACGTTCATAATGGGACGGCGATTGAGAATATATTGAATATGCTTTCTTATCATCCTCAGAAAATTGAGATTCTGAAAATGAAATACGATTTTTTCTCAGGGATAAAACAAGTTCACGAAGACAAAACTGCACACAAGTCAAGTTTTTGGATACTTGTTTTATAGCTGAATCATATAATACTTTATGAATTTTATTTTTCATAGCTGCATCATAAGTACATTTAGTAATTTGAAACTGAGGTTCAACATTTACAGGGTAACCCAATGGGAATGTCATATGTATAGATAATGAATTATTATTTACTTTTACTAAGGCTATTAATATACGTCGATCTGGATCTTTTTGTTCAATAAAAACTTCTGACCCAACATTTAACGAAAGAAACTCTTGGTGTAAATTTAATATGGGTGTCTTTTCAGACTCATCACTATTATATGAATCATTACAAGAAGATACATTAAGATTACAATCTTCAATTTCATCCTCAAAGTTTATAATATCATCTTCAATGAGTATATCATTTGACACATTACTGGTTTCAGATTGTTGTGTGCTATAGTAAATATCCAAATTATCAATGCCTGATCTTTCATTATACTCTATAGGTATTTCTTGTAGATAAGGTACAACATGCCATAATCTGATTGTTTGATCTTTAGACCATGTTATCAATTCATGTTCAGAAGTTTTATCATCATTATTTTTCAACCATTGAAATTCTAATATTGTATCTGAATGACCAACAAATGTGTGTACAGGTGTGTTAATTGCACTTAGATTCCATAGCAACAAGTTATTATCAACCCTTTTCTCTGGAGGAACCAAAACAATTAATATGCCATCACCAAAAGGTGTATATTTAGCTCTCCAAACTGGTGTGACAGTATTTAAAACATTTTCAGCTTTTCTAAGATTGTTTATTTCAAAAAACTTAACAGTGCAGTCTTGACTACATGTAACTAATTGATGTTCATTTGTATAACTCCAATCTAAACAATGTATACTACTGAAATGTGCTGTAATATAATGAATGGGATATGAAGTTTTCCTTTGATCCCATATTTTCACATCTCCACTGTGAGCAGTTGCTATCAAATGCTTAGTTAAATGATTCCACCGTACTCTTGAAGCTGGAACAATAGCTGAAAGTGATTGAGCTGGTCTAGCAGTTGCTCTAATGTCCCAAATATGTACAAATGAATCCATTGATGCTGAAGCCAGAGTACATGGGTCAGAAGAATGCCAGTTTATATCTAATACAGTTCGAGTGTGAGAAGTTAATTTTGTTGAGGAAACTAGATCAGCACTGTTTTTCCAACTCAGTAATTGTACCAAGGTATTATATGCTAATGCAGATACATGTTGGTTATGATGAGTTGGATTCCATTCTATAGCATTAATTTCATACTTATACGTTCGTTGATTTAGAATATTTGATGATTTATTAATATCTATAATACCAAATTGTTTACTACCAGCTAACAATACAATGGAACCAGTATAATCTACAGCCATTTTATTAGCACCAAAATCTTTTATCTCAAGAGAATTATAATTACTACTCCAATTTGTAGCCATTATGATATGTTTTGAAATTTAATTAATATATAATAATTTAAAATTCATAAATTAAATACCAACTTAATCTTATTATATTTTTAGATTATATTCAAATTATTTTTTTGGATAATTGTAGATAATTCATACTGTCTTGTTAAAAATTTAATTTTAAAGAACCTAAAAAAAAAATAAATAATTAATATAAATGTTTATTAGAGACAAGATACGTATTAAATTATGTACATAATTTTAATACATATTTTATATATTAACAAAATATAATTTCAATAATTTTGTCTATATTCAATATTTATTAACTGTATTGCTAGTTGACAGAATACCCTATACATAGAAACTTTGCTAAGTATATTCAATGAATAAGTATAAGCATTATGATTAACTTGAAATTTGATAAATAAAACAATACACACAGTACCTATTACAATAATGAAGTGAATAAAATAATTTAAAAATTATAATTTTGATGGATTCACAGACATATAGTATACCTATATTGATAATAGATATTATTTAAGGGGATGTCATACCCCCATGTTTTTAAATGATGCTGACTCTATTTATCTAACGTGGAATATAGCAAAATCACAGCAACACATCATTATATTGATCATAATATCTCTTATATGTTATAATATCTCTTCCAAATATCAATATTTTAAACAAATGAAATATATTTTGAAAGCTGAGAAGTTATTCAGTGATATATTGGCAGATGATTTTGAAAAATTAAATTATTGAATGAAATATAAAAGATAACAATTTTGATTATTTATCTAATTTAAATGATATAATATTAACAGTTGAATTTAAAAATGTTATTTTAAATGCCATAGTAAAACATCTCATATTTAATTAGCTACATAGTTTCAATTATCATATATCATTATTGTAAACATCACAGTATTAGAAATAATAAACTACTTTTTTTATACATCATTTTCTAGTATGATTTCCCCCTTATATTAATATTATAGTTTTTAATATATTTATCAACATAAATATGTAATAATTAATGAACAAAAAATAAACAAATCAAGAGTTTAGAATACTTATGTGAAATTCTACTTCTTCACCTTACCATACAATTATAAGGCGTCAGCAAACTTATGTGGAGTAACATATATTTATTATAACATCAATATAGCAGTGTTTCCTGTTTAGTGTTCCGTGGAACCTATAGGTTCTATGAGCTGCTCACATTTATATTAGAAGTGTTGGACTGCCACTAATTTGAATACAAAAAATATGACGGCATTATTATAACTATAGAAAAAAAAATGGAGGTTCTGCTAATTGATCATGAATAATCATGACGTAATTGTTGCGAGAAGAAAAGACGTTAGGAAACACTGCTCTATACTAAAAAGTTTATAGTACTTATATCAAAATATGAAAGAATTTAAGTTGTTAGATGTCACTTAAACCTAAAAGAGAAAACAAAATAACTACCTTTATGGTTTTAGTTTTAATATCAATAAATATCATTAATTATCAATTGAAAAAAACTATAACGTAATATAAAATCATCTTAACTCAATTAAATTTTAATATATAAAATAGATTAAAACATTCATTAATTTAAAAATAGGAAGGCACGTAAAAAAAAAAATCTTGGTAAATTAAAGTTAAATTGAATGTAGTGAAATAGTAACTAAAGAATAGGTGAATAGTAAATACTGATAAGTGAGTGATAACTTTAAAGATATTATCACAGAATACATGAAAATTGAAATAAATAGGTATGTATTATCAAATTCTATGTATCTAATAGCATTTTCCACCTGCAGCATACACACTACCCTGGAACAGACAAACAGATGATATCACCCTACAATAGTGTAACCATAGAACATTAATATTCTATGGTGTAACACACGTTAAATATTAATATAAATATGTAACATTTAATTTCCACTCTTTTACTATGATTTTAAAAAAAAAAATTTTATAAAAAAAATATAATCAATGCTAATACTCAAAAAAAATTTCAAGTTCCTACCATCAAAATTCAATTAGTTATCACGAACTTAAAAAAATTAAAATAACGTATAAAACTATAAAGTACCAACTAGACGAGATTTACTACCGAAAGCTTACCCTACTTATGGTAATCGAACCATTATTTTTACCCGAAAAAGTGTTATCATACATCAAAAAAAAAAAATCATTGTAAAACCAATTCATCTAAAAAATTCTACAATTTGCCGGTTAAAATACGCACTTCTTCTATGATTTTTGAAATAAAGTTAAAAAAGTTGAAAAATCTTATATTCGATGTATGACCGTAACACGTGATTTTGACATTCACACGTAACATGTACTTTGGTTTTAAGAAAAATATTTTATTTTGTTCAAATTAAACTACCTAACCGTTAAAATACGTTCTTTTTCTATGATTTTTGAAAATAAGTTTACATTCAATGTATAACAGTAACACCTTACATTGACCTTCACATATGACTGAAAATTTTTTTTTCAAATTCAACTATTTAACCGTTAAAATAAGCTACTTTTCTATAATTTTTGAAAGAAATTTAAAAAATTTGAAATTTTATGTACGACTGTAAAAAAACGTGACTTCGACCTTAAACATATGACTTAAATATTGTTTTTCAAAAACAAATATTTTTTTAATCCTACTATTTAACCGTTACGCTCTTTTTCTATGATGTTTGAAAAATAGTTGAAAAGGTTGAAAAATTTTACATTCAATGTTTGACCGTTAACACTCGACTTTAGCCTTCAACATGTGACTTGAACATTGTTGTTAACAAAAAAAAATTTTTTTTTTCCAAATTTATACCGTTAAAATACGCTCTTTTTCTATGATTTTTGAAAAAAGTTCAAAAAAGGAAAATAATTTTTTTTTTTAATTCTACTATTTAACCGTTAAAATACGCTAATTTTCTAGGAATTTTAAAAGAAAATTAAAAAAATTGAAATATTTTACATTTTATGTATGACTGTTAAAACGTGACTTTGACCTTTAACATGTGATGTGTACATTGTTTTTTTTTTAGAAACGTTTTTTTTCTTCAAATTCTACTATGTTACCGTTAAAATTCGCTCTTTTTCAATGATGTTTGAAATAAAGTTATAAAGGTTGATAAATTAATCGTTAATACGTGACATTAACCTTTAACATGTGACTTGAACATTGTTGTGAACAAAAAAATTTTTTTTTTTTCAAACTTACTTATTCAACCGTTAATATAAGCTCTATATCTATAATTATTAAAATTATGTTGATAAAGTTAAAAACTTTTACATTTAATATATGACCTAGCATGTGACTTAAACGTTCACAAGTAATATGTTATTTGTTGTTAACAAAAACAATTTTTTTTTAGATTCTGAGCGAAGCGGAGAATGTATTAGTTTTACAAAGATTTTTTTTTTTTTTTGATGAATGAAAACACTTTTTTGTGTAGAAATAATGATCCAATTACCACAAGTAGGGTATGCTTTCGGTAGCAAATCGTGTCAAGTTGGTACTTTATTTAGCTCATTTTTCGAATTTCTCAAAAGTTTTTCTTGGGAGGGGAAAAATTACCAAAAAATGGAGGAAAATCGGCAAAATTACGGTTTCTGTTATTTAAATTTTTTTAATTTCATGATAACTAATTGAATTTTGATCGTAGGAACTTGAAATTTTTTTTGAGTATTAACATAGGTAGTATCAAGTGAGGTAAAATTTTGGAATGAATTATTAGTATAATGTATTGTAATATATTGAGTTTCGCTTAGAATCGTATTTTCTAATGCAATATTATTACTGCATTCAAATCTTAATTATAATAAACCACTAATTTCTCCGAGGACCGAAGGGACGAAGGAGGAACGTCTAAAATCGACATTCTCACTTTTTTTTTAATTTCTACTATTTAACCGTTCAAATTTGATATTTTTCTACGATTTTTTAAAAATAAATGAAAAAGTTGAAAAATTTTACATTCAATGTTTGACCATACACGTGACTTTGGCCTGCAACATGTGACTTGAACATCGTTGTTAACAAAAAAAATTTTGTTTTTCCAAATTTAACCATAACCATTAAAATACGTTCTTTTTCTACGATTTTTGAAAAAAAGTTAACATTCGATGTATGACCGTAACACCTGACTTTGACCTTCACACGTAATAACATGTAATTTGTTGTTAAAAAATAATTTTTTTTTTTTTAATTCTATTGTTACCATTAAAATTCGCTCTTCTTCTATAATTTTTGAAATAAAGATGAAAAGGTTAAAAATATTTACATTCAATGTTTGACCGTTACCGCGAGACTTTGATCTTTAACATGTGATGTGTACATTTTTTTTTTTAAATTCTACTATTTTACCGTTAAAATTCGCTGTTTTTCTATGATGTTTGAAAAATAGTTGAAAAGGTTGAAAAATTTTACTTTCAATGTTTGACCGTTAACATGTGACTTGAACATTGTTGTTAACAAAAAAAATTTTTTTTTTCCTAATTTAAGTATATACTGTTAAATTACGCTCTTTTTCTATGATTTTTGAAAAAAAGTTAAAAAAGAAAATACATTTTTTTTAAAAAATTTTTACTATTTAACCGTTAAAATACTTTTTCTAGGATTTTTGTAATAAATTTTAAAAAATACAAAAATTTTACATTCGATGAATGACCAGTAACACGTGATTTTGACCTTTAACATGTGATGTATACATTGCTTTTAAGAAAAAAGGGTTTTTTTTTTATAGTCAACTATTTTACTGTTAAAATACGCTCTTATTCTATTATTTTTGAAAAAAAGTTGAAAAATTTTACATTTGATATGTGACCGTTAAAGCATTATTTTGACCTTCAACGTGTAACTAAACTACGGTTAATGTTGTATATGGTATAATAAATATTTTAATCACACAATTGTTTTTTCTTACCCGCCCATGCATATAATTATGGTACTTTCAGTAGGTACTTATTATCCTAACTTTTTTCTACCTTATATAAAGATAATATACGAGGTCTGTTCAAAAAATTCCCGAACTTTTCAATTTTTTTTTATGGTGCTTACCTACAAATTATTGAGACTTATCACTCTCAAAGTATTCTCCCTCTTGATTTATACACTTTTGCCAACGACGTTTCCATTGTTGAAAGCAGTTTCTGGAATTGCTCGTAGCTTCTTTAGCGAATTTTCTTTTATTTCGTCTATCGTAGAAAATCGTTTTCTTATTAACGGAGATTTTAGTTTTGAAAATAAAAAAGTCTGTTGGTGCCAAGTCGGGAGAATATGGTGAATGAGGAATCACGGTCATGTGATATTTACGTAAAAAATCACGAATTAACAGGGAAGTGTGCGCCGGAGCATTGTCGTTATGGAGAAACTATGAGTTTTTTTCCACACAAGGCCTTTTCCTACGCACTTTTTCTCGAAGACGTTTTAATACTTCTAGATAGTATAATCGGTTAACAGTTTGTCCTGCAGGTAGAAATTCATGATGAATAACTCCTTGGTTGTCGAAAAAAACCGTTAGCTTGACTTTAACGTTCGATCTGACCTGACGAGCTTTTTTCAGTCTTGGAGAAAATTTACCAACCCACTGTGATGATTGGACTTTTGTCTCAACATCATAGCCATAGACCCATGTCTCATCACCCGTTATAATTTGATTCATGAACATGTTATCATCATTTGCACGATCTAACAATTTTTGATAGATGGTTACGCGGTTGTCTTTCTAATCTTGCGACATCAACCGAGGGACAAATTTTGCTGCAACGCGGTGCATTCCAAGTTTTTCTACCAGGATTCCATGATATGAACCAACCGATATGTTACAATCTTCCGCAATTTTTCGAACAGTTAAATGTCTATTAAACAGCACAATTTCATTAACTTTTGTCACATGAACATCGTCTGTCGATGTCGACGGACGTCCCGAACGTGAGTCATCAACTGATTCCCGACCGTCTTTAAAACGTTTAAACCAGTCGTAACACTGATCACCATAAGCATTTTGCATCATTTTATGAGTCTCAGTAAAAGATTTACAAAGTTTAACACAAAATTTAATATTGATACGTTGTTCGTGAATATTATTCATCTTAAAAATCGCAAAATACACACGACACGTCTACTTTAAACGCACACAGATAGAAATAAACATTTGGGATTTAAATGAAAAGATAGCAGCTTATCTCTATTTTTTTTTAATCTAATAACATTTACGATAATGTAATTTTTCTATTTTTGGAAACGATAGTTTGGGAACTTTTTGAACAGACCTCGTATTGTATCTACCACTGACTAAAATAGTGAGTTTGGATTTTAGCTGATCCACTATTTTAATTTTTTTATTATCATAAGAGTTACGTTTGCACCTTTTACAAGGACCACTAGTACCAAATGACATTCAAATAATCATGACTTAATAAATTAATTGTTTGCAATTATTGGTATTTGTACTCTTTTTGCAAAGACATAAATTTAAACTTACATGATTGATATTATATAAAAATTAATATAAATTCCAACAGAAATTCTTCATGACCACTCAATAAAATTAATGTGAACTGGCACATGCAAATTGTAATTTCTTGTTTACCGAAGAATAGTATATTATACCAATTATACTAATACTGTATTATCTTCTAAATTAAATTAATATAAATATTCATTATAAAAATATTTATTATTAAATCAATACAGACAATGTAATTAACTACCTAAACAAAATACATTCATTACGTATAATTCAATGTATTTAAATACTCAAAAACAAACATTTGAATAATTAATTTCCCATTTTCAGAAATTCTATATTACAATTTACAACATACATTTTAGAAACTGATAAGTATTTTATTTGTATTAAAATTATAACAGATTATACGAAAACAATTCTCAAATCTGTAGTTATATTATAATATAATACTATATTATAATTTAGACCAGACAATTATTTTTTAAATTTATTTAAATTAAACTTTAAAATCCAAATATTCTATTGTAATATTAATAATTACACTAAAATAATACAAAATAATAATAATAAATATATTGGCATTTTCTTAAAAAAAAAAAATATATATAATACTAATAATAAAGAAAAGAAATAACAAAAGGTATGTTTCTTTTAGAAGTGGAAAGATAAGGATAATTTTATATTACAATTCAAATTACCACATATATATTGTATATAAAAATTGACTACCTAAAATTGATAAAAAAAATGTATGTATTGTTTTAAATCGATTATAAAGAATTAATTAGCCGAAGGTAAGTGCAGTTGTAAAATGCAATTGAACAAAACATTAGATTAATATAATTTTCACAAGATTTATCACAAGTTAAATTAAACAAATTTGTCGTTGATAACACAAAATTATATTTTAAAATTTATAAAATAAATATATATTGTATAATAATTATAATAGAATCATGATGTAGATATATTATGTTATAAATTCCAATTTTAAGTATCATTGTAATTTAATTCTCAGAAACGAATTGTATGAAAAAAAATCAATTATTATTAAAAATGGAATTGGTCAACATTAAGTAATAAATTCGCGCATCTACGTAAAACAAAAAGAATGCAATGAATAAGATACATATATTGTTGTATAGAAACACACACAACTACCACACCTCTAAACAGAATTAATTTTTAACTCACATGCCATATTAGGTAAATAATAATTAAGTATAATATATTTCTATTATGTGATAAGAAACATATTTTACTGTGCATTGAATTTGGGTGTGGTGCTGTGTTGAATCCAACAATAGAGATCACCAAACTGGGGCACATATAAACAGGAAAAAATATTTGTATAGATATTGTTTTGATATACGAGTATTTAAAAGCACAACAAATTCAAGTACCTACTTATAACAATAAATTCACATAATTAATTTTTGAATAATTATAATTTTAACTTAATAATTAGAGGTAGATTACTAAACCTAACAATAATAAAATATACAATTTATAATTTTTGACATTAATATTTATGAATGAATGGATATTATGGATCAGTTCTGGATGTCAAGCAATCCTATTCCTTGTACAACATTTTTATTTTTAAGGAAAAGCTCAATTTTTTATATATACCTATATATTATAAATAAAAGGCACTAATTTGCGTAAAATATAATTTTCTCTTTGAAAATAGCAAGTTTATTTAGCATAATAACAAATTACATTTTGATAAAAATAGGATAAACGGATAAAATGATAATTTGAACAACATATTTCAATTACCAAAAAGTAATTGAAATAGTTTAAATTTTGTACCTTGATATCAAAATAATAATTTTTATGTCAAAAAAGAAAAATAAAGAATAAAAATAATAATTGGATACTAACATATATATATATATAAAAAAAAAATTATACAAAATAAAAATTAATGGGTTTTAAATAGTGTTAAACTTAAAAGTTGACTTTGAAATAAATAATTAAAATAAAGTTTAAAAAAAAAATGAAATAAAAAATTATTTTAATTAAATAATGTACTGTTATTAGTACATTTACCAAATGTCAGTAAATAAAATAATTGTTATACAAGAGGGGAAAGTAGACTTTCAATTGAAAAAATTACACACACACATATATAAACTAAAAATTATACTATATGCAAACTTATAACCTAAAACCAAACAAGTCGCCAAGACCCTCCTCGGAGTCCAGACAGTAGTTGTAGTCGTCTTCATTTGGAGGTTCCAACATCAAGAAAGGTTCACAAGATATTTCAAATGTATCTTTAGCTAAAAAAATACAACAAACAGTGACTAAAATTTTTAACAATATTAATAAAAGATTAAGCAGGCAATAAACATAAATAAAAAAATAATAATATGCAAATAAAAAAGAAGCTTTTGAAAACACCACAAAAACAAATCATGACAAAAATTTACAACATTGTAAATTCAATACTTTTATACACAGTAGAATTTACATAACTCAGAATATTAGGAAGTTGAAAATATGATAATTTGAATAATATAAAAGTAATTTTCGATAACTCAAAAATTAAAAAACTTTGTGTTTACGTATCTTTTGTAATATATTATTTATGTTCTACTGTATATTATACATTACAATTCATACATTAAAGGTTTTTTTTTTTAATGATTAACATATTTTGAATAGTCAAAATAAGATAAAAATGTTAATATAAAATAAATATTTATAAATACATAATATTATAGTTAAAAACTTGTGTTAACATTTTCGTTAGATTCATTGAACAGTACTTGTATAAGTAAAACCACATTATTCATTAGTATTATAAAAGTACAAAAGTATATTTATTTCTTATTATATGTACCAACATGATAAAATTTTAATACGTAGTATATGAAGAAGCGTTGATTGTATATAAGGCAAAAGCAGACAACACACCAGGCGACAGCTGAATTCCATGGTGCTACAAGGCATACATTACATGCGGCACTCGTAAAATTCAGCGGACGACCGACATGGCTGTTTTACTCCCAACAGCAGTATACCAGAAGCAATGGCAATATTTATTACTTTTGGATAACTCTGTACAGCAAAAATATAACTACACGGTACAGTTTTGTTATTCATATTTCCAATAAATTTTTTTTTTCAGAATTTAAATATTATTCTAAATTTAACAAAGCCAAAAATTATAAAATACAAATACAACTGATGTTATAACAAATAAGCAAAATAAAAATAAATAATTGGGATCATTAAAGATAAAAATAAAAACTTTTTTACAACAAAATAATATTTTATTATTTTATAAATATCATAAAGATTTGTAATGTAGATTTATTAAGAGAAACATTATAATATAAACAGTAAAGTAAAACATTAAATTAACAAAAAAAAAAAAAAGGGATTTTGTTGAAATCTATTTCACTTTTTAACTACTAACCCTCTAATTATATAAATAGAAGTAAAAATCTTACTAAAACAAAATAATATAAAATACTAAAGAATACTTTAATTTTAAATGTGGTAAAAATTATTGGAAGTAAATTTAGGTGGCCCATTATAACTTACTAAAAATGTGTCCCAATGCATTGTATAATGTACAAGTTATAAATGCACAGACATATACATTTTCATTAAATTATGATGTGAAATTAGATATTAGTACTTGCAATTTACAAAACTAATAAGAATAAACTAATTAAATTAAATAGTAATATAATATCAATATTAAATTATAAATAGCTGAAAGTCATAATAATTAAGATGTAATATCTCATATTACAATAAAATATATTGCATTTTTTAATCCATAACATGCATATTACAATTTATACATTATATTACTAATGGATGAACTAAGGAAATATAAATAAGCCACCATTCTGTAACTAATTATTATTTAAAAAAAAATTAATCGTTAATGAGATTTGATGCTATAATCCTGTGTGAATATATATAAAAAAAAATATATAGTAATTAATTATATTTAATGTATTACATTAAAAATATTTAGATATCATGTTAAAATATATTATACATAGGAAAAAACACAGTATTAAATTGTAATATTAATTAGTTGTAAATGATTGTCAATTAGAAAATAATACAACTCTAGCAAAAAAAGCACTTAAATAACATTTTCATTATGCAAAATTGTTTACTTAAATGGTTCAACTACAAAGAAAAAAATTTGGAGCCAAGTAAAAGCTAGGTAAAGTAAGAGAAGATGCAATAAATATTAGTTTTAAACTGAAAAAAGAAAAGAAATTATAAGCGAGTAATAGTAATAGTTTGAAACTTCATAGCCTTCATGCATATACCAAGATGTGTGTGTAAAATGAAACTTGGTATATTTGAAATAATTTGCATACCAGAACCACTTGTACTAGGTATATGCTGCTGCTCATCTGATGAATCTTTCTTGAATTTATTTATTATCGTATTCTCTTCATTTTCTATCACATCAGATTTAACGGTTCCCATTTTGTACTTAAGTGATGAATATGTTGGAGACTGTTGGATAACAGATATTTTTTGAGGCGACTTTATGACCGTATGGTTTATTAAAGAATTGTTTATATTCTAAAACAAACATAATTACAAAATAAACATAAATTAAGTGTTTTAATATTTAATGTAACAGTAACACTAACCTGGGAAATATACGGCCTTAACTGACATTGAGGTTGGTGTGCAGAAGTATTGTACTCTGGACATAAAAATACCTCAATTTCTCCAGTATTACTTTTCATATACATCTTTTGCTAAGCACAGTAAAACATTTGAATTGTAAGAAGGTATAAAATATACATTAAACACTAAAAAAGTAGTTGGTGCTTACTTCTCCTTCAGTGTGATCTTGAGGTACTTGTAACTCAGTTTCTGGTGGTGCTTTAACAACCAAAACAGTTTTGTGTCTAAATGATTCGACAGACCTAATATCTTGATAAGTTACATATCCATATCTTTTATCTTCTGTTAATTGTTTTATATCTAGTTCTACAAAACAATTGATTAAATTTAATTAGACATTTATTTTTAAATATTATATACATATATAAAATGATTGAAACTAACATTTTTGTAATAAAAATAATCTAAAACTTCAATTGTCAATCATACCTGTACTTAAAATCAGATTATCTAACTCTTCTTCTTTGGCTTTCATTTTTTCTAAATCCTGCTGAACAGAATTTTTATCTGATCCATAAGCATTTCCACCTCTAAAAAATTAATTGTAAATGTCAATAAAACAGAAGTATTGATTAATTGATATATATATATATTTATATTATAATGAATTAAGTTAAACTTACTTCCACTGAATATTATTTTTGGATTTCTTTTCCAAAATTCCAATACCTTCTAAAACATTGGTAATGTCATATATTCTACGTTTTTGAACATCTAACTTTTCTGATGCTATATTTAAATCTACAACACCATCTTTAGAATCTTCTAGCAGACCAATAAATTTTTTAGTCAACAAACCCAACGATGTGTCATAACGTGTTGGTCTATCAGAACACTTCTTTCCTGCTACTAAAATAATATAAGCAAATCAATGTTTAAATTAAATTAAAATTTACTTTTTGTAATTCTTACCATTTTGAGCAGGACTAGGTGATTCACTGCCTGCACTTGAACTTGACCATTTTCTCATACGTTTGGCTGTCATTGGTACAGATGTAACATCATCATATCCAAAATTAAGTGTTTCTAAATTTAATCGCCTCTTTACACCCTAAAAGGACATATTTTAATTAATAATAACAAGGAAAATCAACAATGAAACCAATATTTAATATAAGCAGATTGTGGGAAAATATAGCAAGACTATATATTATATATATATATATATATATATATATGGTATTAATATATTTAGAAAAGGCATTAGTCAAGTTTCAAAATAGGTTTTAAAACTGAAATAGAAGAAAAAGGAATATATCAAAATTATAATAAAGTAATAGAAGACATGTATGAGGGGGCGGAAAATGGGAGATTTTAGTTAAATAACTGGTATGCACCAAGATTCAGATTTGAACCCTTAAAACCCTTAAACCTGTTCTCTTTGGTAATAGATAATATAAAAAAAAATTCAAAATGAGAAACATGATGTTTACAGATGATATAGTAATAGAGAAAAAAGTCCTAAATTAAATGAGTGACTTAAATAGTGGAGAGCAGCGTTTGAAAGTAAAAGGCTCTTAGGATTAATAGGAGTAAATTTGAGGTAATCGTATATGATTTTGGAGGAAGTAATCAAAATATTGATAGATATTTAATATAATAAAGATGGATGATAATGAATGTGCGAGACTGATTGGTCCAAGTATTTGGGTCATAGGATTGGTATTGATAAATAATAGTAGTCCTGAGGACTTTAAAAGAAAGAATAAAATATGGATTTATAAAAAAGAAGGAAGCATCAGATGTTTTGTGTATCAAGAGGATGCTGATAAGATTGGAAGGTAAGTATTATAAGACAGTAGCGAGGGCAGCATTGTTGTGTAGTTCAGACTGTTGGGCAATAAAGAAAAAAATTGGACAGAGCATGAGAGATGAGAATGCTTAGATATATGTGTGATTAGAGCAGATAGAATAAGAAGTTACTATATAAGGAAATGTGTAGGAGTTGTGTTATATTAATTGTGGGGAAAATAAGAGAGAATAGGCTGAGATGGTTTGAGCATGATGTGAGGAGAGATAATTCAGAGGCAATTAGAATTGTTATTTAAATTAATATAGAAGACGGGGAGAAAAAGAACAAAGATGGAATTAAAAATGATATGAAGATAGCTGGAATGAATGGATGAGATGTAGGTGATCAAAATCTATAGAGATGTAGGACTAGGGTGGCCAACCTCATATAGTTGGGTGGAAAAATGAAATAGAAACATTTTAAATTTCAAGTATAATTTAATTAAAATAAATACCAACAGAAGATAAATATAATCAATTTAGATACCCTACACTACTTATTACACTTAGGTATATTACAAATAATTAACTTTCATTTTCTGGGATAATACTAATAGTTTTAATTTCAATTTTAATATATAAGCAATAAAGTATAGGCCGTTTATAGATTTATGATGAATGAATCAAATTCAAAAACCAATATTAGTAATTGGTGACGACTGAGTGGAAACCTACAGGGAAGAGACCAAGGAGAATGTCCAAAGAAGCGATGGATAGATGGAATAAAGCAAGACTTAGGAACACTTTGGGAAGAAAAAGTACAAAATTAAGAAAAGTGGAAGGAGGTGTTGGTGGCAGCAAAAACTCTTAAAGAGTTATAATTCTAATGAAAAAGAAGAAGAAGAGAATGTTAGTAATTCAATAAATTGTTATCAAAACGATAATCATTCTATCTAGTAGGTGTATAACCATAAAAGTAAGAATACATCATTGTAAAACTAATATATTTTGCACTTTTTCGGTATCTATCAGAAATTAAATTAAAACTTACAAAAACAAAGACAATGTCTGTCACCAAATATTGGTTAAATTTTATATAAAATTTATAACAAAATTATTTTAAATTTTAAACAAGTTTAATCTGATGAAAATTACTCAAAAAGTACTTAAAATTAATTTCATAATTATCTGTTATTAAAGTCATATAGTTACACAATTATTACTTAAATTGTATTATAAGTTATTAATAATTGAAAGTATATACCTAATTAATTAATAATTTAATATAAGTATTTTGGTATTGAGTTACTTGTAGAATTATTTATTTACAACTACTAGTAATCATTTAACACTGAAGATGAAAACATTGTTTTCGAAATACATATTTGTTAAAATAAAATAAAATAATTTTATAGTAATTGGGATTTTATTTTTATATAATTTAATATATATTTTAAATTATTTGTAAATTAGAATAATTCATGCAGTATAACTCACTTGTGATTTTGTTAATGGTGATGTTAAAGGATTTGGAATGATTTGATTTTGTGGTGTTATTCCATATTCATGATCAAGTAAATGATATGGAGATGGAGTCAAGAAAGTCGTCATATTTGGATCTGTAAAAATAAAAACAATAGGTACAATATTATAGCAAAGACTTATGCTATAATAGCAAATAATAATATTGTACAATAATATCAAAAATTAGTGTAATTAGTATTAATTTAAATAGGAAAATCTGTGTTAAGTTCACCTAATTTTAGATTATGGAAATACAAGTATATTATTAACATTTTTACTTATTTAGTACTTGTACTTATCTAAATGTTTAGCTATTTACTTAATAAAATCATCAATATATAAAATATATTAAGAAAATTTTTTTAATAGCATTATTCAGTAGTGGTGTGGATACATATATACAAATATTATATATAATTTTTCAAGGATATAAATCTAAAAATTTTACTTATATTCTCATATATTAAAGTCATAGTATTTTATGAATTTATAAAAAAATTTTTTTTTTTTTTGACAGTTAAAAACTTATTTATAAAAACAAATATATATATAATTTTATGAATGATAAAACCATAATTTAATATAAACATACATTATATTAAAAAAATTAAATATATAACTCAATATTAATATTCACTAATATTTAACTCACAAATGACAAGTGTCACAAATTAAATAGTATATAAAATTGCATAGAAATCATGTGTAATTAACACATGTTTTAAATAATTTAATATGAAGTCTATAAAAGAGAATGAGGTAGAATCCAACCTATCCTAATCTAACCTACTTTTCTTGTTCAACTGGCCCTAATAAATTTCAACTATAGATAGCAAAATTACATTTAGGTATTTTTATTAAAGATACTTTATTTTAATTTTATACAACACCTCAATTGAAATAAAAATCTGAAAATAATATATAGATACTTAAGCAAAATCTTTATTAATAAAACCCAAACACGAAAAATTATACATTTATAGCACATTATTAATAAATTTTAGAATTATTAATATTTAATACCTATTGTAAGAAGATTATTATTATAATGTCTGACTTTTGAATAATTAATTATTTAGAATTTTAAAAACAGGAGTTAGGTTTGATCAAGTGGTCTAACCATATGTTCCGATACATGATTACTCGAAGAAACCATAATTTGGATAACTAAAACATCATGTTCTAGTCAACCAAGAACTATCTTCAAACCTCTTGACATGTGATAATTAATACCAGTCAGGTAGCATAGCATGTTGTTAAACGGAGAAAATAAGCATCTATAACTGTTTTTTTTTTTTTATAGAATTTTAGAAACTAATTAATTAGGTAGCTATTGACATTTTAAATGTTCCACCTATACTTATTTGTATTATACTAATATAACAAATTTTACTATTATTATTTTTGCAAATTATTGGTTAGTCACATTTTATATTTTCCATGTATTTACACAAAACTGTAAGTAACTATTTAAGGTACTATGTTCAACTATTTATCACAAGTTATCTTTCAGTAGTTTAAAATATGCACTTCTAAGAGCCTAAATATAATATAGTTATATTATGTATAACATAAGTTCAGGGGTATCTTTGTATGCAACTAATTAAAAAATTGTATTATAATAAAATTTATAAAATATTTGTGTCTTGAATGATACCTAATGCCAAAATATTATTTAACCATCCAGAAACTGAAACTAATTTTAATAATATCAAACTTGAAATATAGAACTAAAGAAATATCATAGATGTGATAATAAATAACATGATACATTATTGTTTCTACTGTGTTAATGAATATTATAAATACAAAAAATTGATATCTTTCTTTCAAAATATTCTTATCATCCCATCGTTGATCATTTTGCTTACCTAATTTCATTATTGATGTATTTGGAGTCGAAGATCCATCCTCATCCAGATTTAACATCCTGCATGCCTTTGACATATTGTGCAAAAAATTAAAAACAATAAATTGTTAAACCTAAAACATATATAAAACAAAGATTAATAAATTTATAATTATTATAAATAATAGTTGAATGTAAATTAATATAAGACATTACTTAATTAATAATTTTAAAGCCAATTTATAATTTAACTATTAAATTTGAATGTTAAATATGTATATATGCTGATTGCACAAACCAGGTATAAAAATATTGAAATAACCAAAAAAGACAGGTTTATCCCTATTTCATTTTTCAAACAAAAAGTATCTTTTAAGTATAATATTTTATTAAATTTTATTTTGATGGATAATAGTTTATAATATATCTAGAAACATAACATAGAAGACACATTTATAATTAAATATTAAAATAGCTATTAACGTATGTATACCTAACACTATATATTGTTTCAGATACTATCCAACTAACTGATGTATATTGCACATAACAATGCATGACAAACCGAATTAATGATTATTATATTATAATATTGAAATAGACTTCAATAATTATTAGTTGTGCCTATACAAAATAATCTGCCCGATATACACAAATTTAAAATACTTATTAAATATGCAAAATACAAAAAATTTATAAAAAAATAGTTAGGTATAATAAATAATTTTATATACCTATAATACAAAATTAAAAAATAAATATAGTGAATGGAAACATTAGACAATATAAGCTATACCTACATTTTAAAATTTAGGTATTGTTATATATAGTAGGTATTTTATTTATATTGAATAGTTAAAATAGGATGGCAAATGTGTTTATAATATTTTAACTGAATATTTTAATTTCTTCATTAGTTATTACATTTATAAAAAAAATATTCAAAATAAAATGTTACATCCTCCTTACTATATTATGTTATGACTATGGTGTATACCTACTTATAAAATTAAATGTAGTTTTAAAAGAATACTATAATATTTAATTAGGGTAATAGAACAAAGAATATTCATAAATTAAAATAACCAAAAACATAAATTCTTAAAATTCAATTAACTAAAGTCAATGAGACTTTTAATACTTATAATTATAATTACAAATAAATTATTGATAAATAAAGAAAGATATAAAATTTTCAAAAAATTGAATGAATGAAATTTAAGGTATATATTCAATATTTATTCTAAATTGCATTAATTTAAGCGTAAATACTCACTTAAAACAACAAATATATTTATACAAGCGGGAATATACAATGGTATAATTGTATATAATATGTAAAACTCCTCCCTCCCACTTCTACAAAATTATTTATTTATTGCCGAGAGTAGAATGGGTTATATTTTTTAACTTATATAAATATTAAATAGTAATACCAAAATTAAATTATAATGTCAAGATTTTATAAAAATTGTATTTAAGTAGTAGTTTATAACATGTTCTTTATAAAATAAACTGTAGTCTCAAGAACATGTACTTATAAAAAAAATTACAAATTTGGTACTAATCTTAAAATTATATATATTTTATAATAATACTATAGTATAAAAAATGTGTAACACCTATAGTGTAATGTGCTACAATTATAGCCTCCTCTCTTTTAAAAATCCTCAGTAATAAATATTTTATAAATAATATAATTCATACTTTAATTATTTAAGTAAAATTGGAGGGATTTCTTAAGGAAGAATCTTTCATAAACTGATGTATTAAAATAAATAGTAAATCAGGATAAATAGGCAGTTGTCAAGGTTAGGTTAGTGTTCTTCAAAAGTTCAACGAGTAGTATGTACACAATATTAAGTCATGTATATATTTCTACAGAGACGATTATTTGAAAACACCAGGTAACATTTTCAATTATCTAAACAAAACTTGGTTGTGGAAAAGCGAACAAACCGATCAACAATGTAATAAATAAATTAGAAATCAAAGGTCTTACTCTTTTGTGTAGAGCAGCCAGGTGGAGATAAATAACTGAAGTCAATAATTTCAGTGTTCATCTACCGGTGCAAATATAATAGACTACATTACATTAGAAAAACAATTACTGTGATCAAGTGAAACATTACCGATTATACATATGATGATGTACGATCGACCGAAACGGAAGTTAGCTTATAGTCATTGATCACTGGATCACTAGATACATTTGAGAGTGACAATAAGCACGAATGACAGTGGTGGCAGTGGACGCCAAATACATCGCGCTGAAGACGAGATCATCATTACGTGCAACTTTGTGGATGACGGGATGATTAGATTTCAAAAGTCCCGGAAACAAAGGGGATGAACCGAGGCCAAGACGC
>CM023360.1:11233290-11558967 GCA_013282895.1 Eriosoma lanigerum
TCCGACCCCGCCGCCAGCCGGTCCATAGAATGTCGTAGCGGGAAGCGCGCCAAAAATCGGATTCCTCCGCGTGCTGCTACACATGCACGCGCACACCGGCCACCGACGACCGACAGCACAACAGTGGTGTAGTGTGTAATACGCTCAACGACTGCGGCAGATGGCTGCCTAGTCTTTTATTATTAATTGTTGTAATATTATGTTTAACAAAATATATGTTATTATTATTATTATTTATTAAAAAATAAAAATTATTTGACCTCACCACGTACATGTGTTTCTGTATTTATATGCAACGCGTTATTTATAATGTTACAACTTTTCGCAATATTTTTTCGTGTCATGGTCGTTGTGTTGTCCATATTCGACATTTCGACATGTGATAACGGATATAATACCGCCGAATAAAATATATTATTATATATCAAACAATTTGAGGGCTTTAGGCCAAAACCACGGAAAAAATTATATTCATTTGGAAATTATAGAGGTATAAATTGTATTTAAAAAATCAGGTAGCATAAAGGTCTGTGAAAAGGTTATACAAACAAGAATAAGGAATGAGACTACAGTATCGAGCAGTAAAGCAAATAGTAAAATATGTCATGGGAGTCGGAAGAAGCTTAAGTTCCCACTGTATTTACGTTTTTAAATATACACAAGGTGAAATATTTTGATTATCCTAAGTTTCCGTATCTGTTATTTTTTTAGAAGGATCTTTTAACACATTTTGAAGAGGCTAATGCCCCTCTAGCTTCCTCCTATTTCAGTTATTGGTATCAAGGAATCGGTTTAGGCTTATGCCAAGAAATTAAACATTGGATTTTGGACCCGATATTATGGCCGGATATAAAATTTTCGAAAATATTTCTATCAAAAATATTAGAATAAACTATAAATTAATGAAAATTAAAAAAAAAATCTTAATCTCGTAGAATATATTTGTTGAAGTAAATAGTTTGCTAAAAATAGTATATTGTCAGCCAATTTTTACTTTTGAAATATGTCTAGTACGAAATCGTATCATTAGAAAAAATTTAAAAGAAACTTAATTTTTATAAGAAAAAATTAACAGAAAATATTTTATTTAGAAAAAAATGTTTATAATAAAATAATTAATCAGAATTGTAAAAATTTTAATTTGCATGAATTTATAATTTCACACAGACATTTTATATTCAGAAAATTATTTTACATTAACCTTTTTAGTTAAAACATATAATTTGTTCCCTACATTTATAACAAAAGAACAATTTAATAGGAAAATATAATATTCTAGAAAATTAATTATAACTAATACACATAGATCGCGCATTTATATATTTTTTGAACAATGACATAATTTTATTTAAAATAATATGTTCCAAACGAACATACGACAGGTTTTAAAAATGACGAGTTAAAGGGGGCTCAATATTTTTTTTTTTATAAATAAATCGAACCCTCCAGATATTTAGCTCATTATATGTGATAAGTGGGTAAAACTATTCCCAATTGATATAACATTTTTAGTTCCAATATAATATTTTCTATATTATATTTACGTTTCTATTCAAATAATTGATTCATATAAACATCTACAATATTACTTTCTATTATTATAATTTTCTAAAATAATATGGTTTGGATGAAAAATTTATCGATAGAAATAATTGTCTTGAGATGTATTAAAATATATTCAATGAATTAAATTATTTATATTGTTCCACGCATACATTCTTATCAACAATTATTTTGTTAAAAACATTTTTTAAAAAAATATTGTTTTATGAGAATATTGATTGATCTAAATGATTTTGTGGTCATTTATTTTCTATATAATATTTTTAATTTTACCTTTCAAGTTGAATACTGATGTGAAATTATAGTTTTCTATAAAATAATTGTTTGGTATAATTATAGTTCAAGAAATTATATTTTGTAAAAAAAATATTTTTCCGTGAAAAATACAATTCTAATAAAATATTTTCTTATTTATATGCGCCCCCGGCATGGGATAGTTCCAAGAGAGGTTCTAGAGTGGATATTGAGGAAGTAAATTAAAGTAATAGAGGAAGAGGATGTTTAGATATGTATGAAGATTGAAGGGGCAAGAGTAAAGAGTGTATGTGAAGAAACGAATCGTATAAAGTATTTAACTATTTGAGTAAAAGTATATACATTTTTAATAAATATATTTAAATACTTTTGTAGTATTCAAATACGTATTTTGAATACTTTTTATAATAGATCGACGTCAGTATTTTCTTAGATCATATGGATATTTTACTATTTTTTTATTATTTAATATATAATGATCATAATTCATAATGTCATATAATCATTATCTTTATCAAAACCTACTAGGAACTTGAATGTGGTCGTATAAGAACAAGATCTATAAAGTACTACTTTATTACTTTATAGATCTTGGTATAGGAATAAAATTACTAAATCAAAACAAAATTATTTTAATAATTTATTTTTACCCATGATAAAATAGAGCTATTTTATCATGTTTTCCCTTATGTAAAGTTAGATATATTATATTTAAAAAATAAAATAATTAGAAAATACGCACGTACCAATGATATAGAACATAATAATTAGGTAAGTTGTAATAATAATATATTGACTATACGACTATACCTACTCTACGTCTATACAATGGCGTAACCGAGCTTGTGCCCGTCACAAGTGAGATTTTTCTTCTCTTGGCCCTCACATACGTGGACCCATCGACCTTACGTTGCGGGGGAAACCACGGTAATTTGTGGTTTTTATAAAAATGTAGTAATAGAAAGTTATAGTAAGAATAAGTGGGAATAGCTTAAGCATATTATGAGATGAGATGGTTCAGGAGCAGTGAGAGTTGTTATTGAAATTAATATAGAAGGTAAGGGGGAGTGTGGAAGACTAGATGTAAGTGATCGATATCTATGGTGGACGGAGATGTAGGACTAGGATGGCCACCCTCATGTATAATTGGGAAGTAATGCGAAGAAGATCTTAATTTGTTTTTTAAACTATGAACACTTACAATTATAATGTATTAATTAAATTCTGTAATTTTAAATATAGAATTTCTTGACTAAAATAATTAGACCATTATAGCACAGATAATATAAAAATGTATATGTATAAGCCAGAAGGTATAACCATTGATTATAGAATAGTCTATTCTTCAATCAATGGTATAACCTTATCGTAGTAACTCCATAATAATATACCATTTCATTAGACTTCAATAACACTGCATAATATGACATTCCGTTCAATATTTCCTATAATCGTTTTATTTATTCTGTTGATTAGCACATTTTTAATTAACTGCCCATTCACTCTACATGCATATCCAAACCATTCTAGACTTTCAAGTTGTTTTATCCTAATAAATGAGAATACTTATGTTTAGCTTATTATAAAACCTCTTTATATTTTCATTACTTCTTCTTTCGTATGTCTGTATTTCTAGATTAAAGATTAGTCCATAAATGGTTTGTAACACTTTCCATTCAAACGTGATGAGTCTTCTGCTATCACCTTTAGTCAATAATCAAGTTTCACAGGCGTATGTTATCACAGGTCGAAGGTAACTATAGTATAGTAGTATCTTTAATTCTCTATATAACAGCTTAGATCTCAGAAGTTTGAAAATACTAAAATAACATCTATTTCCATTGGTGATCCGTTCGTTTATCTCTATTTGCATATCATTTTTGTTGTTGATGTTCACGCCTAAGTACTTGAAATTATCAACTTTTTCAAATTTATAATTATTAACTTCTATAGAATCTATATTTGGCGGTTTTCTCGAAATGACTATGTATTTAGTTTACCCCTTGTTTACTTGGAATCCAATTACTCTACTTGCATTTATGAGCTTGGATGCTAAGTTGATGATTTCCTCATTGATTTCACCCATTACCACAATGTCATCTGCATACGCTAATGATACGATGGGTTGTACCAGAGCACAGTAGAGTGTTTTTAAGGGCAGAATTAAATGGTATAGTTGGGAAGATCAAAGGATAAACACAAGAACTTAAAATGCTTTGCGACATATCTCTTTTATACCCTATATGTTTATTTAGGGAGAGGTTGTGGGGTAAATTTAAATTCTAAGTCATTTATAGAGTCACCCAGAAAAAACTAAATTGATTGTTTAAGAAAATATTCATATACTCGCGTACTACAATTTATTTTATAAGTTATACGCACTATAGAAAAAACCGAAAAGTTACGCAATATACCCATATATATGCTCCACTACACCACTAAAGTCACCAGAGGATATGACAGCAATGTTGTGGGTCTAGTTGGAAAAATGGATGGATGATCGGAAGCTATTAAAGTTATTAAGGAACATTCAAGAATATTAAGAGACAGGTCATGTATGCGTTTTTTCAAAAACTGTGTGCATCAATGGAAGCTCAAAACAAAAGTTTACTTCTATTAGTGAAGTAAAATGATTATCACGTGGTAAACTGCTGAACCAAATTTTGGAACTTAAGGATGAATTTTGAACTTTTTTCAAAAGGAAGGGAACGATACTTTTCTTGGCATATTTAGCTGATATCTTCAATTATTTAATTACCGTATTATAAATACAAGTATGCTGTATGCAAAGTAAAAATGAAAATTCTAACATCCAGAGACAAACTAAAAACACTTAAAAAATATATATATTAATTTGGAGAACACGTAATTCAAAAAAATACGGTAGACTGTAGATCTTGTCTATTAAACTGCAGTGTTCCTTATAATATCTTTCAGTTTAACATAATAATATCCATGAAATTATTACTATTACAACACAACATTTAGAATTATTAGAAGATAAAATTACAAAATACTTTTCTGCATTAAATATTGAAAATTATTATTGGATACGAAATCCATTATCTACAATTATGAGTTTACGTTACATAAAGAGAAAGAATTCATTATCAACAGAACGTACTCTCATTAAAATTTTTTCCGAAATAACAGTTTAAGAATTTTTAATTTCTATTCAAACAGAGTTTAAAAATATTTCTGGAAGAGTGATTATAATTGTATTACAATATTCAATACCATAATACTTATGACTTATGCAAGCTTTTCAATATTAACGAAAATTAAGAGAAAGAAATGTGAAAAGCCACCAAATATAGAAAAGGAAATGAGAGCTTTTACATATAAGACCAAGTATTTAAAATATATGTAAAAGTCATTAGGCCCAAATTTCACATTAAATAATAAAATTTAATAAAAAAAATGTATATATATATATATATATATCATTTACCGATTTTATTATTTTCTATTGACTACATTAGCCTACTAGTATATAACAGTTTTGTATGTAATTTTTAATACACTAAAATATGCAATTAAAAAAATATATGTAAGATGTTTAACATATTAAACATTATCTTTTGTTCCACAAAAATCTTAAAAATTATAATTATTCAGTGATTCTAAATAGGTTAAGAACCACTGTTATAGCCATTGGAAGCTAAAATCTCTTCTTTTATGTTATGTTTAGTTTGATCCTAATAAATAGTTGAACATTTTCGACCTTCTCATTTTACAATGAATAACATTACAGTAATTTACGATTGTCGGTAGCTGGAATAAGCAGATGTATTTAGGTGAATTGTATATTTGTATAAATATATATATATATATAATATTATATATGGTCGGTACTATTAAAAGAGGTAGGTATATATCAAAGGAACCATACTCAGAATTCACTATTCAGAAATTGTTAAGCCGGCCGTTGTCATTATACAAATACTTATATGTTATATATAAGTATAATGTATTCTAATATTAACTAACCTATACGTTTATATACCTATCCATACCTGCTAAAATGTCAGTAATGTATGTTTGTGCCATACCCATTTATTATTTATGGCTTTATCACATAATATAATTACCAGTATTGATTTTATAATCCATAGGTTATCCTCATGTTGTTATGGAGATTTTAAAGTGTGAAAAATGAACAGGACAGTATATAAAATTATAGAGGTACAAGCCACAAGGTACTGCGTAGTGCATACTCAGTAGCGGACTAAGCGGTTCGCCTATTCGAGTTACAGATTAATTTCGGTAACGATATTGAAAAAAATTATTGAAATTATTAAATTTTATTGAAAAAAATATGAGTACCTATTATCTTATATTAATAAATTAGTAATAGAAACACAAAACCAGAATTTTTCCGTTTACAGGTTTATTTGCCTATTTTCAATGTTGTTATTTGTTTATTACAGTGGCGTATTTAGGATTTTTTCATGGGGAGAGGTGATATGCGTTGGCTAAAATTTCATTTTCCCGAATGGGGTGGAGGGGGTTGTGTTATTCGCATACCATCACCAATACTACTAACAAAAATTGTAAGGGTTAATATTACTATGAAATTAGAAAGTACTTAAAATCATTAAACTTATTTTTCTGACAAAACATAGTAACAAATTTAAGTATGTGATTGTAGTTATATAGTAGCGGACTGGGCCGGTGTGCTACTACATTCTATAGCACAGTAGGCTGGTGCCGATTTATAAGTTATAGCATTGATTATAGAATAGACTATTCTATAATCAATGGTTATAGGTCGCTACTCGATAGGATACTATTTTATTATTAGCTATTATTATTTTTTTGATCCCAAGTAGAAAAGGATAAAGCCAATTTTTAACAATTAAAATAATTGTAGTTTATAATAATATTATATTCTTATTTTTATTACAATATTATCGTAGGAAATGTTAGGTATCTTTATTTATTTTAATCAAAACTACAGGCAGCTATCCCAAAAAGTTGTACGCTAATAATGACTACCGTCATACATACAATATTATATGTCCATGATGTTATTTTCATATATTTGAGTAATTTTTTTTAGATTTACAGGCAGAAAAAAGTATTTACTCTCTTATCAAAAACTAAAATGTCACCTCTATAAAATGAATTTGGGCAGTTTATTATTGTAGAATATTGGGCTGGATATCTCTCAGTCCGACCTTGCAGTTTTATATTTGTATTATTAATCGAAGATTATTAAACAGAATTGCACTATTTCTATAATATAAAATCGAATTTCCTGTTATTCAAACATAGTTCATCAATGACTTCTTCTGATGTAATTACAATGTTTCGGTGGCACGGCAATAGTGCTAATCCATTAAGTCTACTCTAATAACAAAATTAACGTATCTATAATATAATTTTATAGTTATAATATAATTCAATGAATATATTATATTTAAGAATAATAACATATTTCCTTTTGTCATACTATTTCTAAAATATGTTTTAAATCTTAATTATCATTAATGAGGAAAAATTCGTTCACACGTGGCAGTTGAAACTGAAAGTATGCAGAATATTTTGAATTTTTGAAGGATTTTAATATTTATAACCAGTGATGTTTTGCCAAATTTTTCTAGGGTATACGCCACTCCTTAGGCAACTAGGGGTAAACACCTCTAAAATTATTAGGGGGCGCAACTATAATTTTTTTTTTATAGAACGAACATTTTCATAGATACGGAAGTATACGTGTGTATATCCGTATTTTTAAATTTTTTTTTTTGAGGGTATACGCCGTATACTCGTGTATATCCTCTAAAACATCACTGTTAATAACATTATTATATTAGTCGGTATCATTTACCACAAATCTACACAAGCTATTGCCAGAAACCAAACGAGGTAAACGTTATTACTCATTATTATAAGAAATGTCTTTAACCGGATGGTTATTGACAATATAAGTATAAAATATTATAATAATATTTATCATATTCTAGCATTGCCGCCTGGCGCACGTATTTTAAAATACTTATTATAACAATGCTATAAAAAAAAATAAATTGTGGTAACGTCCTTAATTTTATTTTCTATTTCTGTAAAATTATCATAAATATTTAAAACAATTATATAAATCAGTATGAACTAAAAAAAAGTCCAAGGGGGATCTATCACCCCTCTCGTAAATACGCCATTGATTTGTTATAGATGTATATTTTATAAAGTTATACTTAGGATAATCCATTTGGAATGCGATAGCCGTTAATTATGTATAAATAAATAAATTTCGTTTACACAGTTCGATCATTTTATTTTTTGTATTTGACCGTATTAAAATTCCATAGATTTTACGGTCAAGAAATTTATTTCCCATTTATTTTATATTCTGTTTGTATTTATTTCATTAAATTTTTAATTATATTATGATATTTAATATTTAATGATATTTCGGGCTAGAGGCGTATTTATGGGATTATTTATTAAACCCGTTCAATCCCTCCATGACCAAAAAAATTAGTGGTTTATTATAATTAATATTTGAATGCAATGATATTGCATTAGAAAATACGATATACTAGTGAAACGCAATTTAATACAATATATTATACTAAAAGGCCGTTTCGTAAAGGAAAAGTTTACCACGTATGTAAACTGGCTATGTGAATACAAAAAAAAAAAAATTTCATGTCCCTAAGATCAAAACTTAATTAGTAATCACGAAATAAAAAAAATTTAATATTAGTTTAATAATAAATTTTCTGATTTTTCGCCATTTTCAGTAGTTTTTATTCTTTCAAGGAAAAAGTTTTGAGAAATTCAAAAAATGAGCTAAATAAAATACCAACTATATGCAATTTTCTACCGAAATCATACCCTATTTATGGTAATCGGACCATCATTTCTCCCAAAAAAGTTCTTTCAAGCATATTTTTTTAGAAAAAAAATTGTATTCGCTTCTCTCAGAATCTAAAAACAAAATTGCTATTAATATTATTTTGCCTTCTGTTTTAGATTTTGCATTATAACGTATACAGAACATGCTTATTTTAATTTTTTAAAATTTATTTTTATATTATAAAATAGTGAGAGGGGTTTGCAAAGCTTCTAAAAAAAATTTGAACCTTCCACCCTTTATAAATTCTTAAGGTTAGGTAATACGTCTCTGTTTTATGAAAATAATTAGAAGCAGAATTCAACAATTGAAAAGTATTTCTTAAATAAGATTAAACAGTCAAATTTTAAAGTTTTCGTGAAATAACTAAGAATATTTTTATTTGCATAAAATTGTGACATGATGTAACCGCACCGTTACTTTTATAACCAAACGTATATCCATCAACACAATGTGTAATATTCTAACCTGACTATTAAAATAGAATATAAAAGAAACTAATAACATAAAATGTAAAACAAGTGATTGGATAATCGTAGATTAATAAGATTATTGCTAACAACTAGAATCAAATTTTATTTATTGCTTATCAGTAGATTATAATGCATTTTGAATTTTGGCGTCAAAACATTATACATTTTTATAGAAAAAAGCTTGTATAATGAAAAGTATTACACATAATGAAGAATTTTTTTCTTAATAATTAAGATTTTATAATATTTTTTGTAATTGTAATCGTTAATGCTCAATAAATTAAAAACTATATTTCTACGTATTATTGACGTGCAAAAATCTGTTCAACTACTACTAGCGCTTTAGTACACTACTACAAACTCCACTTCGTACCATAGGTAACATTGGAACGAACGCCAACCTGAGTAGATAACCGTGGTCTTAGGTCAATCCACAAAGTATTGTAATATTCAATCATTGCTATTACAGTAGTACCGTTGATTATAAATAGTAAAAATTATAGCATTTTAATTATTATATATTTATTATAGCATTTATAATTAATGATATTATGTATAATTATTAATCATAAAATAATAGAATATTAATAATATAGTCATATTGGTATGTATCCATGGCCAATGGGTCAATCCTCAATATTTGTACTTGATAATTATTATTAATTTTCTTTCAACTTCATTTATTAATCAAACTATAAAATATCAAATTATTTTCCACTTACATTTTTTTATATGTTAAAAGATTCTTAGGTGTTTTTCCTAGTTTACTAATTAGTTTGGTATTAAAATATGTTATAAGCGCTTTACTATATAGTTTGTATTTATTCGTACAGTTCTTACTTTATCCTATACTTACTAATTAATTCTGTTGATTGTAGACTGTAATATAAACACTATCAATTTCAGTGTACTCATAAATCATAATACATTCGACTATTCATATAGACATCGGGTTGGTAATTATATATTATAATATCTTTCTATAAGCAATAATATGTTAATTTAATTATATGTAGTGTGTACTGTGTACATTAAGCATACATGTTTAATTTAGTATTATAATTTGCAGGTATCCACAAGGTATAATGGTGGCTGAATCTGAAATTAAATGTGTTTCCAACAATAAAATCTTTGAAGGGAATCAAAAAGTGTATGAACATTTTAGGTAATTACTAATATAAATAAATCAATACACAATTATTATTACCTACATAAAATATATTTGTAATAAAATGCAGTCTCTAATTTTATATTAAAATTGTATTCTTCGTAGTAATTCTTTGCAATGTAACATGAAATTTGGCATCTACATCCCTCCCGGAAAAGATGAAAATGAAAAATTCCCTGCATTGTTCTACTTATCAGGTCTCACGTGCACTGAACAAAATGTCATCACTAAAGCAGGATATCAAAAATATGCTTCACAATATAAAATAATTGTTGTTGCTCCTGATACTAGTCCCAGTAAGTTAACAGTATTATATCATAAATTGTTACTAGAAATCTAGAATATATAATTGTGGATAATTAATAATAATGTATTACATTATACATAATTATTATTTTTTATTTCAATAATTGTAGACTGTAGTACTAAGATGTGTTTAATATTAAAATGTTTGGAATGTTTGCTCTAGTAAAAAATATAAACTATTTTAAATATGAAGATAATGAAGGTAATTTTAATTTTTGAATTACAGTTTATAATTTTTACTATAAGTTACAATTTAGGTAGGTATAGTTAATATAAAAAATAAAAGTGTACATAAATAAAATATTAAATATAATATGATGTATATCAAAATTAAATTTTACATTACTATAATTGTGATTTACCAACAATTTTAGTAAAAAAAATAATTATGTATGTTTTTACTTAAATGGTTTATTAATTTTGGTTAAAAATTGAAAATATATATTTTACAGGAAATTGTAATATTCCTACTGAAAATGATAAATGGAATGTAGGTACTGGCGCATCTATGTATGTGAATGCTACACAAGAACCTTGGAACAAACATTATCAGATGTACACTTACATTACTGAAGAATTATATCAACTTGTACAAAATAATTTTCCAGTAATACAAGACAAAATATCTATAACAGGACACAGGTTATTTTTATATGGAATTTTTGTTGCCAGAAATATTTAAAATATTTAATATTTATTTAAGTTATTAAAATTAATAATATAATTATGTTTTATGTAAAGCATGGGAGGACATGGAGCATTGTTATGTGTTTTACTCAGTCCAGGCAAATATAAATCCGTGTCATTATTTGCACCTGTTTGCAATATTTCCAACTCTCCTACATTAATTAATGGGCTTACAACATTACTTGGGGAGGACAAAGAAACTTTGCAGAAATGGGATACAACATTTTTAGTAAAACAATACGAAGGCCCTGAAATGGAAATATTAATACATGTTGTTAGTATATTTTTAGAATATTATTCTTAATTTAATTATAATAATATGCATTTTAATATAATGTTTACAGGGTACTGCAGATGAATTTTTAGCAGAAGATTTACTAATTGACAATTTTGTGAAAGCAGCTAATGAACGTAAAGACAATAAGATAAAAACCAAAGTATTTCTTGAAAAAGACTATGATCATGGATATTATTTTATATCCACATTTATAGAAGAACATTTTAAATTTCATTATTCTAAATTATATTTATAAAATAGAACAATGTTGTTATTTAAAATGAAGTGCTATGTTAATATTGAATTGAAATAAAAAGGGCATGGGGTATAAGTAATAAATTATTCCATGCATGTTTAATGATTTATTATGCTAATCTATTCATTAGTAAACTAAATATTAATTTTACTATTTATGTAGGAAAATTTCTTTTTCATACTAATTTATGAACTGTGATACTGAAATTAAAGTAATGTGTGTTGCATTCAACAGTGGCATAATTTGGGGGTCGCAAGAGGTTGCACTTGCTACCCCTGATCATATGTCAGAGTCACAAAGGTATAATTTTATAACTCCTAAAATAACAATATTTTTAAATTAAAGATTTACTTATATTTAAAAATAAATTGTTCATGTTTAACAACAATAAACGAATAATAATAATAATAATTTGCTATTTGCCTATGAAGATGTTTAATCTTTTATTTCATAATAAAATTAAAAATATGTGCAATGTTCCAGTTAGCTAGTAGTTTATACTACTCAAATATTAAACAACAATATGCAGTAAAAGCAGAATTTAATTAGTGGATTTATAATATTATGATGTCTGCAACTTTATAACGTCAAATTATGTCAAATTATCATACAATTTATTTACATTTATTATCATCACTATTCAGTATTCACAATCATATGTTTGCCCACTGAAATCTATTTTTAAAAAACAGTACCTGTCAAGCTGAGGGTAAAATAAAATAACCAGAAAATGTAAATATAGAAGATTATTATAAAATAAATATATATTTTATAGTTCTTGACATAATTAAAATGACATGACTGCAAGATTTAAAGAAAATGACATCCACATTTTAAACAGTATGCAAGATATAATGTTTAATGATTCAATAAAATCTACTTCATTTCATGATATATGTAATATGTATGGTTTTAATGAAGATGAACTTAAATCTGAGACAACAATATTTAATAGGATGTACAAAAATACAAATATTGAAAATAATATTATATCTAAAATTAATTTTATAAAATCAGGTGATCTATATAGTTGGATTTCCAACGTTGACAAAATTATATAAACTGTTCCTTACCATATCAACAAATTCAGTATCTTGTGAAAGAAGTTTTTCTTGTCTTCGATGTTAAGGGGAACGGATGCGGCTATTTATTAAGGGGTTACATTTTGCAATTTATATACACGGTTTAAATTGAATAGTACAGACTATACACCACAAGGTGGCTTTAGCTGGAGCTTGATTCGAGTATAAATTCTATTTAAAAATTACATATCGGATGACAAACAAAAACAGGTTTACGAAATGTGCATTATACGTTAGAACAATAGTCAATAATTTGATGACCGGTCGCAATTTGTCACATAATAATATATATATATATATATATAATTATGTATAATATAATCTTCTACAATAAATCTATATCGCAAACCTGTTTATAATCAAAACACTATTCCCAAGTTTTGTGTATTTTTTGTTCATTTGATTTATAATTTATAAACATTATTATATAAGGTAAATATAGATTATGATTTTATTCATTTTATTCCATTTTTGTCCTCTTCTTCATTTAATATTGCAGAAATTTTTGCAACTGCCTAATAGCCTTTATTATTTGATAAAACATTTTGTATTTTGTTTTTTATTTTATTCCCGTTTCTCGTGACTAAATTGTATTTTACTTGAGCTTTGGCGGTTTTCAACGCGTTTGGCTGCTCGCTTATATCATTGATTATAGAATAGTCTATTCTATAATCAATGCTTATATATTCCATATTGACCCAAAGATAAGAGATATACAAAAAAAAACTACGATTCGTAAAAATATGCATGTTTTTATAAAAAAAAACTTATTATATGCAAATGTCGGAAATAGTATTCGCGTTTTAGTGTATTTTCATATAGGAATATAGTTGCATCCGTTCCCCTTAAAAAATTATTGAAAAACTACTATGTGACAATCTAGATTAAATCATCTAGGAATAATACAAATAGAACATGAACGATTATTTAACATTAATCTGGATGAAGTAATATAATAATTTTACTTTTTGTAAGTAAAAGTACTACTTAAGTAGTAAAGTAATGTAATTTCAATGCATCTGCAAAATTACAAGGACGTTAATTGCAGCTAAAAAATAAATACAATATTACAATACTTTCTTAATGTATCATATATGCTCATGTTTCTTAGTTATTATTGTAACTAATTATTATTATTTATTAGGTATTAATGTATTATATAATTATTTATCATTTATACACAATACACATACACTGAATCATAAGGAATTAGTCAGTAGTATAATATGTATATTATTATTATTATGCTATTTGCATTATATTCTATTTTGAACTTTATAGTTTATTTGGTTAAGGCAGAAGGTGTAGGATAAATTGATTATAAGATTGAAGTTGCAACCCAAAAAATATTGTCCAAGTTATGCCATTGGCATTCAGGCATGTACACAAAACAATATTTCGTGGATGGTTAGCCAAAAAATACAATTATATAATATATAATATTTACAGATATAATTTATTTATAAATTGGTTTGAATTATCATTAATTGTTGGTACTTCAAAATGGTATGAGCCTCCTTTCCGGGGGGCGGCGCGGGGGGGTGATCAAATTTCACATATAGACATTTTGCTGAATGTAATATAATACGTACTAAACAAAAAATTATAGTTTGCGCTCCCCTTGAACTGGATTCGCCTTTGCTTACAGAAATTGGTTTACATGGTTTAATACAAATATATAGTCATATAGATCAAATAATTTGTGTAGCAGTGCTTCAGAAAGGCCCAAGTAAAGTTGAGGCTATTGTAAATGCAATCAAACCACATGATCAGTATAGTGTTAGATCTTTTGCAGTAATGATCAATTATGGTAAGTTTGTAAGGGATCTGTCAGATCTCATATATGTCAGGTTCCCATATATATTATATTATATATAAGTTGTTAAAGAAAGAATACAATTTTAGATGGTCAAAAAGTATAAAAAAGCTCTTCTTAAAGCTAAACAAGAGATTATATCTAGAACTAATCCCAGAATTATATGGTCTGAACATATACGTTCTGCATTGTTATAGTCTTCCGCTTTCAACTATATTCATCCAGTCTCTACTTATGAGTATTGTGAATATAGATAACATATAAAATGTTAACAAACATGCTAAACAATAAATATATGAATGACTAATTTTAATAACAACAATACATTATTATTAATTAATAATTACCTATAATAGGTTTTTACCAGGGTCCGACTGGACTATGGTATAGATTTGCGTTCACTAGTAGGACCATTTTAAACTGATATTCTTAGAGTAAAATTATAAATTAAAAGAAGATATTATATAAATATATTTTTATTTTGTAATAATTAGGAAGAAAAGTAAAAGAGTTATATTTGATGGGTTCATAAAATCAAATTGCAAGGTAAGTCTTATTTATAGGAGGGTTGAACAGGTTTAAACCCACCCCATGACAAAAGAACAAAAAATTGCTATTAATAATATTATTTTGCCACCTGCTTTAGATTTTGCATTATAATTTACAGAACATGTTTATTTTCATTTTTTTGCAATTAATTTTTGTATATTATCAAACGGTGGAGGAAGGGCCAGGTTTTATGAAAGCTTCTAAAAAAAATCTGAACCCACCTTTAAAAATTGCTAAATAAACCTCTGTGCACGGTAGGCCTTTTTTTGACAGTCCAACACTGGGTTTTACATAATAAGACATAACATACAAAACAATTGCAATATTAATAATAATTTTAAATTCTGAGCGAAGCGAGGAATGTAATGGTTTTACAAAGATGTTTTTTGAAGTATAAAACATTTTTCTAGTAGATAAAATGGTCCGATTACCAAGAATAAGGTATACTTTCGGTTGAAAATCGTGTCTAGTTGGTACTTTATTTAGCTTATTTTTCGAATTTCTCAAAAGTTTTTCCTTGGGAAAAGGATACCGAAAAATGGCGGAAAATCGGCAAAATTAAATTTTTTAATTTCGTGATAAATTGAGTTTTGGTCGTCCCCACGACTTGAAAAATGTTTTGAGTATTAATATAGGTAGTATACAAGTGCAGTAAAATTTTAGAACGGATTGGTTGATTTTTTGGTCAAGTATAGAGTTTTGAATTTTTTTCCAAAAATATTTAATATTTTCTGCAATTTTTGGTTTATCGGTCTGAACATTTTATTAAAGTATAATCATATACTAATTAATCTTTTCACAAAATATTTTTAATATCGTGACTGTCAATTTTTTTATAAGCTTTTAAAGTTAAAATTTCCGAAAATTAGCAAAATAACGGTTTCGTTTTTTAAATTTTTTTATTTCATGATAATGAATTAGGTTTTGATCATAAGGACATGAAATGTTTTTTTGAGTATTTACATAGGTGTTCTACACTAGAGGAAAAATTTGGAAACGATCAGTTGATTTTCTGACTAGGTATAGAGCTTTGAACTTTTTTCTAAAAATGTTTAATATTTCTTGCAATTTTCGGTTTATCGATTTGGAAATTTAATCGAAGCTCAATCATATACAACTTAATTTTTTTACCAAATATTTTAAAAATAGTAATTCACAATTTTTTTTTTACAAGCTTCTAAAATTTGAATATTTTTAGTAGAATTGAATATTATGTATATATTTTTTTGATGTATGAAAATATTTTTTCGGGTAGAAATAATGGTTCGATTACCACAAATAGGGTATGCTTTCAGTAGCGAATCACGTTTATAGTTGGTAGTTTATTTAGCTCATTTTTCAAATTTCTCAAAAGTGTTTTAAGAATTCAATCAAATCGCATGTTCCTTGCGAGATGAAAAACTACTAAAAAATGATGGAAAATTGGTAAAATTACGGTTTCTGTTAAACTCTGGATTTTTTTACAAAAATGTTTTATATTACCTTGATTTTTGGGTTTAACGATTTAACTCCTTGAAATTTGATCGTAGGAACTTAACATTTTTTCAAATATTTACATTGGTAATTTACACACGTGGTAAAATTTTGGAATTAATTATTAGTATAATTTATTATAATATATTAAGTTTCTCTCAGAATCGTATTTTCTAATGCAATATCATTGCATTCAAATCTTAAGTTTAATAAACCACTAATTTCAAATGTCCACAATCGACCTTTCCACTTTTTTAGGGTTGCAAATCTGGTTTTATTTATTGGCTATTAAATAATATCAGTTTACTAAACATACGACGTTTACTAACTTTTTTATTTTCGACTTAGCAATAAAGTGTAAACGTATTTTTTATTATGTTGACAAATTAATGACATTAAATTTAATTTATGGTTTTTAAGAAAACCATCATTCTAAACAACTTAAATTTTTAAACAATAAAATTATAATGTGTGTAATGAAAATGAACATTTATTTTTATTAACATATATAAAAATAAAGTACCAAGTAGATGCAATTCTCTACCAAAAGCAAAAAATAGGCACACATAATTGTAAAACCATCAGATACATTCTTCGCTTCGCTCAAAATATGTAAATTATCTGTAGCCTGTTAGTCGTTAAGAATGGCCTATGGCATAAATTTTTGCTGCCCCCGATCTCTACGCACGCCTATGGTCAATCCGTTGTGGTATCAATTGAATCTTTTTTTATTTCATTATTATAAACAAATATTATATATCTATTTTTTTCATTAAATTGTTGGTGTATTATGAACTGACTGTACCTATATTTTAATTTTTATGATCGTGTATTAGCTCAAAAGTTAAAACGAATTTTTTTTAATTATTAAAATTGTAATTGCCCAATAATTACATACTACGTCAAAGTTTGATGTTTCTATATTCCTAATTTTTGATAATTTTTAGAAGAGACCACCTTGGTTGTACTCTATTGTCTCTATTTTTATCGTTATTGTTAGATATTAAAATATTTGTAATTTTATGGTCTAATCGGAAAAAAAATTAATACGACCTTGATGAGATCAAATGCCAATTAGCCACTTAGATTATTGATCAATTAAAATAACTCCATAAATACAATTATACAAAACTAATTTAGTATTTCCTATGAAATAATATATCTATATCATTGATTATAGAATAAATTATTCTATAATCAATGTCTATATTATATTATAGTGTGGTAGGCTCTTGGCAGGTTCTGTATAGATGGCATTGTGCGATACGCATGGATAATAGAAGACTATTATCATTGATTATATCAAATTCTATAAATGATCGTTTATAGTATTTGATTATATATACCAATGCTATTATCTATGCGAAATGTGGATTTTAATTTTGACACACATATAATACATTAATACACTATAGTCTATAATACATATTATTATGTACTAATGTTAATAATATTACATAGAATATATATATATATATATATATATATATAGAAAAATTATATATCAGTAGTATCAAACAAAATAAATCTTCAACGATTAGTTTATAAAAGTAAGTTGAAGCTTGAAGCATTGATTAAATTTGTATTACTTGTAGATTTGATAATATATATATAGGTACATATTATATTTTACGATTCCTATATAAGATGAATAAAAATACAGATTATATGATAATAGTTTCATATAGGTAATTAGTCATTACAAATTAATATTAATTTTTAATTAATTAATTAATTAATTTGTTAAATTGTCTGTCATGTTTTGTCAATGATAATAAACTATGGGTTGCGTATGTGAATACAAATGTACGTGTATATGAAAAAGTATAAAAATTAATTAATTTTTTACTACCTATTAAGAAAAAATGTTGAGAAATCGACTCATGTTGTTGTACAGATAAAATCATCTATGTAACGCAGTCATAATATTGTGTAACCTTCACGGTTCTTACCTATTCCCGTGTGAAATTACTTTAGGGGGGCGGGGCGGAGGGGGAAATGGGAATGTGGCGTTCTCTTAATTTTGCCATCGACGACAATACGCGCATGTCATTGCAATTTCCGCTACAACAAACTGCGCCGGTCCGCCGCCGCAGACGTCATTTAAATTTCGGTATTTCACGTTAGGGCATTCGCTTTCGCCATCTAGTTTAGTTCCAGACTTCCAGCGGCACACTCGAACGCGACGGATTTGTCGCGTGTGCTTTCCATCGTTTTCGTTTCCACTCTCGTCACTGTATCAACACTCTGCTGTTTCGAAAATGAAACAGCAATTGGATGTGGTGTCCACCAATCGATGTTTTGACGGACAGCAATTTGTCTACGAACACGACAGGTAATTATTTTCATTATACAAATTTCAAACTTGAGACTGATATTGTTATTCTGATAATAATTATGGAGTCGTATTCCTGTTTATGTATTGATTCTGAGTGTGATAAGTAGTGATGTAAAATTACCGATCATTACTGTGGTAAACTATCAGTAGTATTACTTTTAAATCAACAGTAATATTGGGAAATTTATATTTCTATGGTACCTTAAATGGATAGTTACACCATTACCGACAACAAGGTTATAGTGCTACACTCTACACCATTATGGTTGCACTAACCCCTAGGGTAAAGTTAATCATTAATTTAATGTTGATTGTGAATATTTAAATAAAATAAAATATTTTATATCGTAAAAATATTAAAAATAATGAAGAAACAAAAAATATCATAAGTTATCTTAGTAATTAAGGAAAAAAAGTAATGAAAAAAATTACTCCTAGAATGATAAAGAAGTTAATTTTATTTCTTTACCGATAAATTACTTGTTTAAAATACTTTTTCAAAGTAATATTACCGATTTACATCACTAGAACCATTAATATTTTTTACTATTGTATCATTAATCAATTCTAGTACTAAGTACTCAATTAATGCTTTACTTACTATGATGTTATAATTTATCAAAAATTAAATTAATAATTGCTATCACGCAATTTTTATTACTTTTTTAATGAGATGTAGACTAAATATAATGATTATATTTTTTAATATTATTTTAAAAATTAATTTTAATCAACAAAAAAAAAATAACAATTTTCTTATCACTCTGGATATTTTATGATAACACTATTGTAGGCATTGACCCTATTCCCTATAGAACAGGGATGGCAAATGCCAAATAGAATTTATTCAATGTACCAATATATGACATAATTAAAAAAAAAATCAGGCGTGCCACTAATTAATTTTATTATAAGAGAATTTTTGCAAAATATAAATGAAACATTATCGATAATAATGCAAAAAATTAACTTATTGTTAGAAATCTTTTTGTTTCATATTGCTTGAAAGATATTTTACGTCTGGCTGATATGTTATTGCTTGCTAGGTAATATATGCTGCCGAATCTTCCTCAGCTAATCTGTTTCTAGTCTTTGAATGTGCATGATTTAATACAGAAAAGAGATTCTTGCAAGCATACAAAATAGTACAAAATATTAATAATAAAGATACGTCGTTGTGAAATATAAATTATTAATTATTTGTGCAATTTATAATTCAGATTTGTTGATATAATATATTATGTTACTTAAAAATCTATAAATATATATAGACACATGAAAGTCTTTCGGGTACCATCGAAAATTTTCCCTGTGCCAAGGTTTGCCATCCCTGCTATAGAATCTATGTTGGTAGGTGAATATCGTATATGGTATATTGTATAAAGTCTATGAAAAGATAAACTATCTTTGAAATTAATATAATAATTAATAATTACTATTTTAAATTGTATCTCTTCTCTTTTTGGTGAATTAGTTTATGATTTAATAATAATAATAATACAATAATAGTAATGTTAATAGACAATAACTCAATAGCATAGAATAAAGATTAAATATGTTCTATAGGCAGGCGATATGGAAGATGTCACATTATTCTCGTTGACATTTTTGTTTATTTTGTAGGTAAAAACGAAGGTTAGGTACAGTAAAGGCACAGTAAACATTAATACCTGTATTCGAGATTAATTACGATCTTAGTAAAAAAAGATAGTAAGACTATAGATAGAATAGATATAGAACCTTCCGCAAGTTTGATAATATACTCAAAAACTGAAACATATCAAAGTAAGTATTTTATAGTAATTAAATAATTTGTACACCTTTTCTAAATATAGTAAAATCTTTATTTAGTAGTCAAATACTCAAATTTTTAAATAATAAATAGTATAGCTGATTAGTACAAATTTATAATATAAAATCGGCGTCAAAAATCAAGTGACACTTAAGTACCAAACTTAAAACCTTACCATTTTTTATACGGTTACCAATATGAATCATGTTATTCTTATCATTACAAGAATTTAATTTTTTTCCTTTATTAAAAACAAAATTATAATTACAATTTTCTCATTGATTATTAAAAATATAAAATATATAATTATAGAGTACCTACTCAATATTAAAAATTTTGAATATTAATTAATAAGGTATTTAAAATTGCCAAACAAAATTATCAAGTCAATTTTCTTATTGCTTATACACAAAATAAAATGTATAATAATGTTAAACATTCTTAGAAAATAAAATTATTATTTAAAATCACAAAACACATCCAGCAATTGATTTATTGAATACTTATTATTAATTAACTAATAATAATAATTATAGAATCATTTGATTCATTTTTTTGTATGGAAGTCATGAAAGCAGTTTCTAGACTTCAATGTACAAAGTCTTGTGTCACATTTTATACAGATATATATATAGTTTGTCCTTTTTACAATGTCGACAGCGACCCTTTGATGTTCGTACAAGGAAGTGGTCATATTTATCAAATGATTAATTTTTAATATTATTAATTATATTATCAATTAAAATGTTTAATAATTTTAAATATTCAAATAACTCTAAATATTACACTTATAATAAATACAAGTGGAATACGTGATCCGTAATTGTATACAATTAAAATAATGTATATCAATATAAAAAAATAATAACGTCCAATTTAGGCAGGCCCGGTCTTTAGTTGGACTACTCGGACTGGTTTGTCGAGAAAATCTCGGTGGGCCGGTAGAAAGATGCATTGGAAAAATGTTGAAAGTATTCGAAAAATAAGATATTAATGCTATACCCCAATTGTATTGTATTTTAAAATACAATTTTATAGAAACACTATAAACAATTTTGGTATATAAACGTTTAAAATATAAAATTATAAAAAATGAGCCGGTAAAATATTGATATCTCGGTGGGCCAAATTTACCCAATCCGGTTCTGAATATAGGTAAGCGGAATATATGATCTGTATATATACATAATCATATTAATTGATATTAACATATTTATTAAATACAAGCGGAATACGTGATCCTTAAATATATATAGGTATATTTTAATGTAAAGAATTAGATACCTATTATTATATCAATCTTTGACTTATTCTCTTGGACTCACTAGCCTGAGACCTTCTGACTACCAAGAGGTAGGTAATAACGTTTAAAACTTACATACCCAATTTTATTTACATAGTATAAAACATCAACGATTAACCTACTTCCCTCTTTTTTACGTCATTACAGTATCGTCTATTAATTATAATAATAAAAATAAATACATTATAATAGATACATATTTAAATATATTATAATTTTCGTATAATTTACAATATATACGATTTAAATATTTAAATGTTAATAATATTCATATGTATATATATATTATTAGAATATTATATATACATATACTTATAATTTCATTGGCGTAAATAGTAAAATATGTCACGGAGGTTCCATTGTATTGATATGTTTCTAAAAGTAAAATTTTTTGATCGCTATGTTTTCGTACATCTTTTCTAGAAGGAGTTTGAATACATTTTGGGGAAGCCCCTTATTTATGCCACTATATATTATACTTATTATTAAAAAATTACAGATAAGTAGATATTATTTTGTACTCATTTTACTTTTTTATATAAATATTTTTCCATAATTATTATGTTAAAGTTCCTTTTTTGCATTGACACGTATGGTTAAAAAACATTTTTTGTACGTTTGATTATATTAATATTTAAGATGTATATATTTTCAAGGTTCTTACCTATTTCTATCTAAGTACTCGTAACAAATTACATGAGCGTATTTTCTAAAATAAAATTAATAAATTATATCGATCAGGAGGGAATTAGGAACGCTTAGCCCCTTAAGACTTTTTCTAGTCCCATGCATTTATTATCAAGTCAATATAAATGTATTTTAAAACTATTTCTTGCTCTATCGCCTAAAAAATATTCAACCGATTTCCGTCTATGAAAATAACTTCTTTAAATGTACGTTATATGAGTAGTGGTGTTAGATATTATTATCTAACTATTATTTAATTAATCTGATTATCTGAAATATTTCATGTTACCTAAAGTAATATTAAACCAGTGGCGTGGCGAACTATTTTAATACGTGGATGATGGAGCAAATATTTATTTCTACCCAACCAGCACCTACCCCAACTAAAAATTAGCAATACATAATATAATTCATCCTCAACAAAAGTTTATAATATAAGTATTTTACATAATAATATAATTATGATATAATATGTTTATAATACATTATTATTAGACTAACAACTTTGTTAATAAAACGTTTTTGTTAGTTATATTAGTACTAATTGTTTGATCTAATTTATATTTCATTCCCAGTACCCACCTGAAATTTTGAAAGAGAAGCTGCTCCTAAGTATTATAAAGTACATATTATATAGGTAGGTAACATAAATATTCGATCAAATTAAAATTATTTTGTGAAATTTTAAGTTTATACTTACAACTTAAATCAAAGAATGCATTAGTGTATTTATGACGAATATGGACTAAAGAAATGCCATACCATATTTTATATTAGGCAGGTACTTAAAGAAGTAATAAGTAAAATTGTTTTTAATTAGTATTTAATAGGTATTTTTAGCAACAAATTATTTAAGTTATTCTTGAAAGCTATTATTTCTATACATAATTTATTGGTGTGTTTGTCAAAGTAATGTATAATTACTTATTCAATTGGGTTACAGTTTTACGTATGAATTAAATATGAAGTAGGTGTACAGGTTTTGTATAAATACAATTGTGATATATTCATAATTAAATATTTTAAAACATGTTTTTTATGTTTTTCAACTACTTACATCTATATAAATGACTCAACAGTCAACTTAATTAACTTTAGTAACTTAAATAGGACATTAAATAATATTGTTTGAATTGAAAAAGGTACAATAGAAAAGGTACGTAAAAATTAAATACTACATTAGGTTTTTAATTTTTAAGATTGTCCTAGTCTATTGTATTTGGTATTATTGGTATTAATTATTGTGCTTAAAGATGTGAAATCTGGAAATCATTTTCAACATTTGATGAGTGACAACATAATAATAATATTACTAAACTAACCAAACCTGGAATATTAATTTTTTTATTCAATAATATTCGTTGTTAATATTAATAATTAATTTCACCGTTTCAAAGATGCATACGGCATATACTGTATAATATGCATAATACCATTGATTATAGAATAGACTAATCTATTCTATAATCAATGATAATATTTTTAAATAATTTAAAAAAAAAAAAAAATTACGTCATTAATGATACTGAACAATTGAACGACTTAACATGTTTAATGAGTGATGACTATAAGTATAATAAATTATTTCACATAAATTAAAGTAGAATAGAAATCAATATAAAATAACAAAGACATTTATAATTTAGCAAATAATTATAATTTCATGATATAAAATGTTAAAAGAAAATAGAATATTATTTGTATTTGACGTTTATTAGATTAGTGATTACTTACTTGATTTTATTCAATTTTAAAATTGTAAAGTATTAACAATTTTACTAATTTATATTTTTAAAATGTATTTAAATTTTATAGGTTAAATTATTTTTAATTGAATCGTGTTTTAAGTACCTACCATATCTACCCTAGGTATATTATATTCTTAAATTTGAAAAGTTAAAAGTTATGTTAGAAAATTAAAACTATTTTCTTTTTATTAAAATGTTTTTTTAAATAAAATATAATTTGGAGTTTCTTTGGAAGTGTTTTCTTATAAATTATCTTTCAACCTAAGTGACACTTGATATTTATTCGTTGATTCCGTTGCGGTCTGTTTATTTTTAATTTAGCCTTTACTGCACCTTAAAGCTTATCTAGTATTAGACTATACTTAATTTTTTTAATAGCTTATCAGTAATCACATGAGTAAATGTAAAGGTATTCGTGTTGATATGTTGCATAAAACCATAAAGTACTTAGTGAGTAATGATTATGCCTTAAATTAATAATAATAATATTATTATTATTATTATCTACTAATATATTATGATTAAATTTATGTTTAAGTGTTGAATATTTTTTATTTCCTCAATAACTATACATTATAAATTATTATCATCATAATATATAATTATCATTCATATTATTATGCATTATACATTTCTAAACTTATTTAAAATAATTAATGTTATTCGTTGGTTTTTATTGTATTTTAGTTAGTCACATTTTACATATATACATTATATAGATACTATTAAACCTATCATAATTATCATTGTACATTTTTTATTTTTCTATGTCCCATAACACAAGTTATTATGTAATTTTTTTTTTTCATCAAGTGGTCAATAATAATTTATACTTACTAACAAACATACCTTTCATTGTTGCAATTTTAATTAGTTACCTCATTACCTGTAGTAAATTAAAAATTTTCAAATAACAATATTGTTAAAGTTATGAAATGTTGTGATTTTATAATTAATACATTTAATACATCAGTACCTAATGTATAAATACAGCTAAATTAAAATTATATTCCAATTAGTATAATTAATAATCATATAAAACAATTCTTAATAAATAATAATGTAATTATTATAATGGGTTATAAAATGTTCAAAGATAATTTTTAAAATTTATAATTTGACAATTATATTGTCTTGTTAGTACATATAGATATATTATCTAGTTAATATATCTATTATCTATGTAATATATATATAAATGTGATCCATTCAAAATATTAATAATCAGTAAAAAATAAATGGCTACCAATTCATATTTGTTATAATTTTTTATTTAAAAAAATAATAAGTACCTACCATTTAATTTTAGAGAAGTTGTGTAGCTTTTATTGAATGCCTATAGTTATTAAATGAAAATAATTATATTTAAATATAATATATTTTATATTTTAATAAACAATATAAGATAAAAACAAAAATAAAATCAATATTTTATCATTTATTAAAAATTATGTAATATCTGTGAAGATATCATTAGAATGTATTTTTACTAATGAGTAATATATTACCTTTTGGTTTTAATGTTTAAATAATTAGTAAATCTTCTTTTTCCTCAGCTTATTGGCCCATTATGATGCCATCGCTGCCATCAATTTTATAAAATGGTTCTTCTGTTTTTCTAGTGCTGTGTTAAATTTTCGAATGCGATTTGGTGTCTATGTGCCAGAAGGTTTGGAAAAACCTGCTCCTGTTCTATACTTTTTGAGTGGTATGTCATGTTCAGAACAAACTTTCATACAAAAGTCAGGATTTCAACGTTGGGCAACACATTATGGAATAATCGTAGTTTCACCTGATGTCTGTCCAAGTAAGGATTCGATATTATATTTTAAAATTAACCAATTACCTATTTTGATAGTTCCAAAAGATATTCCAAATTGATTGAAAATATTTTGAATTGAAAACGCTGTTATAATATTTTTCAGGAACTACTTTTGGCACAGAAAAAAATGAAATAGAATCTAAAGGTTTATCTTTCTACATAGACGCTGTGAAAGAACCATGGAAGAGGCATTACCAAATGTTTTCATATGTGAATGAAGAGTTACCCAGTATTATTCAGGAACATTTTAATGTTGACAAAGATAGACAATCCATTATGGGTCACAGGTAGGTTGTAAGTAATGTAATGCAAAGTATTTGAGTCTTTTGAGTTAATTTTAAAATAATTATTGTTAAAAAAAGTGTTCTGTTTAATGTCATTTTTGTTAATCATATTTTAATGTTTATAACACTTTTGCCCATTTTTAGGGTACTTATTATGTCATTTATTTTTACTTTTAAAAGAGTTTTTATAATATTTTAATTTTAAATTATAAATATTTATGTATAATAAAAAATATATTGTTGATCAGTGATTACTAATCACTAATAACCAAATTTTATTATAGATGAACATGAAATTTGTTTGTATTTAATTATCATTACACTAATAATAAAACAGAAAATTAACTCCCGAGATAAAATATGATAACATACCATTTTTAAATCAGATTTACGATATAATTAGGACTTGGGTGAGATATACACAAAAACATTTTTCTCTATGCTCAAAAATTATATTAAAAATACAGTAATTATACACACATGAAAATGATACATTATCATTGGTCATTTTATTAAAACAATAGTTCGAGTCATTTTCAAGGCTTAAGATTCAGTTCATTAATGACTGATTTGGGGTTAATTTTGATAATTTTGTATATTGCCATATAACATTGTCAGATCATTTAATCGATTATAATGTATATATATATAGATATGAAATTGTTAAATGAATATAAAATATATTTACTGTTTCTATCTCAGACCTATGTTTCCCAAATGTATAGTACAATTATTAATTTTTTAAAATTTTTTTAACCATACATGTCAACAAATTGAAAAATTATGTTTTTCATTACTTTTTTTTTATAAACTTAAAAAATTAATATTTAAATTAATGCAATTTTATTTTAATCATATACCTATAATGATCTTTATAGTCATCTGGACAAAAATCAAGTCATTTTGATGAAAGGTTTAATTAATTTATTACATAATATACACAAATTTATTACATATTGTAAAAATTATATTTTTAGTATGGGTGGTCATGGTGCATTGATAAGTGCAATGAAGAATCCGGGCAAGTTTCGTTCAGTGTCAGCTTTTGCTCCTGTTACCAATCCATCTCAATCTCCAGTTATACAAAATATACTGAAATGTTTCTTAGGAAATGATATAAAAAAAATGGAAGAATGGGATGCAACATGTTTAGTGTCTAGTTATAAAGGACCAGAGTTAAATATCCTTATATCTCAGGTAAACATAGATAATACATTAAACATTTTGTTATTTATGATTTTGTATAGAATTTAAGAACTATTAATGTTTATATTTATTATTTTTTTATACAGGGAACTGATGATATATACAAAGACAATTTAAAAGTTGAAAATTTTGAAAATGTTTGCAAAAAGGCAGGGGTTCCGGTTTCAATAGATTTTAATGAAGGATACGACCATGGATTTTATTTTATTTCTAGTTTTATAGAACAACATTTCGATCATCATGCTCAATTTTTATGTAATTTTTGAAAACTGTTTTATTTTTAAGTACCTACATAATATGTGGTACATGTATATTAAAGACTTATATTATATTTTCCAAAACTCTATTATAGTTTTAATTATAATATCCATTATGATTTACAATATAATATTAGAAAACATGCGGACAAATAGATTATATAGATATTGATAATATTATCAATAAATTTACATTGGAACGATTTTAAACTGAAAAAACATTGTAAAATTTTATACAAATATACTTTACATTGTTTTTTATGTATAAAAGGCCATTTGAAATAAAACAATTGTTGTTAGTACTTGTATATTATAAAGTATTGTTTTAAACTTAATATGGTTTTTATAAATGTTATGTCATAATGTACGTTTTATGCTTTGCGAATTATTAAATAAAATCCTTAAAGAATATTACGAACAAAAAAAGTACTACATTATAATTATATTATTTATAATAAATTTAACTATTAGAAATTGAAAGTTTATAGTAGATTATAGGTAATAATTAGGGTCTGGATTTCAATGCAAAATGCATCTTTTTTTGATTAATCTTAGACAATGCTTTCCAAGTTTATAATTTAATTCATGTAACTGAGATTTCAAAGGTGAAATTTTTATTTTGCATTTTTTGCTTTTTTTTGCATATTTCAATATTTTTTCATTTTTAGAACATATTTTATCATTTTTCGGTCTTTTTTTTGTTTTTAATGCATATTTGTACAATATAAAAGTATAATATATTGTATTTATACATATTATGTCCATAGATTAAATATACTGAGAATATTATGACTTAATAATCTAAATGTAGCTAATTCAAAATAATACCATCGATTATAAATAGTATTTATAATCAATGATATTACTCAAGTTTTTCGAGTTTTTTCAATTTATAAATCGTTCTATAAGTACAATATGTCTATCTTATCTTTATTTATTATCGCCCGGATTCGGCAAATAATAAATAATATTATTAATTAGTTAGTTCGTGTCACATCATGGTCGTGTTTATTTAATTTATTTTGTTGTGTTAATTCATTGGTATATGCCTAAAATCTACTTCTTCGCGCTTGGGTGGCTACATAAAAGAATTTGGAATTGACGTATTTACAACAGATGGGACTATTTTACTTTGTAAAATATGTAATATAAAAGTTGCGGCTGAAAAAAATTAATAAATTACCAATAAAACAATAATTTAAAAAAAAAAAATTTAAGTCATTTTTTAAAGGCATTTTCAGCTTCTTTTTAGAGCATTTTTTAATGATTTTTAGTGCATTAAAATCTGGGTCCTAATAATAATTATAAATACTTCACAGATTTAAGTATTAAAAAATATTAACTTTAGATTGTTTCTATTAATTCAAGATAAATAATTTGTTTAATTAAGAAATGTATAAATGTAATTTCTGAAATATTTTTCATTTATAATTTTCTTCTCATTAAATTAAATTTCTAAGAACTTTTTTTCTCTTTGGTTAAACCAATTTGAAATTTTTAAATAGAGAATTGTACTTCAATTTTTAGAATTTTGTGTTTTATTAATGTCATTGAGAAATAAGTAACTATACTAAATCAAGTTTTTTTTACATTTTGTAAACTACTTGTACAGATATTGGGATGAGTGTTGTAAAAAATCTTACTAAAAGTATTTTAAATACTTTTTTGTTTTTGAATAATACTCAAATATGTTTTAACTGGTATTTTAAAAGTATTTTAGTTTTTAATATTTTAAAAAGTATTTAATACCTCTAGTAAAACAATTTGATTTTTATTAATTTTTAATAACAAAAATATTTTTATTGCATTTTAGAAAAAATTTACTAAAAAAAAATTGTTTTGTCATATGTGTTTTTCTGGTCAGTGTTACTCCCCCTATACTGAACACTTTGTATAACTGATGCACTGTTAGGAAATGATAAATTATATTTAATAAATGCCTTTAGCTTAAAAATATCTACTAGTTTCTACATTTTAAATTAATAGATAGATAATAATAATAATATATTTTTTATTGATGTTAAGGAATTCAAACAAACCAAATTCTTAGTAAGAGTTGTTGTTAGGTACTGATAAATTTTTATATTGTCTTAGGAACAGAAATATTAGTTATCTAGCTCAGCGGTTCCCAAAATTTTTTAGTTTACTCCGCTTTAAAAATAAAAAAAATGAATTGTACCTCCCATGAATAAATAAATAACAAATTTATAGTATTTAAATATACAAATATTTTATTGTTATGACGAAATAAATCAACAATACTATTAAATTTCTATTTAAAATATTACAACATTTTTACTTTTTATGAAAAAAATTTTCAAACTTTTCTTTATTTTATCAAATAGTTGTGCACACAAAACAAAATTACAAAATATTATAAATTATGAGAATATATACATTATATAAATATATAATTGCAATTATTGTACTTAATATAGTATCTTCTAACAAAACAAAAATTTTAGAATTGTACCTACCTATATTTATTTTTTAAATAACGTGATTTTTAAAAAAATAATGTCACATGTGGTCATGTGGATACAGCCTACATATATTATAATAATACAAATAACACACATTAAAACCTATTATATTATTATTAGTTTTAGAAAATGAAATGCAATTAGGAAGTCAAGTCAACCTAGTAAAAATAGAAATTTGAAGTTTAAAAAATTAAAACGAAATATTAGGTACATTAACTAGATATAACTAAAATTTATGAAATAAACAATAAAACATAAAAATACATGCATACGGGATATAGTATAGTATTACCATTGATTAATCAATGATATTACTATATAGGTAGCGCCTTCATGAGATTTCTTAAGGCCTAAAATTCCCCCCTCCCCCCTTGTGTTCCTTAAATTGTATTCGTATAGGTTAGTTGCGCCGAACAAAATTCATGTTTTTATTAAAATAAATGAATTATCTGATTTATCTGCTATAATCTTAAAATACAATATCTGAAATAATTTTATAATGTATAAATACTTAGTTTAAAATAATATTTCAATAATTATTATTATGTATTAATAATATACTCGTGAATATTTAAAATATATAGGTATCTAGTCCTTAGGTATAAATATATAATACATTAGATTAGTGGCGCACACGGGATTTTTTTTCAGAAGGATGAGGGGAGTTTACATTGTGCGTCTAAAGAGGGGAATTTTCTAAAACTCTATGCAGTAATATGATAAAAAATTTAATAGTACACATTGCAAATTTAACGTCACTGTGGGTTTTGTTGCATAAACGTTTGCTGGATTTTGAATCCAAGTTGAATGAAAGAAAATATTTCAGGGGGTTATGACCCCTTAACCACCCTCCTGCGTGCACCACTGTATTAGATTAGTTTTGCTATGTGGAGTACCCTGAAGACCGTGGCTTGGGACAAAATAGTTCCTCTGGCCATGTATATATATAGGTATTATAAGTGATAGTGTGGTATTTTAAACTTTAATATTACAACGCTAAAATTCCGTGGATTATTTTAATAATTATAATCGGATTTTATTTAAGATTTTAAGTACTTAGGTAGATAAATTTTCATTGACACTGTGAGGGTAATGTGCAGTGGCCTAGTAAAGCGGATATAACTGGTTGGCCTGTGTTTTTTCCCAATTTCTTCGAAAGCCAATTTAATGCAACACTGTAAACAAAAATGTAGACTTTTTAATTTAAACTGGTTACTATTAAAACGATAAATGGTAAATCAAACAAATTAAGAATCTATTTTTTTAACAATTTATTTATGATCTCTATGAATGTAAATTGTGTATTTTAGTTTTTTTTTTCTTCAAAAACATTTTTCATAATATAATCAAATGAATTCATAAATTATAACTATTTTTCTTCGTTAAGTCGTATTGACCGTTGCAAGTGTGAAATTATTTCGAATTAAAACAAACAAGATATATGAGGTATTGTCAGTCCCCAAGAAGTTGGTCTCGTTGGTGTCAAAAATGTAGTCTATTAAATGTATATATTTTTAAAACAAATAAAATATTTTATTCTATTTTGTTATTCGAAAAAATATGATAATATTGTAAAATATTAAAAGTAAAATCAAGAAGTTACATCAAATCGATTGAAAAATAAATGTATAAAATTTTTAATTATTTTCTCATGATAATTACATTTTGAATGCAATTTAATAGTGCACTTTTTTTAGGTTTTTAAGGCATTATTACATTTTTTCAAGGCATATTTCATACTTATCTAGAGCATTAAAACCCCTGTCTTAATAATAACCAATTTTCACGTACCTCCAAACGGGCAGCAATTTAGAACTGAAGTTGGTACCGGTTTTGACCAGTCGATTGGATATTTTGCACGATTGTTTGACTTGTTCACAATTTACGGCGGTCCCGTCTACGTTCGCCATCATACTGTCCATGGTCGAGACCACTGTCCAGGACAATTCGTTAAGTTCCCAAGCTGCGGGATTGGCGTGTCTTCTAGCTCTGGACACGGTGGCTCCAGCTCCAAGAAACGGCCAAGTGTTCATCACCAGCGTCGCTCCAGATTGTATCTGAAACACGACCAGGAGCTGTTTAAAATCGATTTTTTTTTTTTATGCGAATTTAAGACATTCATTCGATAGTTCGATATATTTATAATATATCGAAAATCAGAATTTTGACCTCCCGAGAAAAGAAAACAACGCAATGTCACCCTCGAACACATACCGTCATGGCGTCCATGACCAAGTTCATGACGAACGTGCCGAACCCCAAGAACGCGATGGCTGTCAAAGTTAAGTCGTATAAGTCTGCTGCGGAGAGTCCTCGTGTAAGAACCGATTCGCCGTTCGCACTATTTTTCTCGTCGTCTGATTGATTCAATTTTTCAATATCTTCTATCGCGTGCAGGTCGTAAATTAAAATAGACGATTTTGAGAAAAAATCATGTAAGAAAATAATGGAACAAATATATTATACTCTTTTACCATGAGGTTGTTGATTAGGCGGTCCATAATATGTCAGAGGCATGTATGGATAACTATGTGATGGTGGTATTTTTGGAGGTAGAAGCAGACCGTATGATGACGGAGGAGGTTCATGAGCCGGTGGATGTAATGTCGGAGGTCCGTAAGAAGGTTTCGGATCAAAATCGGGAGGAATGTGGTATGATGGTGAATTGTTGTACCCGTGAACATCTCCGATGTCGTATGAATGACTTTGTGAAATGTCCACACTGACTGTTTCGCTAGGGCTTGAAAGAGAATCTAAATCAAGAAATTGTTCGACTTTTAATAATTATTATATATATATATATTAATTGGTTAATTAACAATTATAATTGGGTCCAGTGCTATTAATAGAAAATAGAAATGTATCCTTAAGAACTTTTTTACTTTTTTCATGCAACTAAACCTGTTTATAAAAATGTCTTACAGGTTGTCTTGTATTTATTATTACCTATAAATGCGAATAAAATTAAATTCACTAAAATATGAAGCTTTTAAAATTGTTTGGATTACTATAAAATTACCAGTTTGGCCGTCTATTAATCATCATTCTATTTCGTACATCTTAAATATATAATATAGTATGTAGGTTTATTTGTGTGTTAATACAAAAAAAGCTATTAAAGCGTCTTTACGCTTTATAGTCTACTGCATTTGGACTCGTTATATTATTATTTTAATCGTAGGTACTAGATAGGTATAAAAAAAAAAAATCTGCTAAATAATAATTGTTTTACCTTCGTACGAATGTTGTGTTTTTTTAAAATCTTTTGTGTCGTTTAATTTCTTCATGGTGTTATGATTGTGGGAACCTAAGAAATTAGGAAATTTAATAAAATAATGTTATATAACTATATAATGAGTCATGTTAAAAACGGTTTGTGTAATTATTACTCTCGTTATTCGCGGTTTTTAATGTGAATCCAACAGGTTTATCGTACATTTTAACGTTTAAATCGTATTCGTCGTAAATCCGTTTTAATAATTGAGTTCTAAAAAATATAAAAAACATATTTTACATCTTGCATATATGCCATTTTTAATTATTTCTACGTGACAATTTACTTGATCAACCATGTGTTATAAGCAGAAGAGCCTTGATCAGTTTGCATCGCCAACGATTTACTTATTTCATGATCGTCCGAAGACATTGATCGGCCCTCGGCCGATGCGCCGTCCGAAATGTCATGTAATATCTCTTCGACCACGTATTTTCGACAGAGATAATCGTTTATTTTTTTTCTGTAAGAAATTGATTATTATTATTATTATTAAAAAACTTTATTAAGGGCTAAACAATATAATGATTAGGCCATATAATGTGAAGAGGAGGGAACGAAACAGTTAGAATAGCATTGGAATGGAAACTTCAAGGAAAAAGACCTAGGAGAATAGGAAAATAAGAAGAGGCGAATAGATGAGTTAGAGAGTGATATGAAGATTGTTTGAATGGACGAGAGGTAGGATCGAGACTTATGGAGGTGTAGACTGTAGGAATAAGGCGATGCAAAAGAATTTTTATTATAAGTTTAACATAAAACTGTACATTATAATGTTTATCCGTGTAAAATTATTGAATATCTGATGACATTTGATGTATTTTAATTAAATTATATTTCTAGTAGGTATCTACTTAAGTAATGATTCCAATTTTCGAGAATTATTTATTTTAAGATAATATAATGATTACCATTATTTTTCTAGTTAATAAAAACGTCTTTTGTTATTATTTGAATTTCTAGTATATTGTTTTAGATTACATGTTCTTTTTTTCCGTCCTCTTATTAAACTGCGGAAATTTAATTATTAAAATGTAGCTATACAGGACTCGAATGTATTGTGTTCAGTTATTATTAACAATGACGATTTTTATATGACTATTATACTTTTAATGAGAAATTAAAATTCCAATAAACTTATTAAGAAAGTACAGATATCGCGATCGCTTCAGAATGACTATTTACCGTGGTATTAATATCAATATCAAACCTGTGGAAATCCATCGTCGTCAAGGCGTCGTTCAAATCTCCTGCGATCAAAATGGTACCATTAAGATTTTTTCCTGTAGCATCCGAGTTATTGATCATAATATCTGGCAAGCCTAACCCTTGGAATACTAGAACTTCGGGGAAAACGCCGTCTGCGTGCAGCCGAGACGCACACACGACCGACACGAAGCACAGTATAAGTAACATTTTGTGATAGACGACTTTCGACGAATGTCCAACAACCGGAAAAATAAAACTGCACACGTTGTTTGTCATAACTGTATACAGTTATAACTTATAATAGCGTGGATTACTGGTTTACTTATATTAATAATTATTATTCGCACGCACGTGAATGTACCAAATAATGACGAAATATTACAAGCACAATATTTGTAATGATTATTACTGTCAGACATCGGTTTAAATTTCAAAGCACAGATTCCTACATTTTTCAAAAGTACACTTTTTAAATAATATTTCAAATGTTCGCAACCCATCTAAGACTTGTTATTTATTAGTAGTTATCACTATAAACCAGAATATTATAGCATTAAAAATAATGCATTTATGATTTAAAATCTAACACAAACTACCACACATTTTTTAAAAATATTTAGAAAATACACTGTGAATTTGTTTTCATTATTACTAGGGCTGAATTCTAAATTTAATGTAAATTCTAAAATATTTCAAAGAAATTAAAAAAAAATTGCAAAAATGATTAAACAACTTTACGATATGCACAATAAAAATTAGTTTCAAATCAATTTATTATAAATAATATGCGTAGCTTAAAAAGTAAAAACAAAAAAGCAGTATGTTTTGTACGTGTTTTTTTAAAATTTTGTTTAAATTAATTATTTTTTCTGATTTCTTAGTCTAAAAATTTAAATAATAATTTAAAAATACATTATTTCCACAAACTATTTCTATTGTAATATAATTGTATTATAATCATCCTGTATGGATGCGTATTTGTTTTTATTACAATAATACATTTCGAGCTTCAATAATAAATTCTGGAATATTTGTTTTTTTAAATAGGTATATTAAGTAAAATACAATTTAAATGTTGCAATAAATTTCTTAATAAAATTGTCCAGAGACGTAGACTCATTATTATTTTATAGTTTGGGAACCTATATGATTTTGAAGACTATAACAAATAGACGAGTTTTATTAAATGTGTATTTTTCTCAGCGTTCGATATTTAACATTATGAAATAAAAATGAGATGATTTTTTTATAATCGAGATGATGGCTTTTGTTTAAATATACTTAAAATGTATTTTAACTCTAAATAAAACATCAATTTTACTATTAAATATATTTTATTGGAAATTTCGAGGACCGTACTGGGTCAAAGTTATAAGGAATTTTTTTTTACCCTCTCTGTAATCTTTTAATGTCATGAGTTAATAAAAAGTAATATTTCAAAAATTTATAGTCGACAGTGTTTGTATAACGAAACGAACGATGACATTATTTGTTTCTAATGAAAGTCATCTTAAAATCCGATGTTTATAAACAATTAATATCAACTGCTGTTTATTGTCGTCTCCACGGACATAATATGAATTTGTGAAGTTGTGTATTGTACTAATGTGAATGTCTAACATTAACTAATAATTATGAATGATTACTAATAATTTACAAATGTTACGCAATAACAATAGTATAGATCGATTTCCGTCCGTTCAAGTAATTATATCGAGTTCATTTGATGAAAAATTAAATAGGTATAATAATAATGATGCATGTATTTTTTAAAAGTATAATCTTTCATAATATATTAATACAATAATAATAATAATAATGAGTAATAGCTAGTAGGCATGTTTTCGATAACGATAAATTTCTAATTATTTAATATTATTTTATTAGTTGGTAAAGAAAACGTTTACGAGAATAATAAAATAGTATACTTTAATAATGTTGGCAAACGATTTTTTAAATTTTAATGTTGTTTCGTGATATCGATATCGCAATAATAAAAATAATAAATACAATTTCTTTAATACAATTTTGTTTTGATTTAATATTTAAAATTACATTTTACATTTATTGATTTTTAAAGAATTTAAACTTAAATAAAATATTAACTAATAAAATATCGTAGGTAGTAGGTTCCTACCTATATACATAAAGTATCACGAAGATTTGAAATTTTTCACTATATAGTATCAATATAAAAGTTTATTATCTTTATTATACACTCTGTATAATGTAGGCAATAATGTAGTATATACCTAATATATATTATATATTAACAAATCTTTAGTTATTGTTGTTAACAATAATTTGTAACAATTAAATCAATTATCTTTTCTTATTTAAATAATTATAAAGACTAAATCTTATACTGTAAGATAATTTAAAAAAAAAAAACGATCCGTGATATTTACAATAATTCTATACTTGGATATCGTTATTGCATTGAATTATTGAAATCCTTAATCAATACTAGGTTTTAAATAAATTATTTTCATGTGGTGGTTACTTTAATAATTTTTAAACATGTTTTTTACAGATCTAAGTACAAGATTTTAGTGGCAACCATCGAAGCACAAAAAGCCAAAAATGAAGCTGTATAGACGACGGCCGACGTTGTTCCTGATAGGCTGACAATCGTTCCCATGCACATGGACAGAATAAACTGAGCTATGAACACCATTGAACTAACCACGGCCACGTCCGTTCCCAGACCCCTGACTTGATCGTCCGATTCTTGGCCAACGACGATCTCGGCAAACTAAAGGAAAAATCGATTTTCAACATTATACCTACTGACAATGATCATATTGACGATGAATCAAATAAATTTGATTGGGAGTGTAATCGCGAAACAACCGTGTTAGTAGAGTGATAATGAGCGATCAGCAAATACGGCATCGTGAACATGGTAGAGTACATCACGCCAGCTGCCCAAGAGAAGATTATTACGCTGAACTTGTGTTTTGTGATGGCCATCAGAAACATCCCGGTGGAATAGAAAAGTAAACCTCCTACGTATACTCGTTTGGCCCTGTTCGACAAAATAATATATTATATTACGCAATGGTGTTCAATTGATTTTTTACATTTGTCATAATTATCGGAGGAGAAAATGGTGTTAAATATGTTATCACTTATTGTAAAGCTATTATCATTTTTAGCGCTTGCTGCTTACCCAAATTGTTTGATTAGTTTTTCAATTACGCTAGAATAACAGGCACACGATAGCGAGTACATCGCCATACCGATCGATCCGAACCGAACACCTTGTTCGTAGAGTATTTTCTTTTCGGTTCCAGCTGAGGCCTAAATGAAAGATTTAATTACATTTTATATTGGGGATGAGACCATAAATAAACTAAAGTCATTGGCGCTTTTTAACAATATGTTCACGGGCCATGGTTTTTTAGATTATTATAATAATAGTTGATAAGGGAAAAATACAAGTGTCGATTTACATATATTCATAAAATAATATCCTAAAAGGTATTGGATATTAGATTAGGTTAGGATATTAGATCCTAACCAAAAATCAATATTGTCAAAGCATTTTATCATAATATTCTTACCGTAGGATCACCTCCGAACACAGCTTCACCGACATAATCTGTGAAGTAGAGCGAATAACACACATGGGCCATCCAACAGAACAAGTTCGTCAGGCACAATATCTTAATAGATCGTGGCATTATGATTATAGTCTTTAAATAGTGTGCAAAAGTTGCATGTTCCTGTAATAAAGACAGTTTATACATCTTACGGATTAATTATCATAATATACCTGTATATTTCGAATTAGTCAAACGATAATGAAAGTCAATATTGATCTTACAGGTATAAGAGCTGGTTCGTTATTTTCCACTTCAATTTCATTAGCAGTCTCTTTTAAAGTTCCGTACGACTTTGGTGCATATTCTGTGAGTTTGTGTTCGGAATCGCAATCCTATTTGTAATATATTTATTATTATTTGTATCTTAGTAATTTATTTTAATTGGATGGTCGTAACTCTTTAATTTAACTAACTTCGTCGACAGTAGTGACTAACACCCTCGTTTGGTTTGATTGTAGTAATTTTAACGGCATTTCTTTAAAACTGCTTACTGTGTAGGCGACACAACCGATAAAGAGAAAAGTAACTAATGTGAATACCGCTCTGACGTGGCCACCCATAAGTTCTCCTATAAGTCAAAGCAGTTTTTGAAGTATTTTGGTTTACAAATCAAATAGATTTTCTTACCAAATTTTAACGAGTCCCAATCGATTCCACCTAAAAGATAGCCTATACATCCTCCCAAACCAGCCATTATCGTGAACGTGCTTAGACCTTTAGCGTGGTCCTCTACACAGTTTACATATTAATTTTTGAATCGTATGAAATTGATTTATTATTATTATTTTTGTTTTATAAAAAAATCACCTGGAACGCAAATATCTAAAAGATAAGCCCTCGCTGGGCTCTGACAAGCATCCGCATCGAAATCCAATAGTACCGTGCCCAGTATCGTAAAAAATATTGCCCAGAAGTTGTTTCCTGGTGACAGATCGCCTTCCATCCAACGTCCTAACAATTTCCCGTTCGGCACCAAAATCAGACCTGCACGCGGTATGTTGATTTAGACATAACTTTTGCATTTCAAACGAGTTTTTTACCCACCTAAAAACACTCCACAAGCCAACATCAACAGAAACGGTCTGCGTCTGCCCAACGGTAAGGTACACCTATCACTCAATGATCCCAGAATTGGCGTGACAAAGAATCCAATGCAAGGAGATACCGCCCACACGAGAGTCATGTGCTGATGGTCAACACCGATGTTCAATAGTGTCGGCGAAACAAACGCTGTTTCCGCGGCGTAAGAAAATTCGATTCCCATCACGGCTGCGGATATGCGCACTAGTTCACCTCTCGTCTTTTTTCTAAAATTTCCTCATAAAAATTACGAAAATCCGATCACGCATTAAAAAATAAAAATAATTATAATTATTTAATTTAATCAAAATAGTTATGGATTTACATTTACCTGAATATGTGTGAATATTGTTCCAAATCCACTTCTGGCGGACGTTCGTCTTCGTTTTCGTTTCCCGGGCGTTCAGCTAAACCTAACGACTGTAAGAGTTCTAAAATCGTTTGAGGACGGCTCTCTTTCCATCCATTCCATTTTTCTCTCAATATATCTCTCCACGTGTGAAATATACCGACCGGACCCTGATACTCATGCAGTTTCTCGACCATGGTATGATTTCTTCAATTTATATTCCTAAATTTATATTTATTATATTTATGTTCCTAAGTTTAGGAATTTCCTGTTATATATAAATATATAAGAGCGGTAATAATCTAATAGATCTTAAAAATTAGATACTGAATTTTTGAAATATTCTGAACATTATTTTTATTGTCATTTTCAAGCACTATGAAATAATATTTATTATTATACATTTTAATTTCGTAATTATTTATTTCTATAAGTATAAAATTTGTATTTAGTTTTACAACATTAGACTTTGTTACATGACAAATTTATAAATATAAAAATATTTAAATAACTGTTATAATATTATATTTTAAATATAAATCTGTTTTATTTAAATGAATTCCTATCGACAATGTAAAGTTTTATACTAAATACTGATATTTTTATTAGTTTATTAAACAACAAGTGAATAATTTTATGTAACGTTGACATCAATACTATTTATTTCAGTTTATTATATTCATATTTTGAATTAATTTTGTTTCAATTAATGCGTGTCTTTAAGTTATTCTAAAAACTGATATTATATTATTATGTATCGAAAATATTTATTCCAAAACTGTTTACGCATGAGTCGTAGAGCGTCATTCGCTTGGTTTCCTTTCAACAATAGTCAAACTTGTGTTAGTATACATTATACAGTAATATGTTGAATATTTATCGTAACTGATATAACTATTTCAAGTAATTTTGTTTAAAATTTAAAAATCATAAAATTATTATTATTGTTAAGGAAAAGATACAAGTGAATAAAAAGGGTTTGTATGGCTATGATTCGAAAACATATTTGGAATATTTAAGTTCGTTGAAAATAAATGCTAAAACCCATTCGCTGCGTATGTCCGGTATAATTTGTACAATAGGTTCGTTAAACAATATAACAGACGATTTATTTTTATTGTCTTACTGTGTATATAGTCCGATTATTTGTTAACTCCAATAGGACCCGCGTCTATTGATGTGGATAGGTTGGAGAAGTTAATGGAGGCTGGGATGAATATAGCTCGACTGAATTTCTCTCACGGAACGCACGAATACCACTCGAACACGGTAAAAAATATTAGAAAAGCCGTGGAAAACTATAGTCGGAAAATTGACACTCACTATCCTCTGGCTATCGCTTTAGATACCAAGGGGCCGGAAATCCGGACCGGTGAGTTAGTTGGTATGGAGAACGGGTCGAGAGAGGTCGAGCTAAACAAAGGCGAGAAAATTCGTTTGTGGACGGATAAAAAATACGAAAAAATCGGCACTAACAAAGAAGTATACGTTGATTACCCGAACATAACCAAATTCGTTAAAGAAGGCAACGTCATGTATGTTGACGACGGCCTATTGTTGTTGAGGGCAACGGAAGTCGGTAGGTATACAGTATAATGATATGTCTATGAAATTCAGTAGCATATCCAGATAACAAATCTCGGATCAAGCATAGCATATGAATTTATTCTTTTTTACATATAATTTCTTCTTAGAGTTTAGGGAGGTATCTTTTACCCTTTGTAGCGTGATGCTATAGCCCCCAACTAAAAAAATGCTAAATAAAGTAAATATAATATAAAATATTTTATGTATTTTAAATGGGTGGGGGAGGAGCGCGTAGATATTTTAAGGGGTCTTAGCCGTCTCCAAGCTATGTCTATGGTCTAGTGTCATAATAATATTTCCATATAATTATACAATCTAATACGCTTGTTTATAAGCATAATAATGATTATTATCTGTCAAATGGGCTGGATTTATTGAAGTCTATATAATAATCTGGGCCATCGATAATCGATTTTGGATAATAATTTAATAGGTATCTATTTGTGTATAGGCAAGAACTATATTGATTGCGTGATCGAAAATAACGGTGTGTTGGGGAGCCGAAAAGGAGTGAATTTGCCGGGTTTGGACATTGATTTGCCGGCCGTGTCGGAGAAAGACAAAGTTGATTTGCAGTTTGCGGTGGAACATGATTTAGATATAATATTTGCATCGTTTATCAGAGAAGCCTCCGCGATATGCGAGATACGCGAAATCTTGGGTATGTCTCGATATATCTGATATGTATAGAATATAATGCGGTTTAATGGAATTGGTACATTTCAGGAGAACGGGGCAAACATATACTGATTGTGCCGAAAATCGAAAACCAACAGGGCGTACAAAATATAAAGTCTATAATCAGAGAGTCCGACGGTGTCATGGTCGCGAGAGGTGACTTGGGCATCGAGATTCCGCCGGAAAAAGTGTTTTTAGCACAAAAATCAATTCTCGCCCAGTGCAACGACGTAAATATCACGCGCAATTATATGTGACAAATAATTGTAATTTAATTGTTCGGTGTTTTTAAGTCCGGAAAGCCGGGAATTTGCGCTACACAATTATTGGAATCGATGATGGACAATCCGAGAGCAACGAGAGCTGAGTCGTCTGACGTAGCCAATGCAATTATAGACGGTGCGGACTGTGTCATGTTGTCTGGTGAAACTGCCAAAGGAAATTATCCAGTTGAGAGTATACGCACCATGGACGAGATATGTCGGGAAGCCGAATCCGCCGTTTGGCTAGAGAAGTTGTACAGCGATCTAATATCAAACGTGAGTATACCAATATTGTTTTTTGCATAAATCGCAATTTTTTTTTTCTAATTATATTATTACTTAGCTTATAATTAATTTAAAACTAATATCGCTGAACAATATTACGGTTAAAATTAAGTATACCTATTGATTTATTGACGTCCGACTAGATTTTAATAAATTTAAGCAGTCAAAAATGAAAAAAAAAAAAACAATAAAAAACTACTTTTCACGGATCTAAAACCGTCGTTGTATGTTATCTTCGCATATTTTGGTTTCACAGGTTAGTCCGTTGGACAAATCTCAGAGATTAGCAATGGCAACCGTGACCAGGGCTAATGAATCGAATGCAGCAGCGATAATCGTGATGTCACAAAATATTATTTTGGCACAAAAAATAGCCAAATTCAGACCGAGGAACGTCATACTAGCCGTAACCAATGATTGCCGGGTAGCCCGTCAATGTCACTTACACCGCGGTATTTTACCGGTCTTATACTTATCCGCAAGTACGACAGTAGAACATTAAAAACTATTATCATCTAAATTTTATGTTAAAAATCAAAGCATTAAGAAAACAAATAGAAGTCGTAATGTATTTTAATAATATTAAAAAAAGAATTTATGACGTAATGATTTTAATTATATAATTTATATTTATTTATTATTGACGTAAAAAAAAGAAAATGTTGTAGTTTAAGCTGTATCGGACGGTTAAAATCCGTAGTTATTTTCATAGTAATTGATGATTAAGGATTACATTGTACGATACAAATATAGCGAGATAATACTCAATTAGTTTTATTGTTTAATAATAATGAATAACTACGATATGAGAAGCGAGTTTATTATTCTATGATTAGATGGAATACAATTGTATATAATATAATGTTATGTAATATTGAATTAAATACGAATTTATTTGAACTAATAATATTATATGAGTATAGATCTGCTATTCGATTTTATATTTAATTAAAATAATTGTGTACGCCTAATATATGTATGTATATGTTTAATAAAAATATTTAAACTTGTCTAATAAAAAAATAAATAAATAAATAACTTTTTTACAATTTTTTTTAAAATTATATACCTCTTAACATTATAATTAAAAAATTAAAATTAATAATTACATTTTAATTTATTTTTAGAATATGGAGATTGCGATGACTCGAATGGTTTTGATTTTGATCAAAACAGTTTGTACTACACCATAGATTTCGGCATACGCTATGGAATTTTGGCTTCTCAGGATACTGTCGTTATAGTTACAGGTGGACCGAAAGATGGTTATGATTTCACTGGTATCATAGCAAACATATGTATTTTGTGATTTTTATGTTTATAAATATATTATAGTGGTTTTGGATATAATTTATATATTTTTAGATTTAAATTGTCTATTGTATAATTTACTATATACGTAGATATTAAAACAAATAAGTCAATGAAAACAAATCAACTTAAGTAAAGTTTAACCAATCGATAAATTTAATATTTAAAAAAAAAATAATTAATTGAACTCGTTTAGTTTAGGGGTATCATTTGGACCACGAAAAGTATATATATATACATATATGTGTAGACGTATTAATTATTAAGTATTTTATGTAGAAAATTAAAAATCCAATTATACCGTAAATACCCCTCCCTAGGGTAGTCGGGATAGGGGGGGGGGAGACAGAAGGACCATTATGCTTCAGGCACCTGAAAGTTTTGGAGCCCCAAACGGTAAAACCAATCTAATGTATTTTTATATGATTCACGAGTACTGAGCAAAATATAATTAATACACAGTTGTAATTTTATGAGTAAAATTTTTTGTACACTTTACAATTATATTCACAAGAAGCCTGAGTGAGGGATCGTGGATATTGAAACTCAAAATATATATTTTCGTTGTCTATAATATTATATTATTATATACCACCGTTGTGACTTTTGATAAACGGAACACGAATAATAGTAGTAGCAGGCACGTGTGTTAGCGACAACTTTAATACAGGTTAAATATTTTATAACTTGTTATATTAGTTTATTACTTATTCTGAATCGAATCATTTACCTTACTATACATGTTATACCCATACGGTTTCCTGCGTAATTAAAATTTTAATTTTAATTTAAAACTTTAAACTAAACAAAATGAAAAATATCTTAAACGAAATACTTCACATATAATTTTATATTATTGCATATAAAATAATATATTTAACTATTGTAATTATCTTTATTTTAATAAAGATAAATACAATTATATAAAAAATACAAATATACAAATTATAGAGAATTTGTAGCTATAAAAGCCATAAAATATTCAAGCATATTAAATACATCTAATAAGCCAAAAATATGCAACTTCAGTATTATGTTAATTTATTAATCATCATTTATTGTTTTAATTTTTGCAATATTAAATGAGTAGATCCAAACTTTTAATAATATTTTTTATTTCAATTTCCATTATTCTCATAACGATTTACGACAACTATACATATATTAAATAATAATAAGGGTCTATTATTATATTAACATTATTTATAGGTTTGATGATTTTATTTGTCTGTATTTTGTTATCTTGATAAATATATTATAATCATTTTCAGGAAAGCAATTTCAATATAAATATTGGAGGTGGTGAAATTCAAATAAAATTATATATAATATTGTAATAACAAATACGTGAATTTAATTCAGTATACACAAATGAAAAATTGAAACTTCTAGTATAGGGGGGGGAGGAATTAAAGAGAGTTTTTCCTATAAGACCTATATTTTTGAATGTCCTAGGCCTAACAACGGCCCTGCCTCACCCCAGCCCGTTTTGTGAACTGCATAAAAAAATGCGTAATAAAATAATTTTTTATGACGATCTTAGTTTAGTTTAAGTAGTTAATGTAGAAAATAATAATATTTAGATAGCTTATAATTAAAAACAGTAAACTATATTAAGTCCGTATCATTATCATGCGCGTTATATAATTTTCATATTATATTTTCATATCTAACGACTGAACGAAGTTTAGTTAAAAACTTAACCATAAAAATATGTACAATTATTGTTGAAATCCAATTAATTCAAATATGTCACAAACTCGCAATTCTAGTTTGAGTTCATACAGTGGCAGTGGCGAAATTAGGAATTTATCCTGTGGGGATAGCCATTTTTTTTTACTAAATGTTCACCATATTTTCAAGTACAGTGGTAACTGGGAATCCTGTTCATATATATATTAGTCTCTGGGAGATCCATCTCTCTCACCCCTTTCATTACGCAACTGAAAGTTCATACATTTAAAACAGAACATCTTCTAAACGTATGAATAGTTTATTATAAATATTACATATAATTGTTTGAATATTAGTTATTATATTTACGAATAAACTAAAATAAAAAAATAACTCAAATTAAATAGACACAAGATGTATGCCAATTTCAAATACACTGGAGAAAAATAAAACGTTAAACAAATTAATTTAAAATTAAATTCAAAATTATCAAAATTTTATTGGTAAATTTTGAAAAGATTTTTTCATTTTTTTGTACATATACAGGTTCTGAAATAATTATTAAATACAAACATTGGAAATTACATATTAAATTATAATTCATACCTTATTTTTAGTATTAGTGTGCGAATGTGACGACTATATAAATATTATTAACTGTTGAACAATGGTTATACACTCTAAGATCGAACGTTTCGTTTAAAATTGGAATGTAAAAAAAGCGAATGCGCGTTGTACAACGCTGGCGAATAGACTAAAAGCTATTTTGTAACGTGCCAATCCAAACGAAACACCCTCGTCGATGTTGTATTTTTCCTCCGCTAAGACAAGCCGGCAATAACACATAAGGACGTATTTTCTAAATTGTTATAATTCACACAGTTCGACGACGACAGTCGAAAAAAGTAAAACAATACAAGATTATATTAATATATATAATTAATATAAAGAAAAAAAATTATAAAAACTTTCGTATTCGCATGTTTATTAGCAAAAGCGTGTACAATTATTTTTTTTAAAAAAACTATAGGTTCTCTGAACTCTATGCATTATAATATTTTATTATATTTTTATTGAAATTATTCAATTATTATTGGTTTTTCTTCGAGTAATCGTTTTTTTTCGCAAAATATTTCAATCGATTTTTTCCACGGAATCGATATCTCGAGTGAAATATATCTACTGTTTATTCCTACCGTATTCGGATATTATCGGACCGATTATGTTTATTGCGAGGGATTTGTACTCACGCGGGGCCGTCTATTAAATTTAAAGCTTTGTGATTACCTTGAGTGCGAAAACCACCTGGGTACGTTTTTTTTAATTTTTCACGTTTCTCTCTTTAATCACGTGCGCGAAACAACGAAATAACACAGCACTTTGTTAATAAAAACATTTTCCGACTTTAGGTAAACTTTAGGCAGGTGTACGTCTTAAATTTTCAATGTTTTATTTTTCAGTCCTGAAAAGTTCGGGACAATGATAGTATAAGAGTGTCGTATGACTTCATGTCAGCTGATGAAACCTTACGTTTAATTCGGTCAAACTCGCCTGTGCTCTTAAATCGATTTTAAATCAAACAATAATTTTTTTTCGTCTCATATTGTTCAATTTTTTTTTTCTCTGAGTCCCGAAATCGGTACCAATCCCAAATGGTACGAAGTAGTGTCCATTTCAAATTTATGATTCCTTCGCCTAGACAAATTAAATTCTATTAATGATACCATATAATTATTATTGCAAGCAAATTAAATTTCTATGATGGTGTTCAAACAATATTGACATATATAATATAGTGTCATAAAACAATGAAATTATAAATAACATTTAAAACATAGGTATATAATTACTACCATTTTTGAAACGTAAAATTCTGACGATCTCGAATATCATTTATATTGTTAAATATTGATCAATAACGTAAATAACATAATAAATATACAATTTAATTGCGTATACATTTCTTTGATATATTGATAAGTTACAAATATGATTACACTATATTTATAATATACATGTGGTATTATTAATTAGAATAAGACTAACTTAACAATAAATCGTTAATTTATTCGATTTTTCATCGTTATCGATTGATTAATTAATATTATAAGTATAATATTATAATATTATAATAGTATTATGAGCTTCTGGTGCTAGGTTTTGATAAGAAGTTACTTGGCCTAAATATCACGTTAATCGTTATTATAATATATTAGCTGATTAACTATAGTTAATTGCAATTAGTGCGAAAAATATTTCAAACATAAAATGTTTTGTAACATAAACAATACGCGTTTAAACACACCAATTTGAAACGTAGTGTTTGTTTTAAGTACGATTTCTATACAAAATCCGAAAAATTGTACGTATATTATGCACGTATTGGATGTGTAGTAAAATATTTCGGTGGGAATATCTAGTGCTCAAAATGGAAAATAATCGTAGAGAGTGTCAATCGAGTATTAATGAAATTAAGAAGTGTCTGGAATGGAAAAAAAATCTCACTATACCGTTAATATGAAACGTCCACGGTAAAAGATTCACAATAAGTTATAATATCATAAAACGAATATATTATACATTATACCTAAAAATAAATTAGATTACGAGTAACTGAGTAAGCTAATTATATTATAATGTCTATAGATGAACGATCGTATACAATATACATACACTCAGTATTCAAACAACAATACGGAAAATAATTTTCGTCTATATTATTCTACAGAATGTTTAAAAATATAGGTACTCAATTTTTTGGTATAAAAATGATGAAAATGACGTTGAAAACGTATGTAGTTCCCACGATTTTTGTAACATGAAATACAAATGAGTAAATTACTCTAGAAATATTATACTATAATAATATTGATAATATCATGGAATGGTATCTGTCCTAAATATGTTTATACTGCTAACAAGATTTTTAAAGACATTTTAAAATGATTAATTATTTTATGGTATACAAATAATAATAATATTTATTTGGTTTTTTACCGATTTGTTCTTACCATTACGTGTTTCGTAATCTTGTGTTACAAAAATGGTGGGGATTGAATACGTTTTCAAAGATACTTTCATTAATTTAGTAACACGAATTTATGATCACTATGTATATATTATATTTAGTTAGAAAAACTTAGAAGGGGTAAAATTCTATTATAAACCACGACCACCTTCCAATCCAAACTTGTTGAGTGGAAGCGTTGTTAGGAAATTACAGTGGTATACCCATTTGAATACATTATAGTGATATATAAGAGTAAATCAATTACCATTGCAGTGCCGGTTACTGTTCAATTAAGGTAAGGTTTTTATAACATGGTTAAAGAATTTTTTTTTATATTTGTAAAGGAATTTAAAAATTAGCAATATTATTTAAAAATTAAATATTTTTAATTACACCGACATACAATTTTTATATTATTACTTTTAATATCATTTTATTTACGATTTTCTTTTCGGTTTTAAAACTATTATTGTTAAAAACGTAATAATTGAGTTGTAATTATTATCATCTTATATATATTTTACCTACTAAAATATTTATGTACAAAAAATTATGAACTTTAATAATTGTAAAATTGAATATTATTTTTAAGCTCTGTTAAAAATGTATGTTGGGTAAACATATAATAATGTTTTTATATTAATCTACTCGTATCATACATATTTCATTTTGTATGTAATAAAATATAATATGTTTTATGATTTATTTAATACGTATTAAAAATATGTGATAATAATAATATTTTATATGTTACTAAACTATGTTTTATTACCGATAATGATAATTAAAATGTTATACCTACTTATGTATAGGTACTTAATATGATATAGGTATTATGATTATGTCCTATATAATATCACATTTTATACTAATTTTAACATAATTAAAATAAATCACCTTCATATAAATATAATCAAATTAATAATTAAGTATAGGTTATACGAATAAAATGTTATACTTGTTACAAAAGCAATAATTTATATTAAAAAAAACTTATGCAACTTTATGCATTATGCACATAACGAAATAATTACTGTTGGGCGTTAAAATAATAATAATAAAAAAACAAATAGCTGGAAATAATATTGAAAAAATGATAAATATAAAATGTACAGGTAGGACATATTTTCTAACATGTTAAAATTTACTTCTCAAAGTTATAAAAGTTACAATTAGTATAATTTTTAATAAAACAAAATAATAAACTGTCAAGCCAATAATAATTATTATTTTGAACGCATACATAATGTGGTCATTAAACTTTGACAATTTGTAATTAAACAATACGAAATTACTCAAATATTATTATGAATATTTTGTATTTTTTTTTTTATATATTTATACATCCGTAAATTTGTTATTACTTTATCAGTTAATTATGATACATATAATATTATTATATTCGCGAGTGGCGAAAGTATACGCTAGAGTATACAAAATAGACAATTATTAATTACTATTTGAATAAACTTTTATTAATCGTATAATTTATTCATTTTTTGTATTTTTTTCTTCTTGGTCGGACAAGGTCTGTAATGGGCGCGATGTTTTGGATGCTATTTTACTCAAATGAATGTCAGCGAATTGACGTATTTTTTATGTTGTGTTTAGTAAAAAATAACACACGTTATTGGATACGCACTGAACATGACTTAGGCGTGTGTGTATTTGCCAGAACAATAAAAAATGTAAATAGTCAATATAGGAGATTGGAGAAACGATCCAAAGCCGCGTAGGACGTGAAACGCGAACGGCACAGATCCCATCTAATTGGATTTTATCGTTTCTTTCTCCGGGCGTATAATATCACATTTGACCAGTGAATAAAAAAAAAAAAATTTGTTTTGACAGAAAGACGTTCAGAATAATAACTGACATTTTATCATAATATCCGATAGTCTCGAGTTCTAGTTCCCTCCCGCACGAGAACACTCCTCCTTATTGCATCAGAGACTCTGTCGGATTATTTTTGATATTATTTCGCTGACAGATAGATCCATTGTTTTTATGGTAAGACAAACATATTGGAATTGTTAACGATGCAGTCGATACGACTCGTTTGTATATATAAAAAAAAAAAAAACAGAGATTATAAAAAATATATTAATGAAATACGTACGTACCATATTGTACGTAATTAATAATAGGTATATACTTTTCAACACGTACATAATATAATGATGTATTTGTTATGTTTTTCGAATATTTAAAATAAAACAATTTAAAAACTGTCGAGAGTAATAAATAAAACGAAATATTATTTTATTCGTTCGTATACAAACATAAATTAAAAACCGCATCAAGGTCAATATGGCGACATGTATTGTTTGAAAGATGAGACCTGACCGCAAACGAGTTTTGTTGGATTAACATTTTTAAATGGGTATATCGACGACTTACTTATATCTTATTGATTTTATAAAATTATATTTAGTCCAAGCTAAACAGAATGTTTTTTTCTAATTTACAATATTAATAATAGTTACGTGGTTAAATTATTTGTCAATAAATAAAAAACAAAACAAAACATTTCTGCCTTAAAATAAATAATAGTTTTTTTTTTTAGAATAATATATCTACATAAATGGTTTTTTAAGTACTTTAGTTTACATAAAAAAAAAATAGCTAATTTACATGTTTTTTAATTATCAATAGATATTGAATAGGCTATAGCAAAGTATAAAAGTTTTTCTATAGACTAAACAGAACGAACTTTGTGTAATCGTCATGTCACCTATAAAGTAATCTTATATTTTAATAATTAGAAAATTGTATAATATGCCAAGTGGTTATAAAAAATTATAAATAATTAACTTTAAGATGAAATTATAAATTTAAAAATTACATCAGTTAGCAATTATATTGATCCTAAGACGTCTATCAATTGGGTAATAAAGCAAAATTATACTTATGTTGTTTTGAAAAACTATATAACATTCAGGTTAAAATTAGTCATTAAATTAAATATTTACACATTTATTGTAATATTTATATAAATTTTTATATTTAAAACTATTAACAAATATGAAAAATTGCTGCAAAAAATCTTCGAGTGAAACATGCAAAATATTTTTAAATTTGATAAAAAAAATTTTTACGAATACCATCAGAACAAGACAATTATATTAATAACTGTATCTACCTGAGTGACTAAATTTTATCGTTTGGAGGAGATTCAAATTATAATATAATGTTTTGTTGTCTACAATGTGCCTATTTCATTTGTATATAAATTTTATTTTTTATTTTTTGATAGAAACAGACGATATGATGTGAAAATATTAGGAAAACCAGCTGACAAAATATCAAAATTACGTATAAGTAAATATTGCGTTACCGTACGAATCGGTGAATACAAAACGATGTGAAACTTATTCATGACCAATTATTTAAATGCGTTTTAAATAGTTTGATTTGCGATTGTGTGCAGTGATATATATATCACTCAGACGGACAATCATCGTTCATTATTAATTATATACCAATATGATCAAGTTAATGCACCGATGGATACTGTCCCACATCTATTATTATTGTTGTACAAACAGTGACAAAGAATTAGCGAACGGCGTTCGTAATTTTTTTATTGGTCGTCTCCGGGGTCCCGACGACACTTCGAAGTAATAGTGATCGCCCTTTTTGTTTGACAATAACATATACCAGTACAATTATAATTACGTAAACGATCATTTATTTTTCTCGTCGTTTTTTGTTGAAAAATAATAATACATCGATACCCGTAACCGACATTGTCGTCGATATAAAAAACACATCAATATAATTTCGAAAATGATGAAAGAAAAGCGAAAAGGTTAATGACGAGGATACGCGAAACGTTTGTGAGATTTCGAAATAATTTATTTTCATATTTCAGAAGTTATGGATTCGTCGTGTCTCATCTCTCAGCCCGTACATTTGGACACAGCTATCGAGTTGATTGGTAAGTGCGTGTACGAATTTAAAACATTTAACTATTATTATTTTAATAGATCATCGAAATGCGATGACACGAAATTATTATTTTAATCGCTCGTCGGTATTAAATATTAATACACGACAACATAATATAAATCATTATTTTGTAATCATTATACTTGTATTATTATGGAATATTTGTCAATTTTGTTATACATTTGGCGTGTTGTCGTCATACAATTATTATTTTGTTCAACAACCAGTATAACGATTTCCTCAACTAGATTTTTAAAATAATATGTTTCGTATTATATTCACATATTTATTATTTCTAATTACCATTGATTTTGTAATATACATTATAAAATCAATGATTATACCTCTATATATTCAAGTTTTAACAAAATTAAATAATCGATGTTTGCGATATGAACAAAAAAATATTATAAAAAAAATAAAACAACGTAGTCTAAAAGGGCTTTAAGGCCAGTGTTTTGGCGCTGACAGACGTCAATTCTTTCTATAATTGAAAAATCGCCACTAGAGCGCACTGAAAGTATTACAAATATTCAACTTTGCTTTTAAAATCAATGGTTCAAATTCAAATCCAATGGTTTAAAATTAATATCAGAAATATAATAAATTGTATTTTCGTTATTGTAAAATATCTATTTATTTCAAATACTGTATAGTAATTTTTAAATATGATATTATTATATTATAATTAAACTATGAGAAAAAAAACAGTAACGATAAATAGCTAAAGATGTATAATTAATTGTTTTTATTATTTTAAATATTATGTCTTTGTTTATCTGATTTCATAAAAAAAAAAGTAATTTTTATAAGATTCACAATTGGTATATAATATTTTATATTTTTTCAAATAATAAATTATATATTAAAAATTTAAAAATAATGCTTTATTTAAGGATCTGCAAGTATTAGTAATAATTTATTATTATAAATTCAAAATCATCACTTCGAATGTTATTTAAAATTATTATTAAATTCAAATCACAAATTGCAGATAATTTCAGTTCCTAAATTAGGTAGATTAGGTTAGTTTTGGACAGATCTTAATAATTTAATGTTAGAAATGTTAAAATGTTGGGACATTTTAAACGCCTTTAACAATACGGTTTTTCATTTGAAATTATTTTAATATTATATAATATATTTTTATGTCACCAGGATTCGGGAAGTTCCATTACTACATAGTGTTTATTTGCGGATCGCTTTTTGCTGCAGTTGCCATTAGCGTAACGACAGCGTCTTTCATTTTGCCATCGGCCCAATGTGATTTTCAAATGACTTCGTTTCGCAAAGGTCTGTTGAACGGGTCCTCGATGCTGGGTATATTTTTATTTTTCATATTATTTAAGAAATTCATATTAATAATTGTAAATTAATATTGCATACCTAGTTGATTTTTTTTCTCAGGAATGTTTACAGGATCTTTTATTTGGGGTTACGTAGCAGACTCAAAGGGTAGGAGATATGCATTAATTTGCAGCATGATGACCGATGGTTTATTTAGTCTCATATCGAGCGTGTCTCAATGTTACCCGTTGTTTATATTCTGCAGATTAATGAGCGGATTTGGGTAAATAAATTACTCTACAATATCTAATTTGAATCTGATGCAGGTCATTTTTTTTTTTGGAACACGTATATTTAGAACGTATAAATACGGATCTTTTTTAAGATTTATAAAATTAAATAATTAAAGTAAATTTATTTTTGATATTGCTACGCATAAGTATATAATTTAAACTTATAAGTATTGTATTATTATTATTATTTGTATTGTTTTATAAGATTTTTAAAAAAAATGTTTTGAAAATATGTTGGACCAATAAATATTATAAATGTCTGCTTAAAATTATTACTACAGATAATATAATAAATGAGTGTTATTAGTGCTATATTTATTATTGAAATAATATATTCATAAATAATTAAATATGTTAGATTCAATGATAGTTCTAATAAATAAATATAAAATAAATAAATTATATGAATTTATCTTACTATATACAAGTATTTAAAATATATATAGTATGTATATTCTGTTTTATTATTACGACATTTAAAAAAGTATATAAAAAGTTGATATTTGATTAAACACTAAAGTTTTCACTATGCATATTATATAATCATTAAATGGCTTCATATTAATAATTGTACATTAATTGTTTATAAAATATAATATTTATTGTCTTATAGGGTTTCCGGTGCGACAATTCTCTATTCGTACCTCGGAGAGTTTGTGAACATAAAATATCGCGAAAAATGTTTATGTTGGATGGAAATGTTTTGGACTGGTGGAATAATATTACTTCCATGTGAGAATTTAATACTTATACTTATTTCATTATTATACGATTAAAATAATCAATTTTAATGTAGACATATATTATGGTAATTGACAATAGTAACATTGTCAAAAATAACATTACTCATATAATTGAAGGAAAGTAACTTTAGAGTGATAATTCTTAATTATTATAAAATATTAATAACTTCAAATTCAAAATGATTAGATACACTTTTTGATTAACTGCGTCATAATTTGTAATAATATTCACTTAGTACTAATATAGAATCTATAATTACTTCAAGTTCTTGAAATCATTGTTTTTTTTTTTTTAAATTAATTTTATAGAATTGCATCATTATGACTTTATATCACTTCGATAATTCCTAATATTTAATCACTGATCTGCTTGTGATTTTGCTTCGTTACCTTGAATGCGAGTTAGAAATTGAGGGGATAAGGAGTCTCGAAATAGAATTTCTTTGACTTTAATATGCTCATAAAATAATTGTGGATACTATTTAAAAAAAAAAGGTTCATCAATGAATGCAAAATAATTTACATTCACATGTATTACAGCTTAGTGAGGATACTCTTAATAAAAAATAATGACAAAACGTATTTTAATAAATTACAATTTATTATTTTTCAGGTGTAGCGTGGTTAATTATACCACAAACATTTAAAATCGAAAACGATTTCTTTTTATTTAAGTCTTGGAATTTATTTGTAATCGTGTGTTCGTTTCCGAGTATAATACTATCGTGCTTATTGATAAGGTTGCCGGAAAGTCCAAAGTTCTTACTCGTTAAGGGCAGATACACCGAGACCATGAATTGCTTGAAATACGTCTATAGGTGGAACAATAAAACTGAAGATAAATTTCCTGTAAGTTCAACTCATTAATCCGTGTATAATATAATATATACATTTTTGCATTTCCGCATTTAAATATTAAAATTTATACAATGTCCAATAACTATTTATAATTATTCTTTTTCATTATTTTAGATAACTTCTGTTGTATTACCAGATTTCGTAGAAGAATCAAGTAAAGGCTTCTTTGTCGGAATGTATGAGAGTACTGTTGGTCTATTTACATCGAAATACAAAGTAATAGCTATAATTTCGTGCATCATCCAATTTTGTGCCACTACCAGGTAACAGTTTGTAGTTTAAACGGTTATAGCCTTATAGGATATTTTCAAAATAATAAATTTATGATAAATTATTACGGTAGATTCGAAAAATCTTAAGCTGATGTATAATAATCTTATTCATTTATATTAATTTCGTTGGTATTTCATCTATCTTTGTTTAGTTTATAATATCTAGTAACATTTACGGCAATAAAATCGATTTTAAAATGAAAACCTTAAAACACTTAATAGTAGATTTCGATTTTATAATTTTATTCCTTTTTTTCCACGTAATCCTCTAGAAAGTTTATTATGACCTTATGGGTAATTGCTACAATTGTCTATGTTTCTTAATATCTCCCGCTCACCGTACGGTTTAACAATATTCCTTCATAATATAGATACTTGTTTATAACAATTTTTTTGCCTATACTATAGCGATATATTATGATTATAATATTTGATTATAAGTTTTAATTCTACTCTATTTTCCACCTATATAAATTCTTTGTATGTTTGTGGTAATGTGCATATTTATTTTGAATATTATTCATTTGATTCAAATCTACTTCATAAAAAATGATAACTGTTGTTTCTTCTTTTGATATATACCACAATATGTTTTATCTTACACACAGTTACTACATGTTGATGCTATGGTTTCCTGAGTTGATGAATAGGTTTCGATGGTATGAAACATCGTACACTGGTCCACAAAACAAGACAACCATGTGCGAAATTGTATCAATATACGTGAAACCAGAAACGATGGAGTGCAACGATTATATTGATCAATCGGTCTACATTGGCATCATTATAATCGGAGTTGCTTGTATACCTACAAGTCTCATTGTACCACTGTTTGTCAACAAACTTGGTCTCAGATTTTTCTTAGGTTCGTAAAATATAACATTTTATTAGATTAAACTTGTTCATAATATTAGAATAAAAAAGTGAAATATATGGAATAAATCGAAATAACTAAACATAGGTACTCTTTGTTAAATGGTATAATTATTTATTTTATTTGTACAACAACATCGTCATCAATAATAAATTAATTTATGAAACTAGTTGTCAGCAATTAGTAAAAACATTTGTCAACAGTTATACAACACCGTCAATTAAATGTTTACGATATTGGTATAATGATATACATATGTACTTGTACACGATACGTATATTAGTAGTTTTACCCAGTTAGGTTATAAACATTAAATAAAGCATAGTCCGTTTTAGTTGGGTTTTCTTATGTTTTTATATCTGATACCCTCAAAAAATTTGTAAATAGATTTTCAAAAAATATCTAACTTGATTAGAAAAAAGTTAAAATAAAGTTATAGAACGAATCGCAAATCGCAAATGGCATATATGATTATAATCAATATAGTGATAACTTATTAAACATTTTATACATAATTTACTAAAAATATGATTTATTGTTTTTTTTTTATTTTTATTTAGTCGTAAGTTTTATAGGATCCGGTGTGTCTGCTGCTTGTTTATACTTCATTACGTCTTCAACGGAAAATCTCATGTTATCTTCAGTTTTCGAAGCTCTCTCCAGTGTGGGAATCAGTCTAATGTATTGCATTGCTGTTGAATTGTTTCCGACAGAATACAGGTGAAATTTGAACAGAGAAACCTATACTATTTGGAGGATACAATAATATTTGTGTAATTTTTATTAGGGGTATGGCCGTATCTATAGGTTCGATGTTCGGAAAAATAGGAGCACTTTTAGGCAATATCGTAGTTGGAGTTTTTATCGATCAATTCTGTGTAGTCCCAATTTTAGTTTCCTGTTCGTGTTTAATCCGTAAGTATAAAATTTGAAAAATAAACAAATTGTTATGTTATGTAAGGTATTAATCTTAAATATTAATGCCACATTTAATATTATATAAGATGAACAATAGATGTTGTGATATACTATATGTGATATATATATATATATTATGATTTTCCAGAATTTTCACAAATTTATTCTTATATCATTCATACTGTATCAGATTTTCATTTAATGTTATAGTATATAATGACGTAGTATTCTATGAAGTTATGATGTTGCGTTAGGCATAGTAAATATTATTAGTTATTACTTATTAGCAGGGCAGAGGACTTTTAGCCATAAAATGTCACCAAATATGCACTTCAATACCCCAAAATATGCATTTATATGCAAAATAAAATATATCTAAAATATGCATTTTAAAATTAAAAACAAGAATATTTTTATTTACTTTTTATATTTTATTTAATATATATTATTTATTTTAATTTGTTACATCTATAAATTATTATTGAAATTTGATTGAAATTTAAACATGTATATTATTATGTAAACATTTATCTATCTATAAATAAAGTTAACATACAAAAAACTAATCTTATCGAACCGACAATCCTCGGGCACTTCTAGGAAAAACGTGCGTCCGCGGACAGTCAACAACCATATAATATGACAAAAATTAAAAATATTTTTAAATTCATAAATTTTGGTTATATTATATAAAATAAATACGTCGATGGAAAAAAATATTGATAAAATTATTAATTCAATAAAAATTTGTCTCTAAAATCATAAAATGGGGGAAATATGCCCTAACAACAAAAAACTCAAAATATGCATTTATATGCAAAATAAAATTACAAATCTAGCTTTGTCTTAGCATAAAACGTATTTGTTTCTAACTGCTATTTTTTTGACTGTGTAAAATAAATATGCAAATGCTACAAGTTCCCTGCCCTACTTATTAGTATGATGTTTAGTTTCAGGGTTGTTGGTGTTATCATTACCAAAAAGTGGAGAGACAAACGTAAAGTAAAATTATAATAACCAATGAAGTATTTTTAATATTATGCTTTTATAAATAATAATATTATGTTATATAAGTAATTCAATATTTAATTATAGACGAAACAATAACAACTATAGTATTATATATGTTATATATTTTTTAGGTATCTAGTAATTATTTGTTTTGTTTTGTATACACCTGAAGAATTCAATTATTTATTTCTCAGGTACTTAAAATAAACTAAGTAAATATTATATTTATTTAACTATTATAAAATTAAACACACGGATAATATTGCCTACTCATAAACGACATTATTGTATTTATTTATTATAATATTATTTATTTTACCTATTTAAATCATGTTTAGAATTGTATTCAGAAGTGTTATACAATAATTATCATAAATTAAACATATGTTTTATATTTTAACTGCATTAATCTTTAATAGAAAATTAAATTCTAAACTATCCGGTTTTAAAATGTCTGAATTATTATTTTACCTAATATATTTTTATATATATATTTAAATTTTATAGACAACCTGTTAATTTATTTTTATTGCAATTATAAATATATACATAACTTTTTTGTAAATAACTTTTGAGTTTGGTGTTGAGAGTTGTTGTTTTCAATGGCAGATAGAAATGTAACAGCCAACCGAGTTTTAGAATTTTCACCGAATTAAATTCAGTAACTCGACGGGCCTATTTCTTTCAAAGTTCTAAAACTGGTTGCTAAAAATGATTAACTATTAATCTTAAGTACTTACCTTATACATATTATTTTTGAATAGAAAATCTCAATTTCAATCTCAATCACAATAATTAAAATTCAATATATAGCTACTAAAATGATAAATTTATTACAATAAATGATATATAAATTCAATAATCAATTGTATAGGTCACTTTAATTTTATTAAAATTAAATTAATTTAAAACGCTATAATGAGTTTTATATAATTAAACATTTGAATCAATAAAAAAAAAAAAAAAAAAAAAAAAAAAAAAAAACAGAATAGGTACAATTATACAATTTAATTTTTAAGTATTTCATTTACTGCAGTTATATAGATACTGATATATTATTAACTATGTTGATATGAATTGTATAATAAATATTTAGATAAGGAATAAACTACTAAAAAATAGGTATGATTAATAATTAAATGATAAATTGATCGGAGTTCAAGGTTGTATAGTATATAACGGTTTTACGTGATTACTAAATATATTCTAATATTTTTTAAGTTTATAATATGTATTATTATTATTATTATAAATATATACAGACAGAAATTAAAGGGAAATTGCGTTTTTAATGAAACTGTATTGTATACAAAAATATATATTTTCAACATTATAATAATATTCTAACAATGAATTTTTTATGGTTAGCTAAGCACACAGCTATCACTTTTTTTCCAAAGATAGAACATTCTCATCTATATGTCGATTGTTTAATAATTATTATACTAAATTTTCCCCTACAAATTAATTAATTTTGTTTAAAAAGGTGGCACAAACATTCAATTAGGTCAGAGTCTAATTATAATTTCACTATTTTACTCTATTATTATTATTTTTTTTAAATTTTAATGTAATATTATTAAAATTATAGTTTAAATATACAAAGTGCATTGTAATATTTAATATTTACTTCGTAAGTAGTTGTTTTTTTTGTGTTTTTCTATATTAAAGTTTGAATAAAAATAATAATTTTTCCATAATTATTGTAAATGTTATTTATTTGTTTTCGACATAAAATAATGGTTAATGTCATATAGTGCCTCTTTATATTTATTATTTACTCAATTTTATACATAAATAATATGGCCCATTTATATTATTGACTTTTATACTTCGTATTGTGTTCACATATACATAGATGTATATCAAAATTGCCTACATGGCACGCCGTTTTAAATAAATACACTTTTAAAAAATTAATTAGATTTTCAAAAACAAAATTAGTAATTTTTGTGATAAAATTATTAATTTTGTATTTATAACTTCTTTAAATAATTTTAACAATGTTATTAAACATTTAAATAATATAGTTACATTAAAGCGAAAAATAAAATTAATACTAATTCTTTGAAAAACCAGATGTGATTTGAATGTAATTTAAATTTAGTTAAGTTAATTATATTTTATTTTTTAAACGTTTTATTTAGAAGCATAACGCATGTTTTAATTCTATGAGATCTGCGTTTGAAAATTTTTTTTATTTATTACTGTTTATATAGTAGGTACATTAGAAACTATGAAATAAATAAATTACATTTTTTAATAGCACATGAAACCTACGTACAGCATAAAATACGAAATAATGGTGATATCAATATTTTTCATCAGCCTTGGTGTAATAATAATTACATTTTTAAAATTATTTGTTTCTCATTTTTCTTTAGTTATTAGTTTATTACTTATTATTAATTAATAGTGTAGTAGTATATCAATTATTTATGAATTCATGTCAGAAGAAAAAAGGTTATTAAGTACTATATAATTTTAGGATAATAATATGTAGAACTTCAATGATATATGATATTAAAGTATAATTAATAACGTGTTTTTAATGTTATCTATTTAATTCAATGTTAATTAATTAAATTTCTTTTATCAGTCGTATTTTCATTTTAAACAGAAATTATTGTTAGCCGTTGCCCGTTAGGTATTTTGGATGTCTACTTGTGTAATAATATTTACTTATCTCGTCGTTATTTGTTATTTTTTTTTATAATGTACATAATATTATTCTCAAAGTAAATTATTTTAAATCGAATATTCTCAGTAATAATAATCAATATTAACATAGAAATCCATAGTTTTTTCGAAATGTTTAACTTTTTTTACTTAGAAATTAACTATTATTATTTTTAATGGCTTTACCTAAGTTTAGGCCACACACGTTCCGCTTGCAGATAAATCGTCAGTCGCGGCGCCACCACGCTACACATTGTGCATTGTTTAATTTCTAAAATTGGCCTTCGATTCATGGTAATCGGATGATATTGTGTAAATAAACCAAAGATAATTTCGTGTTTTTCGTTCTGGTCACGTACGCATGTCCGAATAGCGTTCACTTCCCTATGCACAACAACTATCCGTCACGTCATCATCACACGCGTGATACCTGCGACTTACGAGTATAATTTATTTTATCGTTGGTTTGATAAAAAACGAAATGTTTTTAAATCATTATTCATATAATATTCCAATAGCATTTTAAAAAAATTTTATACGCTTATTTCAATCCAAAAACGATTAAGCCATCGATTATTATTATATAATAATTATTATACTCTTCCTCAAATTCAAACGTTAATTTCGAAATTTGTTTTAAAACTTTTCACCGTGACTATAGTCTATTAATTTTACTAATTAGGACGCGAGTACCTACCTCTTTTTAATCTGTTAAGCGCGATTTAAATCCATGTCAGAAAATCGATTATTATACATTCAAAGACAAGCGTCTCTATTTTTCAACACGACATGATGTCATGTTTTCTATTTAAACTTAAACTTTAGGAATTGAATATATTTTTTTGTCAATCCATCAGCACATAGTGGTAGTCAACTGGTATAATTCGACTAGAATTAATTGTTGTCCATTGATTCTCCCGACCTACCAAATATGTTTGCGAGTTTTTCATTTTTTGACGGCACATTCTCGGTTTTTATTTCCTATTTGCTTATTTTTCTTTCATTCCAACACTACTCGTTTCCTCGTTTCGCACTGAAGTACACACTGTATCGTTATTATTTTTCCACGCGTGTAATTTATAACCGAACACGTTCCGCGGTGGGGCCGTCGCGTCGTCGGTCCTATCGTCGATATTAATGTGTTTTTTCGTCGTCGTTGTCGGCGAAATTAATGATCGCCAGATCTATTGTCGAGTGTCAGGTAGAGGTGTCTGTCGTTCGCGTGCGTATAGTTCGCTCATTGAATTCACAGCGGAAATTTACATTCACAGGAGCGAATGTTCTTCAATTTTTTCTCTCTCTCTCTCTGGCTCTTCACGTCCTCTACATTCGTTTATTATTATTATTATTATTATTATTATTGTTAATTTATTTGTTCCCCTCCCCCTCCCCCACCACACCTCCCCGACCGTAGTACCCTCCCACCACTCCCACAATATTTATTATATCGATCCACAGCTTTTACTAGGAAACCCCGCAAATATAATATTATTATTATTTTAATACATTTGGGCCGTCGCGCGCGCGTTCGTTTGTGAGCTTTTTTTAGAACGCCGCCGCCGTCGCCGCGACAGTCGCGGGACAATCGGCGCGTCCATTTCTCGTTCATTTTCATGCAAAAGCAGTTTTGCTGTCGGGTGTAAACAGATAACGATTATAATATTATTATAACGTCGTCGACGCGATGAAGTAGCTGCGCACCTGGTGTATAGGGAACCATGTGCGATCCCGGGGGAAAGACGCCATGACGCCGCCGGGTACGCCGCCAAAATTAAAAAGTACAGGTAACAACAATATAATAATAATAATAATCGTCGATTTGTAATTTTTTTTTTTTTTTTTATACTTCGTTACTTACGTCATAATAAATAATAATGTAAATTGTCGCTAATATAATTCTATGAAATATTGTTCCGGTTTGACCACGTTGATATCGTTAAACAATATTTGTTGGCCGAAAAGACCGAACGGCGAAATCGAGTATAAATAATAAAAAAAAAAAAAACAAATAGCAAATTCAATATTATTGCTGTTTCCCGCGTGTTATGAAAAAATTAAAAAAATATCAATAATATATGAGTCAATCCAAAAATACTACATTAATACCCGTAATGTGCACGCATCGTTAAAGAATTATATTTTTAACTTTTTCTATCGAAACGTATATATCTACTAAACCTTATTAATTTATTATTATCCCGCTGCGAGTTAAAAATGATATAATGTCTTTCTTAAATAAACCAATTAGTTATAAATTATTATATAGTAGGTAGTATATTAATTTAACAATACATCTATTTTCGTCAAACATAAAAATGGTCCATTAAAATTTGAACTATTTAAATTTCAAATAAAATAATGAGAATAAATGTTGTTCTGTTGTGTTTGTAATAATTCCAATACATTATCAATATTTTTCAGTGGGTTTGCTGTCATCATATTATAATCCTATTATAGGCCATGTTTAGAGCCACGCAACAGGATTTTATCATTATATGATAACGTACTAAAATAAATATGTAGGTATGTAGCAATATGTTCATGTTCTCGGTATTTCATTTTCTCTATCTCTTTTACTATGTAAATAAACGTGATATCTAAGATTCAATACTCAAAGTTTACAATATAAACGGGTATGTTGTTACCGGACAACACCAATAGGTATATATAACCATAAAAGTCGAATTGAACTTTAAAGTTGGCTATTTAGAACCAAATAAGAAAACTAGATTTGGTTTTATTTAAAGTTATCTAGATGAAATTAATAAGTGTGTTTTGGCGTTTTATCTAGTTGAATTTATATCTCGGTTATTGGTTTTCAGAGAATGAAAACTTTTCATCGCGATACGTAAACGTTAATATTTGTTTATGGTTATTGGAATTAATATAAAATATATCTTGTATTATAATATAATTATTATTAATTGTTTCGATATGAAATTTTGGTTGAAAAGAATATTAAATAAAACAATATTCGGGAGATCAAGTTGAGAACTAGAATGAAGCCTTCATATAGTTCTGAGAGAAGACGAAGGTAAATTTAAAAGCATATAATGATAGTAATTACGAGGGTTTTTACATAAATAAAACGTTACTGTTATGGATGTTTTGGACCGTTACACTTTAGTGTGATTAAAATATTATACTAATTTAATGTTTCATAAAATAAATTTTAAAATAATATCAACAGAAAAAGAAAGGTAGATGTAACATTAATATTAGACAACAGCATTACAACAGAATGAAGAATTATTATATTATTAGATATTTTATTATATACAATATATTATAAACAAATTAAGGATCAATAGGTAATCTATACTTGAATTAATATGAAATTTTCAATGAATATTCATCTAGATGAAATATGTTTAAATAACTTTTAGACAATGTCTAACGCCACTGATTGTTCTTAGAAGTTAGATTGTAATATTGAATTACAAGATAACATGTAATATTCTAAAGAGAAGATTTCGACGTGCGCGTGCTTCGATAATTACAAATTGCAATATTATTATTATAAATAATATAGGAATGCGTATCGTGTTTTTTGGATCAACCTAACCTGGTCACGAATACTAATACCAGAAATACCACCCATTGTGGTAGGTATATATATATATATATGACTGATATTTGCATTTTACCTATTTGAGACTTATTATTGGATAAAAATTACCACCTCCTTGTATCTCTGAATATAATTTTTTTCTATATTCTTTTATAAAAATATACATTATAAACTTATTACTAAAAAGACAAATATAGATAAAACAATTTTTTATAAGGCTACACATTTTATAAATACAATTTAAAAAAAGCGACGTTCCTCTTAGACGTTCCTCCGTCGTCCCTTCGGACTCCTCGGAGAAATTAGTGATTTATTTTAATTAAGATTTAAATGCAATGATATTACATTTGAAAATATTACGATTCTGAGCGAAACTCAGTATAATACAATATATTATACTGATAATACGTTCCAAAATTTTATCACGCATGTAAATTATTTATGTGAATACTCAAAAAAATGTTCAAGTTCCTACGATTAAAACTTAATTAAAATAAAAAAAATAAATAAATAACGGAAACCGTAATTTTGCCGATTTTCCACTATTTTCTGGTAGTTTTTCTTCTCCCAAGGAAAATTTTTTGAGAATTTCAAAAAATGAGCTAAATAAAGTACAAACTAGATGCAATTTGTTACCGAAAACATACCCTATTCGCGGACCATTATATCTACTCAAAAAAATGTTTTCAGACATAAAAAAAAACATTATTGTAAAACCAATACATTCCTCGCTTCACTTAGAATCTAAAACCAGCCAAAAAGATATAGACACAAATAACTATGAGGTGTAATTGACATAATATATTATTTTACAAATATTGTAGTGAATTTGTTGAATAGGATTTTAATACACTTTGTGATAAATATTATATAGGTAATAACTAATAGCAATTTATATAGTCTATTGTTTATTCGTAGAGGTTTTTTTGTTTGGTCGTGATCTAAGTTTCTTACACGGTGGTCTAAAATAGTATTGTTGATTATTAATTAATAATTCTTATAATTAACTATATTTAAATCAATCAATATTATAAGGAATAATTTTCTATTATAGACGGTATTTTGTTTTTACTACATAACAGCTATAAGTTAATACGTATATTATGTTTTTTACGTATATCGTACCTATATAAGATTGTCTGGAACATTCATAAAAGATACAAATTATAACAGTAAATTACACAAAAACTATATATCAGCTGTTATCATTTTTTAAAATTATAATAAATTATATAATTTTATTTTTATTGATCCTAATTCACTAAATTGTCACTATTTGTAACCAAATACTTGATAGTAATTTACTAAATAAAATAGCTGACGTAAAATTTAAAATTTTTATTTTTTAGATATAATAATTTATAGTGTTTAAATAATATTTATAAATTATAATTTTATCAATAATTATGGTTACATTTTATTTGTTTATATAATTTTATAATTATAGTATTTATAATCAATGGTAACATTTTTTTTGAAAAAAACTATTTTTCTATAGTTACCTGATTACCTGAATATTATATTTGTTTTAATATTGCTATTTTTTCACTAATTTCTTACATATTGTATTATGAGCTCATTCGATGTTTAGTTTGAACTAATTACCCTTACAATGGATTTGGGATTTGTACTGAAGACCGTCGTGTATCATATTGTAAAACCTGTTGCATGAACGGTTTGTATTTAAATATACTTTTTAGTGCTTCCTTGTTATTTATCTTGTTAGTAATTATCCGTGGTATTGACTCAGTCAAGGATTCTCCTAAAAAATAACAAAATAATTAAATTAAATATATAATATCTCATGGTGTAACAAAATAAAATGACATACATAATATCAATAAAAAGTGGACACATAAATTATTGACGATACCTACATCAATATTTTAGTTGTGTGTGATACTTTGAATGTGGTGAGTATATCAGAATCAAAAGGCAGAAGGCAGGACAATGTATATGCGATTTATAAATTAACACAAAAAGTCATTTTTTTAAATAAATAAATCCTAAGAACTAAATAAGACAGTAAAACTGAATTCTGTTTTTTTCATATGTTTTATTTGTAATTGATTTTATTAATGTGATACATATGAAACATTAATAGTTTGTAAATTCATTTTTAAAAAATTGTTTTTTTTTAGCAATCTGAAATATTAAATATTGTATCTCTGTCATGAAATATATCAAATTATTATTATTATTAAATATCTATGTATGGATTATTAAAAATCATTTCTTTAAAATTACATACAAATTTTAACTTTTTTCGGACCTCTATAACGTGTACGGAAAAGAAACCAAACGGAAATTAGAAACTCATACTGCCTACAACTTAACAGAGATTATCATGTTATTTAATATACTAATTGTCTATTGTTTAATTTTAATATTATAATTTAGTACTTAAAACTTAACCTTCGTATGAATTTAAGGCCATTGTAGAACGTTAGGAAACCAAAAAAAATATTGTATAGACATGACCGGATTTAAACCGATTGAGTTTTAGAGAAATACATTTTTGGAGCCTTAAAAATTAAATTAACTATTCGTATTTCGAAATAAGATTAGATAATCTTTTTTGTATGTATCATAAAATATAAATTGAATTTCTTATTTTGTAAATAATGAAAATATTGTAAATCATAATATCTAGTTTGTATTTCGGATATAAAATTGGTTACACTGCAGTGTTTAAATTATTATTTTTAAAACTACATATTCATTAAAATTGTAAATATTTTATTACTAATAATGCTGCAAAAATTAAAAACTTAAGTAATACACATAATAAATGTGAAAAAGGGCATTATTTTGTAATAAAAATATTATTATATATAATAATAATAAATAAATAAATAAGTCGATATTAATAGTCGATAAAATTTAATATAAATATTTAATACAATTCATATGATATGTTGTTGATTACGAACATTTATTGCTCAATATAAATAATAATAGCTACAATTCATTATTTAAGTTATACTGATCTACAAATTGTTTTTTATTTTCTAGAAATAAAAATTGATTGATGGTTTGAATTTTTGTTGTCGGTTTTTATATTATAATACGAGTATACGATAATTTGATCCGATATTTGTATAAATTTAATCTCTAAATATTAGAATAAAGTGTATTTGTTTTTATTATTTTAAAACGAACAGATAATTTGGGATTTTGAAATGTACCAGTCAACACTGGTATTTTAATCGAATTTATTTATAATTATCTACTTAAAGTTAGTACTTTTGTGTACTATGTAATTTAGATAAATATTGTACTTACACAGAGGATTGACAATATGTCTTCTGATATTTTATGTATAAATAAATGTAACATATTTAATACATATTTTTAACACGATCTGCTAAAAATCATTTGAAGAATTTGATGATATACACAGATGAATACATTTTACGTGGATATGGTGTTGATATAATTGAGATTTGTGAATATTTGTAGTTTTAGATTTGATTAAACCTCTTCACTATAACTACACTCTAATAATAAATTATTGTTAATAATATTTATAAATAAAACATTTCAACAATCGTTTTTAACAATTATTGCCGTTGCAGATAGCGCAGAAAATGAAGACGTTACCGTAGTAGACATCGAAGATGATTCAATGTTCGTCAACCACCGAAAGAACGATGGTAAAAAACATGTGCATTTTTCGGAGGAGACTATTACAGTGATGATACCTAGTCCACCTAAAGGGTTTTGCGATTCAGTCAAAAAGCTGTTGGATTTTGTTTGCTGTTGCGGATGTTGTTTTCCAAACTACTTATAAAACGATTTGTGATAATTAATGATATTTTTTTGTTAAATAATATATGAAACATTATGTTAAGTAGATACCTACTTTACTACGTACAATGAAAATCAATATAACAGTTAGGTACCTATAAATTATTGTAGTATTATAATACTGATCTTAACAGCGTTCGCGTGTTTCCTTAATTGTATACAAAGCGTTTATAATGACTATTTTAAAATATTTGTCAAGTTTTTCGAATAAAGATCATATACCGACATGTCGATTTATTTTTAAATATTTTCATTCTACTATAACTGACATTGAGAAAATCGTATTTATGTCGTTTAAGTGTAACTAATATTGTTTCAAAAGTATATCTATAGTAACTATTTAAACGTATAAAAATTAATACATTATTTTATTTTATTTATTGGACAAACAATTAATAAGTTTAATTTATCAGGGTCTGCTTATTGTCTGGTTAATTTTTTATCCATATATGTATAGGTATAGTACATTTTCATTATATGCTTTTATGCTCGGACATATTACAACAGTGAACGAGTATTATTTGGGTGGGGAAGGTATAGTTATTTTTTTTTTTTATTGAAAATACTAAATATTGATTTCCTGGCTGAACAACATTTGTATTTTGTTTTTTAAGAAAAATGGAAATAGAAATAGGTTTATATTTTTACCATTGACGTCGAAGTTATTAATGAGTGCTATTATTGTTATAATACTATTATATATATTATTTACACTTAACTATTTAGTATTGTTCCGATGATTGAACGTACCCATAGTTTTTTTTCACTTTTTATTCACGTTATTTGTTTATTCAAATCGATCGCATAGAGAAAATATGTTACTATTTAAGGTATATTATAAGAAATTAAAAAAATATGAAAATCCCATTTTTCATAAAGTATCGAAGTGATAATTAGAAAAAAAAAAACACATTCAAAACTGTACTTAAAATTACAACACGTTAATTTTGTATATTTCGGAAGTTAAGTATCAAAATAGTGTTACCTACCTATTATTTTTTTTTCATATTTAATCATTGCTTATTAATTAATGTAGGTATAGAAATTTACATATGTATTTTTAAATTACCTATACAATTTACATTATGTCATTATAAATTATTGTGATTTACGATTTTATTCGATTTCATTTTATAAGTAAATTTTAATAAATTGACACATATTATTATTATTTTTTTGTAGTTATATATAATAGGATATAATATATCATTGTGTGTCATATTATCTTTATATCGTAAAAAAACGTATAATACATCATAGTATTTTAAAACTTTTATGTAAAATGATTTATATTTATCAGATAGTTAAATTCTTAAAGTTATAACAAATTTAATCCTGTCTGAAAAATAATAATGTAAATTGTGCTTCAAATTGTACAAATAACGAAAAATATTAAGTGTTTGAAATTATATTAATTAGTGACGATTCAGTCAATATTAAGATCCCACAAAACTGTACTAATAACTTATTAATAATAACCTATTTACATATCCACATATATTTGTATATGTGATCAATTAATTAATGATTATTAAAGGTGAGATTATATAATTTTTGATCAACAGTAGATATAATAGTGGTTATTATAATATCCATACAAGCAATTACTTGGATATTACCATTCATTTTACTAATTATTGGCGTGCGCAGACTTTAGCTTTATCTAACACCTAGAGGGAAATCAGTATAAACTTCGAGGTACTATAGAGCTTAAAACTAGTATGAATATGCACATAAAAATATATAATTATTATGCATCTATACTTCTTAACTTCTTTTAACTCCTAATTTATGAATAACGATTTTCTATAAACTCACAATTTTTAATTAATTCCTATAGCACTTTATGTATGAATATTTCTATTTAACTATTACAAAATGTAAGGTAATTATTTTTTAATAAGTTTCTTTAAATAAAAATTAAACTATTTTCTAACATCTTGATCTACTTGGTGTCAACGTTAATCAATTTATCTATTTAACATATTTATGCGCCTTTTACATGTTTTTTATTTTTCCTGTAAATTATATTACATACTATGTGTTTGAAAATTTGAGAGCGTGCAAAATATTTTAACACATTATACATTATTTATACGGATGAATTATTTAGAGTATAAATATATTATTATTTATTATTATACTAATTAATTATTAAATTATTAAATAACTGAATACAAATATGTCTTAATAGCAGAGGCTAATAAAATAATAACATGTTGGTTGTGTATTTAAAATGCATAATATGCGAATAACGTAACACAAATTTTAAATATATGTTTTAATCTACCCTTTCAACAACGTTTAAATACATAATTATTATTTATTAGGAGATACTAATAGTATGAGAGATTATATTTTTAAAGCATTTCGCGTAAATGAAAATCGGTGGTACACATATGATGACTTGTGCACAACAGTTCTTCTCATCAATCAGAACAAATGGATTTTAAGTGAAATGTTATTATACACGAAATAATAGAAGTTTTATTGTCGTATAGTTATTTTTTTTATATTAAGAAGAGCCTATTATATATTTTATTTTCATGTTATTATTTATGTATAATAGAATATTATAACATTATCCATATTATTTGTTAATGAATTATTTTAATCCTCATATAAAGGTATTCAAAAATAAATAGGTACTCATAGTTTTATAGATTCTGAGTAAAGCGATGAATATATTGGTTTAACAACAATATATTATGTGGAATACGTAGGGTCAATAAATGGTTATAATGCGTCTAGATGTTTGCTTCGAGTCCAAAATGTACCTGTAACTATAATATTTATTATACAACCAATATTACAACGATAAATATAAAATTTGCATATTGAAATAATATAAACTGAAACATAATATGAATATATAAATTAATCAATTTTTTATTTTAAGTATAGTAATCAATACAAAGCAATGAATGATTTACACTATACCCAGTATTATTAGTTTAAAATAAAATAATCAATATCACAAACTAACTTGCTGCATAACAAACGTAACAATCGATGATATAAGACAAATTTCGATATTCTTTCTTTTAATAAAACAAATTATGGTCATTGGAACAGCTTTGATATTCCTATTCAGGAGAAACACCAATTCATTGGCTCCCCTTGGTGTATCTCTGGAAGGAGGGATAGCATAAACGTGAGAATAGCGGGCACAAATAGCACAAACGAAGCACAAACGATTGGTATAGGAAAAACTTTCATTTTCCATTTTAGGGGGGGCCACTGAAATGGACCTTGTGGTAATATTTGAGAAGGTTAGTCACGTGTACTACACATGATATATGAATATTAAAATATAATATAGATAATTACATATAATAAAATATATACTTATATTTTAGCTTAGTGATAAAGGTTTATTATTATATATAAATTTAACAGTGTTTAGTTATAATTATTAACAATAAATAAATATAATATATTTTCTATTATTATTAATTTATAAATTATTTTTATTTATTTTACTTTTCATAGGTAAGAAAGAGTTAAATTATTAAAATTAAAAACTTAACACACATTTTAAAATTCGATTAGTTGATTGATAGATGAACCATCCTCTGGTCATGTATGAATTGTAGTTCTATTTTCTTTATATTATTCACAATTCTAGCAAAAAGATTACAATTGTTATTTATTTTATTACTTGATAGAACATAATAGTAATCAAGAAAATAATAATTTAATCTCTAATTATATGTTTGACTAACAAATTATTAATCTATATTTATTTCCAATTTTGGATAAGTATAAACTATAAAAACAATAATAGTAACGTTGACGATGGCCATAATTAGGCGATTTATTAATAAAATATACGATTATTCGTTGTTTTACAAAAAAATTTAAATATGTAATAACATAGAAAAATTATAGCATCAATATTTATAAATATAAAAAATGTCTTCAAGACATTAATTTTTAATCTTTTTATATACGCAAAAAACATACGATAAATATATATTAATCATCTAGTGGACCATATAGATACAGAGACTAAAGAGGTTTAAACTCCCTCATTACTTATTTAAAAACATGGAAAATGTACAAATTTTAAATTTCTACTTATTTGTGTGCTTCAAAATGGGTACAGAGATGCGACGCTGATTTTATTCAGATATTCTCATACATTGTTATTGTATTAGACAATATATCTAAATAGAATGATCGCTCAACTACTGATGCAAATATATTTTTAAAGGTCATAAAATCATAAATATTATAATTTTTAAATTATTGATTCAAATTACTTGTGTCAATTCAAGTTATAAAAGTATGTACTTAATTTTTATTTACTAAATTAAAGTACATTATATTGATTTTTAGTTTTGTATAGATTTTATTTCATTTCTATTAATATTATATAAACAATTGTAAAAAAAAAAAAAAAAAACATTCATTTGAAAGTGATGATCAGTTTAGCTAATGATAGTATTTAAGATTTAATATATATTTAAGAAAAAATGTAGAATCACGAATATAAATAAATGTTTAAGGATAAACAAGTAAATATTTGATGTTTAATTTTAATGTTAATACTTTAAACAATTTCTTGTTAGAAAATCCATATTTTTAAACTATAATAGAAGAAGTTTTGAACGTATTGGCCTTAAAGCCGAGAAAAATGGACACACTTTTATAAATAATCAATTAAGAAATAAAATTATAGAAACTTAATATTGTAGAAAATATTATGTTGTTCACACTTTTATTTAAATTTAAGTGCAACCTCCCTCGCGTCAATATTATTATTATTTATTATCAAAATAATAAAATACCTACCTATATAAAAATAGTCTTTAGGGGAAAGTTTTCCGGCGGCTAAAATATTTAAGTACACACATTAAAAGTTTATAGTATATTTATTTAGTAAAATAATAAAATTAGGGTATGGCTGTAATAATATTGTTTACTTAATTTTACTATTAATATATAGTATCCACTTATGTTTTTTTTACGCTTACCAATTGCATAAAGTAAAAAGTTTGAAAACAATCAATATTTTGTTTAAAAGATAATTTTCATTTAATATTTCAAAATATCCATTAAATCATGTTATATACATAACGGAGTTATTGGAAATATATTTAACTATGGTAATTTCAAAATTCAAAAACATCTGACTTCGTATACTAAAAATATTACATAGGTATCGTATCTATTTTATTAAAACTGTATATACTAACACATTTCAAATTAATACGTTATTCAATTTAATAAGGTTTAAAATAATTAACTAATCAATTAAAATAATCGTGTTTCAATATAATATTTTTAGTAATATAGAATTGACAAATTATATTTACGGTATTTTTGACAATCGATATATATTTCTAAAATATTACAATATAAGTTAATTTATATTTATTATTAACATTTTTATAAGCTTGTAATAGTTTTACTACAATTATTATATAAGAACTACAGTTCTATTTAATAATATTTAATGTATTTTAATCACAATAAAATATGTAAAATATAGTTCATTATATATATATATATATATATATATATATAATACTAAAAACAACGAGTAATAAGATAATAATTATAAAACTTGAGTAGATACACTACAATGATACATTTATAGTGAACATTTAGGTGTACAATGAAAAGGAATATATCATTGAAAAATTTAAACATAACACTTATTTTAGTTTAAAAATATAAATTAATATTATTTAAGATTTTTTGTTGTAATGTGGCATTTATTTAGGTTAGGTTGGTAAGTTACAGGTAGAGCTCCAATGGTATGTGAACATAATAATGATTCATGATTCAATGCACCTTCGTTATTGTGAAAATTTAATTTAATATTAAATTAAGTTAGTCTATTATAATACTTACGAGCATAAATAAGATTTTGAATATTTGATTTATCTAATAAATATAAAATAGTACTACAAATCATTCTAATATTTATTTGTGCCCAACAATTTTCTTGTATTATGCAAAGAGTTCAGAATTTCCATACTCTAATTAACCTAAAATCATCTATGACTATTTTTTATGTGTTTTATAGCATTTTTTAAAAAGAAAAAAGAAGATATAAAACAATCATAATAAGTCAATATCCATTAACTGTATATGGTCAACTGTAAGCGTTCAGTTTTAATTTATAACTTATATGTCATAACTCATAATAAGGATAAAGTCTATTACGGAGGAAGTACATAAATAATTTATATAATTATTATATAAAAAAAATTAATAACCAATGTTGAAAAAACCAAATGTCAAATTTTAGGTAACTTATTTCATAATATAATAATAATCAATATTATATAAATAAAATTAATTAGATATTTTACTTACCAATTTTAACGTTTGGATTATTACTGTGTATTTCGTCGATTAATCCTAATGAACTTATTGGTAAATGTTAATTGTAAGAAAAAATTGTTTAATATTTATTAATACCAAATGGTACAAGGTAATAATATACAATGAATACAATAAATACAATAATAACAATGAAAAAATTAAATGATAAAAAATAATTATATCCTAATTGCATTCATATTCATTACATTACAGTAATAATTTCGTAAGTTAAGACAATAAACATTAATTTAAATACAATAATTATGCAAATTCATAATTTGTTTATATTTATATTACATGTTTATTTATTTGTATTACATATTTATTGAAACTCTTCTCTAATGCAATTATAGATAATTTAATTATGATAGCTATATCGTAAAGCAAACGTAGCCAAATAAAAACATCTCCAAATCTGAAATTGGTTTTTATCATCATTTTTGTATGCAATTACTTGTATTCGACTAGCACTGAAATGTAATTAATGAAATGTAATTTAATCATAATTTCTACGTACTTTCCATATTTTTATTAACATATGTATCATATGTTAAAGAATCCACTAAAAATATAATTAGTATATATAGCATATCATGATTATAATGACTAACGGGGTGAAAGTTGTATGTCCGATTATTTTCAATATCATTTATAATTTATCCATAGGTTAAATCTCGGATGGGTTATCTCTTTGAATCGACCATAAGTAGTAATGTCAAATATCATTATAAACATGTTTTTACGTACTTTTATTTTGTATTAATTTTTAAAAAAAGGTTTTTATGTGAACGTAAAGTTCGAACTTGTATTCCTATCAAAATTAATTTGGTCATTTCTGGACCAAAATATGTAATACAATTACATTTGAAAAACGAGCTAATTATATTAATTAATATATAATAATAACATCTACAGTAGAACTACACAACATGTAGTAACTGGACCAGATATTAAAAAACATAAGAATTGCTGAGATAATGTTCAGGCCCGAGATATAAATAAACTTTGAACTTTTGAATAATATTTATTATTTAAGTATAAAATAAAATAAATTGTTTTGACTAAATAAGACTTATAATAAAGAATTGAGTCTATGTCTATTTAAAAATATAATAATATAAAATATAATTGATTATTATTTATTTTAATTAAATTTACTAATACCATTTAAAAATTAGATCAAATTAGGGAATAAAATATTTGTCTTAATTTAAAGATTAATTTTAAATTCATTAAAGCTAATTAACAAAAAAGTTAGGTTTGTTAAGTTAAATTAAAGTTAAATTTTCAAAAAACATATATTTTTGAAATTTCTGGAAATTTCCACTAGGAAATTTCTTCAAAATTAAATTTCTGAAATTTAACATCTCTATATAGTAGCATCGAAAGCGGATACAAAGTATAATGCCGGCAATAACAAGGCCAATTTCCCTTCAAAACAAGATTTAACATTCGTCTCAGGATGTATACACAGGTAACAAAAAACGGCGAAAACCGACAAGTGACGACGAAGGTCGACTAATCGTATATTTTAGTGGGGATGCGCGAGAATAGACGAGTTTCGGGTGGCCACCGTATATGTTATCTCGTGGCACGGAGTATACAAACCAGTAGATCAAAAATAAGTGACAAGATTAATATTTAGAAAATGGAAATTTTATATGTAGAAGGATGAAATCATCTATATATTTACCACATAGTTGTGTCCTCTGTAATTTTTGTGGATTTTATATTTTTTTAGATTCTGAGCGAAGCAATGAATATATTAATTTTAAAATGGATTTTTTTTATGTCTGAAGACACATTATTGGGTAGAAATAATGGTTCGATTACAACGAATAAAATGTCCTTTACGATAGAAAATTGTATCTAGTTGGTACTTTATTTTGCTATTTTTCGAATTTCTCAAAAGTTTATCCATGTGAGAAGAAAAACTACCAACAAATTGCGGAAAATCGGCAAAATTACTGTTAATATTCATTTTATTTCGTGATAATTAATTGAGATTTAATTGTAGGAATTTGAAAATATTTTTGAGTATTCTCATAGGTAATTTACACGCGTCTAAAAGTTTGGAACGGGTTAGTTGATTTTCTCACTAAATACGAGTAATATCTGGTATAGCGATTTGAAATTATTTTCAATAATGTTTAATATTAGCTGCAATTTTGGGTTTAACAGTTTGAAAATTTTATAGAAGCCTACTCATATATATACTACTTAAACTATTTATATAATATTTTTAAAATCGTAAGTCACAATTTTATTTTATGATCTTCTAAAATTTTAATATTTAGTTGAATTGAATATTGACATTTTTTGTTTGTTTATGTCTGAAGACACTTTTACAGGTAGAAATAATGCTCATTTTTTGAATTTCTCAAAAGATTTTCCTTGAAAAAAGAAAAATACCAAATAATGATAGAAAAACGACAGAATTCACGGAAATCGTAATTTTGGCAAAATTAATTTTAGATTATTCATAATAACTAAAGCAATTTTTAACATAGATACTTGATTTTTTTTGAGTATTTTCATTGGTAGTTTACACACGTGGTAAACTTTTGGAAGGGCTTATTAGTATTATATATTGTATTAAATATTTATGATGAGTTTTGTATAGAATCGCATTTTCAAATGCGATATCATTGCATTCAAATCTTAATTATAATAAACCACTAATTTCTCAGAGGATCGAAAGGATGAAAGAGGAATGTTCACAATCAACCTTCCCGCTTTTTAATAATAATATTACTTACCATCATTAAATAAGCTTCCTAAGATACATTTAATTGAAAAATCATTAATCACTAAATTAATAATTTTTTGTAAGTGAAATAATATGTTTTGATTTAAACGAGTTATTCTGATTATTTAAAAAAGTAGGTATATAACTGTATAAAAACAATAGCCGCCTTAATGTTTAAAAAATAAAGCTATTATAATAAACAGTTAAAAATCCAATATTTATAATATTAAATTATTTATTTTTATTATAAAGTTCACGTTTCAAAATACCTAAGCATACATAATTTAATGTTATAAATTAATATCATATAATATTATAATGGTATAATGTATAACTCACACATATTTCTTTATTTATATTAGTAGGTATATGATACATCGTATATAATTTACCTTCATAAGTTTTATTGAATAAATCCTTATAATTAATTTTCTCTGAAAAAATTACAATAAAAAATGTGTAAAATATGTAAATAATTACATATATACCTACTAATTTTATCAATTTAGTATTTACATTTAGATAAATTTGCTTTTCTAGTCCAAGAGTATAAAAATAAATTAGGAAAATAGGAAATATAAAATAAAAAATCTTGAATCCTAGGACCGTGTAAAATACGATAAATATAATACACAAATAAAATAAAATATATTTTTTGATATTTATACTTGTAGTGATTTAGATGAAATTCGAATATTATAAACGTACTCTTTATATTTTAATAGGCTAATAATTAACTTATATATTTTAGTCATCGTATTTAGCATTATATAACAAAAGAAAAAATAAATAATGGTGTACACTGCAGTATGTGTTCTATCTTTAAAAAATTTTTAAAAAATTCTACTTTATTATTAAAATTATTTTAAAAAAAAAACAAAAATAAAATTGTTTCATGTTCGAGTGGGCTATTGTGTCACGAAAATATACAAAGTTCATATCAAACGGATTATCATTATATTTCACAATTTAATATTCCTGGATTAAATAATTATATAAACATCACAGAATTAAAATTTCTTATTTTAATAATTTAAATATATCGTATACATTGAGAAATAATTTTATTTCTAAACAGGGCTTGTGCATTTGAAAAATAAATTTCGTTTAACGTTATTAAAAATGTTAACGTTATAAATCGTTTGTGTTTGACGGAATAACATAACGTTATTGTTCGAAACCTACGGATAGACGAATCTTGCGGCACCGGGTAGCGATATGTATTTTCCATATTTATAATTGATAATATTCACCCCGCCATTACAGAGTAGCAAAAGTACCGTCGACGAGGCAGTGCGTGTTTCGGTGTCAACGTGTCGTCACACGACCGTGGTGCCTTTGCGACTGTTCGCCACGTTTTTGGCGCGTAAAGGCCGATTAAACATCATTTTGACGTCTGATTTATATTATGTGGACGCCCCATCATCACGTTGTAATCGTTGATAGTTATTATATTTATTATATTATTATATTTGTATTCAGGTGAATAATACCTACTTAAAACTATAGTTAATTTATTCGTATGCGAATGGTCATCCATTCCTTTCGATAATCACAATATCTAGGTACGCGAGTCATCAGGGCCAACCGCCGATTCGTAGGAGCTCCCTTGGCGAACAGTTATAAAACTTTTGTATTAAACGTTATCAAATATTATACTTAACGTTATTCAATATTTTCGTTAAAGGTTGGGTATTTACATTTTTTCGTTGTTTCTAATACGTCAGTTAATATTTATTAAATGTACACTTCCACCATAAGTGAAATTTCAGGGGACTAAGAAATCTTCCAATAAATTAATATTAGGAATATTAATATTATAATCATATTATATATTATAATCTATGATATAATTATATATATATATATATAGTTATCTCTTCATGTTTTAAAGACAAACGAACCTCAGTTTAAGAGGTTAGTTAAATCAAATAATTTAATATGTATTAGCATTGATTATATATACTAATATATATATAAACAATGGTATTAGTTTCATGTGTAACTAGTGCCGTGCTACTTTAATTTACGCCCTAGGACAACCATATTTGATGCCCCTCAATTCGGGGTGGTTCTACCCCTGAAATTTCATTTTTTTTCCACCCATTATAAATAGAAAAAAAGTTTAGAAGATAACGCATGCAATTTAAAAACAATAAATATAATAGGAAGAATCGTTAGAATATCTGAACGTGTACTACACACAGATTGTCATCTCCTGCTATAGTACTATCATATTATTTAATGGAGATATCTGAATATAATATAACATTCGCCAAAGTAAACAAATTATTAGTTTCATAATTTATTTTTAGTTACAGTGTTATTGCAAAAAGTGTGGCACACGCAACCCCGTACCCCACGACTCATTATCCGAATAACAAGTAAAACCATATATACGAAATCGTATAAAAGCAATAACAATTATTTTTAAAATAGCTAGATATTATGGTATAGAATATAAAAATAAAATATATCGTATTCATACAATACGCAATAACAAATACGTCAACCATCATGAAGTAATTAAAATAGGTACCGTCGTTTGGGGTTAATTTGATCCTTTTAAGGTAACTTTGCCCCAAAAACAAAATAAAATTAATGATAACGTTTAACTTTGGAAATGGTGATAATTCGATTTTAGTCTGTGGGTTAGAGGCAACACTATTATAGCTTTTATATATATTACCTTCGTATATGGAGGTAATTTTTATCTGTTTCAGTGCGTTATTATTTATAATACCGTATAATACGTGTAAATTTAGAGGTTAAACTTTTTCATACTGAACGGAGAGCTAGTGAATTTTTTAGGTAGGATATAACTCATTCATTTCAGAAATTTTGTGGTGAAATCAATACTGTATCAAGTTTTGTGTTTATACAGTTTTTGAAATAATTTAAAAGTAAATTTTATGATTGGGATAACATTGAACCATTAAAAGGGGTATCTTTGCGCCAGTATTTAATTTTTGTGTTTTGGCGCAATGTCTCCCCATTTCTTATTATTTTCCAGGTCAAATAATAGTTTTTTTTTTCAATAATTATCCTGCATGGTCCCTTTTTTTCATCGATAAAATGCCTCCAGTGTACAAACGAAAATAATTGGGATCTCGACATTATAGGGACTACACTGATGATACATTGTTCAGGTGTCTTGCTGTAATTAGAAATAAGGAAATGAGTCGATGGAAAACTTCTCTGGAATTCAACATTTCTAGACGCACAATTATAAATATTTATTTATTAGAGGGTTATCATGTTCTTAATCCAAGTGTTCCCCCAATATTCACTGAGAAGGAAGAAACTGTGTTTGTAAATTATATAATGAAATTGAGCGATTATGGATTTTCAATGAGTGAATTGGATTTAAAAATATTTTGTAAAACATTACCTTGAATAAATTGGCCGAGTCGTAAATAAGTTTAAAGCAAATTTTCCGGGTCTTGATTGGGTGTTATACTTCTTAAAAAGACATCCCCAACTTACAAAACGATTTGTTGACAATATAAAAAAATCACGCGCCGGAATAACTAAAGACGAATTACGTTAGCATATATTATTCTTACCTAAAGAGTTGGAGGGAATTCCTCCAAATAATATTTTTAATTTTGATGAGACTAATGTCACAGATGACCCGGTCAAATCGGAGCAAAATAACCCCAAACGACGGTATATAAATATATTTAAATTACATCTAAATTATTAGTTATAATTATATAATAGTGGGAATATCGATTGTGGACGTTCCTCCTTCATCCCTTCGGTCCTCGAAGAAATTAGTGGTTTATTATACTTTGAATGCAATAATATTGCATTAGAAAATACGATTCTGAACGAAATTCAATATATTACAAATTACAATATGCCATACTGATAATCCATTCCAAAATTTTACCACGTGTGTAAATTACGAATGTAAATATTTAAAATAAATATCAATTTCCTACGATCTAAACTTATTTATTTATGAAGAAATAAAATAATGAAACCGTCATTTTGCTGATTTTCAAAAACTTTTACTTTAAAAGCTAATGAAAAAAAAAATGTCAGTCACGATTATCAAAACATTTTGTAAAAAGATTAAGTAGTATATGTCTATAATTCGATAAAATTTTTAAACCAATAAACCAAATTTTCAGGAAATATTAAACATTTTTGGAAAAAAAGCCAAAACTCTAAACTTAAATAGAAAATCAACCATTCGTTTCTAAATTATTTCTTGTAATGAAGTTCACCTAAGTAAATACTTAACAAAATTTTTTAAGACACTATGATTAAAACTCAATTAGTTATCACGAAATTAAAAAATTTTAAATTTCAGAAACGTTATTTTCCCGATTTTTAAGAATTTTAACTTTAAAAGCCTATAAAAAAAAATTGTCAGTCACGATTTTTAAAATATTTTGTAAAAAGATTAAGTAGTATATGATAATACTTCAACAAAATTTTCAAAGAGATAAACCAAAATTTGCCAGAAATATCAAACATTTTTGGAATAAAGTTCAAAGTTCTATACTTGGCCAAATAATTAACCGATTCATTCCAAAATTGTACCACACTTATATATTATCTATGTTAAAACTCAAAAAATTTTTTAAGTCTCTGCGATCAAAACTCAATTAGTTATCACGAAATTAAAAAATTTAAAATAACAGAAATCGTAATTTTGCCGATTTTCCACCATTTTTTGGTAGTTAAACATATTTTTTATAAATAAATCTTATCTCATTATAAACATCAAAATATGTTTAATTAAATGTACATAAGACATAAAAATTTTTAGTAACTACAATTATTATTTGATGTATGACACCGTCATAACAATATAACATACGATTTTACTTTTACTTCATTTATTCACTTACTTTTACCAAACCACATTCCACCATCAACTGTACTCGATAAATAATAATGATTAAAAATCACTATAAAAATAATAATATGATTAGTATTAAGAAACATTTTATTTTCTACGTGATAAAAGGAAAAAAAAGAAAAAAAATTCAATAAAATAACGCAGTGTTCTACGGTTTTATAATAACGCATTCTGTGTAATTAAAAATAAGGTTGATTTGAGGACAACCGTATTCTGTTTATTAAATCGTTATACAGTGATAGTAAACAAAAAATATTTTTGCTAAACAATTTTGTATAGGTAATATATATATATATATATATAATTTAATTACTTATTCATTATACATAAAATACCATATATATTTAAATATGAAACCTGTATTAATACTACAGCTGTAAAAAAATATGTGGAAAGGAACAAAGTATATTTGTGACCAATTTAGATTTTCTTGTTTTGGTTAAAAATTTGAGATGTATAAAATAATATTAAATATCTTTAATATTAAGATATCAATATTTGTATAAGTACACTTATTTTTAACAACGTTTTTTCTAACCTTACATTTTGTGAAGTACTAATTCTATTTGAAACATAAAAATGTATAGTTGCATAGATATTAACGTAAAAAAAAACATAATATCAGGAAAAATACGTAGATTCTATACTTTTGTTTATATTTTAAAAATATTTGGTACTAAAACAATATGATGATACATTTAAAATATATGGGAGTTTATATTTAGTTTATATACTTTCAGTAGGAAGTTGCATTTAGATGGTACTTTATTTAGCTCATTTATCGAATTTTATAAAAGTTTATGGTTATATTATGAATTATAATTGTTATCCCACGAATTCATGCAAATAAAGCAGAAACCGATGGAAGAAAATGTTTCGAAATTCCACTATGGGTGGCTAGCGAGACGTCTCACCAGCCCCCCTCAGGATAATTTTGTTATAGCAGGAAAAGGAATATCGTACAAATTCTGATTGTTATCGTACAAATTCATACAAATTACGTACAAATTAATGATGTTAAATTTTTTTCAAAATTCGAAAGTGGGGGGGACATGATTTATTCATATTATATACAGGCGATATGTTATTTTATAATGGATATAAAATATAATATTAATATCATCGTCATTTGTATCATGAATTCACATTTATTTAATTAACACTCAAAAATTGTTCAATATTAAGTTTTTTTTTAGTTTAATATTATGGCTCGATAGCTGAAAGAAAGTGACAAAAACCAAGTAACACATAAACAAAAAAACTAAAATACAAAAAAAACGACATAATAACAATACAAAAAAAAAAGTGGGAAGGTTAATAATTTAGGACAGTGGCGTAATTTAGGGGTCGCAAGGGGTTGCATTTGCAACCCCTGATCATATGTTAGAGTCGCAAAGGTATAATTTTGCGACTCCTAAAGTATCAATATTTTTAAATTAAAGATTTACTTAATAATTTTTGTACCTTATATTAATAATTTGCTATTTACCTATGAATACGTCTAATCATTTATTTCACAATAAAATTAAAAATATGTACGATGTAACAGTTACCTAGTAGTTTATACTACCCGTATATTAAACAATAATATGCAGTATAAGCAGAATCTAATGTTCCAAAAATAGCGGATTTATAATATTATGATGTCTGCAACGTTATAACGTGAAATTATCATACAATTTTATTTACATTTATTATCATTACTATTCAGTATTCATAATCAAATGTTTGCCCACTGAAATCTATTCTTCTGGATGAAGTAATAAATAATTTTAATGCATCTGCAAAATTACGTAGACGTTGATTGCAGCTAACAAATTAATACAACGTTACAATACGTTCTTAATGTATTATATATGCTCACGTTTCTTAGTTATTATTGTAACTATTTATTTAGTATATATTATGTATATTATTATTATGCTATTTACATTATATTTTATTTTGAACTTTATAGTTTATTTAGTATATTAAATTCATTAGTTTATATTAATTAATCACTCAAAATTAAAAACACTGGATCATAATTATTTATTATTATGAACTATTATAATTAATATTCAATACTCGGTAACATAAAATATTAAGTTTAATAGACTATATATTTCATAATATTATTATAAGTTATAAGTTATTATAATATTGTTTATATATATGGTTAAGGGAGAAGGTGTATAGAAGAAATTAATTATAAGATTAATGTTGCAACCCAAAATTATTGTCCAAGTTACGCCACTAAATTTTAGGACGTATATTTTCAATACAATTTACGTATTGACACGTGAATTTATAAATTTTTATTTTCATACAATTTTATTTTTATTTAATGTATTTTATTATAATTTCTATTATTTCAAATTATATACATAGTAAAATTCAATATTGCTAGTAAACAATAGATTCACTATACTTGTTGTTTAATGATGTTTATTGTATATCATTATACAGACACTGATTTAATTATGTATGTCCAAAAATGATTCTGAATCCGAAAAGATGTTGATATAAGTGTAAATCCGGTATGTCATCAAGTACAAATAATTCCACAGTAATATCGAGATCGAGATCCAGAAGTCCACTTATGCCACGGGAAGTACACAATCCTAGTTATTATTTAGGTAAGGATAAAGTTACAAAATGGTATAAAGAATGTTGTATTCCCCATAATAGTCGTACGCGTCGATGTAATATAATACGAATTTTACCCAGAGTAAATAGAGTGGTTCGAGATGAAAACTCTATTATTGATTGTAGGAAGTTATTTTTTCAGATATAGTTAATTAATATTAATGAAATGGTAAAATATAATAATATTTATTTGACAAAAATTCGCTAAAATTTTCACAGGGAATGAATCACGAGAGGGATCAGAAAACGACACAGATTAAATATGTATTTATGTTTTTAAAGTGTTTTTTAATTTTTAACTAAAAGTTTAATATTATATTTGAAACTGTATATTATTTTATATGATTCACATACCTGAAATAAATGTTTACTTTACAATAAACAAATTGTTGTTATACACAAAATGCAATGGGTGAGCGCAGCTCAAACAAACTACAACCCACCACCAACATTCCCTACTATCCACCAACCTAACCATTCCCAACACCGTCTACCGCCACCCCGCACCAACACCACCTCTACTCCAACCACGCCAAACACCGCCTCCCCCTCACCACCACCCACTAACTCAAAACACCCTCCATCCACCACTCACAACACCCACCACCCCGCCACCCCTATAATCCACCGCCCCTTTTCTACTCCACCCTATCCACTCCCAACACCCTCCGCGGCACCCGCCACCCCCTTCCACACTCATCCACCAAATAAACCACTACCCACCACCAACCTCCCCTACCATTCACCACCCCCTCACCCTCTCCTCCACCAACCATAACCACTCACAACACCTTCCACCGCCACCTCCGCACCAACACCCCTCATTAGCGTCATAGAGGCGGTACTTTACCCACTCCCCTCATTACCCGCTATACAAAATATATAATATATAAAACAAGAATTTATTTCTTTAATACACAAACTATCTTATAAGATATATTTTATAAAAATACATCGATATAATAATATTATCGAAATTTTATAACATTTTTTTTAAAATTATAAATAAAAATATATAATTTTATCTAATACATACAAAAAAAATTAATTGTAAGTATATAAACAATTTTTTACAATAAAATCAATGAAATAATTGCCGTTTCGCGTTCCATTGCAGAGTATATACAGTACTGTAATCTCGCGATGATGGTGATTCCATGTACTTTGTAAGATTCGAAACCATCGTTTTCGTCAACAGCCTGAAAGTTAATGATTATAATTAAAATATAATATAAAAATAATAATAATTAAATAAACAAAATTATTATCAAATTACTGGCTGCGGTGGTGAGTGTAGTCATTTATTTAGCTTCGGTATTTCGAGTTGTGAAAAAGTCAGTGGCGATACAGGACTCGACAGGCAGTTATGTAAAATCATTGGCGTTGATGTGCACTGTATCGGAGATAGACACTTAATAAATTTGGCTGCTCCGGTGTTCTCATAAAATTTCTACTACATATAACAATAATGAAAACAATTTATAATTTTTTATTTTATATTATTAACGTTTTTACCCTTGGCAGTAAATTTTCTTCGGGATCCGTATATAAACATGTAAGATTTAGTATTCTAAATATAAAGTAAATTTTTTGTCTCCACAAAAATCATAAAAACTTATTTACATACTGCTCCCCTTGCAAACTATATATATATTTAAAATTGAGTACTACATATTAATAAATAATATATCACTGCTCTTCCTTAATTTATCCAATTTAGGTCGTTGCTATTTTTTATTTTCTATAACATCATCCTTTTGACTATATTTTCGGATTGAGTAACACTTATATTAGTCATATTAGGCACACTTCGATCAAGATACGGCAAATGTAGAGAACTGCGTCTTAAATTTACTAATTGTTTCTAAAATATATAATTACAAGTTGTAATTTTTTTTTTTTTTTATTTATTACAAATTATAACCAAATTTTAAGATAAAACTTACGAAAACCCAAAAGTAATAATTATTACAATAACTAAATTTTAGTAAAAATTATAGAGAACGCGAAATAACAATGTATTTAATCATATTATATTATAAAATGTTGAGACATAATAGAAACGACAAATTGCTTACAAAATTATGTGTCCGATGTTGCCATAGATTTATATTTAATAAAAATAATTAACTCACTTGACCCGAATATTATCTTATCGGTGTAGAATAATTAGGAATAGATTGTTGTCTTATGGTTGAACTTCGAAGTTTATTAAAGGCAAAATACTCTGAAATCGGACTGAACAAGTAACCTGTAATTTAAAGATATGATAAAATTAATGTAATAGTAGGATACTACAAGGATACAATAGGATAGTAGTATATACCTATACCAATAGGTATAATAGTATATATACCTATTTTACCTATAGATAAATATATTAAATAAATCATATTTTAAAGTTTAAAAATTAAATTATACCACAATTTTTCGTTGGACTTAACGACTGATTAGGCGAAGAAAAAAAGCTAAGAAAGTCTAGTGTACTTCTATCTTAACTCACAACAGGTGAAGTTACGTCAGGAACACACAGGTATATTAGTCCCATAGATATTAAAATAAAACATTTAGATAATTTAATTAACTTAGGGCCGGTTCTACCATATATAGATAAAGTATTTGATAACTATCTTAGGGATAATGTTAACTAGGAGATTTATCTTGTTGACAAGTACAATTGATTCTACAAATAATATTTAGGCTATGAATTGTAATCCAATAGACAAGTTAACATATTGATAAATTAATTTGGAATTTGGAATTGTTTCCATGATATTTTGTGTTATCAATAACAAAATATGCATAATTGATAACAAATAGCAGTCATAATATAAATTATAATGTTAAATATTAATACTCGATTAATTAGTTATTTGTGTTATTACTTAGAATTTAATATTGTTTACATTTTTCATTATTTTTTTTTATAACAATATAATTTTTTGTAAGTTGTAAGTAAAGATTAAGTTTAATGGCTCAAATAAAAAAAGAGAAATCCCGTTCAAAAAATTTTACAGGGGAAGAAGTAAATAGATTATTAAGTTTAGTAGAATGCAATAAAAATGTTATAGATAATAAAGAGACTGATTCAGAGACATGGAAGCAAAAAGATGAGTGTTGGAAAAATATAGAGAAGGAATTTAATTGTAATAGTAGCGAGTTTAGAACAGTGAAAACATTAAAAGATAAGTATAATGGATTGAAGAAACTAGCAAGAAAAGAATATGCTTTGGAACGAAAAGAATTATTTAAAACAGGGGGAGGTAAAAATAAAACTGTACATATAAGTGATATTTCACAAAGAATTGAAAAATTAATATCTATTTCTATTACTGGAAACCCTAGTCAGTTTGACAATAATGAAGGTGAGATTTAATTTCATAACTATTTACATATAAAATGAATGGTAACATATTAATACTCAATTTTTTTTATTCGTAGATCCTAATATCAATGTACATAGCACTGAAATTATTGATAATGAAAAAAATATAAATATAGATGTTTCATACCATGAAAATGTGAATGATACTATTTATGAACAATGTAATTTTTGGTATTCTATTAAATACCATAGTGTAATATTATAAATACAATATTTATTAATGGGATAGTTATAATAAAACGAGCAAAATTAATAATAATATTATAATAGGTACCTAACATCAACGAAGGCAGGATAATGTTCGGTTAGGGTTTGACACTGAAAATAAAGATGATTGTTTTGATAATAATTCCTAATTCTTTTATGTATTTTTATATTCTATGAATATAGTTCATAGTAAAAAAATTGAAAGACTAATATAATAATATGAGAAATAATAATAATAATAATAAAAGATATCATATATTTTGTTGCTAGTCATAAATAAAATTTTGATGGAGGAAGAAATTTCAGGGAGGGTTAGAACACTAGAACTTTATCCCTGCGTACGCCACTGGTACCTAATATTAGACTTTTAATATTAATTATAAAATTAATTGTTATTTCATAAAACTTAAAAAATAAATACTTAATAATTTACATAATATAATATACAATATAGTGATGTTAACTGTTACATAATTCTTATAACATTTCAATAACATAAAATATAATATTAACAATAATATTAATATAAATAATAAATATAACAATAAGTATATTATACTTCTGTAGGAATTTTAGGTTTAAATACAATATTATAGTTGACCTCTGATATATATAATTGTATATTTCAAAGTATATTCATATATTCATATATTCAGTAAGTAGCACATTGATAAAATTTAAGTTATTCATTAAAACTTTGTTATGATATATATAATATTTATAATTTATATATCTATATTTTTTTTTATGATACACTTATTATAGCTAAGACTTCTTTTCTGCTTCTGTCAGATATTCCAGAGAATGAAAATCCAAATCTGAATTCAATTGATCTTGATAATGTAAAATTGAATATTTCTAACCTTTATGGTCAATATCAATGTCTCATAATTTATGTACTAATAACAATTTACATTTCTACAGTTGGTTAATAGTAGTGACTGTCTTATCCTAACTACTATGCCTGTAATAGATGTACCAGTTCCATCTTTCGTAAATTGGTCTCCAGCATCCTTAAAAACTCCACGTCATCCTTTATTAGTTCCACCAACACATCCTTCAAGTTCTACTCCTGTTATTAAAAGTAAAAGTATAATTTTTTTTGTAGTTTTTCTTTTACTGCATTATAAGAGGAAAATCACTAATAAACATTACCATACCATTTCTTTTTCAATATATTCATCTATTACTTAAAACTTATTTAAATTTAAATTATTTAAATAAGTTATGTATTTGTTTCAATCACTTATACGCCTATTTTTTTTTTAATAAATGATTTACCTTTTTATATCGAATAAATTAATGAATTTTATTATTAATATAAACAATGTAATATTATAAAATTAATTATAATGAAAAATGTAAAAATTGTACATAGGAATAAAAAAAAATACTAAATTTAAGAATATAAATAACAAGAATCCATCGTCCAGCACTTCTAAAATGCTGGAAAATAAATGTGAATTGATAGATTTGCAAAAGAAGTATTTTCAACAGATGATAACTTTTAATCAAGAAGAACATAATTTAAAAATGCAGTTTTTAAAAGAAGAACAGGAATTAAAAATGTTAAATTTACACAAAGATTTAAATATATTATTATTATTTTTTTTTAAATTAATTTTAAAGATTAGAAAAGTAGTTATTAATTAAATTTGATCTAACATATGTTTTATTATTTATTCTTTGTTCTGCAATTAATGGTAATGGCATATTCCACTCATCAACTTGACTTTCACAAGTTTCAATATTTGGGTCAATTGGTGGTATTGATTCTCCTAATGTTAATGCTAAGTTATGTAGTACAGCTGTAGCTACTATAATCGCTTGCGCTCTATCTGGAGTGGCTCTTATACCAACTGATAAAATTGGGAATCTCCTTTTCCACACTCCAAACAATCGTTCAACGGTATTTCTCGACCTTATATGAGATTCATTATATAATTTTTCAGCATTGGTATTTGGTAAGACTAATGGTACTAATATGTATGAACGGCATTCATAACCTCCATCTCCCATTTCGCTGGCTTCAAATTTAAAATGTATTGTGGAATTATTAAATATAACTTGGTCATGAGTAGAACCAGGCCACCTAGCAACTAAATCAAATATTTCAAGTGAAGGCCCTCCGATTACTTGCACATTTAATGAGAAATATCCTTTCTGTTTCTATAGATTTCCGCTGTATTTCCTCCTAAAAACATAAATTTTTAGATAATTAAATTTTAAAATAATAAATTAACTGGTAAATTTGTAATGAAAAATTTAATTACCAGGAGATTGTAATTTAATGTGAGTGCAGTCAATAGCACCTATAACTTTAGGAAATCGAGCGATGTTATAAAATTTCAATCTCGCATCTGTAATATTATGATGGTCGGGCATTTTTATATAAAATTGTCTCAATGAAGCTATAGCTTCAGTAACAGATCGAACAATATTACATGCTGACGTTTTACTGACACCTACAAAATCTCCAACAGCAAGTAAAATGGTCCCTAATGCGTAGAATCATAAAGTCAGTAACAATTTTGTTATTGGCAATATTGCGTGATTTCTAAATAAATAATAATATATAAAAATATAATAAAATTATACCTTTCAAAATAATTTAATTAATATATAAGTAGTATATTATACACACAGTAATATATTATTATGTATACATTTTAATAATATATTTAAACTTACCTCTTTGTTTTTGATTTTATATGAAATTCTATTTTCGATAAAAGTTCTAAAACTGTATTTCTTTTTAATCTAAATCTCATAAAAAAATCCTCATCATCCCAAAAGTTAATATCTTCCATTCGATTACGAATTTTACGTTGTCTTCTTGGTTTAGGTAAATCCGCAATAAAATAATCGTCATCGTCCGATAATAAATCAAAATTACAAAACATTTTAATTTATAAAAACTAAACAAAATTAAGATAAATAAAATGTTTTTAAAAATAATTCAATCTTATAATAATCTAATATAAGAAAAAATTGATTATCCTTTAGATAAATATTTATCTAGCAGTAAAACTGTTTGACAAGTTGTCAATAAGTTTAACAACAACTTTAGGGATACCAAGACATTGTAGAACAGCATTTGTTAATTTATTCTATGGATAACTATGATTTATCCAAAGGTGGTAGAACCGGCCCTTAATCTTTTAAAAGTAGACATAATTGCAAACAAATTAATTAAATTTTAATGGATAACAATAAAAATAAATAAATAAGACAAAATAAGTAATTATGAAAATAAAATAAAAATTTGCGACGAATTAATATTAAAACCGCGGAAACATTAAAACGATATTAAACAACAACAGACAAGTATCGACGACGAACTAAGTACTAAGTGCATTCTTCGTCGACTGAGGACTACTCGAACACAGATTTTCTGCGCATCATTTCTGCTCATTTTCAGTGTCATCCGTTTTGGTTGGTCAATGTAATCGCGTAAAAACCAATCAAATGAAATTATAGAATAGAAAAATCCCACCTATTACATAATTTAATTTATGTTCATTTAATACTTTAATTGTCTAAAAAAAATCGTACTATCAACTTTAGTATTTTTTTCTATAATTCTATACCTAAATGTTGGGCTTTCCCATTATAGTTATTTATAAATTTAATTATTGAATAATTATTTTACTTTTTACCACTGTTGTTTTAATAACTATACCTATAGGCTTTAATTCATAAATATATACAAAATATAAATTACATAGATTTAAATACAAATAAAACATAATAATTAATAGTAGTTACATCAATATAGGCTATTAAAAAATAAAATATTAAAAATATTAAAAACATGATAGAATATAGATAAATAGTTAGGTACCAAGTATAATATTATGCAGCATCGCATGTATTTCGATTAGGTACTTATAATATTTTTAATAGATATAGACACCCACCCAACAGTGCGGTGATGCGTATTTTGAGGGATGTCCGCCATGTGCTGTGAATACAGTAATATACGAGGTGTGATAAAAAAATACCCGGATTTTTCAAATAAAACTTTATTAAGACAATATTATTCTAAATACACATTATCACCTTCAAAATAATCTTCCTGGGAAGCAATACACCGCTGCCATCTTCTTTTCCACTTTTGAAAACATTCCTGGTAGGCACTAATTGGAATGTCCTTAAGATCGATTTCCGTATTTTGTTTAATGTCATCAATTGTTTGAAAACGACGTCCTTTGAGCGTTGATTTTAATTTTGGAAACAAAAAAAAATCGCACGGAGCCAGGTCGGGTGAGTATGGTGGTTGTGGAACTACTGGAGTCTGATTTTTTGCTAAGAACTGACGAATGAGTAATGAGCTGTGAGCCGGGGCGTTATCGTGATGCAACATCCAAGAACCACTTTTCCAACTGTCTGGCCTTTTTTTCCTAACATTTTCTCGTAATCTTTTCATGACTCCTAAATAATAATGCTGATTTACTGTTTGTCCTTGAGGTACCCATTCACGATGAACTATACCACGAAAATCAAAAAATGTGATTAACATCGTTTTCACGTTTGATCTCACTTGCCTTGCTTTTTTTGGTCTAGGAGAATTTGCTGACTTCCACTGTGAAGATTGACGCTTGGTTTCAACATCATACCCGTAAATCTAAATTTCATCACCTGTTATAATATTTTTTAAAAAGTCTTGGTCAATTTCTGTTCTTTCAAAAAGTTCTTGAGCGATGGTCTTTCGGTTTTGTTTTTGCTCATCGGTTAAGAGGCGAGGAACAAATTTGGCTGCGATTCGGCTCATGCCCAATTCTTTTGTTAATATTTCTTGGCACGAACCATAAGATATTCCGACGTCTTCTGCTACTTCTCTGATAGTTAATCGACGATTATTTCGAATAATTTCACGAACACGAGCAACAGTTTCATTTGTTTTACTGGTCGATGGTCTACCAGGTCGTTCGTTATCCTTGACGGATGTTCTACCTTCCTTAAACCGTTTAAACCACTCAAAACATGTTGTCCGAGACAGAACATCATTTCCAAAAGCTTGCTGCAAAAGTTCAAAAGTTTCACTCGAACTTTTTCCTAATTTAAAACAAAATTTTACGCACACACGTTGTTCTTCTATTCCTTCCATTACGAAATTCGCCACACGACTGAAGCATGTTTTTGTATAAATAACATAAAATAAAAATAAATATTGTTATCGATTTCAAACCAACGCTCAAATTCTCGTTAGAAGTTACTTTATCGAATGACATTATCGGAATTTCGTTATCTTAATTGATATAAATATTATTAACACAGTCCGAGTATTTTTTGATCACACTTCGTATATCTACACCTAGGGTTCATGAGATCCGGATACCCTTGAAATTTTTTAACTGTCTGTTAACTTTATTAACCTATAATACTTTTTAAAAAACATTAGTTATAAAGTACGCATTAGTCAAAATATTATATTGTGTGACTATATGTTTCCTGAGTGCCTGTCTGGACATCCACCGAATCGAAAAAAATTGATATTTTTTAATCTATAATATTATTATTCAGATTCTGAGTAACATCTTTAGACATATACGAAATAAACTGCAAAGTGCAAGTGTTTGGAAAAGTAATATAATTATTCTTAAAAATATATGAAGATTTTATTAAATCAGTTAAGCTTGGCTGAGAGTGGTTGAAATACGTATTTTAACGTATTTTAAAGGGTTTCCAGGTTTGACTTCTAGAAGAGGTATAAACCACGATTTTTTTGCTTTTCTGGACTTTGGAATAAGCCGGCCACAATTCCAGCAATGCCTAAGTATTTATTATTGTTCCGTCATGTTCTTAAACCAATTGTAGTTTCCAAATTAATAGAGAATGGATTTTTTGTCGATCTAAGCTATTTTATGTATCAAAAAAAAAAAAATTATTAAAATATTGCTTTATTGTAAATATGTTTTTGTTATTTAATATGCCTTGTGACACACGGAGTGTACCTATATAAGAAATACGCGTTGCTACGCTGGACTATATAGAGATAAAAGATTTTTATAATATATATAGTTATATAATCTTCATAAAATAATATTAAATACGTACTTGAATATTTTTTATCGTTTTATTGATATGGAAGTTTGTTGTTATTGTATATCAGTATAGGTTAGGTTTTCTGATGTATGAAATTCTTTTTTAAGGTAGAAATAATGGTCCAATTACCACAAATAAGGTACCCCTCTCTATAGGGAATTTAATCTAGTTGGTACTTTATTTAGCTCAATTTTTGAATTTCCAATAAATTTTTCCTTGAAAAGGAATGATAACTCTTTGAATATTGATCGTAGGGATTTGAAATTTATTTTGCATATTTACATATATAATTTACATTCGTGGTAAATTTTGAAATGGATTATCAGTATAATATATTACAATATATTTAGATACGCTCAGAATCGTATTTTCTAATGCAATATTATTGCATTCAAATCATTGAATCATAATTATAATGAACCACTAATTTCTCCAAAGATCTAAGGGACGAAGGAGGAACGTCCACAATCGGCTTTCCCACTTTTTTTTTTAATAAAGATAATTTTTAATTATAAAAATGTAGTTATTTTTCTAACATTGAATGATAATAATATTATCAATTCTTTAGTATACCCTACAGTTCGATAATCATAGTGGTATACCATTGGGGAATTAAATGTTTATCATATACCTTATCGATATTGATAACAGTTGACCCGGATTGTTCATTCCCGCCATTTATGGTTACTCGACGATATGTCATATTTGTATTGATATACATTACGTGTATGATATACTATAGATCATACTACATATTCTGTTAACAATAATTATAGTACGTAATAACTATAAAACTATTTTTTAATACATTATACATCATTTTTATTCAAAAATTATATATTTTTATAAATAACATATAATTGGTAAATATTACATAATTTTTTTGATATACATTAAATATTTACTTATCTAATAGATATAAACTATTATAAATTAATATCACAATTTTTTAATTAATATTACAAATTATGTACAACCTAACCTTTTTTTCTTACACAGTTTTGCTCCCAGGCGTTGCAGGCTTCGTAACACAAGTCATCAAGTCGCTCAGGAAATCTGTGTTATCGTCATTTTCTGTTGAACATGAATACAATTATGTAAAAATAATAAGTTTTTAAAAGCATATCAGTAATGGACAGATCAGCTTGTATGTTTGGTAATATTATCTCCGGTATTAATTCAATTTGGTTATCTAAAAATTAATAAATAAGTTAAAAATAATATGTTATACTAATTAATATATGAGAATAAAATAAAAATATATACTAATTATTTTTTTATGTCTTGATAGACTATCTTTTCTAAAGAAATATACTTTGCATATAGAACATTTGAAACTTACTTGTATGTGAGATTTACTATGTCTCGTTAAATTATTATATCAAGAGCAGTGATATATTATTTATTAATATGTAGTACTCAATTTTAAATATATATATAGTTTGCAAGGGGAGCAGTATGTAAATAAGTTTTTATGATTTTTGTGGAGACAAAAAATTTACTTTATATTTAGAATACTAAATCTTACATGTTTATATACGAATCCCGAAGAAAATTCACTGCCAAGGGTAAAAACGTTAATAATATAAAATAAAAAATTATAAATTGTTTTCATTATTGTTATATGTAGTAGAAATTTTATGAGAACACCGGAGCAGCCAAATTTATTAAGTGTCTATCTCCGATACAGTGCACATCAACGCCAATGATTTTACGTAACAGCCTGTCGAGTCCTGTATCGCCACTGACTTTTTCACAACTCGAAATACCGAAGCTAAATAAATGACTACACTCACCACCACAGCCAGTAATTTAATAATAATTTTGTTTATTTAATTATTATTATTTTTGTTTTTATATTATTATTATATTATATTTTAATTATAATCATTAACTTTCAGGCTGCTGACGAAAACGATGGTTTCGAATCTTACAAAGTACATGGAATCATCATCATCGCTAGATTACAGTACTGTATACACTCTGCAATCGAACGCGAAACGGCAATTATTTCATTGATTCTATTGTAAAAAATTGTTTATATACTTACAATTAATTTTTGTCTCTAACATTTATCGTTAATAATACAATATGGATTAAATACAATTATATATTTATATTTATAATTTTAAAAAAAATGTAAATTGTCGATAATATTATTATATCGATATATTGTTATAAAATATAGGATAGTGTGTGTTTTAAATAAAGAAATTCATGTTATATATTTTATATGTTTTGTATGGCGGGTGATGAGGGGAGTGTGTGAAGTACCGCCTCTACGGCGGCTGATGAGGGGGTTGGTGCGGTGGCGGGTGCGGCGGAGGGTGTTGGGAGTGTGTAGAGTGGTAGTGGAGAGGGGGTGGGGGTATGTAGTGGTGGTTTGTGTGGTGGGGTGGAGTTGGTGCAGGGGTGGTGGTGGAGTGGGTAAGTGGTTGGCGTTTCGTAGGGGGAGGAGTGGGTGAGGGGGTGGTGGATGGTAGTGGGTGGATGAATTATTTGGGTTTTGGATGTAGTACAAAATTAATTTTTACTTGTACAAAATAAAGTACATAATACTGTATAATTTTTTTTTACAATTTCAAAGTGCGGGTGCCAGGGTAACAGACCTGAATTATTCCGATATTTAATACTGAATAAAAATACAAGATATGGGATATATCTTAGAATATACAATTTTTTTTTTTACTTAAATTATAATCACGTTTTTATCTATTACCCCCCTCGTAAAATATTTTTCAGAATTTTTGGGTTCCTTCAAGATAAAATAATAAATTGTTCCCCACTCATAATTTTTCCATATAATAATAAAGCTTATATTAAAATTGATGAAAATGTTTTGTCTTTACTCAAATCATAAACACGTTTTTGTTATGTTTTACTTTAGATAACATTTTTTAAAAATTATTAAGATTCTTTATAAGAATTTATTATTTATAATAATTATAAACATTTATAGTGTAGTATCCTCCCATGGTCAAGATAATGTAAAACAAAATTTTGCAACTTAAGATTTCATAATAAATGAATACGATCAGATATAGGATATTAGGATATACGTACATTTCTTGATGCCAACACAACTTTAGGATCTGATTACATGTGTGATAGATATTATCCTACTTTTTTGGTGCAAATTATACGCTTATATTATTATTAAATGGTTTGATAAAATGAAAAGCTTATGAAAGTTTACAAAAAAGTTTATGAATGTATCAAGAATACATAAATAAATCTGATATATATGAAATCTGGTATTTATTAGTTTTATTTAGTATCTTATATTTTATCGTTTTATATTAAGTCAGATATAAAAAAATATTACATTTTAGACTATAATAAATTATTTTTGACCTTCAACACGTGACTATTGAATAATGTACTTCAACTTTAAAAAATTTAAATATTTGATTTTTAATCTTAAAATTTCAACTATTTACAATGAATTAAATTTTTTTTTTAATAATTAAAAAATTTTTACTCATATATGTTGAATGTCAACATTTTACTTAGACCATAAACACGTGACTATGACCTTCAACATGTGACTCTTGAACATTGTTCTTGAGCAATGTCCGGAATCAACCTTTTCCTCTTTTTAAACTTAGTACAATACACTTAGATAATTTAAGTTAAAACTAATCATATTTTGCGCTAAACACGTTTTAGAAATTATATAAAACAAAAAGATGTATAAATTTTGATTATTTATTTTATTATTTAAAATATTAAAACATATCATAAATAATTACAAATAAGTCATAGAAGTAATTAAGTAATTATTAACTAATTCTAAGACATTATAAATAGTTATTGCATTGACCTTTAAAGATAAATTATATCTAGATATGTACTAAAAAAATTAATAATTATAGATATACATTATTGTATACCTACATAATTCATCATTATATTCATATATTTTTGAACATTTATTGTCTTCTAGTCTTTTACGTTAATCATTGGTTGATGATTGAATTGGCAGGTTTGTTAATATTTTCAATATAGGTACTTGTATATAATTTCAATTGCAGTACGTATATGGGTTAGAGAATTGATGAACAAATTTCATAGAAATTAGTAGTACTGTTAAGCGTTTCAATTGCATTGTTTTCAAACTTCGTAAAGTGATCTAAAAATTTAATAGCGCTTTCACTATGTTCCCGTAATAATTGATTGAAATGTCTATTTATGTTATTTTCTGTAATATTTTCTAATTTGGTTCTTCCCCAATTGAATAAATATTCTTTTTGATTATCCGGAATAGAGTTTTCAATTGTTTGAATATCCAATGTATTGTTTAGGTTTCGTATTACAAAAATTATGGCGCATATATCTCCTCGAGGTCCATTGTCAACTAGTAAGTTAAGATACCTATAAAATGTTGGTGATCTGTTTATAAACCAGTCAACGCTTTTCCTTAACCTCATTAATTGGTTTTCGTTGACGTTTTGATTCATCTGCTTAAAATATAAATTGATAAGTATTGCTTGTTTGTAAACTAATGTGTTCATTTTTCTCTCAAGATGATATAAAACAGTATTGTGAAATATTAAAACGGTATTTAAGTTTGAATTCCACGGTAATACATTAAAGTAAGCCATCGATAATGACATAGATTCGTTTTCTATTTGTATTTTGCAATTTTTTAGATAGTCCAGTTCGTGAATATATTCAGTGAAAAAATATTTTCCACTCAACCAATTGAACGTAGACCAAATAGGTATAACAGATTGGTAGTCTGCATAATAATTTAATATGATGTCATAAATATCGTTTATGTATTTAAAATTTAAATTTAAGCAGGTCATATTTATAGGACTGTCTAAATATGGAAGTGTTTTGGTTATCGAAAAAAGATTCACTAACAATTTGTCATGTAGTGGCTCTATTATGCATTTAAAATTATACGTTTTATTATTATTATCATCATACTTTACATCGGTGCAGTAAGTGTCGAAAAAATCCATATAATCACCACAAAATGTCAAATACAAACTAAATAACTCAGTTTCATTTTGATCTAATTTGTTACCTGTATATAAATAAATAATAATCAACGGAGCGTATTTGCATATTCTCTCGAACATTTTTGTTACAATCATATAGATATCATATTCGGTGACATAATATACTATTGTTTTTGTATAAATAAATGTCATGTATTTTTGGATAAGTTGAGATTTAAAATATGTTGCGAGTATTTTAAATGTTGACAATATTAATTTGTTTATAACATTAGGCACCAAAAGGCTGGCTAGATTATTTGGTATTTCTCCCAATCCATCACAACTATTAATCATGTTCAAATTGTAGTAGCTATTGTTGAGGTTTTTGCATTTAGACTCGAAATTAATTTCAATACTTGGATTTGTTTTTTTTACATAATCGGGTAATCCTGATAATACAATTTCTGATTGGTAAATATTATATTGATCGTTATTAAACATATTTTGGATGGGTCTATGGTTGCTCCTTATGTTTGGTATTACACCAAGATCATTAATCGATCGATACAAGTTTTTAATAAATTTCTGTCCGATTTCCATATAATTTTCCCCTATATATACATTCTGGATTTCATTTAACTCATATCGATTATGCAAAAAAATAATAAAATTAGCATTACACGAGTATATTTCACTGTCTGTGTCATTCTGATTAACGCTACAGTTTTGGTCGAATAATGTCTTCTTTTTAGTATGAGATTCGCAGAGAATTGAATGCGAATGGTACAACCACAATTTTGGATAACGAGGATTACAAATATTGATAAAATCCAAACAATGGTAAATATATTTACATACGTCCTTCTCGAATTCAGATTTATGGAATGGATAATTTAAATTACATACAAGTACTTGGTTATTTATAGTTGTTTGAACCGTTAGCAAATCGGGTAGTCGACTACGTTTGTAATAAGATAGTTGATGGAGTAAATGATTTAGATTATACTCCAAGATTTGAAGTACTTCATGCGTAATTTTATCGTGACTATGTTGATTAACAATAGATAAATTATTAAATTCATAGTTTATAGTACCTTCAGGACGTGTCTCTTTGTAAAAATTGTTTACAATCGATATAAGTTTCTTTTCGGGATTTGTATTCTGTCTTGATCCTGAAATAAAGTTGAATATTCTATTCATACTAAGAACTACATGTATTTCTAGCAAAATGTTAATAATAAGCGTATAAAACAACATTTTGATGTGTGTCACGGAGATACTATAATACATTTTTAAGTTTAACGTTAGATATAAACATACTGGTATATATTATAAAAACTTATATTATGCTCAAGAAAATGCGTTAAATATAAATATGAACATTAACAATTAATTGTGGATATACGTCATACATATTTTAAAACACTTGCATATTTGTGATTAATATTAGAATTATTAAAATTGCATTCAATTTATTATTGGTTATTGCTATAAATTTGCAATATTTGTATTGTTTATTTATACAAATTAATTTGATAGGTACCAATTTTACATTTAAATTTATATAATATGTGTGAAATACAGTGATGCCAAAGTATTTTTCAACCACAAATTCAATGTTCACATAGAAAAAAAAAAAAAATATTAAAAATAAAAATAAAAATAAAAATGTTTTTTTATAACGTAGGTTTTAAAAATATAATATAATATAATTGTTATAAAAAATAATCTCTGTATTTAATAGTTATTTAATAATAACATTAAACTTAATATTATGAGGTCAATTAATAAAATTAGGTAAAGATTATTATAATAAAATGTATAATTAAAAAAGTAGGAAGGTCGATTATGGACGTTCCTCCTTCGTCCTTTCGGTCATCGGATAAATTAAAGGTTTATTATACTTAAAATTTAATTGCAATTATATTACATTAGAAATACGATTCTGAGCGAAACTTAATATATTACAATATACTATACTAATAATTCATTCAAAAATTTACCTCTAGTCTCCAAAGACTCTCACGATATTGTAATTGTTTTAATTATAATATTTAACAACTTGTCTTTATACCATCGTCTAAACATTAATAAAATAATAACATGTTGGTTGTGTATTTAAAATGCATAATATGCGAATAACGTAACACAAATTTTAAATATATTTTTTAATCTACCCTTTCAACAACATTTAAATACATAAATATTATTTATTAGGAGATACTAATAGTATGAGAGATTATATTTTTAAAGCATTTCGCGTAAATGAAAATCGGTGGTACACATATGATGACTTGTGCACAACAGTTCTTCTCATCAATTAGAACAAATGGATTTTAAGTGAAATGTTATTATACACGAAATAATAGAAGTTTTATTGTCGTATAATTATTTTTTTTATATTAAGAAGAGCCTATTATATATTTTATTTTCATGTTATTATTTATGTATAATAGAATATTATAACATTATCCATATTATTTGTTAATGAATTATTTTAAACCTCATATAAAGGTATTCAAAAATAAATAGGTACTCATAGTTTTATAGATTCTGAGTAAAGCGATGAATATATTGGTTTAACAACAATATATTATGTGGAATACGTAAGGTCAATAAATGGTTATAATGCGTCTAGATGTTTGCTTCGAGTCCAAAATGAACCTGTAACTATAATATTTATTATACAACCAATATTACAACGATAAATATAAAATTTGCATATTGAAATAATATAAACTGAAACATAATATGAATATATAAATTAATCAATTTTTTATTTTAAGTATAGTAATCAATACAAAGCAATGAATGATTTACACTATACCCAGTATTATTAGTTTAAAATAAAATAATCAATATCACAAACTAACTTGCTGCATAACAAACGTAACAATCGATAATATAGGACAAATTTCGATATTCTTTCTTTTAATAAAACAAATTATGGTCATTGGAACAGCTTTGATATTCCTATTCAGGAGAAACACCAATTCATTGGCTCCCCTTGGTGTATCTCTGGAAGGAGGGATAGCATAAACGTGAGAATAGCGGGCACAAATAGCACAAACGAAGCACAAACGATTGGTATAGGAAAAACTTTCATTTTCCATTTTAGGGGGGGGCCACTGAAATGGACCTTGTGGTAATATTTGAGAAGGTTAGTCACGTGTACTACACATGATATATGAATATTAAAATATAATATAGATAATTACATATAATATAATATATACTTATATTTTAGCTTAGTGATAAAGGTTTATTATTATATATAAATTTAACAGTGTTTAGTTATAATTATTAACAATAAATAAATATAATATATTTTCTATTATTATTAATTTATAAATTATTTTTATTTTATTTTACTTTTCATAGGTAAGAAAGAGTTAAATTATTAAAATTAAAAACTTAACACACATTTTAAAATTCGATTAGTTGATTGATAGATGAACCATCCTCTGGTCATGTATGAATTGTAGTTCTATTTTCTTTATATTATTCATATTCTAGCAAAAAGATTATAATTGTTATTTATTTTATTACTTGATAGAACATAATATTAATCAAGAACATAATAATTTAATCTCTAATTATATGTTTGACAAACAAATTATTAATCTATATTTATTTCCAATTTTGGATAAGTATAAACTATAAAAACAATAATAGTAACGTTGACGATGGCCATAATTAGGCGATTTATTAATAAAATATACGATTATTCGTTGTTTTACAAAAAAATTTAAATATGTAATAACTTAGAAAAATTATAGCATCAATATTTATAAATATAAAAAATGTCTTCAAGACATTAATTTTTAATCTTTTTATATACGCAAAAAACATACGATAAATATATATTAATCATCTAGTGGACCATATAGATACAGAGGCTAAAGAGGTTTAAACTCCCTCATTACTTATTTAAAAACATGGAAAATGTACAAATTTTAAATTTCTACTTATTTGTGTGCTTCAAAATGGGTACAGAGATGCGACGCTGATTTTATTCAGATATTCTCATACATTGTTATTGTATTAGACAATATATCTAAATAGAATGTTCGCCCAACTACTGATGCAAGTATATTTTTAAAGGTCATAAAATCATAAATATTATAATTTTTAAATTATTGATTCAAATTACTTGTGTCAATTCAAGTTATAAAAGTATGTACTTAATTTTTATTTATTAAATTAAAGTACATTATATTGATTTTTAGTTTTGTATAGATTTTATTTCATTTCTATTAATATTATATAAACAATTGTAAGAAAAAAAAAAAAAAAAAAAAACATTCATTTGAAAGTGATGATCAGTTTAGCTAATGATAGTATTTAAGATTTAATATATATTTAAGAAAAAATGTAGAATCACGAATATAAATAAATGTTTAAGGATAAACAAGTAAATATTAGATGTTTAATTTTAATGTTAATACTTTAAACAATTTCTTGTTAGAAAATCAATATTTTTAAATTATACATATTAATAGAAGAAGTTTTGGTCGTATTGGCCTTAAAGCCGAGAAAAATGGACACACTTTTATAAATAATCAATTATGAAATAAAATTATAGAAACTTAATGTTTCTATAACATAAATATTATGTTGTTCACACTTTTTTTTAAATTTAAGTGCAACCTCCCTCGCGTTAATATTATTATTATTTATTATCAAAATAATAAAATACCTACCTATATAAAAATAGTCTTTAGGGGAAAGTTTTCCGACGGCTAAAATATTTAAGTACACACATTAAAAGTTTACAGTATATTTATTTAGTAAAATAATAAAATTAGGGTATGGCTGTAATAATATTGTTTACTTAATTTTACTATTAATAAATAGTATCCACTTATGTTTTTTTTACGCTTACCAATTGCATAAAGTAAAAAGTTTGAAAACAATCAATATGTTTTTTAAAAGATAATTTTCATTTAATATTTCAAAATATCCATTAAATCATGTTATATACATAACGGAGTTATTGGAAATATATTTAACTATGGTAATTTCAAAATTCAAAAACATCTGACTTCGTATACTAAAAATATTACATAGGTATCGTATCTATTTTATTAAAACTGTATATACTAACACATTTCAAATTAATACGTTATTCAATTTAATAAGGTTTAAAATAATTAACTAATCAATTAAAATAATCGTGTTTCAATATAATATTTTTAGTAATATAGAATTGACAAATTATATTTACGGCTATTTTGACAATCGTTATATATTTCTAAAATATTACAATATAAGTTAATTTATATTTATTATTAACATTTTTATAAGCTTGTAATAGTTTTACTACAATTATTATATAAGAACTACAGTTCTATATAATAATATTTAATGCATTTTAATCACAATAAAATATGTTAAATATAGTTCATTATATATATATATATATAAAATACTAAAAACAACGAGTAATAAGATAATAATTATAAAACTTGAGTAGATACACTACAATGATACATTTATAGTGAACATTTAGATGTAAAATGAAAAGGAATATATCATTGAAAAATTTAAACATAACACTTATTTTAGTTTAAAAATATAAATTAATATTATTTAAGATTTTTTGTTGTAATGTGGCATTTATTTAGGTTAAGTTGGTAAGTTACAGGTAGAGCTTCAATGGTATATGAACATAATAATGATTCATGATTCAATGCACCTTCGTTATTGTGAAAATTTAATTTAATATTAAATTAAGTTAGTCTATTATAATACTTACGAGCATAAATAAGATTTTGAATATTTGATTTATCTAATAAATATAAAATAGTAATACAAATCATTCTAATATTAATTTGTGCCCAACAATTTTCTTGTATTATGCAAATAGTTCAGAATTTCCATACTCTAATTAACCTAAAATCATCTATGACTATTTTTTATGTGTTTTATAGCATTTTTTAAAAAGAAAAAAGAAGATATGAAACAATCATAATAAGTTAATATCCATTAACTGTATATTGGTCAACTGTAAGCGTTCAGTTTTAATTTATAACTTATATGTCATAATAAGGATAAAGTCTATTACGGAGGAAGTACATAAATAATTTATATAATTATTATATAAAAAAAATGAATAACCAATGTTGAAAAAACCAAATGTCAAATTTTAGTTAACTTATTTCATAATATAATGTAATATATTGGAATATTGGTATTTGTAACAATAAATGAGACAGAAGAAGAAGAGCGCAATAAGACTAAACTAATCAAATTATATCATATACCCATATACCCCCACTACTAATTATATCTTTAACAATTATGCGATATACTTTAATGCGCCCTCTATTAGCAATAATTATAAGCAAATAAGTGGGGATAATTGGGTCACACTTCGATATCCTATAAAGGAGCCTGCAAAATATAAAACACTCAGTCTCTCTTCCTTTTTTTAGTCAAGCGCCATCTACTCTTGAAGTCATCTTCTCTAAGCAATCACACAGTTATGTAACACAGTCACGCAGTAGGTAGTCGACTTCCCGACTGACCACTCAGTCCACTAGTCGTATCCCAAATCACAATTACATTTTTTCATACTAGTCCTATGAGTGGACTCATGTAGAACTCTGTTACGGTTGCAGACGAATTCGCGGGCTGTACAGAGATTTGTTTCATGTCATCCTTTTAACTTATACCCTTTTTATGAGTTTATATTAACTCCCTTATGCAGTTGCAAACGAATTCGCGGGCTGTGTTCGGAGTTGTATATTCTCACTTAATTTATTTCTTATCCCATTAGTTTAGTCGTGTTCGCTTTGCTGTTCTGTATTGATACTTATTCGTTTGTTAATCATTTTATTAAACACGCATAGAGTAACATAAGACCTATGTAATTTACAGAACTGGGTAACAACGTAATGTGGTGATTTTCGCAACGCAGTCTACTCATTGAGTGAGGTAGGATAGTGGCGAAAATCTCACGTTATTTGTATCCAAGTTCAAGTTCAGTGTAACCAGTTGGCGAGAGTCTCGTTCACCACGGTCGCCGTGCTCTGGCGAACACTCTAGAATTGCCCGTTGAGCTTGTGCTCGTATCTAAGAGTAACCTAACAAATAAAATATATCAGAACAGAACGATAGTGACGAGCATCGTACAACCTCCCCGTAATTACTTATATTTTTACAATCAAGTTCAGATCATCAACAGCGAGGACCAAAGGAAACCGTGAGTACACACACCATAATATTCAGTAGTAGGATAATTTACAAAAGGGTCATAAAACATACCCTGTCTCCATTCAACCACTTACACCACCCAACCATGTCTTTTATCCCACTACAATAATAATAATCAATATTATATAAATAAAATTAATTAGATATTTTACTTACCAATTTTAACGTTTGGATTATAACTGTGTATTTCGTCGATTAATCCTAATGAACTCATTCGTAAATGTTAATTGTAAGAAAATATTGTTTAATATTTATTAATACCAAATGGTACAAGGTAATAATATACAATGAATACAATAAATACAATAATAACAATGAAAAAATTAAATGCTAAAAAATAATTATATCCTAATTGCATTCATATTCATTACATTACAGTAATAATTTCGTAAGTTAAGACACTAAACATTAATTTAAATACAATAATTATGCAAATTCATAATTTGTTTATATTTATATTACATGTTTATTTATTTGTATTACATATTTATTGAAACTCTTCTCTAATGCAATTATAGATAATTTAATTATGATAGCTATATCATAAAGCAAACGTAGCCAAATAAAAACATCTCAAAATCTGAAATTGGTTTTTATCATCATTTTTGTATGCAATTACTTGTATTCGACTAGCACTGAAATGTAATTAATGAAATGTAATTTAATCATAATTTCTACGTACTTTCAATATTTTTATTAACATATTTAATATATGTTAAAGAATCCACTAAAAATATAATTAGTATATATAGCATATCATGACTATAATGACTAACGGGGTGAAAGTTGTATGTCCGATTATTTTCAATATCATTTATAATTTATCCATAGGTTAAATCTCGGATGGGTTATCTCTTTGAATCGACCATAAGTAGTAATGTCAAATATCATTATAAACATGTTTTTACGTACTTTTATTTTGTATTAATTTTTAAAAAAAGGTTTTTATGTGAACGTAAAGTTCGAACTTGTATTCCTATCAAAATTAATTTGGTCATTTCAGGACCAAAATATGTAATACAATTACATTTGAAAAACGAGCTAATTATATTAATTAATATATAATAATAACATCTACAGTAGAACTACACAACATGTAGTTTTCCTAAAGATTTTCCTTGAGAAAAGAAAAATACCAAATAATGACAAAAAAACAACAGAATTCACGGAAATCGTAATTTTGGCAAAATTAATTTTAGATTATTCATAATAACTAAAGCAATTTTTAACATAGGTACTTGATTTTTTTTGAGTATTTTCATTGGTAGTTTACACACGTGGTAAACTTTTGGAAGGGATTATTAGTATTATATATTGTATTAAATATTTATGATGAGTTTTGTATAGAATCGCATTTTCAAATGCGATATCATTGCATTCAAATCTTAATTATAATAAACCACTAATTTCTCAGAGGATCGAAAGGATGAAAGAGGAATGTTCACAATCAACCTTCCCGCTTTTTAATAATAATATTACTTACCATCATTAAATGGGCTTCCTAAGATACATTTAATTGAAAAATCGTTAATCACTAAATTTATAATTTTTTGTAAGTGAAATAATATGTTTTGATTTAAACGAGTTATACTAATAATATAATAATATATATTAAAAAAGTAGGTGTATAACTGTATAAAAACAATAGCCGCCTTAATGTTTAAAAAATAAAGCTATTATAATAAATAGTTAAAAATCCAATATTTATTATATTAAATTATTTATTTTTATTATAAAGTTCACGTTTCAAAATACCTAAGCATACATAATTTAATGTTATAAATTAATATCATATAATATTATAATGGTATAATGTATAACTCACACATATTTCTTTATTTATATTAGGAGGTATACATCGTATATAATTTACCTTCATAAGTTTTATTGAATAAATCCATATAATTAATTTTCTCTGAAAAAATTACAATAAAAAATGTGTAAAATATGTAAATAATTACATATATACATACTAATTTTATCAATTTAGTATTTACATTTAGATAAATTTGCTTTTCTAGTCCAAGAGTATAAAAATAAATTCGGAAAATAGGAAATATAAAATAAAAAATCTTGAATCCTAGGACCGTGTAAAATACGATAAATATAATACACAAATAAAATAAAATATATTTTTTGATATTTATACTTGTAGTGATTTAGATGAAATTCGAATATTATAAACGTATTCTTTATATTTTAATAGGCTAATAATTAACTTATATATTTTAGTCATCGTATTTAGCATTATATAACAAAAGAAAAAATAAATAATGGTGCACACTGCAGTATGTGTTCTATCTTTAACAAAAATTTAAAAAATTCTACTTTATTATTAAAATTATTAAAAAAAAAAAAACAAAAATAAAATTGTTTCATGTTCGAGTGGGCTATAGTGTCACGAAAATATACAAAGTCCATATCAAACGGATTATCATTATATTTCACAATTTAATATTCCTGGATTAAATAATTATATAAACATCACAGAATTAAAATTTCTTATTTTAATAATTTAAATATATCGTATACATTGAGAAATAATTTTATTTCTGAACAGGGCTTGTGCATTTGAAAAATAAATTTCGTTTAACGTTATTAAAAATGTTAACGTTATAAATCGTTTGTGTTTAACGACGGAATAACATAACGTTATTGTTCAAAACCTACGGATAGACGAATCTCGCGGCACCGGGTAGCGATATGTATTTTCCATATTTATAATTGATAATATTCGCCCAGCCATTACAGAGTAGCAAAAGTACCGTCGACGAGGCAGTGCGCGTTTCGGTGTCAACGTGTCGTCACACGACCGTGGTGCCTTTGCGACTGTTCGCCACGTTTTTGGCGCGTAAAGGCCGATTAAACATCATTTTGACGTCTGATTTATATTATGTGGACGCCCCATCATCACGTTGTAATCGTTGATAGTTATTATATTTATTATATTATTATATTTGTATTCAGGTGAATAATACCTACTTAAAACTATAGTTAATTTATTCGTATGCGAATGGTCATCCATTCCTTTCGATAATCACAATATCTAGGTACGCGAGTCATCGGGGCCAACCGCCGATTCGTAGGAGCTCCCTTGGCGAACAGTTATAAAACTTTTGTATTAAACGTTATCAAATATTATACTTAACGTTATTCAATATTTTCGTTAAAGGTTGGGTATTTACATTTTTTCGTTGTTTCTAATACGTCAGTTAATATTCATTAAATGTACACTTCCACCATAAGTGAAATTTCAGGGGACTAAGAAATCTTCCAATAAATTAATATTATTAGGAATATTAATATTATAATCATATTATATATTATAATCTATGATATAATTATATATATATAGTTATCTCTTCATAGTTTATATAATACATACTCATTGTAAACAATATATCACACATAATAATTTATAAATATATTATTAAAACCAATAAACTAATATAGGTATTTCGTCACTATTTACTTAATTAAAATTAAAAAAAAACAAATTTGTTTTATTATGGTACCTTATGTCTTAGAAATATTTTAATATAACAAAAACGTTTTGATATGTTTACGTTATGTTGTTTCGTTATTTAGTAATTTAATAATATTTCGTTTAATGTTTTGACTGTTTTGTTTTGTTTAATGATATTATTAGTTTTCCGTTTTAGTTACGTTTACACCTTTCAATCGTTTTAAACGTTATATTCATAACGTTATAATAATGTTTGCAAGTCCTGTTTCTGAAATGTTTTAAAGACAAACGAACCTCAGTTTAAGAGGTTAGTTAAATCAAATAGTTTAATATGTATTAGCATTGATTATATATACTAATATATATATAAACAATGGTATTAGTTTCATGTGTAACTAGTGCCGTGCTACTTTAATTTACGCCCTAGGACAACCATATTTGACGCCCCTCAATTCGGGGTGGTTCTTCCCCTGAAATTTCATTTTTTTTCCACCCATTATAAATAGAAAAAAAGTTTAGAAGATAACGCATGCAATTTAAAAACAATAAATATAATAGGAAGAATCGTTAGAATATCTGAACGTGTACTACATACAGATTGTCATCTCCTGCTATATCATGTTAGTATTATGTTATGTTAGTACTATCATATTATTTAATTGAGATATCTGAATATAATATAACATTCCCAAAAGTAAACAAATTATTAGTTTCATAATTTATTTTTAGTTACAGTGTTATTGCAAAAAGTGTGGCACACGCAACCCCGTACCCCACGACTCATTATCCGAATAACAAGTAAAACCATATATACGAAATCGTATAAAAGCAATAACAATTATTTTTAAAATAGCTAGATATTATGGTATAGAATATAAAAATAAAATATATCGTATTCATACAATACGCAATAACAAATACGTCAACCATCATGAAGTAATTAAAATAGGTACCGTCGTTTGGGGTTAATTTGATCATTTTAAGGTAACTTTGCCCCAAAAACAAAATAAAATTAATGATAACATTTAACTTTGGAAATGATGATAATTCGATTTTAGTCTGTGGGTTAGAGGCAACACTATTATAGCTTTTATATATATTACCTTTGTATATGGAGGTAATTTTTATCTGTTTCACTGCGTTATTATTTATAATACGTGTAAATTTAGCGGTTAAACTTTTTCATACTGAACGGAGAGCTAGTGAATTTTTTAGGTAAGATATAACTCATTCATTTCAGAAATTTTGTGGTGAAATCAATACTGTATCAAGTTTTGTGTTTATACAGTTTTTGAAATAATTTAAAAGTAAATTTTATGATTGGGGTAACATTGAACCATTAAAAGGGGTATCTTTGCGCCAGTATTTAATTTTTGTGTTTTGGCGCAATGTCTCCCCATTTCTTATTATTTTCCAGGTCAAATAATAGTTTTTTTTTTTCAATAATTATCCTGCATGGTCCCTTTTTTTCATCGATAAAATGCCTCCAGTGTACAAACGAAAATAATTGGGATCTCGACATTATAGGGACTACACTGATGATACATTGTTCAGGTGTCTTGCTGTAATTAGAAATAAGGAAATGAGTCGATGGAAAACTTCTCTGGAATTCAACATTTCTAGACGCACAATTATAAATATTTATTTATTAGAGGGTTATCATGTTCTTAATCCAAGTGTTCCCCCAATATTCACTGAGAAGGAAGAAACTGTGTTTGTAAATTATATAATGAAATTGAGCGATTATGGATTTTCAATGAGTGAATTGGATTTAAAAATATTTTGTAAAACATTACCTTGAATAAATTGGCCGAGTCGTAAATAAGTTTAAAGCAAATTTTCCGGGTCTTGATTGGGTGTTATACTTCTTAAAAAGACATCCCCAACTTACAAAACGATTTGTTGACAATATAAAAAAATCACGCGCCGGAATAACTAAAGACGAATTACGTTAGCATATATTATTCTTACCTAAAGAGTTGGAGGGAATTCCTCCAAATAATATTTTTAATTTTGATGAGACTAATGTCACAGATGACCCGGTCAAATCGGAGCAAAATAACCCCAAACGACGGTATATAAATATATTTAAATTACATCTAAATTATTAGTTATAATTATATAATAGTGGGAATATCGATTGTGGACGTTCCTCCTTCATCCCTTCGGTCCTCGAAGAAATTAGTGGTTTATTATACTTTGAATGCAATAATATTGCATTAGAAAATACGATTCTGAACGAAATTCAATATATTACAAATTACAATATGCCATACTGATAATCCATTCCAAAATTTTACCACGTGTGTAAATTACGAATGTAAATATTTAAAATAAATATCAATTTCCTACGATCTAAACTTATTTATTTATGAAGAAATAAAATAATGAAACCGTCATTTTGCTGATTTTCAAAAACTTTTACTTTAAAAGCTAATGAAAAAAAAAAATGTCAGTCACGATTATCAAAACATTTTGTAAAAAGATTAAGTAGTATATGTCTATAATTCGATAAAATTTTTAAACCAATTAACCAAATTTTCAGGAAATATTAAACATTTTTGGAAAAAAAGCCAAAACTCTAAACTTAAATAGAAAATCAACCATTCGTTTCTAAATTATTTCTTGTAATGAAGTTCACCTAAGTAAATACTTAACAAAATTTTTTAAGACACTATGATTAAAACTCAATTAGTTATCACGAAATTAAAAAATTTTAAATTTCAGAAACGTTATTTTCCCGATTTTCAAGAATTTTAACTTTAAAAGCCTATAAAAAAAAATTGTCAGTCACGATTTTTAAAATATTTTGTAAAGAGATTAAGTAGTATATGATAATACTTCAACAAAATTTTCAAAGAGATAAACCAAAATTTGCCAGAAATATCAAACATTTTTGGGAATAAAGTTCAATGTTCTATACTTGGCCAAATAATTAACCGATTCATTCCAAAATTGTACCACACTTATATATTATCTATGTTAAAACTCAAAAAATTTTTTAAGTCTCTGCGATCAAAACTCAATTAGTTATCACGAAATTAAAAAATTTAAAATAACAGAAATCGTAATTTTGCCGATTTTCCACCATTTTTTGGTAGTTAAACATATTTTTTATAAATAAATCTTATCTCATTATAAACATCAAAATATGTTTAATTAAATGTACATAAGACATAAAAATTTTTAGTAACTACAATTATTATTTGATGTATGACACCGTCATAACAATATAACATACGATTTTACTTTTACTTCATTTATTCACTTACTTTTACCAAACCACATTCCACCATCAACTGTATTCGATAAATAATAATGATTAAAAATCACTATAAAAGTAATAATATGATTAGTATTAAGAAACATTTTATTTTCTACGTGATGAAAGGAAAAAAAGAAAAAAAATTCAATAAAATAACGCAGTGTTCTACGGTTTTATAATAACGCATTCTGTGTAATTAAAAATAAGTTTGATTTGAGGACAACCGTATTCTGTTTATTAAATCGTTATACAGTGAGAGTAAACAAAAAATATTTTTGCTAAACAATTTTGTATAGGTAATATATATATATATATATAAAATTTAATTACTTATTCATTATACATAAAATACCATATATATTTAAATATGAAACCTGTATTAATACTACAGCTGTAAAAAAATATGTGGAAAGGAACAAAGTATATTTGTGACCAATTTAGATTTTCTTGTTTTGGTTAAAAATTTGAGATGTATAAAATAATATTAAATATCTTTAATATTAAGGTATCAATATTTGTATAAGTACACTTATTTTTAACAACGTTTTTTCTAACCTTACATTTTGTGAAGTACTAATTCTATTTGAAACATAAAAATGTATATTTGCACAGATATTAACGTAAAAAAAAAACATAATATCAGGAAAAATACGTAGATTCTATACTTTTGTTTATATTTTAAAAATATTTGGTACTAAAACAATATGATGATACATTTAAAATAAATGGGAGTTTATATTTAGTTTATATACTTTCAGTAGGAAGTTGCATTTAGATGGTACTTTATTTAGCTCATTTATCGAATTTTATAAAAGTAAATGGTTATATTACGAATTATAATTGTTATTCCTCGAATTCATGCAAATAAAGCAGAAACCGATGGAAGAAAATGTTTCAAAATTCCACTATGGGTGGCTAGCGAGACGTCTCACCAGCCCCCCTCAGGATAATTTTGTTATAGCAGGAAAAGGAATATCGTACAAATTCTGATTATTATCGTACAAATTCATACAAATTACGTACAAATTAATGATGTTAAATTTTTTTCAAAATTCGAAAGTGGGGGGGGACATGATTTATTCATATTATATACAGGCGATATGTTATTTTATAATGGATATAAAATATAATATTAATATCATCGTCATTTGTATCATGAATTCACATTTATTTAATTAACACTCAAAAATTGTTCAATATTAAGTTTTTTTTTTAGTTTAATATTATGGCTCGATAGCTGAAAGAAAGAGACAAAAACCAAGTAACAAATAAACAAAAAAACTAAAATACAAAAAAAACGACATAATAACAATACAAAAAAAAAAGTGGGAAGGTTAATAATTTAGGACAGTGGTGTAATTTAGGGGTCGCAAGGGGTTGCATTTGCAACCCCTGATCATATGTTAGAGTCGCAAAGGTATAATTTTGCGACTCCTAAAGTATCAATATTTTTAAATTAAAGATTTACTTAATAATTTTTGTACCTTATATTAATAATTTGCTATTTACCTATGAATACGTCTAATCATTTATTTCACAATAAAATTAAAAATATGTACGATGTAACAGTTACCTAGTAGTTTATACTACCCGTATATTAAACAATAATATGCAGTATAAGGAGAATCTAATGTTCCAAAAATAGCGGATTTATAATATTATGATGTCTGCAACGTTATAACGTGAAATTATCATACAATTTTATTTACATTTATTATCATTACTATTCAGTATTCATAATCAAATGTTTGCCCACTGAAATCTATTCTTCTGGATGAAGTAATAAATAATTTTAATGCATCTGCAAAATTACGTAGACGTTGATTGCAGCTAACAAATTAATACAACGTTACAATACGTTCTTAATGTATTATATATGTTCACGTTTCTTAGTTATTATTGTAACTATTTATTTAGTATATATTATGTATATTATTATTATGCTATTTACATTATATTTTATTTTGAACTTTATAGTTCATTTAGTATATTAAATTCATTAGTTTATATTAATTAATCACTCAAAATTAAAAACACTGGATCATAATTATTTATTATTATGAACTATTATAATTAATATTCAATACTCGGTAACATAAAATATTAAGTTTAATAGACTATATATTTCATAATATTATTATAAGTTATAAGTTATTATAATATTGTTTATGTACTGTTTGTTTCTAAAATATATAATTACAAGTTGTAATTTTTTTTTTTTTTAATTATTACAAATTATAACCAAATTTTAAGATAAAACTTACGAAAACCCAAAAATAATAATCATTACAATAACTAAATTTTAGTAAAAATTATAGAGGACGCGAAATAACAATATATTTAATTATATTATATTATAAAATGTTGAGACATAATAGAAACGGTACTAAATGTTATAGAAGAACATGAGTATTATACCTGTTATGCTTAGAAATTTGTCATTATTTTACACTACTTTTCATTAATATAAGTACTTTTTTAGAAAAAAAGGTTTTAAAAATATATCAAATTAAAAATCATCGTTAATTGTATTAATTATAACGTTGGTTATAAATGAAATGCGTAGGTATAGAATAATATAGAAGGCGTGTATATACATTGTTTGGTTGAGTAGGTCTAACTAACAATGGAAGTTATGCAAATTTTTCTTTATGAAGCTCCAATAGGTATCAAATGAGAACAATTTATTTAAAGACTTAATTTTTTAATATTATAAAATTATGTTTTGAGAATAAAAATTATTTCAGTTTAACGTTTAAAATCGTACAGCATAGACGGATCTAGTATCTAGAAAGAAAAATAAGTAGGTCCATATCTCTTTATATTATATAATAGTTCCCATACTTATTATGGTACGTACAGGTGCAATTTATTTAAAATACTGTATTAGGTAGGTATTTCAGTATTTGTATGCAGAAGATTACAGAGTTATTAAGAAAACATCAACCAATTTTTATCCTCAATTCTGCCTGTTTAAAAATAGCTTTTTTATTTAAATATTATGTATACCTATCTGGTAAATTTTTCTGATATTTTTATCTATACAAATTTTACCAAGATTTTGTTTTTTTTAGATATTAGTTATCGTTTATAATTTATATATAGATAGGTAACCTACATACTAAGAATTATTTATAGTATATAAATTAATGGTATGTAAATAAATAAATATAAAACAAATTTTAAATAATATACCTATTTATATATATATATATTAGATATCTGTAGTAAACACAATAGGTTATTAGTGTTAGTAGGACAGTAGGTAGGTACGTCTTTATATTTTTTATGATATCTAATACCGTTGATTATAGAATAGAATAGAGTCTATTCTATAATCAATACTAAATACTAATACTCTAAGTCTAATACTTAAAAGTTAATATTTAGGTATGTAGTAGTCTTTCTTAGTTAGCTGAAAAACACATTTATTTTTTATTTTTGTTTTGTTATAAGATTTAAGAGAGTAATAAAATAAATTTGGAAATTAGGAGAAAATGGATCTATCGTCTATGAGTTCTTTGATCGTTGTCGTTTTTATAAAGAAAAATATAAAAAAATGTATAAAATATTTTACCATTTGTTGATATAATAGATATAATATTAGGTAGGTAATTATTTAAAAACTCTGATTTAAACTTATTTCCGCATTGCTGCTCTCTAGTTAGTATACTTAATGATTTCTATAACCTACAAGTATTTTCGGTGAATTACAGATTTACCATTTACAGGAGTTGATGATTTATAATTATTGGCAAAACCTAAGAAAATAGAATAATATCATTTTGAATTTTGGAGCCATTTCCATAACACCTTCAGCAGCTGATTATTATTTACGTTTTCATAACGTATAGTTGTTATCAGGTAACTGTTATCATAAAATGTGTTTAGCCAATTAAAATATATCATAAGTGTATGTGCTGAACTGACCACTCATCAGATAATTCAAAATTTAATAGTATTAATTATTAATTATTATTAATTAAGTATTAACTTTTCTATGATTGAATCATTATAATTGATTTTGAGATATAGTGACATTTTTACTCTTAAGTATTATTGCTATAATTTCGCGATAATGGATGCAATTGTTTCATCATTAAACATTTTGTGCCACACAATAAATGAACTAGTTAATATTTTCCAGTTATAGATTAGTTGTATGTCTATTAAAAAATAAATAAATATGTCATTAAAATCTATTAATCGTATTCTGTAGTGATACACCCATCAAAATGTATGTGGAAGTAATATCTGATTTGTTTGATTTATTCAATAAACTTTTGAACGTAGTAAGTGTAATAATATTTTATTAAAACAATTATTTTTAACAAAATTATTATCAACACAATGAGAGAAGAGTGTGAAGATATTTACTGTTTTAAGTGAGGTTGAGTAATCATGTTGGGGATGGTCAATTTTTAGTAAAAAAGCAACACGTAAGAAACCTATTCTAGCCCCAGCCTTAACTGGTCTTTTGCTAATTGATTTAGTTTTTAGACTTATTTTGTATACTTGCTTATATTATTTAAAATCATTTGTATAAATGTGTTTATACTCTACTAATCTTATCAAGATACCAGTTATGTATTGGTATTTTGATTTTAGAATTTTTTCATTATTTATTTGTTAATATAGATTTTACTAATAGGTACTAACAAAAACCAAAACTATTTGTTTTAGTAAATTCCAGTGGTGATGTAAAAAGTACTTAAAAAATATACCAAATATTAGCCTCAGAATTGTAATTGATTGTTATTTAATATTGCAACAAATTTAATTGAAAATTTACCATTTTATTCCAGATGACTGAAGTTGGGGTTTTAGAATCATTCACATTTTTACATTCTGCTATCAATATCAACCCGCAGCATGAACAATTTCTTAAAAGAATACAAATGCCTATTGACCAATTAAAGGTATTTATATTTAAATAAATATATATATATATATATATAAATATATAATAAAATATTATGTTTGTTTATAGAAATGGTTATTAGAAGTATGTACTGAGTGGAAAGCAGAAGATTTAGCATCTCTTGGAAATGTAATAGAGCCACCGATGACTCCTAATAATATAGATTTAACCATGAATGGTCCTGACTATATCACTCCTTTAATAAAAGAAAAAATAGATTCTGTGTTAGGTTTCCGAAATCCAGTTAGTCCCATTCTTTGGAGTGTTGGATTAAGACCAATACCAGATTCTAAGGATGGTTTTGAAATAGATGATGATCAACGGTTACCTACTGATTTCATTGCACCATCATTTGGAGATTATGAAAGTCCATCATCAGAACCTTGGAATGTTTATCAAGAATCTAATTATGATTTGGAACAGACCAATATTGTAATTATACATATTTAAATTAATTACACATTTTCTTGTGCATAAATTCATTATATTTATTTAGGATGAAAAAGGCCCTCTAACACCAAATATAAAATTATATAGAAAAGAAGATCAAATCATTCAAAACACAAGTTCAAATTTATCATGTTTTCCTAATGAAATCATTGACGGTATATCATATTTAATTATTATATATATATTTTCAGACAAATTATTATTTGTTTATTATCAAAACTAAATTTTTAATTATGTTTATCATAGATAAAATTGTTCTTTCATGTGAAAAATGTAAAAATGAGTTTGGATCATCTAATGAGTTAGAGGAACACTTAAAAACACATGAACTCAAAATGAAATCTACAAGTTTATGCTTAACTTGTGGTAATTACATGATAATTGTTTAATTACACTAATGTTGTAGCCATTATGTTAAATTGTTTTCATACCTATACATTTTAGCTTATTGTAATAAAACATTTTACAAAAAAAATAACCTACGTCGACACATGTTGATCCATAATAATATTAAGCCATATACATGCCCTTACTGTGAACGGAAATTTTCCCAAAAATCATCAAGAGATATACATTCACTCAATCATACAGGTTGTTTCCTATAATATTAAATGTTTACATAAATATGTTTAAATATGTTTATATTGTTTGATTAATTTTATTATAGGTACTTACTTACATAACTGTTATGTATGCAATAAACAATACACGACAAAAGGAAAGTTGAATTTTCATATGAAGACCCATCAAGAAGCACAATTTAAATGTACGATGTGTTTTAAACAATTTTCTACTCGACAATATTTAAATAACCACATGAAAATACATCCAGATAAGGTATGTGTATTGGTTATTAATATTTTAATATATTTAGGTAAAATCTGTTTAGAATGAATTTGGATTCAAATGTGATGTATGTCAAACAATGTTTTTAAAAAAGAAGGCATTACTTGTACATAGAAAACAAGAACACTCATTTTGCATGTTTAAATGTTCAGCATTTGAATGTAATAAAGAATTTACAACGATCCAATTGTTAAATAGGCACGTTCAACGTATACATGATGTAAATGATAAGTAAGTTATATTATAAAACTAATATTAATAATTAAAAGTTAATATAAAATATAAATTATTGCTTATGACAGAGGAGTGATATGCAAAAAATGTGGAAAATCCTTCAAATTTCCTAATTACTTACAAAAACACATTGTTAGGGTTCATGGCCCTAACCGGTTACCCAAATTTAAATGTCGACAGTGTCCACAACGTTTTGATAGTGATATAATGTTGCATGTACATATGCAATCACATCCTAAGGTATGGTATTATATGTAAAGAAATGTGAAGTGGTCATAACTTCATGTTTATGTTATAACTTAGGTTATTAATTATATAACAACCACAAGTCTGTGTACTACAATAGTTTTGTAACTTGTATTATGTTAAATAAAATAAATAAACACATGTTCCTAATTAATAGGACTAGCTACTAAATTATTAAATTATTTTGTTTTATTTTATTAATATATACATTTTACAATTAACTATTATATTTAAAATGTAAATACTAAAATAAAAAGTTTTATAATGATTTTTAATCAAATTACTTTTTATTTTAAAATTTGTAGGATGAAAAGAAAAAAGAAAACAAACGTGTTAGTTGTCCTCGAGAGTCATGTAATTTAACATTTTACAATCGTGTTGGACTTCGATATCATATTGCAGAAAAACATGATAATATTTATCGGTAAATTTTTTTTTTATGGAATAGTATTATAAAATTAGCTCACAAATTATTTTTATTATTTAGGTATGAATGTGAAATTTGTCAAAAGAAATTTGTTCGGAAAAATCATTATGAACTTCATAGGGCTATTCACTTAAAACCAAATTTTACTTGTAATGTGTGTTGTAAAAAATTTCGGAAAAAAAATCGCCTAGTATCTCATTTGAAAAAGACTCATCAAAATGAAACATATGATTTTGGAATGCTCTTTGGCATTGAAACCTTAGAAAAATTAATTTTATAACTATAATAAACTAATGTTAGGATAATTTGTTTGTTATTTTTTTTATAATTTTGTAAATTCATATGAATCGTATTTTTGTTATTTATTGCCATATTGAACAATTATGTTATAATTGTAATATGTATATCCGCCAAATTGTTATATTCAATAAAATATTTTAATAATTTATTTAGTATTAAAATTATATTATTTTCATTCATATAGTTGTATATAGTTATTACTTCATTTGTATTAGTTTATAGTTTGAAAATATAGTAAATAGCTGTTATAGTTTATATAGTTCAGTCAAATTAGATGAAAAATCAACAAAGATTGGAAAAAATTGACCTAAAGCTGAATTTTGGTACACACTAAGAGTATACCATATTATTGAACACAATAATGGCCAAATGTGTAAATAATACTAAGATTTTACTAAAGTTTAACTTAGTGAAAATTGTTCACTAATTTACAACTGGTATTTATAAATGGTAATAAGATATTTCTTACCTAAGTTTTTTCTAAGAAAATGTTTACTTAAAATATTACTTATAAACAAAATATCAAGGAGATAATAAATTCTAATTTATTATTGTCAACGTATCTATCTTAATAATATCTTAATAATCTGTATAATATTCATTATTATATCATTTCTTATTTATATTTGTATATTATGGCTAAATATATTTTTAATCGTAATTATTTATATATATATATATATATGACATACTGCATATATGTAAAATTATTATACTATGTACTATTTTATACATTTTTTTTTGAAATTATTAGTTATTTATAAAATTATTAAATAGTAATAAAAACAATCTCATATAAGAAATGAAATTTATTACAGTGTTTAGATATAGAATATAGATACAAAGTTTCAAGTAATTTATAACATATTGTTATTATTAATCATTAAAAGAGTCTAATTAAGAAACATGTAAACCAGAATCCCATTAAAAAATTAATAATAAATACCTCCAATATTTAAATAATAATTTTTTATATAATGTATTATAATTTTTATAATAAATAATTTCAACTTGATCACTATAGTTATTTTATTGAATTAACAATAGATCATATAGGTTAGGTTACGTACATATTAGTTTTACTTTTTATTTTTTATAAAATTACTTACACATTTCAAGAAATGCTTTTGATAACAAATAAATATAAAATATGATAATTTATACCTATGTCCTATTGAATGAATATGAATCTTTTATAAAATGACGTCTGTATTGGAATTGTTATGCATTTTAGATTCTGAGCAAGAGATGTATTAGTTTTACAAAATTTTTTTTTTTTTTTTGGATGTCAGAAATCATTTTTTGGGTAGAAATAATTGTCTGGTCCGATTATCACAAATAGGCTGTCCTTTCCGTACCAAATTTCATTTTTTGGATTTCTCATAAGGTTTTCCTTGGGGGAAGAAAAACTACCAAAGAATGTCAGAAAATTGATATCTGGTTTCCGTTGTTTCACATTATTTTATTTCGCGATTACTAATTATGTTTTAATCGTATCGACTTGAAAATTATATTGAGTACTATTATAGGTAATTTACAAGTGTAAAATTTTGGAAAGGATTTTTAATATAATATATTGTATATCTGACTGAGTTTCCATCAGAATCGTAATTTCTAATGCAAAACCAATGCATTCAAATCATAATTGTAATAAACCACTAATTTCTCTGAGGATCAAAGGGACGAAAGATGAACGATCAGAATTGATTTTACCGCTTTTTGTATTTGTGATTAGTTTATTTATACTAATAATATTTAATTATATGTTGTACTAAACTACTAATTATTAATTTTTTTTTATCTATAAATAAGAATAGAAAATTAATAAGCCCATAATACAAATTGACAAAATAAGACACTTGCTCCTTCTTCTGAAATAATAAAATTACCTGTAACTAATAATTTTTATATATTGAAATGTACTTATATTATATCATTAAGTATAAAAGTTGGAAACCGTGTTCTTCTTTCTGAAATTTCTCCTATAAGTGCCCATGATTAGGTGATATAGGATGCAGTATACAAAAACATAGATAAAAGTGTATTCATAACAAGTTTAGACATTGATATGGTTGGTTTAAGTGTATCTTAAATATTTCTTATTTTTTACTTATGTTTCTCTTAAATTTATTATAATACCATTTATAAATACCAAATGTTAAAATGTATTTAAGTTAAAATATAACTAAGTTATTTCTTAATGAATACGTTTAGTATGGTTTATAAATACCAATTTCTAGTTTTGGTTAAAATTATACTAAGAATTTTCTAAATACTAAGTGCCCAGTTGGGTATTAGGGGGGTTTTCTGTGGGTTAAAACACCCCCCAAGTTTTGTTTTTTAAGAAATATGTAGCTAATCTCACATCATAAAAGTATAGAATGTGATATATTATCGACAGTAATAATAAAAAAATAATAATAATAATGTGAAGGGGTAGACTTAAAAAACGGTTCTATGATTAAACTATAATTATATTTTCAGAGGAAAGAATATTGTCTGGATACCCATCAAAAAAAATCCCGAAATACGCCTCTGTAAGTGCCAATTTAAATTTGGCCATAAAAGTCCTGACGCTTATTCTCTGGCCCCATGTGCATAGTCCTCAATCTCTCCAAAAATGCTGTCCTCCAACTGTTTCTTTTATTTCTTGTTATCCGTTGAACTTACGACAAAAAAGTATATACAACGACTTTACGCTATAAAATTTATTGTAGAAAGAAACCTTAAATTTACTTATTTGGTACCTATGCAATAAGTATAACCATAATAAATATAAAACTGTGTGAAAAGTTACAACTTCTTTGAAAATTTGTTTATATTTACTCTTTTATTTATATTATTATTATTATTTATTAGATTATAGATACTACTTAAATCTAGTATTTAATACTAAACACATTTAAAAATAATAATTTTATATTATTTATAGTTCATAATTATTCACAATTTTAATTAATTTTTCTCTCGTTGAATGTTGTTTCGCCTGTAACAAAAATAATTTATTGTATAATTAATTAGGCTATATCAAAGTAAATTTGTACTTAATTGATTTAATAAAGATTTCCTCTTTTTGCATAGTTATAATTCTTTAATTTCATTGTTTTCATCGTTCATATACGTCAGTGATCGATTTTTCATTTTCATTCATCTGTCTGTCGTCATCACAAATGGGTTGCTGGTTTAAGCGTTAAACAAGATTTTCCTTGACAATGTTTACATACTATAGAATAACATAGATTTGCCGCCTTTCTACAGCCTCAATTTCTCTCGAAAGATTGAGTGCAAGCATAATGTATAACAGTAATGAGAAATTCAGTCGTTGGTGGTTTTTTTGTAAAAACAAGAATAATTGTTTTCTGTTTTTAATTCAGATTATGCATTACACATTTTCAGATCAAAACAGATAATGGATATTCGCAATCAAAATTGTATACTTGCAAGTAATCCCTAAACAAATGCTTGTTTACAGAATCTATTGTTGAAAGAAGTGGAGATAATTTTATTTGTTGCTTTCTGGAAGCCACTGTTTTTTTGAAAAACGCCATATCTCTTTTGGTTCAATGATTTTAGATTTTCTGGTTCTTAAAATCATTTTAACGGGTACCTATTCTTTTCTAACCTCAGGTGTAGGTATTAAACACTAATAATGAATTAATAAGTTGTGGATGTGCTTGAACCACATTAATTTTCTGGTCGGAAGAGGGTGTTTCGTATTAAATCATACTAAGCTGCCTTTTTAGAAGATATATCATACTATACAATATATAATATGTTGAACAATTTTCGAGGGGAGGTTATAGAAGTTCGTCGTTAAATAGTTGCCGCAAATGTTTGATAGATAGTTTCTGTACTTCCTTTACTTGGTTTGTCAACAACGGCAAAATATGATTATTCCGGTCTTCACAAAGAAACCATCTACGACAGTATCCACTATTCTAACTTAATGTTATAAGTTATGTTTGCATTCTGTATCTTGCTACATAGATTGTGGCTGTAGAAAGGCGGGAATGCGATATTGTATAATATTATATAAACACTGTCAACGAGAATCATGCGTAAACCAGCAACCCATTCGTAACGATGACAGGTAGCAGAATGAAGATGGAAAAAGAGGAAATTCGACGATTAACGAGTTATAATCGAAAGCAGCAGGAATGGTGCAAATCCCTTTTTCATGATGTGTGGTGGATATTGGTGGAATTTGTAAGATCAATTTAATCATGTTTTATTTCAAATTAGCTTGTATTTTCCGTAATTGTACTTATAGCAATGTATATAATATAGTATAAAATAAAAACCGTAAAATATGTAAAAATGAAAACCATTATTTTTTTTTAATCCAAGGTACCGGTGCAAAAACCAGTTACGTCCATTTTATAAACATTTTCGGAAGACATAAAAATGCGTCTATAAAATTGGTAGTTGGACAAAAAAATAAAAACGTGGTATTGTTCTTTTCGTAAGAATAAGATACATCAATAAATTTAACCCATTTCCTATAGTATAAACATTATATTTATAAAAAAAAAACTATAAAATTATGATTTTTTCAATGGTTGCAATAAACAGTTACGCCCAAAACCAAAATTAGACTTAACTGGTTATTGCAACCAAGTAATTAATAAAATATTTTATGATTGTAAATACTAAATAGAGTTATCATTAGTAATTAGTGTAATAATATTGTAATGTATGTTAAATTATAATATAATAATTAATATTATAGATTATATAATCTAAGATTTAATTTGATCAAATACAGTGAAAACAATAGTACAATACTTATAATTCTAAATACAAAATCACCATTGAACTCCAACCACAGATTGTATTAATTTCAATAAACAATAAATGTAAAATAATAATGAAATAATATTACCTATAATAATAATTTTTATAGGTAATTATTACCTATTTTTTTTATACTATGTATAGAACTATATTTTTATTCTTGGTTATTGCATCGGCTAAAATACCAAAATTCGAATATAAATATTGCCATATTGGGAGCAATAACCAGTTACGTCAAGGACGGATTTGGTTTTTGCCCCAATAAAAATAAAAACGGAAATATAATATTTTAACAGATACGTCCGGACATGTCTGCTTATTGCACCCAATAGACATTTAAAAATTAGTTTTTTGTGTTTCATTTCTATACCATTCATTATACGTATTTGGTTGTTGCACCAATCGATAGAGAATTTCTTTCTCAATATAATGATGTTGAAAACGGATTTTTCAAAATTTTGGATTACTACACCGGTGCCTTCAATTTTGTTCTTTTAGTATATAACTTCTATAGTTTTGGATAAAAAAACAATTTAAAAAAAAAAATTGTACTTAACGCTATCAGGAAAAATTTAAGTATTATGGTATATTTCTAATTTCTATAGTAAATTTGATAGCCTATAATTTTTATGTATTGTTTTTTGTCGTAAGTTGAACGGTCTATTTAATCTATTTTTGGATAAGTGTAAGGTTATGCACCGGGGTTAAGAGTCGGGACTTTTAGTATATTTAATACGGTGGTAAACTTTAAGTGAGTACTAAAATTCAGCTTTAGGTCAATTTTTTGCGATTTCCTTTTTTGACTAAACTAATAGTTAAAATATAATTTAATGAATGTTTTTATTTAACTCTTTCGCTTCCACCGTTCTTATATAATAACATATAATTATTATTTCCGTTAATCAGTATCTATCGGTATAAAAAAAAATATCAATTTTTTATTAAAAAAAACATGTGAAGAACAGGAAAATAAAAGTTGATAAGATAAAATCGAATGTTCCAAAAGTATTTTATTGAAACAAATTGTTGTGAAGAAAGAAAAAAAATATCAACCTAAAATTTTTTTAAATTTTGATGTAAAATGTTGTAGTTGTGTCGTAAAATTCTAATACATTTTTTTTTCCATAACAAGTTTAATAGGTTACGTTAGACGTGTATAATATATTATATTTATTATTATTATAATAATAATACTCGTAATAATATTAACATTATTATTACGTTGCATTATATTCCACAAATATAATTTTACAAACTGATTTAGACACGCTTAACGGTCTGATTTACGTCTGTATGAATTGTTCACAAGCGAATTCGATTAAATTTATTATTATCATAATCGTGTAGTTAGGTATACCTACCGTTTATGTACGAGTATATTTTAGATAATGTGCTTATTGTAACTTATAAACCGGTATACCGTATACCATATTATATAATAACATATCCACCGAATCGTTATAATTGTGCCGAACGACCTGAATGAAAACCCGTACGAATATTTTGCTTTGAAGTGATCATACGTAGTGTACATAATATTATTGTGTCAGTATAATTATAAATTTATAAACCGTTATAGACTTAAATAAATAAATACTTTGATAAATGCACGGAAACGTTTGACGGAATAATAATTATGGAATAAAAACCGTATCCGAAACATCATTTGCGTTTGTTCAACATTCGGGAATAATATTAAACGTTTAACAATATATTCTTCTTAATCATTATTTTCTATTTCATAAAATTATAAAAAAAAAAATGTTTACGATGTAAAGTTGGACAAATACCAGTATTTAAAAATTCAATTTTTATCGAAATGTAAACAGTAATTTATTGTTTGATATAATATTATTGTTTAAAAACTTCTGTTACGATATTACGAGAACGTGTTTATATATATATATATATAAAGAATATACTAAACGACTGTTTTTAATAATATATTTTATGATGTTCTGGAACATTTATATTTTATAGAATTTAGATTAAACAATTTTACATTTTATATAAATATTTTCGGCCAAAATAAAATTAAGAATGAAAAAAATACAAAATAGGACCAAAAAACATTATACATTAGGTAACCTAATTTAATTTGTGTTGCTAAAAATATCGAATAAAGTTTCGAAACTAAGCATTATTTTTAAATTAATTTCTGCAACCTTTAAACAACTTAATATTATTAAAAAATATGATCACTAAATATCAAAACTACATTAATTCCCTTTAAATTTTAATTAAATTATCTATGGTTATTGAGATAGACGTCGAAAATTGTTTCTAAAATATTTTTACCAATAGGATTTTTTTGAAAATTTTCTTATAAAAATTAAGTGGTTTGATGAACTACATAATTATCTAAGTATTAGGTATCAATAAATGTGAACAGTACGAAGAATACAAAATCTGGTTACTACAGTTATTATTGCGTAAAACACACAAGTATTCAAATGACAAGTACATATGACTAATTCAGTGTTTGGAATGAACACGTTTATGAACGCGCGTTCATTGTATTCACGATCATATATGTGTATACTGAATGATACGTGAACGTCGTTCATCAATGTTCTTAAAGCGTAAACGTGAACGAATTTAAGTCGTTCAACAATTTTCAAAGAGACTTTATAATTGTTATATCTATTATTATTAAGAACATTACTATTTTACTTTGGGCCATAATAAAAATATAAAATTTAAGTTGTTCCGATAAGATACAACTTAGTTGATTCCGAATCAATCAAAAATAAAAATTTAACTAATATTAAATTGGCCAAACACTCTAAATACACTTACAACCTGGACAATGGCGAATTATGTTTGTATAATAATACTGTATTGATGAAATATATAGGTACTTATAATTAGGGTCCAGAAGTCCATGCATTTGCATGTTTTTACTGTATAGACCGTAAAATTGCTAGTTCGGCCACAAATTTAAAATTTTAAAAAATAAGGGCAAATTTCAATTTTTTTAGCGCATATGAAAGTGTTTTTAAGCACATAAATTTTTGCATATTTTGGCAAATTTTAACGCATGAACTACCGGGCTTTACTAATAATTATCATTCACATTTTACATCAATTCAAAAATTCTATAATATTCTACCCCCGCCCCTTCTACCCGAAAATTAAAAAATTTTCAATCGCATAATTTGTAGTTGTAGATACGCGTTAATAATTTGATGAATGAAAAATGAACGCGTTCATTTATCTGAAGAACGTAAATGTAAACTACTTCATCTGGGAAAAATTGAACATGAATGCGTTCATTTTATAGGTAATGAACGTGAATGTAAACGAGTTCACTATATTTACGTGAACGTTTCGAACACTGGACTAAACTATCTATAACTATCTAACCTACTAGACAGCGAACAAAACAATAACAATTGCATATTGTGTCAGAATAAGTTTACTGCGGTTAATAAATTATAGTACGCGTTTCAATAAATAATTGTCGTGGGACCCTTAAGCATTTTCGAAGCGAAAAATAATTGTTTTAGGCCTAGAATGACAGCATTCTAAGTCACCAGAGCGAAAAACGCCAAACCTCTGGTTTTACAAAGATAAAGTAAATGAATCCATTACATAGTAGTGTTAAACGATTAGATGTGGATTTATGTTAATTAATTTTTATCACGTAATTTATATGGTATATTTTATTTTTAAAAAAGCTTAAGATATAAAATAACTGGTAATTCATATACATTATCAACTGAGACTATATTAATATTGTGAATTATATTTCTAAGATGATTTGTTTGAGATAAGAATGTATTTATGAATTCGTGTTTCAGGTGTTTCTTTTTAAAATTAAATATACAAATAATTTTGAGCAAGATAATAAGATAATAATAGGCTGTATAAAAAATTTGAAGTTTAAATGTAAAAATTAAATATCTAAAAATAATTAGTTTATAATTTATATGATCGAATTTGAAAATACAAAGAAAAAGTATATTCTTGTTGTATATCATTTTGTATAGTTAAACAATTTTATTTTTATAGAGAAAATCATTATAATGAATTAAAATTTTTTGTTATTGAATATTTGGATATGGGGATTTGTAAAATGAGTAGTAATAATAATATTGATAAATTATATTTAACATGGCTTGTTGTATAGGCAATATTACTACAGAACTGTATATGTGGCAAAGTGGCAACTAATTTTTAAAATTTAATATCTAAACGTAAATGATATAATATAATATAATTATATGATTTAACATAACATTCCTCTTCTTAAATAGTTTAACATCATAACACAAAAAAATAAAACAATATTTGTACTTTTTTAAAGAGTTTTAACATTTTTGCTAATATAATTTTTTAAAATGCCGCGCTGACGAGATCGTTTCCATAATTGCTCTCTATCAATTTTATTATAGGTGATTTTACCTGTAAAACTATTTTAAGAGCAGTTTTGTTTTAGTTTTGTATGAACATGTTTTTACTACTGAAAATTAACGGTGAAAAGTCTTTTTAAGAAAATTATTTAATTCATATAATACACTTATTCAAATTAATAAATTCTAGTCCGAAACGATCAAAATTATTTAGTTATGATTAACTATATGTTTACCAATGTCTCCGTTTTTATGATATGTTTTTATTTAGTTTCTTAAGTTAAAATTTAAATTATAAAATTTTAAATATACACGCAACACGCATCATGTTTTAATTTGAACAAATATATATTGGTTTGATTACCAATTTTATAATTTATAATATGCGACAACCGACAAAATTCCGATGAAATCTGTAATGGATAATACGTAATTATAGTTTACAAAGTATACCCAAGTGCATTATTATAGGACCACTTTCAAACTATATAAGCTGTTTACTAATACCAAGAGCCGATTTGAGTGTTAAATTATAATTAACTAATCAATACAATATTCTGTATTTTAAGACGGATATGAAGAAATAATAACAAAGCGCGTTTGACTAGAAACTAATTTCGGAATGTGTAAAATAATATTATACAAAGCTAGTTGATAAGACTTAAAGAAAAAAGCATAATAATAAAAAAGGGGGAAGGTCAATTCTGGACGTTCATTCCTCGTCCCTTCGGTCCTTGAAGAAATATTAATGATTTAATATAATTAAGATTTGAACGCAATGATATTGTATTCGAAAATACGATTCTGAGCAAAACTCATTATAATACTATATATTATACTAATAAACTATTTAAAAAGTTTACCACGTGTGTAAACTACCTATGAGAATACTCAAAAAAATTTCAAATACCTACGTTCAAAATTGCATTAGTTATCATGAAAAATCTAAAATCAATTTCGTCAAAATATTGATTTCCGTGAATTAGGCCGTTATTGAGTTAAAACTCGAGTAGTAATCACGAAATAAAAAAATGTAATACAACGGAATCCTTAATTTTGCTAATTTTCGCCATATTTTGGTAGTTTTAAATTTAAAAGTTTATAAAAAATAATTATAAGTTACGATTTTCAAATTATTTGTTAAAATATTAAGTAGTATATGATTAGGCTTCTATAAAATTTTCAAATCGATAAACCCAAAATTGCAGATAGTAACGAAATAAAAAATTTTAAATAATAGAAACCGTAATTTTGCAGATTTTCCGCCATTTTTTTGGTAGTGTTTCTTTTACCAAGGAAAAACTTATGAGAAAGTCTAAATAGAAAGCTTAATAAAGTATCAACTGGATACGATTTGCTATCGATAGCATACCCTATTTGTGGTAATCGGACTATTATTTCTATCCTAAAAAGTGGCTTCAGATATGAAAAAAAAAAAAACAATTTTTGTAAAACCAATACATTCCTTGTTTCACTCAGAATCTAAAAAACAATGATACATTTCTATTGATTTTTACGCATATTCGGTTTGAGTATATGGATTGGCCATGAAAGCCGGAGTTTTTTTTAGACAATTCGGGTCGACATTTTTTTTTTATAATATGCAAAACCATTTCGATTAACTCTGGAAAAAATAACATTCTGCCTTTCGATATATATATTCTACACCGGCCGTTACTTAAAAACGGTTTTGATGTAAAAATCGAATTATAATTTATAAAAAACTTGATAAAATGTGTTTACTTTTACTATGTATACATTTTTGTATTAAATATTATGGTTTTAAAATTTATATTTTAGATATTTGAGTGCGACATTGATGACAATCGATGTCATTACAATATATAACTATAATCGTCTTTATGTCGATAGACAGGAGTTCCGTGGATTATAAAATATGTAGAACATGATAATATGTTGTAATAAATCTATTAATTTCGGAAATTAAATTACGTGAACTATAAAGGGCTTAAGCCATTTATTGAATTAGTTTTGGTTTATTTTATTTACTTGAAATATTGGATCAAAATATAATGCACTGAATAAAACTACGCAAAGTATTAAAGAATAATTTATATCGTTTTGTATAACGATCTTCAATTAATTTTAACCATTAAATAGCTAGTAGCTACCAATATGTATTACAATATTGATAAATCAATATTTATTTATATTTAATATTTATTTAACACGCTTTAAGCATAATAGCCTATAATTATTTTTAAATTAATTTCAAACTTCGTTAAGTTTTAACACTGTATTTGACACATTAATTTGGGTATTATTAAATATCAATTTATTTTAATACCTATAACTTATAAGAAAAACGATTTGGAATACATTTTCGCAATTAATATTTATTTTGTATTTTGAACGTAACAAACTAAAATATAGAGTGATTATATACATACATACTTAACATGTCACCAGTTAAAGGTAAGTTTTCTTTTTGATTTTCGTATGATATAGGAGTATAGGGCCTATCTATTGATTATTGATTATTTTCTTATTTTTCCTAAAAAAATATGACTAATGGGAAATCACCTATCTTTAAAATTAATTTTTCATTTCTTATCATTAATTTTGTCTTAGGAAAAAACATCATGTTCCTATTTATAAAATCTATTTAACTGGAGTTTTAATTTAAATTTTTATCTATTATGAAATGTACTGTTCTTACGGCAAAACCACGAATGTTAGTTATTCTCATTTCCCATTATATATGGAATAATATATGGATAAGATATAAAAAAGTTTACGTAAATAATAATAGATGAAAAAAAGACAGATTTTCTGTATGAAAAGTTTATTTACCCCCTAGGTAGATTATGAATCCTGTATTCCTGTACGGGTATTTGCTTATATTTTAAATTGAAACTAATAAACCGTTTAGTTGTTATAAGAGTTTCATAAGCTATAGTTTATCCTGAAATTATGAAATTATTAAGAACCAACAATTTTTTTTTTTTTATATATAAACGAGCACTTACGAGTATATAGTGTACTTCCGTCCAAAAATAATCGTTGTATATAACTAATAAAAATAATGGACTAATTTAAACTTAAAGAGTTTTTATTAAATTATTACTGATTTAAGTTTAACTTAATATTTTCCAGCTAATTTTCAAATTTATCAAGTCACAGCTTTTTTTAAATTTATTGTAATATTAAAATAAATTAATTGATAACATTGTAATTGTCTACAAATATTTTGATATAGAAATAAAAATTGTTTTTTTAATATGCTAATTTAACTTTCAACAATTAACTATTACTTATTAAGATTTTATTAAAAATGTAGTCGACTAACTCAAGTCAATTAATTCATAATATAACACACAGAATATCGTATAAACATTTTTATATACCTTTAAGTAAATGAAAATTGCATAATTTTCTTAATCAATAGTAGAGACAAGACAGAAAAAAGGATAGATAAAAATATAAATTAAAAACAATAAAGTAAAATGATATAAAAAATATTGAATATTTTCTTTAAAGTAGCGATAAAATATTGTAGAAAAAATAAAGAGATGCATTTTGTGAACATCTTAATGGTGCCATTTAATAAAAACATTGCTTTGTATAGTTTTTTTTTAATTTACACAAAATATACTATATATTCATGATAATACTGTCTTATACATCAAGTATCAGTATTAAGAATATTGATGTTATGTATTTTTCATTATACCTATTCAGTAAGAAACAAACAATATAATATTATTGAGTTAATAGATATTCTTATTTGATTACAGACTCAGTATTCTCCTGCGGTATTCAATTGATCCATAAAATCATGTTATATTGTAACACCACAGGGAAAAAAATCCATTTTAAAAAAATAACGTAATTATTTTATTTATTTTTGCTGTACATAATGTTTTATATTTCATAATGAGACCAAAACGGTTTTTGACAAAAATTGACAATTTAAAATTTTATAACACAAGAAATATAAAAAAAAAAAAAATATAAATTTTTTTCTTTTGGGCGAACGTTTTGAATATCCTCAAAAGCAAATAAACAAAACCCATATTTTATTTAAATAAAGTCTTTTTTTTTTTTTTTTTTCGTGAATTTTGTTTGTTTACACCGTCGAGATTGCCGCTATCTCAAAGTCGCGCTCGGGAGAAAAATACTCGAAATCGCGATTACTCATTGATGGCAGAGAGGGTTGTGCGCATAAAACGACACCTGTCGCCGAGTTTGTCGCGAGCAGCGCCACGGTCGTCGTATTGCGAGCGTTTTGGGCAGGCCGAAAAACTCGCGCGTACCGCCTCCTGCAGTAGTCTCGTGCGCGCCGATACTTCGGACCTCTGCACGCACGCACAGACGGACGGGGCGCGATCATCACCTTCTTCGGGAGTCCGGTAATCATCTCTTCGTTTTGCGCGTATACTCTGCCGCCACCGCAGCATCGGCCGCCACCGCCACCGCCGCCGACAATAAAGTCCCGTCGATCACACACGCCGGTCGTCCACGCAATTGTACATAACATAATATATCTACGTCCCATATTGCTTACACCCAAGCGCGAGATTGCATGTGTGCGTGCGCGCGCGCGCTTTTGCCCGATTCCGTGTGTTCGTACCGCAAAGCGTGATAGTCGCGCGCGTGTTCCGTGCGTGCTACATCCGCTTGCACCGTCGCCGCGGTCGTCTCGCGTCGGACACTTTTCTCACACGTCACATAGTCCCACCACCACCACCACCACCACCACCATCACCGCCACCACCACCGCCGCCGCCGCCGCCGCCACCACTACCACTACCATCACCACCGCCACTAACAACACCACCACGCTATAAACCATAACAACAACACAACATCGTCATCATACATCCATTACCGGTCACCAGTTACCACCACCACCACCGCCGCCGCTGACACCATCATCACCATCACCGCTACCGCCAACACCAAAACCGTCATCACCAACACGACCATAATCATCGACATCATCACAGTTACCAAACGTTGACCTGCCGAAATTCGCGGAAGGCCAACAACGCCAGCGGCCGCATAAAACGTAATATTTTATATAGCAATTATCGTTATGTGTCAACACTATTTCCCGCGGGTCAACAAAAGTAATAATAATAATATTTTTCCCTTATATCAAACTTTGCATAGGATATTTGCCAAAGTTCGAAATTACCGTCAGTTCGCTGCTCACCGCGGTTAAACCGGTTCCGGTCTGATTGTTACCAACGTCGTAACCATAACCGCAACTCACAACCGCTATTATAACCGTCATTCACCCGATCAGCAATACATTATATAATATTAGCGTCCACGCAATCGGACGTTAAAAATCGACAGTCAATCAAAGGTCAGTTGACTAAAATTTAATATTTTTTATGTTTTTCAAGGCATAAATAGAGGAGTATTTTCAATCTTTTTTTTTTTTTTTAAGTAAAACGTGAAAATTGATACTTTCAACAATACAATTTATATAATTACTTTTATTTTGGTCTTCATTGTAAGTAGTTACAATATAAAATATATAGATACTTATATTATAGTGTATTTCTTCACACGTGAAAACTATAATGATTTCTTTAAAACATATACTTACGTAAAATCTGTTTAAACCAAATGTTTAATTCAGTTTTATAGACTCTCGTCGTAGGTAATGAATTTAATTGAAAAGTTTAAGCTAATATGATTTTAGTTTATAATCAATTTTAAAATCATATCTTTAATTCCATTTATATCCCAACTACTATGATAATATATAAATGCACTAAATAATTCAATATTTTTGACATCGTAATATTTGACTTTAAAACAAATGGGTATAGTAAGCTTGATGAGATAGATAATTAGATAATTAGTTTTTATTAATACTATACAAATTAATATATATTATTTTCAGTGAGTTGTTCAAATAAATAAATAATAAAATACATATTATGTTTACCTATCGTATATTTTACGGCATTTGATGGGTTTCAGAGGTTGAAAGTTCTTCATTATTACAAATTTTCAAATAAATATTATTCTTTTTTTAAAAATATTATTTTGTTGAATATTAAAGTTATTATTATTACTCGTTAATATTTTAGTTCCAAAAAACTAGTAAATAATGAAAAGTAAAAATTAAAAATATGAAATGGTACATGAATCTACATTTTATAAGCTAAATACAAGTTTTGCGGTCTAGGATAATGAAATAATTATATTAAGTTATATAATAGAGTAAGTGAAAAATGTTGTCTATTAAACTTAATATAACCACAACGCCAACATGAGTGATATAAGTATAATAATAATAATACTTTTTATTTAAGTTTTAATTTTCCCTATAAATACAATGGTAATTACAGCATATTTATTACTCATTAGACTATTAAAGTTGACTAATAATTTTTGAATCAAAATTAGATTAAAAATATGACGTGTTATATATGTTAACAATCATAAATAAAACAATGTTTCGTGCTATGGTTATTCTAATCTAATAAATTATAACTTTACTATCAGCAATAAGCAATAATATAATATCTAATATAATTAGCTTCGTAACTTGGTTTTAATGTTCATAGATAATTTATATTATACACGTATATTAATATTTTAATACAAATGAATACATATGATAATTGGTTAGATTAGCCTTGGCAGGAAATGTAAAAAAACTAAGTCACATCTGACATCTCACAAGATTATTTTATGATATAGGTGTATTTTATCTTGAAAATATTATAATATATTAACAACTGGTATATACCACGGATATTTTTTATTAATTTAACAATTTTAAAACTACAAACATAATGGTGTAAGGTAAAATAGATAAATAATTACCTAATAAAATATAGATATATTTTCAAACTGCAGTTAATTTTATTGTTAGTTTTATTTGCATGTTTATTCAACATCCTCGTAATGAATAAGACGTTTAATTTTTCTTATAAATGGGACTTATTGATATTAAAACATAGAAATGGGATTAGCTTTTCCGTCCGACATCCAAAATATTTTGATAAGATGATAAGTAAAATTATCCAATCTTCGTAAATTATATGTTTAGGTTAAAAATAGAGGATATCACATAATTTTTAATATTATATGGATTATTTGTTTTGGTAAAATAATATTCTAAACATCTTGTAAATAAAATATATAAAACCAAGAACGAAATTCTCTCTTATAATTTGTTATTATTATTTTTTACCGTCGTTCGCATTCAACCCGCATAGAACTACTGGATGGCTGCCGCTGCAAGTTCACGCAACAAGTAACACACTGTAGTCACACCAAAATACGGGCAGCCTAACGATAATATAATTTTATAGGGATCTTATTACGAGGAATATAACTTGCCTGGACCGTTGAAAGAAATACCAAAGATTTCGCTGAAATACGAGTAGAAAAAGTTTGTTTTATCAGATTTGCGACATTATCCGGCTCTCGCGCAATTGTGTACATGTGTGGTGGTAACATTCCCCGGCGATTTCCAAAACTGACAAAGCACGTACGGAGCTTGCTAGGGGAAGCAAAATTTGTCGTACGGAATATATTGCACACACACACAGCAACGGTTGTGAATAAACCTATTATTTTTTTATATTTTTTTTTATTAGTTTTTCGAACCCGGGAGAAATTGTTTGTAAGAAAATAAAAAATAAGCCTTCGGTGATTTTGAACCTTTTTGTCCATACCAGGTATATATACTTTTATTATAATATACCAGTTCTACCGCGGTAGTCTCTACCAGCGGTTACGCAATAAAACCCGAATGGTCGTACATCGAGTGTTTATTTTTCGAGTGGCAATTACAATACGCTCCATGCGATGATATTGTTTTCTCTCCGATCGCGGAAAGTGAAAAACGGATGGTTCTAAATAATTAAAACCAAAACTAATAATATTTAGTTCGATAACGGGATTACCGTGGCAAAAGGACATCGATCGAAATCTCGTGTTCAGCTGTCATAATATTATATTTTTTTTGTTTGCACATATATAATATAATATCGCCTTGCTTTCAGTTAAAAATAAAATTTCTCATCGTACGAATTTTATCATTTTTCTGCACATAGTGTATTGCATTTTTTATATTTTTATCATTATTTACGTTTTTAAAAATCTACTTTTCCCTATATTAAATATTATTTATTATTATCGTAATTATAATAATTATATTGTACCAGAGATTTATTAAATTTTTGACTCCAGTTATTTTTTTATGTTCTTGCGTTAGTTTATAGCTCTGGTGCCAATATATGGTATAATTTAATATATTTAATACTATTAGGATATTAGATATCTATGCTTTATTACTCATTATATACCTCCGTTCAATCATACTAATAATATTAGTTATTACTAACAATTATTATCTTCAAAACGAATACTTATAATAACTTACCATTGATTAAAAATCATTTCCTGTTGTATAAAATACAATTTTCAATACCCTGCTAAGTATAAAATAAGGAAGATTGAATTTAATTTTTAAAAAAGAAACTCAAGACTAAATGTATATATTGTCATGAAATATTGTTGCTGACATTATTTATGTATATTTTCGATGGTTGATTTTATTTGCCTTTTTATTTGGAAAAATATGTGCCCGTATAAACTCAAACATTAGAATTAATATGTGAGCAGTAGTAAAAATTATACTAATCATATTTTAACTACACTATAATTATTACTGTCTACCAATAGAATTTTCACCGAATAGATATATTTATATAAATCACCAATAATCCAATAATCTATTTTTAATTGCCCATAAAAAAAGTATAAGATATTTTTTTATGTTAAATTGCATTTTGTTGGACAAATAGGTACTCAATTAAAATGTTTTAACTTAAATTTAAAGAATAAACATAGATATATAGAACACTATTTGATTTTTATAATTATTTAATAACCAAAAATTATTTTTAATATTACATTAATTTGATATGAGCTTTCACGTTTTGATATTTAACAATTCAAAAAATATAAATTTTTATATGCGATTTTAAAGAATGAAGAATAATAAATTTAAGTATCCATTTTTATTTATTAATAAATAATATTCGAATATAAAAAAAAACTGTTACTATATTATAATATATTTATATACCTATTTAAAATAGGTATAGGCTTTAGAACTTTTATATACATTAATGTAAAATATATCTACCAATTAACCATTAATTTTGTTTTGATAAAAGAGTCCTAATATTTTAACAAACAGTTTTATTCACTTAAATTAATTTATTAATACGCGTTTATTTCTCATATTATTATTATAAAAAGTAAATAATATGTAATACCTACTAAATAAAATATGGCCAATAAAACTATTATTAGTAAGTAGTGTTCTTTAAGTATTCCAGTCAATACCTAGTAGTAGTAGTAAAAGCTACTTGTATTTTTTAAAACAATTATTTTACCTTATCTCTAGTTGTGTTTTTAGTAATAAACAATATAAGCTTCTTCATTTAGAAATATTTTTTAGAATCATTGTCATTAAGCAATATAAGTGATTAATAATTCATTAAACTTTCCACCATTATTTTCCCAGTTTATTTTCATATAAATTTCAATAAACGTTTGTCATAATAACACAGTTGCAGGAATTTCAATTTATTATAGGTTTTTTGTGAAATAACATTTTTTATTTTTAAAAAAAAAAACGAAGCATTTTCGAAATAATTTTATTATAACTAAGAATTTTAATTAAAACACGTATTTTCAAAGGTTTATTTTATAAACATGAATATAAATAATATGTATTGTTTAATATTTGACAAACGAAATACATGTTGATATTTTATGAAATAATAAATTAAAATTTGTTTGAAATGTTGTTGTATATTCAATAATGACTATTATCGGAGTTTTATTTTAATAAATACTATTCTAATATTTAAGTATTAAAAAACACTCGATATATTATTTTTAATTAGATTGTCAAAATAAAATTAATTTTAAATTCAATACCATGTTATGTTATACAAAATATTATGTTATGTTAAAAACATATTTGTGCAGTTTCAATTTAACTTTCGAATTTAAACCGCAAAACATTGTCGTTTAGCTCCATGATTAGAGTCAAACATTATTAGTATTTTTTAAAACGTAAGTTTTAAGCCTTTAACGAGTTTTGATCGTTCGTAAAAATGTAATAATGATAATAGGAACAAAATAAATTTAATGGGCCGTTCTTCATAAAAAATAAATGTAGCAGATATATAATATTTTTTTAAATTGTACTTATTTCTGGACTTCATGGAAACAGCAAGTCAGAAGTTATTATTATTATTGTTTTCATCCCAAACCATTGTTTATTTTTTGTAATTGATAAAAATCTAATTTCCGGAATTAACGCTGCTATAATTTACTTATTGTCCCTATCTACTGGCATCTGAGTTCAAGTAAGTGCCGACAATTCTACCCGCGACAGAGCTATTGTGTAGCTTTTGGCCTGCGTTCGCCGATGACAGAGCATCGTCGTCCGATATCGTTTCTTTCCGCTGCGCCGACCGAATAACATTTTATTCTGTGGCACAACCAAAATAGACACGTCTATCTATCTGTCTCGTTCATTCCGATTGTAACGCGTTCATCTTGTCGCGGCCTAAATAGTTTACCGTTTAAGTCGGCGTGCGAATATTCGCCACATTGCTATTTCCTATCGTCGCGGTCTTGGCACGGGTCGTCGTCGCGCGTTTCCCGACGATTCTCTCGCTGGAATTCGCTGCGCGCCGCCGTGAAAACGCGTCCCGGTGTAATTAGTGACTATAAATATAAAATTGAAAAAAAAAAAAAAAAATAAAAGAGACACGCAATTTAAATAACCAAAGAAAACGGTCTGTATCGATATAACAATATACCTCGATACACCGTAGACGCGACATGAGACGGACACGCGTAGTCAGCGACAAACAGATTTAATTTGTATGTACTCATATGGTATTTGGTATCCGTTACCCAAAGAAAACGTAAAATCCAAACATAATTATTATTTATTATATTCTAGATTTGGGTAAGGTTAGGTTTTGGGCCACAAGGGAATAGTAATGGTTAACAGATGTCCCTATTAACCTTGTCATTGGTTGCACTGAAGAAAAAATAGGTTAGGTTAGTTAGTCAACCCGAAATTTAACAAAATCAATTATTTAATTATAATTCGATATTTGTACAAAAAAAAAAAAAAAAATTATTCGTGTGCCGAATTTATTATAGACATATATTTGTTATTTTTTAAATTTCACGAATTGCTACGACATTGTGATCAAATTTCAAATTTAGCATAATATTAAGAATTTAAAATATAACAATATGATAACATTATTTTTTCATTTCATTGTAATCTAAGATTCATATTTTTATTATTTTATATTTAATAATAATAAATAAAAGTAGATTATGTTCTGCCTAGAATATGTTTTTCATTATCTTATAACATATTAAGTTTTATTGAAATTAATATTTTTCTCACTCGATTTGTTGTGTCCAAAAACGGATTGTAATTTGTTTTTAACCTATGTTTATAAAACATTGTCGTATAAATATTATATAATACATGTTATTATGTTTTTTCTATTCTTTACCGACCTACAATATCATTAACTTGGCTTCTGTCCATGAGCACGTAAAATCATACAACCTATATTACTGCTTGATAGTATATTTGATGTTAAACGAATACGTTGTTTCGGATATTATTATCTCATTTGATTTGTAAAAAAAAAAAATAACAATTGAAACTTTTCAGGACGTTCGTGAAGTTACTCAGTACAACTTGGTTAGTACGCGTATATACATTTCAAACTAGAAAACAAAGACACTAAAGTTACTAAACCACTCGATGTTACAAAATATGTTAAGTTTTAATCAATTTATGGAGTTATAGCCTGTACTGGAAATAAAATCATTGAATTTCATTTTCCGTAAACAATATTTATTTACAAATGCATTTGATTGGTATCAATCGTATAAATCGGAATAAATAAAGTATAAATTGGATCTTTGCATTGTTGTTTAGAATACTAATTAATTAGATAATTTGTTATTTTACTAAAAAGTCAATCAAATATTTTGTGCTAATTAAATTTTCGTTTCCCTTTTTTTCCAAAAAAGATATTGTTTTACTCTATCTTTTACATACTATTTTTTACCTAATTATTATTGGTCTTGTAGTTATAAAATGTAATATGTATACTGTAGGTATTAACTTAACATGTATGCCTAACCTACATTAATATATATCAAAATAATTATTTATATATATATATATACGTTTTGGTTAATACTAGAATATTAGTATAAATATTTAGATAGATAATAATTTTAAGTGTCAATGTCAAAGAAGTTGATTTTGATAACTTCAAACATTTAACTAGGTATCTGTAAATATTTCAAATTATATCAACTTTAAAGATATTCTATGTAAAATACCCAAGTAAAAAAGCATAGTTTTTAATTAATTTAATTATATTATATTTATATTTTTATCGAACGGTGCATTATTAACTCAATTTTCTTTAGTCAAAAACTTAAACAATACAAATGTGTGGGTGTGCATTATAATAGGTTTTTTTATTTAAATGTTCATATTTTTTACTTAAGATACGGGTTTTAAACGTTTGGTGTTTTTTTTTCTTTTATAATTTAATATTATTATTATTTCATCAGAATGTTAAGTACTACCATTAGAGGCTGTCGATAAATTGTTTGCTACTAATGCGTTCCGTTGTATAATCATAATAGGACTTTAAGCAAATCGAAATACATTTACAAATACCGCAATTGTGTGTATTGGTAAAAAATTTCATATCGTTCAACAGAAGCAATCAATTTATTCAAAATGTATATTCCTAAACCATTAATGGAGTTGAACTTTCAACGAAATAATAAATTTTTTGTACCTAATCAATGCTTCTTAAAGTTTTCAATAATATTATATAAAACAATATGCTTTCAAAGAAAATGTATATTGGTTATAAAATTACTGAGAGAAAAAGTTTATCACATCAAATTTGTTTTCGGTATACTAGAAAATTACAAAACATAATATTGTCAGTCTACTGTAATTTATTATTGTATAAATGTTCACAAGGTAAATTATTATCTGTTTTTTTTATTAACTATACGATCCATGTAAACTTTTTTAATATTAAAAAGGTATCTGTAAACTTACTATATGTATTTTATTTATTCTTGTATTAAAAATATGTAAATACAACAGATCAATCGTAATATTAGTTTTTTACTCATTATGATTTTGGTATTTTTAATTCCCTAAATTTAAAGAATATTTTCGAATATAATAACTTATTAATTATGTACAAATTAAATCTTACATTCTTACGAAATAGTATTGACGTGTATAAGGAATTTTTTATTAATTGTTTCGTTTCTAGTATTTCCACAGATTATTAAACAATAATCCTAATATTCACACCACGAAGTTCAATGTGTGTTAAGTACCATTATGCGAATCGAGGTTATTCTGAAAGGTTTAAACTTAATTGCTTATTTATATTTTATAAAGTATAATATGTATAATGTAGTAGACAGTGAATAATTGAAAAGAAAGAAAGTGCAAGAATTGTATATTTGTAATTGAAAATTTAAACGAGTATGGCAATGGAAATGGAATTTCTAAATAGTTGGTAGAAGGTATTATTAATGAAAACAAAAATTGAATTTAAATAAAATCTACCGTGAACAATATCAATATTTTAATTTGTTTTATTAATATTAAAAATCTAGGTACAGTAATAACTTATTAAGTAATAAATATCAGTTCATTATAACTCAATATTTATGTTGTAATTGAATATAGATGATATAAATTATACAAAAGACCTTGCTCAAAAATGAATATTTCTCATCATTTGTAAATCATATTATCATACAATTGTAGAAATGTAATCTTCTTTTTTTCTGAAAATATTATCTAAATATTATATATTTTTTTTATTCGCACTTAAGGTCATAGTGAAAGCTTTTTTTTACCTTAGTCACATTTATTTAAATATATCGCAATAGTCGTTATTAGATATATATCTCATTCTTTTCCCCGGGAAAATGAAGACAAATAGGTTTTGATACTTAAGTATAACTTAACTTATGTTTCCATTGTTTTACTCTCCACATAACACAAATTCATTGAAGTAGAATTTACGTTCCAAACCATAACAGTGTTGGCATACTACACTTCCTATACGGGACCAAAGGATTTTGGCAATTTTGTAAATGGATATGGGCGAACGAAACAAGGGGTAAAGAAAACCGTGTGCGAATCTCTATTGACCCAATGCACCCGGGATAACCAATTTAACTTGACCCAGAGATTACATTTGAATAAAAATATATCAATATCCAGTTTTCACGAATTTAATATAAATAAATGTTGTGGATTTAATAGTATATCGATAATAATAAAATACCTATTGGTATTATATTTTGTTTGTCTTATTTATAAAATAATTTATTTTTGATAATTTTTTCGCGTATCTTTTATATATTTTAACATTCAATTTTTTTTTCAACTAATGGAAATAATAATAAAAAAAAAAAATAATAATTTCGATTCTTTATAGAATGGAAAAATATTTTAAATGTTCAACCAATAGTGAACCAACTATAATAATAATAAACTAAGTTTATCAGATTTATTTGTATATAATATATTTTTTTATACTTAACGTTTATATTTGTGTTTTAAATTATTTAATAATAATTATTTTACTGAAATCATAGTTATAATTTTTTTAAATTATTTTATAATACTATATGAAATTTGTTTCAATCACGCATGTAAAAACTAATTGATTAATTTTGATATTTGATATTATTTTGATTTATGTCGTATAGCTTTATTACTATACGGATTTCTGTACGTCAGTTTTATTTTCCATATAAAACAAATACATTACAAAAATATTCAAATATATTTAATAATTTAATCATAATTTTGAAAGTTCCATGGCCATCAACTTGAATCTTAATGTTCTTATAATATTTTATATTTTGACGTGAAGTTCATAAATCACCTATTCTGAAATTGTCTTTTGACATTGACTTTAAAATGTTAAATCCAAACATGTTCTGTCATTTCTGTGATGAAGGCTCTGAACCGTATGTTAATAACATTTCTTCAATACGCCACTCTCTCTTTCTTTTCCACCATAAGGCTTAAACTTCGAACACGAAGCTAAGAATAATGAATACATATACGTACATACAATTAGTACAAACAGTTATTTTAAAATATAACATACAAAAGTAAATACTAATTCGTTTCATTATTAAGTGTACATATACTTAAAAAAATACACAACTCAATGTATATTTATCAGTTTAGATGTTATTCGCTATACATTTTAATAATTTTAATACAATATTTGATCAATTAAAAAGTAGAAATTTTTTAGAAATTTTTTGGAAAATAATAAAATATTAGTTAAATTTAGAATCATAAAAATGTAATCGTTACTTTAAAATTTAAAATAATATAATTTAAGTAAAAGTTAAATCTATTTATCAAATAATTAATTGTTAACAGTTTTTTTAATGTGTTTAATAAGTATTATCAAATATGTCGAATTATAATCATGCAATTCTTAATTGATATTTGATTTAGTTGATATAATTAATAATATAAACAGAATATAAAATTAAAAAACTGAATTGGTACTAATTTAAACACATTATGATATTTGTATGTCGGAAGTATATTAAGTATTTTTTAATTATGATTTTTACTTGTTTTCTTGTAATTATATCAAAATATTTGAAACATATTAAGGGAAATATGATTTTTTTTTTTGTAAGATCCAGTAAATAATAAGTTTATTTTTTGTTCATCAAAATGTTATGACCCAACTGTTCAATAAAATACTAGTTGCGTAGATTTAGCGGATGAGAAGGAGAGTAAATGTCTTCCAACAGGTCCAGACGGTGTCTATGATTTAATAATTTGTAAATTCGTCACATTGTAAAGTTTGAAAGTTATACAAAATGTTAAGCACAGCTCGATTTGAACAATATATAATAACGGCGGACCATTATTTCGCGCGTGCCAACAGGGAGGAGGCAAGAAATGGTTTGAATCGATCGACGCGTGTATAATACACAAATAGGTACCGATTCCGCGGATTTACTAATAATGCACCGACGAGAAAACGTCACCGGTCGGCCGGAATAATAATCACTTCACCGTACCTAACAACCATTTTTTAAAACAATTTTTCATTCGAGATTGAAAACCTAACCAGTCTGCCTAACATAACGTAACCTAACCTAACAAACGGAGATTTCACCGCTCGGTACAGTGGATAATGTAACCGATTATCGGTGCATTATTATTGTATCATTATAGTTATTCCATTGTCCGTGTTAATAACACATCAGCTATTCTATCCAAACATATATTATTATAATATTATAATAATAGTCGTACGGGCTTCAGCATCCCTAGTATATAATAATAATATATATATATATATATATATGTAATAATGTTTATACACAAACACACACATACACACACATATATATATATACATTAAACACTGACCGAATGTGGATGGATTGGCGGGTGAGTATGATAAAAAGGGGTTATGTCGGCGGTGGTAGCCGGTCCGGAGCCGGCTCTAAAACGCACACATACCGGGTGTCTCACCAGTTTTGTATCCATAAATAATTTTTGATTTAATATATATATATATATATATATATTTAAAAGCAGATTTTTGTAATCTATTTATGTATAAACAAAACGCATTTTTCATTCTTATATTTTTATTATAGTTCTTAAAATTAAAATGTTGGTTGAGATATGAGATAGCCAATTTTTATTTTCTGAAAATTTTAATAGTTGAATATTATTAATTTCTATAAGGCACATTTTACTTGATTATTAACATTTAAAATTTAAATAAAATTCAAATTGTATAATCAATGTATATTTATTTCTAATAAATCTTAAATAATCGAATCCGTTATCGGCACTAAACTGTTGAAACACTCGAAACGTAACTTTAAAAAGTGGGAATGTTGATTGTGGACGTTCCTCTTTCATCTCTTTGGTCCTCGAATAAATTAATGGTTTATTATACTTAAGATTTGAATGCAATGATATTGCTTTAGAAATACGTGTCTGAGCGAAACTAAATATATTACAATATTCTATATTAATAATTCATTCCAAAATTGTACCACACTTATACATATTACCTATGTTAATACTCAAAACAATTTTCTTCAAGTCCTTACGATCAAAACTCAATTAGTTATCACGAAATTAAAAAAATTTAAAATAACAGAAACCGTAATTTTGCCAATTTTCTGCCATATTTTGTGGTAATTGGACCACTATTTAACGTTCGTTGACCGTTTGCTAATATATCGTTCGATGTTTAATTAACCGAAATTCCATTTTTTTTTTTTTTTTTAATTTTTCATTTGGTTATAAGTCTGGACAGTATTATTATTATTTTTTCAATTGAATTTTAGAAGTTTTAGAAAATTCAATGACTATGAATGGGCTATCTCAACATTTTGATTGATACGAAAACAACAATTTTTATTTTAAGTACTCAAATAAAAAAAAAATTATTATAATGTTAAATGTGACCTGTTTACACACAAATAGATTGCAAAAATCAAAATATAAAAATTATTTGCAATAGATCATCAAGTGTGATCATCAACACACCCGGTATAGAACAATATTATTCTGTGTAAAGCACGAGTGGTGCCGCCGTTATACGTGTACAATCGTGTCGGCCGTTGCCTTGGCGACCGGTTATTGTGTCGGCGGAGAATACTCGAAGGTGGTGCACAGCATCCTGGGACGATGACGGGTGAGGGGGGGGGGAAGGGGGGGGGGGGAGGGGTGGACAGGGAAATGTCCCGGAGTCGTAGGTGCAAAACGGGAAAGGCACCGAGAGTTTTCCACCGCCCGCGGACGACTACGACGCCGCTAATGGGACCGCGCGTATTTCTGCGGCGGGACGAGTGGACGGTCGGTCGGTCGGACGGGGCGCACTGCACGCGCGAGATGAATCAATGAGACCCCCGCCGGCGAGACTTTTCGCGCTCGGTTCCCGCCGGCCAGCCGTCGTCAATGGCAACGGCCCAGAGAGCGCGACGCTCGCTCCGCGCGCGCGGATGACGTAGACGGCTTGACGCCCGGGATTCACAGCCGCCGCCGCCGCAGCTGACTCTATCGATAACCGAGAGCGCGCCGCATCGATTCCGTCTCCTCGCCCCGCCACAACGCGCGCCCATCGTCTTCGCCGCCGACCGCAGGAAGTTTTTCCGAGCGGCTGCGAAATTGGATGTGCGTGGGAAAACACGAAAATAATAAATTAAATACACCGTAAACTGTTTTGTTTAGAACGAGACTATGGGCTAGGACCGTTGTGATATAATATTACTTAATATGTTAGATATTTCGTTACCCATAATATTATGAAAAAAAAAAAAATAATAAAAATAATAATAATAATGTAAAATTGCTAATTTTTTCTCCACAGAATAATAGTAGTAGTCGTCCACGATAATTCGGTTGTTTGAATTACGTAAATTATGTTTTATTTAATCGTAATTGATAATATTTTTTTTAGGATGGTTGGGGGTGCTTTGCAATAGGTATATAGTGAATCCATTTGAGAGTTGTTTTGTATTTATATTTTATCAGCTATAAACCGCGATTGTTCTTTTTTTTTTTCTGTAATGGGTGGGAGAATATGTTTTCATAAACACGTGTGAATAATATTATTTTTTCGTCGTAAAATATATTGACTATTTGCGCGCGTGTGTATAGGTCGGATAAACGTTAGATTCGGTGGACTTTGAACGGAGGGAGATATGGCTTTGCGACGATTAAAAACGATTAGAAAATAAAAATACTCTGCTGCGTTATTATATATTTTATATATTGTATTATATTTTTATACATTTATATACTTATCGCACTCGCAAAATGAACAGAAATGTCAAGTCCTAAAAAAAAAAAAAAATTTTTTTCCCATTTCCCGACACAAACAAATTTTGACGGTTACTTTATTTATTATCGTTGCCTTTATTTTTTTCTCTGTCATAATAAATGATGGGTATCGCTATAAAAATTAGATGTCGAAAAAACTACAATAAAGACTATAGGCTTTTATGATAATACAATTTAAAATTTTCGTTTAATTATTTAAAAGAGATTTTATTATACAAACAATTACGTTCCGTACTCAGTAAAAAATCATAAAATCTATCATATTATTATTATTATTTTATAATAGTATATTCAATATATTATTGATATATAATGTAACAATAATTTTCGAAACAACCGTTATAATAATTAATAACTATCTATTTGCGAATCGAGGGACGTTTCCGGTTTAATAGATTTATTGTGTTGATACATATAAGAATCAAAACTAATTGATAACCATATAATACAGACTTATAACCTATAGGCTATAGGTATAATACTATTCCAGGCGATTAGTATAATATATTATTAATTTCATTTATTTTGAAATAAGCATTTACTAATCAAAACAGTATGTTATATTTCGCATGAAACATCATTTATAAATTAATTGTATCAATGTTGTGAAATGGGTACTCATGTTAAACATAAACTATTCACATGTTATTTAGTTTTAAACATTGTGCTTAACATTTAAATATAATTAATTATTACCACTCTGTATATGTTATCATATTTGGTACCTACCATATACAATGAAATGTAATCAATACTCTAAACCACAACCAACAAAATAAATTTGGCGTATTTTATACTCGTAAAATATGAATATTATAATATATATTTTAAATTTAAATGTTAAAAGTTAAATTGTTGGGATCTTGAAATTAATGCTAATCGCCAACCATATTTGTACAATATAATATTATCATAATTTAAACTGTTCATAACTAATTGTGATCCTTGTAAATTAATTTAAATTGTAGAGATATAAAATAAAATTTAAAATGCACGATAATAAATCATATTACCTTTTGGTTTAGAATAAAATTATAAAAAAAAAATAGAAAAAACAATTGTTATAAGTTAAAACTAAGATAATTAATTTATTAAGTAAAAATATTTTACTTTAATATTAGAAACCTACATAATATTTTAATCGCTGAAACAATTTTAAGTTATTAATGTGTACACATTTATTTAATTTAATTAAATCTTAGAATGATTAAACTGAGAAATATTTTTTTACAAATTGATAATTTAAATTGGAATTAATTCGATATTACATATTTTTATATATAAGAATAATATTTAATGATATTATTTATAACAAATATAATTTTATAAAATCATAAATATATATATATATATTATTTAACTGTGATTTTAATTAAATACTGTTCCTAAAAAACATTCATTAATTTAAATATGGTTATTAAAAAAAAAAGCCATTGTAGGAATTTAGATAGGAAATGTGCGAATTATAGCAACATTATTCATAAACAGGAATAAGAAAACTAGGAAACATAAACATTATAACTGTATAAACAATAAAATAACATTTACAAATACTCATTTCCTTATCTTAAAACGAGAATTTTTCTGGGTTTAATTATTATAATATTCCTAATATTAAAACTTTATTATTTATGATATTAATTTAAATATTATATATATATATATATATATATATATATATTTACTGTTTTGTTTATTATATTAATTCTATTTTCAATGAAATTATATTTATTGTGTTTTATTTAATTACTTCTCATAGTACATTACACACATATATAATATCTAACTTTAAATTATTTAATTTACTCATCTTTTATGATATGAAACATTGATCTAATATAATATTGATTGATAATATATTATGTTCTATTATATTCTATCTGGAGTTTTTTACCATGTATTAAATTATATAAATTATATGAATAAATTGTATATTGTGGAAGTCCTTTTTTGCGTATATGTAACATAAACATTGTGGATTTTTTTTATTACTTCGCATATTTTACGAGGTGAGAATCCATGAACATATTTTACCGGTATTTCTAAGAAAAAAATTCACTTAATCGCTAACATTTACGGTAAGAATATAAATTATGCTTTTGGAAATTAAACGCCTTTGGGTTAAATGGTTTAAGTACAATCATTTTTCTGTGTTACATCTAAATAATATATAGCATATCATTAACCGTTCCCGTGGCTTTTAGTAAACTATTCAGATATAAACAGCTTATATCAACACTTTTTTTTAAAAATGTTTGTGCTTAATTCCGTATTTTAAACTTTAATTAAATTAAACATTGTTAGATATTAAAAAAAATTATGTCAAACGAACAATATCGATTAAAAATTCAATTAGAAATTATTATTAATATATACCTATATATTACCTATATATATACCTATATATTTACTTATATTTTATAGATAAGTACTTATTACCTAATGCTATATTATAATGAACAGGTACCTACTACTTTAAATTTATATATTAATTTATGTTAAAAGTTAAAATTATTATAATGTAATTAAATAAAGATAAGATTATAGAAATATGACTTTATCGGATATCTGATATTTACTTATAATAATTATATGTTAGATGTATAAAAAACATTTAAATTTAGATGTACAAATGAAAATAAGAATCGATCGTTGATCCTAACGGTGGTGTATTCAGATTAAGATTAATTTGGACACGGTTCAAGATTTTGAGAAAAGGCATTCGAATTCTTAGTGTCCAAAAATGGCGAGTTTCAATTGACAGTATATAAAATGGGCTTACGCCAAATTTAATCGAAATCTTCATATAGCCTATGCTTAAGATTATATTATAACAAAGTCTTTGCAATTTATAATAATTATCTATAATATAAAGTAAATACATTTATTGTAATTAATAAGTAACAACATCGATATGTGAAATTATCCATAGTGTAGTGAATGTTTTAAAAATACTTTCCTTTTTACCCTTTTATTATAATATATATATATACGAATCCATGGCCATGGACACAGTTTCGATTTTTACTAGCTGATTTCGAATTCCGATCAGTCACAAACTTTTACTCACCACTATTCTTCTTGTTAAACAATCGGTACACTTGAGGATAAACCTTAAGTATACAATATATTTATATGGAAAAATTCTAAATATTATTGACGAGTGGAATTCTAATTCAATTTGTTGTTCCATTTAAAATCAACAGGTATATTATGTTAAAACACCATGCAAAATTTGAGTAAAAACTCAGAAAGGAATATTATGAAATAATAATATTTATTTAATTTTGAAGTATAACATAGTCGAGAAATTGTTTTTTTAAAAATATCTTCTTATTGTTTATTAATATTATAATAATGGCTATAGCATAATGTAGTGAGATAAATAGGTATTCTATACAAATATTTAAGATAACATCTTACAAGATTTAAGTCACATTTTTAATTTAAAATGTAATATATAATTATTGCTACCTATATTATATTAAAAGATTTAATATTATAGTCTTGTTATAATTTATATATGTTGAAATAAATGTTTAAAAAAAAATATTTAAAAAGTTTGAATTAGAAATATTAATATTTATGTATTTTTATGCAATATATTTTACATAACATTTATTTTATATGGAAGAATTTATTATATTATAAATTATAATAAGTAGATATGATATATGAAAAATATATTAGTACACTGTAGAAATAATGACATCATTATTCTGGACTCAACAATCACAGTTGCTGTAAAAATGTAATAATAAAAAGTACTTAGAAATCTACATAAAACACGACATATGGAAAACTGACAAAATGAATCGCACACTAATGTCGAGTGTCATTTTTTATACGGGCCGTCTCGTTTGATATCTAGATAGTAGGTACAACCCTGAGTAAGTAGTCACACTTGATGGCTTGAAAATGAAAATAATAATAATAATAATAATAATAAAAATCCCATTTACTTAGATAGGTATAAGGCATATAACGATACTTGATAATTTATTTCCTTTTTGTTAAGAGATTTACAATCTAAAAAAAATATTACAATTCTTTATTATTCATTAAATTCTTGTAATACTTATTATATTTTATATGATAAAAAAATTGTAATAAATAATATTTTATAATAATAAGAAGTTTAAGTAATTTATATTGAAATCTTAGAATACATTACTAAGAACTTATATAATTATCTAAGGAAATAAATGTGTTTATGTTTTATTACAATTTAATGAACATTCGAGAATTATTTGAAATACTTGGATTTTATTTTTATTATTAACTTTTATATATAAAATTCGTGCACCCCATATCCTTATTATTTTTTTTTAATTTTAAATTATATAGTTCACATTCCAGGTATCTAATTAAAATTTTATTGTTTGTTAGCTTAAAATACTTTGTTAACTCTTAGAGTTTATTCTGTAGTATATAATACAAATTTCTTAAAATAAAATGAAAGTCACATCTAATCGTACTAATGAACTATAAAAAAAACTAATATTATTATAACTATATAGAGAAGATATTTTTCTACCTTCGATAAGTCAGTTTGCAAAATACTATTTCAGTAATAAAAAGTAATGTTGACACTTTGACAGAAAGGATTTAAATGGAAAATCAACATGACTCTAGCCCTTTCTAAGAATAAGTAAATTTTAATGGGTGTGATTTTATTTATTAGGCATAAACGATCGCACAACATTTATGATAGTTACTTTTTTTAAATATTGTAGTAGTTTTCATTTTTAAAATGAATAATGACGATAGAACGTCATGTTTTGACCATTTTAGTGGCAGTAAATGGTAGGCACAGTGAACGATCCAACGTTGAATTCTGATTAATCTTATATTCAGATCCTATCGTTCAATCGTTTGTCTTGGCGTCTGTTTATTTTATTTTACTGATAATTTACAAATAATAATTTATGTTTGGGTATCAGAAGGCACACATTATTAACGCGTAGAGTGACCTATTATATCGTTTCCGATTGTTTTTCGTTAAACAACGACCAATCACTCTTTTTTCTAGAGCACTGAAACGCGAACACGTACAAATTTTCTTTCTGCAAATAGCAAAATAGCTATGTGTAAAATATATATAATTTGTAATAATATATGGATCAAGTAGGTGTGTATACAAATATGCATAATATATACTTAAGTACTTTTAACTATATGCTATGTATGGTCACAACGATCCCTTTTGTAGATTTGCATTAATCATTTTTAATGAATTAAACATTTTCGTGGACATATCTTTTGTCAATTTATCCACTTAATTTAAGTGAAAATTATTTACACGTATTTTTATTTTTCTCGTAGGTATATATTACTCGTATTAATAATTTAATATATACGCATACTCAGAGAACCCCAATTACTCAAAGCTAATTATATGGCAAGTGTGTTAGAATGCTATAAAAATTTATCATACAATTTTATGTTAAATTGATTTAATTTTACTAATAGAAATATATAAGTATCTATATGTTTCCATTTTTATTTTTCATACGTTGACCGCCGAAAAACCTTTTAAAAGATAGTTTAAAAACTACCTTTTTTATTATATTGGATCGAAAAGTATTTAGCATATTTATATTTCTATATCTATTTGAATTTGTCTAAATACCATCAATCGCTAAACATAATTATTGTAAATACAATTATTATATAATGTTAATTGAAAAATACAATTTTTTCTTATAATTATGCGTTACACAAGGTACATAATTTTATATCATTTTAGTGTAGTAATATTATATAAAACGATGATAATAATTTAATTTTTAAACTTAGCAGGTATCTTCATCGTCATTGTATTACCTACTAGTAGGTGTACCTATTGTATTCCCTTTTGTATTTTATTTAGTCTGTATATGGTTTCCTTAATGAAGAATATTATGTACATAGTAACTACAATTTAGGGTTTTTAACGTTTTTCCTATTTAAAATGATATGTTTTAAAACAATCATTGTTTTCTTTTGTTCGTTACAGTAACACGAATAATCAAGGATTACAGGGATTTAAACGAAAGGACCAAATGGACGCCAAATCAAAAGATGACTCCAATATTAGCCTCACACTTCGGCTAATAATGCAAGGAAAGGTAAATATATGGTTGCAAATAGATTTTTAACTATCTAAAAAAAAAAAAGTAGTATATTGTCGTACCTATAATTGCATTAGTAGGCGATCATTATAAGTATTTAATCATACATTGTATTACTGTTGTTTAAATCTAATCAATCGTACAAAAGAAAGTACTATTGACCAACTATTTATATAATACATGTATTAACCTATAGATATCGTTTTTATTTTCCCAATATCCTATTGCGATATCAATGTCGAAATAAAATAATACGAATTTAATACATTTTCATATTAAATTTTATGTTTGGTTTTTTGAGTATCCAATAAAATATGATTTATTGCTATATAACAAAAAGTTGTTTTAAAGATAATTTTGAAAAGATTGGGAAGGCCGATTGTGGACGTTCCTTCTTCATCCCTTTGATCCTCGGAGAAATTAGTGGTTTATTATAATTATTACGATTTGAATGCAATGATATTGCATTAGAAAATACTATTTTGAGTGAATCTCAATATATTTCAATATATTATACTAATAATCCATTCCAAAATTTATCATGAATATAAATTACGTATGTTAATATGCAAAATAAATTTCAAATCCCTAAGATATCCAAGGAGTTATTATTTCATGATAAATATTGTCAGTCACGATTTTCAAAATATTTTGTAATTAGATTAAATAGTATTTGAGTAGGCTTCTACAAAAATTTTAAACCGTTAAATCAAAAATTTCTGGTAATATTAAACATTTTTAGAAAAATTTCAAAACTCTATATTTAGCCAAAAAATCAACTAATCAGTTTCAAAATTTAACCAAACGTAAATATTACCTATTTTAGTACTCAAATTTTTTTTCAAATTCCTATGATCAAAACTCAATTAGTAACAAAATAAATAAAAAAAATTAAAATAACGGAAACCGTAATTTTACCGTTTTTCCGCTTCTCAAGGAAAAACTTTTGGGAAATTCATAAAATTAGCTAAATAAAGTACCACCTAGATGAAATTCGGTACAGAAAGGGTACCCTATTGGTGGTAATCTGACCATTATTACTACCGAAAAAATGTTTTGATACATCAGAAAAAAAAAGCTTATAAAGAATTGCCAATTTTTCGCTTCTGAAAGAAAAACTTTGGAAAAATTTGAAAAATGAGCTTTATAAAGTACCAAGATGGTACGATTTTCTATCGAAAGCATACTCTACTTGTAATAATCGTACAATTATTTCTACCCAAAAAATGTTTTCATACATAAAAAAAAAATTATCATCTTTGTAGAAACAATACATTTCTCGCTCCGTTCAGAATCTAAAATTAATTATTTATAAGTAAAATTAAGCGTTTATTAGATACATAATCATATTCTAAATTATCGTTATTGACAATAATTTCTGTACAATTTGAAAACCTTTATAAATTATTATCGTATTTTAGTTATTTTAATGGCAAAATCCTATGCCGCATTAAATATTAAAACGACATGACGCTGAGATAATTTTAAAAGAAAAATTGTTCATCGATATCGCGTTATTTATTCTACTATTAGATACCGTTAAACAACTCTAGAAGAAACTAATGTTTTAATATTTTCCCTCTGTTGTTTACGCGAAGCCTTAAAATAAAACCGTAGTAAATAATCCATTGCCGTTATTCATTAAGTAGAGTCGACAATAGTCTCGGGAATGAAACCGTATGACTTTCTTTTATGCGAAGTACGTGTTCATATCACAGAATAATATCATGAGTATTTATCGTACTATATGTGATTTTAAAAGATAACCTATTTGCATTTGAAAATTGATAGTCGAATAAACTTTGTATTTTAAGTGTTTGTATAGATAGAAGGTAGTGTTATGATTTTCGATTAATAAATCATTAAAAATGTATGTTTTGTATATCCTAAAGTGTTTTTTTATAATTTGGAAAATTGAACAAGCAGTCATAAAGGGTCATAATTTGCTTAATCTAAAATTATCCTGAAATTAAATTTATATATAATTCATGTATAATGCGCGTTTATTTTTATTTTTGTTTTTTTTGTTTTGTAGAAAAATATTTAATGTATATTGTTCACAAAAACTGTGAAAAACATACATATAGATGATATTTTTAATGTCTAGTCATTTAATTTTTACATTTACACAATGAACACAATACCGAACGCCTACCAAATTTACATCCGACAGACTCTTTGATACTTAATTAAAATATAATAACAATATTGTGATTTATTTTATGGAAAAACTTTTCTTTTTTTAACGTATAAAAACACTAATTTATAATTTTTAAAATTAAAAATATATTCCGGTTTATAACTAAATAGTAATTATAAAATAATGTTTTTAGTTCAATCTCCGAGGTTAGGAGGATATAATGATAATAGTAAGGTATAAAGGTCAACAATATTGTATGTAAATATCTAAAAGTTTTACTATTGAAAAACATCAAAGTGTGATTAAAGTCAAATTAAATCCCAAAAATTATTTATATATTTTATATTTATTGAAGGTTATATATCATATTTGTTTTATTTATAAGTTAATATTGGATACATTTTTTTTAGTAATTTCTGTTTTTCGTTTTGCATTATTTGAAAAACACTTTGGACTTTCGTATGTTGAACAATAACTAGCAAAGTTATTTTTGACGTAATTTATAATATTATATTTCCACAAGTATTTCACCATAATATCTGTACTAGTTGAACTAGACTGAACGGTGTTGAATGGAAATAATAAACGAAGTAAATCTGGTTCAATTTTATTGAATGCTCCCATGGCAGCAATTGTATATTTCTACATGACAAATCATCTTTTCCCTGACACATATTATCTTGTCCGCCATCGGCATAGTATTATCTGTACCACTTTACTATAAATTGAAAATATATAATATTTTGCAATTCTACACTCTAATGTTACATTTTTCGAATACTTCCCTTTTGAATGTTTATGCTATTCAATATACACAGCCTGCATCTTTCTTGTAACCATTATATTTGAAACTTACAATATTATATTTTATAGACTTTATTATTATCATTATTTAATATACATACCTAAATACACGATGTCAATGATCCTGGCAAACGAAATAGTACTTTCGAATTTAAATATAAATTTATATATTATATCTTTAAAGTTAATATGTCTTTATAATTTTTATTTGTTGTATGTTATTAGTATATATATATATACTATATATAATTAAAACATAAGTCAAAATTGAACATTTAATAATAATAACATCGCCTGTTGATTGGTAAAATTATTTTATAAAAATCTTATAAAACTGTCTACAAATATAAAAAAAAGAGAAAGATAATAATATTTAAGAACATTAAATTAATATCTAAATGTATTTTATTCATTGATTTACAGTCCGTTTGAATAGTAACTATGTAATTAATTTCGTAACATTTAGTCATTGGTAAGAATTACTAATATAATAAGGTACTTAACCATAGTTTGGAGTTTAAACTTATGAAGCTTAAAATTTCCTATAGTAAAAACTAGTTATAATTTGAGTTGTTTTTCACTTTAACTCAGTTAAATTGGATAATATATTTATTTGGAAATAAGTAGCATTTCGGGAGTTAAGTTACCATAAATGCTATCCAAATTGCTCCTATAGAGTTAGTATAAAAATGCAATCTATTTTAAATGTCAACAAGTACGTATTAGAATAGAATTTATGTATCTTATTTAGGGATAGAATCATAGATTTACATTTCTATTTTGTAATTCGTTTATAATAAGCAATAATGAAGTTTGATATTATATTGGATATTTTTAGTGTTTACAGTTTAATATTTAATTAAGATTTTAATATAAATGTAATAAAATTGTTTACAGGAAGTCGGTAGCATTATAGGAAAAAAAGGAGAGATAGTCAAACGGTTCAGAGAAGAGGTAAGTAAAATCAGATCAATAATTCTTTCCGGCACGTTAATACAAATAATATAAGGGTAAAATTAATTGAGAAGCCGATTTATAAAAAGGGTGTTTATTTAAGTCCCGATTAATTTCAACAAATAGTAGTATTATATCTTGCTCAAGAAACATAATAACTTGAGAGTTTTAGCCTAAAAAATCAATGTAGATTTTTACATTTCTTCTATTTCTATCCGTGCATATTATCACACTCTCATTACATATTTTTAAACTAAAATTAATCTAATAGTGTAACTGACTTACTGTCAGAAAAAATTTGAAATATAAATACGACAAATAAAAGTACTTGTGCAAAGTAACCATGAACGATGGAAGTAATTTTTATATAAATTATTTAGCACAGTAACAAAGAACCTAAAACAATTTAAGTTTAAACAAAAAAACAATTCCATTTTATTTAAACCTAACCTAACATGCAGCTTAACTCAAATATTATATTTAAAAAATAACGCATACATTTCTGATAATAATTTGTTGATAATAAATTTAAAATATGCATTATAATTATAATCTGTATGCGTACTATACGATATTATAAACAATATAAAAGTAAATATTTTAAAATGGTTTTTCTTTTAAAGTTTTATCTTTTAAAACACTAGATGTTTCCTTTTTAATAAGTTATTATTTGGTTAGGATTTAAATAGATATTACTTATTGTCAATTATAAATTGTATTTTAATAATATCTACATTTTGTTCAAAGGATTATTGAACATTAATTATCCATTAATATTAGTATGTAATTTATAATCGTAGATTATATTTTCATCTAGGGCGTAAATAAATATTAAATATTATATATTTAATATTATATTAACGATATTATACATTCAGCTACACAATTTAAAAACACTTACATTAGTTAATTAAAACAAACATTGTCTTATATTACATAATAATTTGGCGTTTATAAATTTATAATTTAATTGTTTGTTCACAGTCTGGTGCCAAAATAAATATATCGGACGGCTCGTGTCCTGAAAGAATAGTTACGATATCAGGATCTACTGAAGCAATCTACAAAGCGTTTTCTTTAATATGCACAAAAGTTGAAGAGGTAAGTTTTTCCCGCATATTTAATGCTTGCTTGGGTATTAAATTAATGACTCGATATAGACAAAGTTAAAAAAAAGTTAAATGGACTTCACGATTAATTTAACACTCCCGTGTTCTATGAATAGCACTTTTCACTGAATACCTATGTTTTCAAAACATTACAATAAATCTACACAAAATATAATCTACTTCTAGAGTTTGAAATATTATAATTGATAATGTTTAATATTGAAGAATAGCAAAACTTCATAATTTATCATTCTAATCACTATGAATATCATCCTTATAAAACAATAAATAATTAAATATATCGATTAACCATTGTAGTTTATACTGCAACGTTATTCATACACATTATATTATTATTTTGATTAATTAATGTGTTTACTTTTATTGGTTGAATATAATAATAATCAACTAAAATATATTAACTTCAAATTTTGAGTTAACAATTTTAATGAGTACTAAGAATTTCAATTCGATTAAATTGTTCAATTATCATTTATCATGATAAATGTAATTTATCGTCATAAATTCAAAATATAATAGTTAATGCATATCAATCTATGTAATTATTCATATATATATATATATATATCAATATATCATTATTACTCATGTAAATTGTTTTATCATAGTAATAGTTAAGTACTTACTACAATTTATTATTTATTCCAACTGCAAATAAATATAATATATTTTATAGGTATTAGAAATAATTATATATTTTTTTTTTTGATGTATTGAAATATGAATATAATATATATATATATTACATAGGTACTTCATGTATTATTTATTAATTATTTATATAATAATACACTTTATTATTTTTGATAGTTATTTAAAGAATTTTATTTTCATTCATGGATTCAATGTATTTAATTTATTTTTCTTATTATATTTATGATTTCAGTTTTCAGTGAAAAATATATTTATTTAGTAATATCGATATATTTCATTGTCACATCATTAATATTTTCAACTAATAGATATTTCATATACAGACATGATCGTTTGAAGTTTAAATGAGGAAATTCTGTCTATATAATATTATATAGTTTCTATAAACTTTATACATATAACTTTACACACAGAAATTGATTGAAATATTTCCCTATCGTTCTATGCCTTTCTTCGAAACTTTGAATTACTAAAACATTTTGAATTTTAAAAATATTAATACATTAACTTAGCTAAAACTTTGTTTATTGGATAGATTTTATACTATTTTATAAAATAAGAAATTTGTTATTAGGATATTAAAATCAAATAATGTTAAGTTGAAATAAGGTTAGTTGACTATTATTATTATTATTTGATTTATTACGTTAAGTATATTTTTTAGAAAAATAAGTTTTTTCACTGAGTAAATACTTATAAAATATAATTTAAATAAAATCCTTTATAATCTTTATATTTAACGATTGTGATTAAATTCACTTTAATTTATATATTCCTCAATCCCTCTTAAATAATTAATAAACATTTTTCAATGAAATAATAAATAACAATATAAGGCTTTTATTTTTTTGTTCTAGTTAAAGTAATAAAATCTCATTATATACTAAATAACATTATGTACCCATTGGATATTATTAATTTATTAATTATATCTTTAAAAAAAAGTTATATTATAAGTAAATCTTAAATCATTATTTTATTACATAAAAACGCATAAGGAACAGCAACAATAGAAACCTATTAACAGTAAACATTTTTTCAGTTTCTGTATAGATTTATATTCTAATATAACGCTTCAATGATAACCTATTGAATATCATAAATAAATATTTTTTGTGCCCTAATTTTAAAGGTTTCACTATTAATAAAACATTTTTTACTCATTCTCAATCAACAAATTTAATTGTAAAATTGAAAATTAATAAAACTGTTAACTTTAGTTAATAAATAATAAATAAGAATTTTTTCTATATATTTTTCGTAAAAACTGGTATTTTGTGTGTTTATTGTACAAATTGTTTATCTTGTTACATACAAAATAACTAATTTTGACATCATGTAGGATTGTATTAATTAAATTACTTATTTTAATATGATCTGTTCATTCAAAAATAAATTTATCTTTTGAACACATTTTAATAGACGTATTATGTAAAGTTAATAATATTATGAATGGAAATTATTCATTAATTCATGTTCGAAAGATAAATTTGTTTCAAATACATCATATTTACTTTAAAAAATTTCAATAAGCTGACACCCCTTTTAACTTAGACATGTGTATAGATAACTGTTTTATGAGAATACTTGATTTTCGCGGTAATTCCTAATTTATTAGTGATATTTCATTGTACATAAATAACCTACGATATATGTTTTGTATCTTTATGTTTATTTAGTACTATTTTATTTGTCATAAATTCTGTAGCTTATTGCCATGAAATTATTTATTATAAATCCTTCAAGAATTTACTTTTAAAATTCGATATTATTTTTTATTCTATACCTATGCACTTTATATAAAATGTCTTAATTTTATCATTTTTGTATAATAAAACATCTTATATATCACGTAAATTCATACAAGTTATCTATGTTATCTAAGTTATAATTATAAGAAATCCAACGTTTCTTCACAATAGTATTTTTTTTTTTTTTTTTTGTTATTTCAGTTTATTGAAATGCAAAATGGTAAAACTGGGGCAACAGCAATAGGAAAATGTGGTATGACACTAAGGTTGATTGTCCCAGCATCACAATGTGGATCTTTAATTGGCAAGGGTGGTAATAAAATCAAAGAAATTAGGGAAGCTACAGGAGCACAGATACAAGTTGCATCAGATGTGCTCCCTCAGTCTACAGAAAGGGCAGTTACTTTAACTGGTACGAGGGATTCAATCACCCAATGTATATTTCACATTTGTGCAGTTATGGTGGAGGTATAATATATTCGATAATTAATTTAATTAATTTATTAAGTTATATATCAACGAAAGTTTATTTTCAATGACATACAAGTATTTGATTGACTAATATTTTTGTTGGCGTTTACTTAAAATTATAAATTGTATAAATGAATTCGTAATCGTATTGAAAACTGTAAATTAAAAATTATATTTCAGTCTCCCCCTAAAGGAGTTACAATACCGTATCGTGCTAAACCTCAGATGGGGGCACCAGTTATTTTAGCCGGAGGACAAGCATTTACTTTAGCAAGCGCTGGATCAGCAGCTGGATGTGATGTGGGAACCATGATGGTAGGTGGCGGACCTTACAATGCTCCAATGCTTATGGTCCCTCCAACACCAGGCGCAGCAGCTAGTCTAGGCTTGATCGATCCTCTGGATTATCCTCTACTTAAAAATGCATTTGGACCTTCACAAGTATTAAATATGCCTGCTTTAAATTTCAATTAATTTACTATACGGTTTTATATATGAATTACTATCTAGTTGGGAAAGTTGGCCGGAAATCCGTTAGCTGGTCTTGCGGCACTCGGACTCGGAAGTTTGGGAGGACCCGCGAATTCATTCAATCCAGCTGGTAAGTTGATATAATAATAAGTGTATACTTATTATTATAAGTTTCACAGTTTCTCTAAAAATTAATATTGCCTCTTGATTCTCCTCCTTTTAAAGCGTTGGCAGCATTAGCCGGTAGCCAGTTGAGGTCGAATGGCTCTGGAGCTAATATCAACAATAGACCTGGGGGTGGACAACAAACTCACGAAATGACCGTGCCGAACGATTTGATTGGGTGCATCATCGGTAAGGGTGGAACTAAAATTGCCGAAATCAGGTATGAAGAGCTTAGCATTACAATTTATTTACACAATCGCGGATGATTATATATAACATACATGATTGCAGACAAATTAGCGGAGCGATGATACGAATTTCAAATTGCGAGGATCGCGAAGGCAGCGCAAGCACAGACAGGACCATCACGATAACCGGAAACCCTGACTCAGTGGCTTTAGCACAATACTTGATAAACATGAGGTAAGTGATACCTAGCTGCTACCAGCGTTCTTATATGCAGCATGCACAACTCGACTCACGTTTACCAGTTACCACGTACACGGTACCCATATCTATCTATAATAGCGACTGGGCCACATATTTTTGCTTTTGCGGGTCTTGTTTCGGCTTTTTATTTTTATTTTCTCACCTGATTTCTGGTGGTGCGTTCGGGGTCGACTGCGGTAGCGTGCATTCGAAAACCGTCGACATGTTTTGTAATATTGTTAAACACCAAGGGTTTTCCGTAGCTGACCCGGAATAAATATTTAGGTAGTTGTGGAAACGCGCGGAGCTCAAAAGCTATACAGAATTCAATTAAAATTGGCCGTGCTGTTGTATTTGCGGTTGAAATTTTATGCATAATGTTAATTGAATCGTGTAATCCATTAATCCGTCCGAAGTTCCGCCATTGCTAATGTGATTAAACTATATTCCAAACCGACGAAACTACTTATTTGTGCGGACGTATAGCAATAATATATTATATAGTCGGTCGACCAGTCGTGGGTTTGTGTAAATTTTAAAGGTGGAAATGGAAATTATTTTTAATAACTTTAAATCTAATATATATATAATAGCAATATCGAGTTTACAATACGAGCAAAATATGTACTACGTTGAAAATTGCCAACAATGATCTTTATCCTTATACAAACGGTATTATTCTGGAGAAACTTAAGTTTCATTATTTAATATAGATTACTAGTTATTTATTAGTTGTTTGATTTCTGAAATGTTTTTTGGACCTAGACGGTCGACATAAGTTTTATCGAACATTTCCACTGCAATGATTAATAAATCATTCCTAGAAATTTGGACGATTTTATAAAGAATAATAATTAATATCTATTGGCTATTTTAAGTAAACGACCCATTAAAATCCATTACTAGTATATCTTTACTGTAAAATAACAGTATTTCACGCGTATTGTAATTTATAATATATAGTTGTTTTCTAACCTTATGTTTCCTTCTGTTCCGGACTACTTGTTTTATCACTAAATCTAAGATAAATTATTATTGATTTGAAAAACTCAACGAACATCGTAAATAAAAGTTTAAAAACATATTAGAAATATTTACTTTTATCAATAAAAATTTTAAATTAGGTATATTTTAAGTTTTTAAAAAAATACAAAATTTTGAAATAATTCATATCGTATTAATTTTCATAATAATTCTAAAACACAAAATTGTATGGTCTTTATAAATTTAATTTTAACTCAACTTATTGCTTCAAATTATTTTAAATTTATAATTTAATATTATATTTATCCGTGTTAATGTACAATATATTTCATAATTCTTTCTCATAAATTTACGTTTATAAAATCAATAATTCGTATTTAAAAATTTTAAAATCATAATAAATAATAAAGTCTTAGATTTATACCTATATTTATTTAGTATATGGTTGTCATTATTATTTATTATAATGTAAATATTTAGTTATAACAATTATAGTAATTTTACACTCCGCGTTTTGGTTAGAATTAAAATCTGTGAAGTTGAAGAACTTTTCTCAGATTCTTTTAAATTTTGTGAGCGGTTTAAACTATTTATATTTATTTTCACCCCTAAACCTGTAAACATATTAATAGTAACTTACCATTATTGTAAAAATGTTAAATTAGATATAATGAGCTTATTATATTATGTGTTATAATATTATAGTATACAATAATAATTTTACACTTTTATATTATTGTATTTTTTTTTATATATATATATATATATTTATATATTATATAATTCTGAAATAATTGATGTGATCGTCTAAAATATTTTATTATATATAATATTGTGATAGTGTTTTATTTTTTTCCATTCGTGCAAACCATTTTTTTTTCACCTATACTTCAAGAAATGTTGTTGTTTTTACATTATTATTATGTTTAATTATTTATTATTATTTTTTTTTATTACCGTCCCCCACCAATCCTCGACAACGATATCAGTTTGGACATACAACGAGCCTCGATGCTACAATCGGAAATCCAACAATACCACCAAAACCATCATCATATCCAACACCAATTCCAACAGCAGCAACAGCTAGTGTTGTCACCGCATCAGTACCACCCGTTTCCCGTCCACATGCTTGCCACCACCGCCAATGCCGCCGCAGCCACTGTCGCCGCAACGGCCGATGCCGCCGCTGCCGCAACCACTATCGCTACCATCACTGCCAATGCTACCGCCACGTCTAACCACACAACAAATACCCAGACCGCGAACCCGGCGACGACGGGCGCCCACTCGTTGCCGCCAACCACCACCCATCGCCTTCACCATCACCATCCCAATCACCACCAGTACGTGACCGCAGCTGACATACCCGTCCACCAGTACCATTTTCACGGTCCAACGACGGCCTTGCAATTGTCGCCGCAACCGGCTGTCGCCAAACACAAACCCGAACGCGTAAAGTTCGCGCCTTATTAATACGAAAACTGATAAAATTATCAAAATAATAATCGACAAAAAGCGTAAAACATAATTAGTCGCATGGTTTAAAACCGCGGATTTAAAAGTATCGATTTTAATACTAAATAATATGGTATGTATACCGTTAAAATCCGTAAATTTCAATATTGTAAATTTTTAAAATCTTTAATAGGAACCTCAACCAATTTATTATAAAATGTATTCAGTATCTAGATAATTTTGCACTTTATGTCTTTGATTGAATGGATCCGTTCGATATTTATCTTAAACAATCTTTAAATAGTATTTGTATAAAATCAGAATCGAAAAAATCTAAAGATGTCAACTCTTTGTGTTGATTTTATGTGTCGTGTTGGGGAATCATTCTCCAAATGTCCGAACTTGATGTCAACGTATATTCGAAATTCCGGATTTTATCTACATTTCATAGTTAACTGATATAGTCATTATACAGGGTAGATATAATATAACCTCCTCGTCTAGTTATTTGTTTTATAAAATTCATATTAATTATTAAATTATTTATCCGGTGCTCTCGGCTCGTATTAATATATGAATATTATTCGTTACATTTGATACATTTATAATTTGTTTAAAAAACCGTAAGAACGATGTTACAGAAATAATAAATTATCTAACGTACGACGTATCTAAACTTTGTTAATAATAAATCTCAAAAAATTAATATTAGTTTTTAATATACGTATTGTACGATTATAAGGTAGTATTATAGATTTGACATTTTCTTTCCAAATTTCATTCGCTGTGAATCGGCGAACCGCTATAACTTGAAATGTTACCTTACAATCATTTTAGTTTTAAATATTTTAATCATAGTATTATGTAAAGTTTAGAAAATAAACTAAGATAATGATATCATGATATCCATGAAATAAAGTAATATTAATAATGTCTATTATTGCTATAAGAAACATCAGAAACGAATGAAAAACTTTTTTAGTCTAATATATTAAAATGTAAATAGTTATTTGCTTCATTTGAAAAATGTTTATCATAAAATTATTAATTATTATAATAAAATTGTTATATTATTTTGTTGTTAACAAATTATGTTAAAACTATTACAATTAAAATTATTTAAATTCATTTCTATATAGTATCATATATTAATATATTATCGATTTAATAGTTTATAATTATAAATAATTGATACCTTTATTAATGATCGTACATATTTAATTGATTATTTTATTTAAATATATTTGTGCCTTATATGATAGACTTTATATATAATATACTATTTATTAAATTATATTATTATTATACATTTAAATATAAAATTATACGTGGACCAAAATTTAAAACTATTCAATTTTTTTTGTATATTTTGTTGTTGTTTATAAAATGCTCATTTGACATAAAAAAAAATATTTTGTTTATTTTTGAAAATTAAACATTTTTTCGATTTTATAAATTTGAATATATTGTTGTATTGAATTATGTTTTATACATTACAAATGTATGATTTAATAGATACTTTATAATAATGATTAGAAATTTATAAATATGAAGTATTAAATATAATTTGAGTTATTGTAATATTTATTTTATAATTTAATATTTGTGATAATATAAATTAAAATATGTTAATCAATTTGTGTTTATTTATTTAGATTTAAGAGTATAATATAATATATTCATAACATATTATGTGGGTAATTTTGTGCATGACATAAAACAATATCGCTGTTATATCGCATCATTGGATATTATGTGCATGTTAAACTATTTTATAATATTACGGCTCGACTTGCGGTTCTATTGATATTAGTGTTTTAAGTGCATGCATATTCATATATTGTGTTATCTTGAAACCAACTGTTGACTTGTATACGAATAAGGTTAGTATGTTTGGCAATTTTATTATAAATTTAAATTTGAATTTATATATACAATATATTATATTATAAACTTAAGTTTTTAAATTTAATAATTTTATATTCAACATATAGATTTGGGGATGAATGTTTTTGAGCAACTGTTCATCTGATTTAACGTGACTTTATTTGTTATTAGGATATCAATGGAAACCGCTGGACTAGCCCTGCCTGGTTATCACTATGTATCGCCCAATCATATTGTCAAATCTCCAATTCATTAGATCAAAGTACAAATATGGTAATTATTTTACAATTTTTTTTTTTTATCTTTTTCGATACTCATTTAAATACTTATACTACGTTTAAATTCTAATAATAATTAAATTATTTTCTTTTTAATTAAAAATATTTTATATAATTTATAAACACATTCTGCAAAACATATGGAAATATCAATTATAAAACTTAAAGTCTTGAAAATTAATATAGATCTAATTTTTCAAATTATCAATATTACTTTTGTAAGTATTTATAATAATAATGCATTTATTTTGTCAATCAACAATGTCATAAAAGTATAACACAATTGTTTCACAAAATAAAATAAATAATCAATTGAAAGCTCCCAATTATCATAATAAGTGTTGTAAGATGGTGAATTTAAATCTAGATTATATAAATAATTTAAATTAAAAGTTAATTATTCAAGACCAGTTAAATAGAAGTGTGAGAGAGAGATAAAAATAAAACATTACTAATTAATTGTGTTTTGTTAAATATTTTCAAATGGCCTTAATTAATATAATATTTTCTACACAGTGCAATTTCAACAATAATTAAACTTATCTAAATTTGAATTTAAGTTTGATATATGCTAAGATCAGTATTGTATTTAAGTCAATTGATATATCAATTAATGTTCATTTTAGGCAATTAGAAAAAAAAATTTAAATAAAACCCATTAGTATTAAGAACTCCAAATCTTTATTAAGTGCGAAGTTAAAACAATATTCATTTTTATTAAGTATAATAATAATTTGTATTACAATGTTTACTGTAACTTTTAGTTTATGCAAGCAAGTATTGCACATTCATTTAGACTCTTAGAAAATTATTTTTGAACGGCACTCCGGATATGCAATTTAAAGGCATTCCTGTCAATAATAACAATTAGTGTATTCATACATCCTGAAATGTTAATGATTTTTGATGATAGTTATTAAAAAACAGTTGCTGTTTTCTTATTTATTTGTTGGGTATTTATTTATACTTAATTTGTAGTATACATGTTTGTAAATTTGTATAATTCTGATTTCTTTAGTAAGTTTAGACAAATAATGCTATTGAGTTTTAACAGATTAATTTGAATTTAACCAATAAGTCAATTTTTAAAGCGGTTTTAAAACCATTAAAACATTAATTTTTTCATAGTATGTAACAAACTATTTTCAAAAATAATTTAGTAAAGTCAAATATGACAAAATAACAAATTCTAAATTGTTTTTAAAACTAATAAAATTGTATTTAAAAGTTTATTTAAGGAAATACAAAAAACAATTTCAACCTATGAAAATAAAAACAATGATGAAAACCTTAAGCATAAAATATTAGTTTTTATTTCTTTTGGTGGAAAAAAATTAAATTTACTCAAATTTATTTCTGTTACAAATCTATTATTGTAAAAATCTGTGATTTAATCTATTTATATATTTAGATTGCAGGTAAGTTAACTAATTAGTACTAATTATTTTTAAAAAAATTGTTTATTGAAATTTTCTAATACAATTACATAATCTTTCATCTTTATCAATATTATATAATAAAGAATAATTTAATAAATTAAAACAAACTAAATAATATTATAAAATAAAATAAGTACATAAAATAAATTAAACAAAGCAACACAAAGGCATAAAAATAGGAACAAATAATATTAAAAAAATATTACTTAAATTTAAAAAAAAAACAGCTGATAATACGTAATTATTAATGGATAAAATTATGAAAGTAATAGTGGCACATAAAATAGAGTTTTCCCGATGTAATTAGGACTTTGTACTCTCAAACCAATGATGAACTGGAAAGTATAATTTAGTTCCTATTTTAAATAATATTATTATTATCGGATTTTGTTATATTTTATAATATTTATATTGTATTATAATAATGATTATAATTATAATTATATATTTTTGTTTCAGATTCATTTGTACAATATAATAATGGGCATAGGGAAATAAAAATAGTAACGACCATCATGATTTATTATGGTATATTACTCATAATATATCCAACAGCGGTAATTAAAAGAAAAACAAATTATTTCTCTGTTTTTATTATAATAGGTTCTATATTTTATGAATCTTTTTTATTATTATTTAACTAAATATTATGTAATACTTTATTTAATGTTTTTCGTTTTTACTTTAATTTTTAAACACAATATTAGCATTAATGTTTTTAATGTTAATTTATTATAATAATTGTTAGTGAAGTTAAATGTGCGTATTAGCGTTACGGTATTGTCCGCGTTTAAAATCATATATTATTTTGTTTATTATTCTATACATAGGTCGATTTCTAACGTGGGTTTGTTTTTAATTTAATAATGCGAGCCAATTTATTTCACACAACTATAATTATGTATTAGATGTGGTATGTAAACATAGACATTCGTAATATTATTCATTGTTATTAACTCTGTCATTTTCCCGTGTCAATATCTGAACGTACCACAAACTACACAGCGAAGTTTTCGTTTGCGCGTAAAAAAGTAATTTCTATCTAAAGCTACTTATTTTACCGAATACAAAAACAGTACTTCACCTAGTACATTGCGCATAGGTTTATTAACATTGTATAACAATTAAACTTTCAACACATATTTATTCCCTTTTATACATATTAATATGTCATTCGTATACTTCAAGGTGTGACGGATATAATAGATATTATTAGAAACGTTACAAACTTGATTATTTTTACGTACAATTTGATAAGACAATTATTCTTATCAGACTGAGTGTAATAGAAATATTATTAGGATACAAACAGTTAGAGAAAAGAAAATCTTATTTTTACTTTTTAAAATATTGGCAATAATTTCTATATTATTATAATTCGTTCGGTTATCACAATGCCACACGTTATAATTAGCCAACCTAATCATCCTGTAGAATAACCTATATATAGTTATATGCGTGTTGCGTTCATAATATTAATATTTTGTTCTACGTGTAATTCATATTATATTAGGTGTGAATAATTGACGATAATAGAAAATAGTGTATAGCGATTTATCGTTATATAATTAATTATGTGATATATCGCTTGTCTAGATTTTAAATCGAAACGATCGATAACATCAATTTGTATAAGCCAAAAATAATAATAACAATCGCCGTCACTGGTCGATATGTGAATACATGTGCCAAATTCCATAATTTTACCTATACATTTTGAATGATCTTATATAATATAATATGAAAACGATATGTTGACACGTTTGCGAACGACACTGCATTATTTGTTTGGTATAAATTTATCTTTAAACATACCCACACTATTTAAAATATTATGCTATCCACTATTTAGACGCACTATGTTCGCATTATAGCGTAATAAAATAGAACGTAAATAATTTTTTCTCTTTTTGATCGAATATTTTTTTGTGAAAATACAAATTTAGGTACCAAAAATAGTCATACATAAACCAGCACGATCTGGAGAATGTATGTAGGTATACCGTGTCAAAAGTAAAAGTGTATGTCGTATATTATACCACCGTTTTGAAACTAAAACTTAGTGGTTTGAAAAAATTAATATTTATTAATTTATACATACTTTTTGTCAATATGATATAATCAATATAATGTATGTATATTACTATTATTACGCACATGTTTTTTTATCTTATATTTATGTTCATTTTTTCGGTCCCGTTTCGTTTCGTTTTGTTTACAAGATTTAAACAAAATTGAAAATATTTTTTATATCGTATTCTTATAATAATAATAATAATATATAGTTTGATAATTTCTGGTTTATTTATTTTTCCATTAAAAATTTTAATAAATAATAAAGTTTGTGATATAATATAATATTAGTCAGGGACGCATAATTTATTTAAACTTGGTATCGAAACTCATAATTCGATAACGAAGAAAAAAAAAACGCAACACATATTTTATTTTAATAGAGTTTGATAAAATTTTGAACAAAAAACTACGAATATATTATACAGTAGAAAGTAGTAAGAAATAAAAAAAATAAAAAAAAAAATAAAAATAATAATAATTAATAATAATAGTAATAAATACTTAATAATAATAGTAATAGTTTTATCTAAATTAAACAAAAATGTAGTAGTATTTTATAATAATAATATTATTGATTGATATCATAAAATATATTAGAGACAATCAACTGGATTTTTATTTTAGATATATTACATAACTTAATTGTTTCATATTTCATAGCCATTTAGGAAGGGTTTTGGAAAAACAATTTATTTTATTCAATATACTTAAATTTAAGTTAGTACCTATATAGCCGAAAAATACGATTTTGTGGATTAAAAACCACAGAAATTCGAATCGGTTGATGATGATAAAACAACAAATATAATTATAAGCGGTTTATATTTATAATAACAGTTAATATAGCTAATTAAAGTAAATATTAAGCGCGTGTTAAAAAAAAAAAAAAAAAAAATAATAATAATAATAATAATTTTTGTGCAACACAAAAAGGGTAAGAATTCGTTTTTATATTATATAATATATGTATACATATTTATTTTGTTTGATCTCATTAATTTAATTGATAAGAATAAAAAATTCAACGTTAATCGCAAACGATATACCTATCAATTTACACATTTTTATGATTAGATTCATTGTTTTTTGGTTTTGTCTTTACCAAAACATCAATCTTTCATAGGAAAAACAAAAATATTTTAAACCTTCATTTAAATAGTATACTTGAGAATCTAACATATCCTCAAATCCTTTAGTATTATATTATCATATAATTGTATTACCAACATATCCTTTTTCCGCATACAACCATATCTCACGACGAAATTTAGACGAATCCGGGTAGTGGTTTCATTTTATTTTATTTTTTTAATACAATTTTTGTACATTATTATAATATTATCTTACCCGTTCGATAGTCAATACCCATATTTGGCCAATGCATTCAAGAATGAATAAAAAACGGAACAAATATTTGAAAAATTGCTAATTTTTACCATGTTTATCGACCAATGACCACGATGAAAATTACGTATTTATTATTATTATTATTATTATTATTATTATTACTATTATTATTGTTATAATTATTATTTTTATTATTATTGTGATAGGTATTATGTGTTATATTATTATTTTGTCACTGAAAATATTATTTATTACCTATTATTATTGTTAACCACCAAAATTTAACCATACAATTATTGTTATTATATAGATTATATTAATCGTAGTGATTTTAGTTAGATTATTATTATTATAGTTCTAAGGATAACGCATAAATCCAGTAGACCAATATATTATGATTGTCAATGTAAATCGTAGATTTGCTTTAATTCTTTTAGATTCTGAGCGAAGCGAGGAATGTATTTTTTATTTCACTCATTGTAGTCTATCACACATTCACACTCTTGTTCTCTCTTAAAAATATTTATTATTATTATTATTATTATTACTGTACCTTAAAACTATTAGTTAATAATATGTATTATTAAAATAATATTGTGATTTACGATTTCATTATTGTCACTATTATATATTATATTATATAGGTATTTAGTTTTTAAAATATAATATCGTCTAGTCATGTTTACCATTTAATCCGTAGTTTTTTTTTATTTTAACTTTGTACATGTTCGATCGATATTGTATGATTGTATGTCGCAGGGTTATTAAAAAAAAAAAAAAATAATAATAATAATTACAATATTACTATATGCTTACACAGTTGTATCTGAATACATATTATTATTATATATTATAATATCATTGATTATGTTATTAATCATTTCCGAGCACTCTATAAATATTATTTTTTTTATTATATAATAACCTATATTATATTAGTATGGTCCAAAACAACTTGCTTAGAATCAAATGATCAAAATTAGTATATTCCACTTTATTTTAATATATATATAATAATGAACAAGTAAGTTTGTGAACCTCTGCCAGGTCACAAATAGATAATAGGTAGATAAAAATTCTCGTACATTCAATATTTAACGTGAGAAAACTATTGATCGGTTGTTAGGTAAATAAGGTTAAAAATACAATTATTTTTGGGCCGATTGTATATTATATTATTATAATAAATCCCCAAAATTTGAAGTCAGTTTGTGCCTATGATCATAAATTATAATGAATGTATATTTTGCATACTCAATTATTATAAAATTAGTATCTTATATTCTAGTAAGTAAGTCCACCACGTGATGTATTTTTTATTTCATAAATATTACTTTAAAAAATAACAATACCCCATTTTTAATTTCTTAACAAATGTTCTATCTACAATGTAGATTCTACATACGTAAGACCACGTTGGTATATTATATATTATATAACATATAGATACACTGGTACACGGTATTTTCATGTGCTCCACAATTTAATGCTGTTCAATTAAACATATTTAAAAGACTAGTTAACCTAGTTTATTTCTGTCTGGTTTCATATATAAGATAATGTCAGTGAATTGCTGTCTCTGGCTGTCGTGTAGCACATATAACAAAATAACCATACGCAAAACAAAAATTGTAGCGTTTAGGGAATATTTAGATCTTGAATGCTTATTGTCACAACATTTTTATTGGCCTAAATGGATATGTAATTATTATTTTTTGTCACTGGTAACTAAATACTACAGTGCACATCATAAACAAAAAGTTAAAATTAAATAAGTTGATGTTAATTTGAATTGACTCTCAATTTTAGACAAAAAAATTGAAGCAAATGAAAAATTTGTGTTAATTTAATTTAAAAAAAAACTTAATTTGATATATTTGTATTATTAATATAACTTAAACAATAGTTAGTTAAATTGACCAGTTTTAACTTTTTAACTAATTTAACTGAGTTAAAAATACTTCTCTGGCATTGCTTACTTAAAAACGTATAAGCAGTTAACAAACAATAATAAAATGGTTTAAAATGAAATCATTTTATTTCAAATATAATGCTAATTCCGTTTGACTACAATCAATTAACGATACAGAGTCAACGAGTATCTGGCTAGTTATGCCAAAATCTACAATGTTTCAACGTTTATTATTTAGTGTCATAAGTTAATATAAACAATATAGAAAGGACGTCCATCTTCAGAAATCGGGTGGAAGGACATGACATATCTGTGACATATCATGACATGCATAAACGTGTAGAAAAATAAACAATATTTTATATTTTGGTCAGTTTATTATAAAATAATATTATGTAGCAAAGTAAAGAGGAAGTTAATACCTAATAAAATTTTTTGACTAATTTTTGGATTGTATAAATTAATTTCCTAAATCTAGGATAGAAGTTTTTTTACAGCCTATCCCATAATAAAATAAGAAACGTTCAGTATTGATCCAAGATTAAATTTTAGGCATGATGAGTTTTTAAATTACTTATAAAAACAAAATAGCACGGAAACAATTTTTTTTTAAAGAGCAAAATTTATTTATTTAAGAAAAAATATTTCAAAGTTTAACATCCATTTCAATTATCAATTCTATTATGGTATTGGTTACACACACCAATACGAATAAACAAAATATTAATTGTCATAGTCATTATAATATATTATGTATCAAATAATTACTATGTATAAATTTACCATATCTACAAAAAGTAATATATTATACTGAAATACATGCATAACATTAGAAAATGTTTTCATTTTACCAGTCGGTAAGAGTAATATATCTTTAGTAGGTTTTTACAGTGTTATAATCCATAAATAAGTGATATATTTGACTTTAAATCGAGAATGGTAATAATATTAATATATATTATAATATTTAATAGTAATATTTTATATTAGCAAAAATAAAGATAATATATTTCATTTTATTAAATGTTTTCAACATTTTGATGATATAAATATATAAAAAAAAAATTATAACTTAAATTCTAATAAAAGAAACAACTATACACACATTTTTAACAAATAAATTAAATTTATAAGGGAAATAATAATTTTTCACGAGTTTAACTAGTATTAAAACTTGATAATTTGTTAATATTACTAAATGCTAAACGTCTTTGTTTACATTCATTTTCAAACTCCTTAAGTGCAAGTTGAATTTCATTTTCTCTTTGTGTTAATAGGTGATCAGTTTTAGTTTTAAGTTCGTCTAGGAAATGAACACAGTTCATCAATAGTTCATTATAAATGACTTGTTGTTTTTGATTGGCGTGTTTATAACTTAAGGCAGCATGTTTTACTTTAATATACTTGGTTCGTAGTTTTTCCCATTCAACCACTGTAGTGGATAATTTGTCTTTCATCTCACGCATCTAATAAAAACATAATAACCAGATAATTTAATTTTTCGAAAGTTAGTTTCAACATGTTCATAAATTAAAAAGCTAAAAATAATATCAACAAATAGTATTATACACAATATTTTTATATATAATTACTATACCTCTTGGGCCCAATTAGTCATAATTTGTGCAAATTTAGACCTTTCTTCTTCAATTTGTTCTTTAAGTATATCCACATTTGTTGAACTCGCATGCATTTCTTTGAGTTTTTCAAGTTGATTAGTTTTTATTGCAATTTCCTTTGTACTATTTTCTAATTTAAATTCAAGTTCTTTTATCTATTGAATAATTTAAATTGTATTACATTCTTAAGTACAAAATAAAATAATAAATTAAATGTGTTTTTACTGTATTATTTTTTAGTGTTAAAATCTCTTTAGCTTTTTCAAACTGTTTTTTATGTTCAGAAACAATTTTTATTAATTCCTGATTAATATAGTCTTCTGCGTTTTGTTTGGCAACAGTATTTAATTGATCTATTTCAATCTTATGTTTACTCTTAAGTTCTTCAATCATTTTAGCACATTTGACTTTTTCCTCATCTTAATAAAATGAATGAAATTTAAAACAAATGCAATATAGTATTTTAATAATTTTATACATACTGCATTTTTGATTGCAAAGCATTTCCAACTCATTAAATTCATTTTTATATTTATAAGTCATTTCATTTATGGCAAGTTTATGTTTTCTTTCAATATTGGCCAGTGAACATTCATAATCAGATAATTTTGACCTTAGGGTTTTTTCTTTATCAATCACTTTTGTACACATTGAATCTGTATTTGTTAACTTAAGAATTGTATCATTTGCTTGTTTTAACTCTTCAACCTAAAAATATAATAAAATTAGAACTGTGTTATGTTATTAAAAAATAAATATAAATAAAAGCACAAATTTTATGTAAATACTACCATTGATAATAGAATAGACTATTCTATAATCAATGATACTACATTTTTTTTACCTTTTCATCATACTGCTTTTTAACATTTTCTAACTGATTCACATAACTCGCCACCTTTAAATCACATTCTGATTGTAATCGTTGTTCTAAGGACAAAATCCTTTCTTTAGATTGAGCCAAGTCAATTTTAAGCTGAGATATTTTATCTTTTTGTCGATTATGCATTAATATTTCATTTTTCAAATCCTCAATTTCTTTTTCTAGCTATACAAATTAAAAATTATTTTATTACATTATAACAATATGTAATATAGTATCATTGATTAATTATACATTGTATAATTAATCAATGATAGTATATACTAAACACAATACACATTTAATATATATATATATAGTACAATTATTTATGTTTATATACAATATGACCATTTTGAAATATCTACTTTGTTAACTTTACCAATGTTTAAATCCTTTGGTGGATTATGTCAAGTGATGGTACTATCTGCAATATAATATGCATTTTTTTAGTACCAAATTTTTAAAAATAAATGATAAATGATGGACCTAAATTCAAAATTTACGAAACAATAATTTCAAGTTTTAATAAAAATTATCTATTATATCATTTATACACGTTATTGAGTATTTTTACATTATGTGTCTAGAAATAAAGATACGTGTCAAAATCATAATACATTTGCTTAAGAATTTGATCTAAGTCTGGTGTCAAAAAAGGCATTACTATTAAAACAATAAATATTGTTGTTGTATGTGCCGATAGATTTAAAGATTGGGAAACTTCACGAAAAGTATATTTGAGTATCCCTTATGAAGGATAGTTCTTCCCCTTTAAAATTATTCCAAAAGAGTTATCCAGCTGAAATATTTAATTTTACATTAAAAAATTTAAATACTGTAAATAGAAAATTAGTACTAAATATTATTTTTTTTATGTTAAATGAATAAAAAATTGTAATGCTTACCAATTGCTTATGTAAAGGATCTTGATTAGTAGTAATTTCTTTTTTCATACCAATTAAAGTAATGGCTAATTCTTCCTTTTCTACATAATTAGTTTTAAAATAATAATAATAAGGTACAAAATAATATGTAATATAATATAATATAATATATTATGTCATTAAGTTTTTTAGTATAGGTTTTTATTTAATCAACATGCAACTTACCTTTCACTACAGTGTCATATTGTTTATTAAGTATTTCAAATTGTGAAGACAATTCATCAAAACGTTTTTCAAATTTGTCTTTTTCATTTAAACTATGCTCCTTTTCTGAGCATACTTTGACGTAAAGCTGTTTAAGTTCGTCAATTTCTTTCACATATTCTTCCATTCGATTCCTAGTAAATTAAAATTGTAAGCATAAAAATAACATATATATTTAGATACTTTATAAAATTAAAATACTTTTAAAATATTTTATTAAACTAAACTATATTATATTAAAAACAGTTTATAATAATCTAATATTAAATAGTTAAATATAGAAAATTAATACATTGGTTAAATAATGGTATGTTACTAATCATGACATGTAATTTGCATATTTAATATACGGCTGTTTTATTTTCTATGCATGCTTTGTGTAAGTATTTATAATTTGTTAGGATATTACTATTCAATAAATAGTAATCATTATTTTCAACTTGTTTTCACTTATATATGTTACTAATAATATTATTAAATATTTTCATAACATGGATGAATACAAGGACTGGATCATAATAGTTCTATTAGCAGTTAAATAAAATGTTGTATTAATTTTAAATATTTTGCCATAGAGTATAGAGTGTTATGTAATAGTGTGGTATAGATGATCATGTTATCAAGGGTATGACGATTTACAGTGTCAGTTTTTAAGTCACCAATTAATCAATTAATTTTTCAACTTAAATATCTAACACAAAATTATATTCAATTAACTTTATTATATTTTTGTACTCAAACAAAAATATAAGCTTTTTTATGTGACATGTCAACTTATCCATTATAAATTTAACATTTTACAATATATTTATTTAATGCCGATAACCTTATATTTTAAGGTTAACATTACTAAAAAAATGATATTGCAATAAAATATTAAATTTTTTTTCTTTTAAATAATATTTATTTTACCCTTATACACATACTTGAGTTTTTCTATTTCTTCATCTTTTAATTTTGTAATATTTTCCAATGAAGACTTATGATAGTTCATATATTCATCAATTGAATTATTCTTATCCATTTTGTTTATTTGGTTTGATGGTGTTGACATATCTTCTTTTGTTCGAATAAGTTTACACATTGTATCTTCTATTTGCATTTCTAAAGCATTTCGAAGAGTTTCACAATCATGATTAGAATGTTCTTTTGAGTAGCTTTTATCATGGGTATATTTTTCTAATTCTTGCTGAAATATATCAATTAAATTGGAAATAGATTTTAAAAAAAATGCAGAAAAGAAAAATTATACAATTTTAAATCTACCTGTATTTTATGCATACAATGTTTGTATGTTACTTCTTTTTTTTTCCATTTCAGCAATACTTCTATCTTTGATACTTATCATTTCTTTCAATTGTTTTACATCATCTCTTTGTTTTTGTAACAATTCTAAACTCTTATGGTAATCATCTTCTAATTTACTTACATCATTGCTACTATGTTTGTCAATACTGATATGTGAACTTAAATTAGAACGCAAATTTTCATTTTCAGCCTAAACAAACACAACATTACATTTAAAAATATTAAAGAAAAAATAATTAAATAACTTTTTTCACTCACTGTTAGTTTTTTTAGTGTAATATTCAACTCCTGATTTTGTTTGGAACATTCTATAAGTTGACTATTCAAATTTACAATTTCATCATAATTATTTGAATCTGTTTGTTTATTTTTTTGTAACATATTTAATTCTTTTGTTAATTTACTTATCATACTATTATTTTCCATAATAATGCGATGATGTTCTTGTTGAAGTTTTTGGAGTTCATTTGTTATCAATGAACAGTGACGGTCCTGTAAAAGTGTAATTTTAAACAAAAATAGTAACAAATATTTTTTTAAGTAACAAAAAATATACTTTGGATTTTATTTGTTCTAAAAGACTTTTATATTGATCCTGGATATTAATTATTTCTTGACTGTGTTTTTTTTTTAAATCGCTTACAACAAAGTCTATATTTGTATCATATTGCTTTGAACCATTATTACGGGAAAAATGAGCGAGTTGTTCTTCGAGAGTTATCATATTTATGCGAGTTTTGTCAAGTTCTTTGGTTAGCTATAAATTTGAATTAACATTGACTCATAAATTATAGCTATTTAAATACATAAACATTTTTTAAAATAATGAACCTTAGAATTCAACTTTTCTGATGTTTCTGCCCTCTTCTTCCATATTATATTTTCATCTTCTAATTGTTTATATTTTTCTTTAAGACTTTCTAAATTAAAATAAAAATGATTAAATAATATGATTTAATGAAATTCAAATATGATAATTATAAAATACTTTTATTTTGCATTTATATTCATACAAATTTCATTAAAAATGTATAAACAGGAATGTATTATTATTATTACCACACTGATGCTGATACTCCATGACAGCCCTTTGACTTTCAGAGTCATTGATTAACAAATTTTTACGAAGATTGTCAATTTCAGCTCCTGCTTGCATTTTGAAATCTGCCAATTCTTTTTCTAACTTGTTGACTTCTTTTCGTCTCATTTCATACAAAACTTGCAATGTTTCATAATTAGCTTCATTTGATATTCCTGCAAAGCCGTAATAGTATTAATAAATAATATAGATACATAGAGTGAACTTAAGAATAAATGTATACAAATTTACTTATTGACTAAAAATGTATTACAAATAATTTTGTCTGTAATAAAATATATTATAATTGACTTAATTATTATAAATAAAAATAAACTAACTAGTTATATCAATTTAAAATATTGAACCTAAATTATTATATTTCAATATTCAAAAACATAAATATGAAATTAAAAAATATATAAATAGCTTAATTAATCACAAACAAATAAAATTTGCAGTTATACATCCTCAATTACTCTTTATAACTTCTAACAACAATATGCTATGCCACCTAGCACCAAAATCATGTCAAGGGGACGAAAATGGTTATTGGTTAACTAAAATTTAAAATTTTTTTAATTTGGTTTTTTTTCAAGTAATTGAACAAAAAACTCGCGACTATCCTGAAGTTGAATCTGAACATTGAGTGTCAAAATACATTTAGACCACTGACCCCCCTTGCCATCATATTAATCATAAACAAAAATACATTATAATAACCGTAGTATACAAAAATATATTAGAAATAATATTACCTTCATAAACATACTGCTTGCTAACATTTTGAGCAGTATCATTAGAAGTGATGTATTTATCACTTTTGATCTGGGGATTGTATTGTGGTATTGGAGAAGGATATGAGCCTAAAATAACAAAATATCAAATTAATATTTATCAGAATATCATAAATTATAATTATTATTTTCTTACCATCTTTATGGAAATCAGGTTGAAAGTTAGTATTTACATAATGCTTTAATTGTTCAACCTCGGGATTAGAAAGGGTAGTTGCTTTTTTCCTTTTTGTTTTATGAGTAGATCTAGAATGACTTACATTACTTTCAATGTCTGAAAAAAATTGTTTGCAATGACACAAATAAATTTTAACATAAAAGTGCAGACACATGGTTACTAAGTTACAATTTGTAAACAAAACAATGTAATCTATTTATAATAATAATAATAATAATAATAAATATTCCATTTTGTCAAATGTTATAATATATAAATAAATAATAATATTATAATTAAGTTATAAACAAATAATAACACACCCAAAAAAGTATTAATATTAAAATACATCAAAATAAAGTTGTGAATTTAATCTTAACTGTGATTACCATTAAGAATTTATTTAAATGTTTGTGAATTAGGTAATATATTATAAAATTAATAATTAAAATATTAATTTGTTTTATAGAAAGTTTGTTTTTTAAACATTAACAAAAAAACAAAACAAAACATTTAGGTTTCACTTTTAAAACTAAAGTTTAACTATTTAAAACCATTTCAATTGAACTAAATTAAGTTATTAATAGTAAATTATTGATAAATTTAATTTATCTTAATTTTTTATTTACCATCTTCAGAAGCATCACTACAATGACTGGAACTAATAACACTCATATTTGCTCCACTTTCATTAAATACTTCGTTCAATTCCATTTTAAGCTAAAACAATTTAATTATACAAAATAATAATAATATATAACTTAATTATTCAAAATTAGATAAAAGTAGGAAGCAAATAAGTTATATTGATGTTCAAATTGTGCTATATTCATATTTTTATTAAAAATAATATATACAAGAAGATCAGTAATTTTTGTTACAAAAACACTGGAGATAATATATGATTCTTATCCAATCCCTAACATTTTCTATCACCCTGTATATTATATAATATGTAATACATACACATTTTAAAATAAATATTCTCTACTTTATAGATCATATTATTATTTAAAATTAAAGATTATAATAAAATGTGGATAAATAATATTTAGTCACATAGGTAGAAATAATAATAAATGATACCATTATTTTGAACTAATATCATTATAATTAATAATATGAATGTTAAAAAAATAATAATAATAAAATGTCATGAACATTACAACCATTTACTGTAATAATGATATGTAGTATAAAAATAATAATAATTATATTACAAATTAACTAATATACCTCTTCATCGAGTCTCAGTATATCCAAATGATCTTCATTGTCATCTTGGAAATCATTGTTCACTTGAATACTAGCAAGATCAGAGCCCTGAAATATGCTCTGACCAGGATTATTGTGTCCGAAATTATTCATCTTATTTTATATGTGTTAGATGACACAATCACTAATTAAAATAGTAGAAGTCAGAAGACAAAACAGTAGGTACGTATTGCGATGCAATGGTGAATCGCATAATTATTAATAAATATACAACGTAATGACAATAATTCCTACTATATAGCTTTACGAGTAAAGTATTTAATATTTAGTTTTTACGATGAAGTTAATTCAATTTTCTTATACGCAGTAAAACACAAAACTGAAAATAACAAATAAGAAGTACGAGTCGTACATAAAAAACTAAGAAAGCAAGAACATTTAAAAAATCGTGTTAACGTAAAAATGATAATTTATCACGTTATCACTAAATTTAATATACCAATAATGGCGGGAAAATGAAGAGTAAACAAAATCTTGAACAATTATTATTATGATTTAATTTATTCATTATATACTCGTAGCCTGTAGGCAGAGTCGGACTGGCTTATGGTGTAGACATGCAATTGCATAGTAAGCCCTAACCGCGTGGGCCCTTTTTATTCTGATATTTTTAGAATGAAATTACAATGACATTTTGAATTTATAAATTCAAAGAAGATATTATATTTTGTACAAATATTTATATTTATTGATAATACATTAAAATTATTAAGTTGTTATACTCAACGAGCAGAGCAAGAGAATTATATTTGATGGGCCCATAAATTAAATTTCACGGTAGGCCTTATTAGCCAGTCTGACATTGCTCGTAGGTAAACACTAAAACAATAAAAGGAGTAACGAATTAATATAATAATATTATTTATTATTATTCTATAACAATTCAAAAGTTATCTCTGCCGCTGTGGTTAACTGTTCTTAAATCGTATATAATCGTATCAATTGTTGGAAAAATAAGAGAAAGCCGAAAATACGCCGAGATTGTTTGGGCACGTTATGACTTTATGAGGGAGTGATGATTCAGAGGCTGTGCGAGTTGATATGGAATATGGAAATGAATGTGGATGGTAGAAGGGGGAGAAGAAGACCAATGAAGTGGATAGATGGAATTGATTGATATGAAGGTAGCTGTTGTGAATGGTCGAGATGTAGGTGATCGAATTCTATAGAGGTGTAAGACTAGATGTAGGACTAGGGTGTCCGACAAAAAATATAATTGGTACAACAATAGACAATCTAAAGACTTATATTATTATTAGTATATTATTCTGATTTACGTATTTATTATACGACGGAAATGCAAAATAATTATATTATATGAAAACCTTTTTGTCTGCGTCTCGGTTAGGTATCTCGTTTACGTGCACAGCAAAGGTTTAAAAATTAAAAAAAGGTAAACAACTTAAACACGCATTTAATGAAACATAAACCATTCTCGATCTAAGGAAGTTCTAATCTGCAGCGATTCAAATATTTAATCGTAAAATAATCTATAATAATAAAAATAAGTCATTATCCGTTAGTCGGTATACCGTTTGCTAGTATTTAACACGATCGGTTTGTCTCGTACTCGTTTGATGTTTCACGTAAACGTAGTAAATAGTGTCGAGCCGGTATTCCGGCGCCAGTAGTTTATTTTCGTTTATTTTTATCACGAAAGGGTTGAACACACTTTCGGTTGTTCGATGTGCACAACCTGTCCACATTAATTGATCAGTGATAAAAACTTGTACACACGAATGCGGCCGTCCGCGCATATATATCATATTATCATATTATATCATTACGACATTACAATATGTATAATGTATATATAATATTTTTTTCCTCATTCTCATTTCAGGTCTGTGGCGCGTACGTCTCGTAGGCACTATTTAATAGGTAGTCGTGCTGTACTCGTGTCGTACACTTTGCCGCTGTCGTGCCGTGCGCTCGGCGTCCGTACGTTTTTTTTTTTTTTTGTGAGAATCGACATTTTATATTATTTTTATTCAAATTGATTTTTGCACCGGTATATCCTAATTGGCGCATTAGAATTTCGAAACCATTTCGTTTCGGTTGATCCGGTGTGCCGCCGGACACGACGATTTGAAGAACATGACCCATACTCGCGACGTCTACGATCGGAGTGCCGGGCGACCGACTAAAATTGTACCTCCGCATAGTTTATTTTATCTGAACGCTTACGTCGTTTAAATATCGGTCCAAGTGTCCGATTATATGAAACTCGCGAATTGGTTATACAATAAAAAAAAAAAATCATTATTATTTTTCATCCATCTATTTCATATTTGCCGCATCTACAGTGACGTGAAGTCGTAAAATATTTTCAGTATCTAATTCGGAGTAATTCATCATTATACCCACCTAAACAATTAATCGTTAAGAGACAGTTCGCGCAAACATCACGGTAAGTTTTAAGTTTAGAAATAATTGTGTACCTTTTTCATAATTTTTAATTAAAATGTGTTTGTTTATCTAAAGGCTTTCATATGAAAGATCAATTTATAGATTTAGTAGGTAGGTAGGTACATTTTTATTTTAATTGTATTTTTACTCTGTATATTTTTTTATTCTTTCAAACAATAGACTTTAAAACGTTTAAAATAATAACTATTTCGAAAAATGTTTAAAATATTTAATAAGTAGGTAGATAATGCGAAGTATTATACCAATATATAATATTATACCACCTACCTAAGTATACCTAATTTATAGTATTTTATTTCAGTTGATACCTACATTGATTGTTAATCATGTATTCATGTCTCATCTCTTATAGAATGTTTGTAGTGATAAGATATAATGATTAATGATAATATAAATCTGTTAGAATAATGTTATTCTATAAGTACTTGCCTACTAGTATAATAAATATGTAAATAGTTATATTTTAAGGCAGTCATAAAGAATAGTATGAATTAGAGTAATAAATTTATTATTTTATTTTTATTACCTTTATTTACATATAAAATGAACCTACCTACCTATTAAAAATGTTAGCTGTTTGATATCAATTCTCTAATATGTATAAAAATTCCTTACTTCAATTTTTAAAATAGTTTTATCTTATCAAATGTGTTAGTATGAAAACAATTAATTTTTTTTTTTTTTTGGAAGCGGATGGGGTTATATGGCTGCAAGTACCATCCCTAGCATCTTGCCATATGGTCTCAAATTTAATTATCTATTGATAATAGATAGTATTGTTTTTTTTTTTTTTCTAAAAATATACAAAATTAATTTACCTACCTATCTAATTTATAGAATTATATATCTAACTCGCTACCAAATATAAAATATACAAGATAAATATTTTATAGAATAATTTATCCTCCCAAAAATGTGTTCTTTAACTAAATCCATATTATATAGATACCTACCTATTTATTATTATTTTTCTTAATGCCTTAAATACATTAAATTATATAAAACAAGTAATTTAATGAAACATAAAATATTTTTAAATAATGTTATTAGTTGTATGTATTTTCTTTTCTTTTTGCTGTTTTCCCTTTAGTTTGTAGTAAATTAATCATAAATTGTCAATACTCTGTTCTGTAAATGTAAATGTTCAATAATGTAAAATGTACAAACTGTAATTGGGTAATAGCTGTATTATATAATAAATAATAATTTTAAAATACCTATGTTTGCATTAAGCTTGAAATTTTCAAGGGTTTATTTTTTATATATAAAATTAATACTTTAAATTTGGTAAGTACCTAACATAATAGTGTAAAACAATATAACAATAGTGGACAAGAGAAAAATATAACATTTAATAAGTATATTTGATGTACCTATATATTATACATCATTAGTGAGGTTATTACTTTATTAGATTATTGGGTCGTTTTGAAAACACTAAACAATGCAATAATTTAAACATATATATATTTATGTAATTTTTGTTAGGTGTTCTAATGTTTATATACTTTAAATGCTTAATTAGTACTTAATTGTTAATACAGACAGTAAATATTTTTAACATATTTAATACAAATTTGTATTAAATATTGAAGTAATAATACAAAATAGTAACAAGGTACCACAGAAGTATTTAAAATATAACAATTTATAAAATACTGTATAGGTATCTATTACCAGCTTATACCTATTATAGGTACAGATGTATAGAAAAATAAGTTTTATATTAAATATTACCAATATTAACTTGTACTTAATGTTTTATTAATGTATTTAAAAATTATAGATATTTTTATTTTGATAAACAAGCCTCTTAAAATATTAGGAAAGTAGATAGTTATTAGAGTAGTTAGATAGGTACTTATTTTCTCACTTACTATTGAAGTTCCTAATAATAATATTAAAAAAAAAAATTTTATATTAGAATGTAAATATATTGAGAAATCATAATGTCATAGTATTAAACAAGATTTTAAATTATCTATATTTGTAGTGTCATAGTATATTTATACTAGTAACCAATTTATTGTTAAATACTACAAATATAGATATTACCATATATGTAGGTACCTATGCTTGTAGTTTTATTAATGCATATGAAAATGTTACTTTTATTTTGATAAACAGACCTCTTAAAATAGTACTTATTATTGACGTTCAAAATAAAAAAGATAAATATTTTAATGGCAATGTGTAAATGATATTAAGAAGTAATAATATAATGAATATTAGTTCAGATTTTTTTGGTTGTAATCCAAATTGAATTTTTGCCAATAAAATATACTTTCTGATGACAATAGTATACACATTTCAAACATATATGTGTTGTAGTTTTTATAAAATGTACCTTATTTGAGTTTTAGCTTTGCAATTAAAAAAAAAAGGTGTTTTAATACTAACAGTAAGTATCAACATTCAATGTAGTACCTACCATTTAACAAGTAACATTCAGATACATATTTTAAGTACCTACTTTAAATGTACAATTCCTACCCATATCTTGTACTGAATTATATGATATTATGGTATGTATGTACAATGTACCTAACTACTATATTAAAAGGTTGCATCTAATTTGTTTGGCTGTATAGTTATTGAATAAGTATAAGTTATACTTACCTAAATAGTAAAAATATATTTTATAACAATATAATATAATAAATGATTATTTGTGATAGGTGTCTGAGGAATTTAATTATTGAAGCTAAATCCTTAATTAGATAGGCAATTTATTTGGGATGAATATTTTGTTAATTTTAAACATAGGTAGCTATTGTATTGTACTGTACTTTAAATTTAAATAAGCTAGGCAAGTATACCCATAGTAATGTTGAGTTTAAATTTTATTATTATTTGTATTATTCATAATTGAGTATGTACCTATTAAGGTTTAGAAAGATGTTCAAATATCTAAAATGTTATCTATTTTATAAATGATAGAATAATACATATTATTTCACTATAGCCACAATAACCCTTTGAACATAGATTATAGTAGTTATTAAATTATCTCATTTAATTAATTGTATGAACATAAAACATGCTCAGAATATATACGTTTAAAGTAATCAATAATTCAATATATCTATCATTGGATTAAAATGATTAAATGAACTGCTAAAATTTAATTTGTACGATAGTTATATTATTTTAATACATGTTGATTACTTCTTTTAAAAATAATGTAATACTATAGAATATTATTATTTCATACTCTGAATAATATTATTAAAAAGTCACCTATATATATATATATATAATAAAATGTAGCATCTTAAATTACAAACATGATTATATGCATAACTTTATAATTGTGTTGTATTAAAAAAAAAAATTATAATAATTAATAGGTAGGTATATACAAAAAATAGTTTGCACATATTTTGTATTTGACTTCTTATTTAAGATTTATAGAGAAAATATTGTATTAAAAACAAAAATAATAATAAGTAAAGGTATATAGTTTAATAGTTGTATAGAGACCAGTGTTGTGCTGTTATGATTTGCACCCGGAGAAAATTTAAATTATTGGCCCCCCCTCCCTTCTTTAGTTTTAATTAAAAATAACCATAATAAATAATTTAGGCCTCCTTGCCATCACCCCTGCAGCACAATAATAATAAAGACTTTTGAGGTACTTTGAAAATGAGATATGTACAGTTGGTGTATCCTAAATCATATTATAAAATGTCTTTTATTATATTATTATTGAAAACAAAGTAACTTTTTGTATAACTGTTGATTTTGTAATCTACAAATTAAATCATGAAACAAAAACTCAAATAATAGTTGGTAATCGTAAGGTAAAAGTAACTGTATGATCAAATATTATTATATTAATGGTACCTAATATTAAATCTTTAAAATTATTTTACTAGATAACTAAAATGTTTGATTTTGTATTGTTCAATAAAAAAATTCCATAAAATAATAAATTAATATTAACTAGTTGGTAGGTTAAGTTAGTTTTATCTAATAATATTTTTGGTTTTGATGTTTATAGTTTTTATCACTTATGTGTTTAGTTATATTTACAATTACAATGTTTGTTTTTTTATTGTACTAAAACATAATAGCTCATAAAATTTTTTAATATGTTCCTATTTCATAATGTACCTAATTTGTAGTATGATATTATATCACATGCAGTCTATATTATACCTTTATCTTTTCTAAAGACTAAAGTAGGTACTTAATATGTATATAAATTTTTATAAAAATATATTTTAAACTAAAAAAACTTAGAAAAAGAGATAATAAATGTGTAGCTTTTATCAGTTTTTATATTAACTAGATATGGACAATAGGTACCGGAAATATTATAATTAATGCTTTGATATTTGATTCTTATTTTATTATATCTATACAATATTTTAATATCTAACAATATTTAAAGTACAACATAGTCTGATGCTAACACAGTAACAAATTTTTTTCTTACGATTTGTAGACCAATAATAACAATACAAAAAGAATAAATTATTACAAACATAATATATATATAAAATATTGTAGTAATTTTTTTTATGAACAAAATTAGGTATTTTAAGTGAATACAAAATATTGAAATTATCTCAATTTTTAACATACTTGTTCCTTTTTCAATATCATATTGAATATGGTATTAAATATGATATATAATATTAACCTATATTACTATATTGAGTTATACCTACTATTTAATATTTTTAAAAATGTTTGATTTAATTAGTATTGACAATATTTACATGTCATATGATATAATTTGTTATTGTGATTCAAATTCAATAATAACATATATTATACATAATTATATAAATAATATTTTATAAGTAGACACATTTAATGATATAATATACATAATTTATTAAAACTAAACAATTTTAATTGGTTTAAAATATAAATGAAAACAATAAATATTATATCCTAACCATTCTAACCTATCTTTTATAGTTTTAAATTATTATCTTTATTAAAATTATTACAATACGTACACTAATTAAGTTTTTTCATTTAATATACTTTTATATAACATAATGTTACAACATGTATCAATATAACAGACAATCAAACATTTACATAGTTATTCTATTATGTAAAAAAATTAAGAAACTTCCATTTATAAAAGTATGTTACATTTGTTTTTTGTTTTAATTTTTTTAGTTTGTTAATTTGTATTTTTTTAAATGCCTAGTTGACAATAGTTGTACCTTGTACCTAGTTTATTTTGTTCAATATATAATAATGTAAATATTAAGTTGTTATAACTATAAAGTTCCAAAGTTAGAAAAAAGAATTTGAGCTTGTTGGATCTTTTTTTTAAACTTTCCCTATCTTCAAATAAAAATTATATACTTCATGAATAAAAACTCAAAAATTATATATGTTTCAGTATAAATCCATAAAACTTACAAATACATTACATAATTATTGGTTATTTGTTCAGTAGTGATTGTTTACCAAGTAGGTTCTTTTATAAATACCTGTATAATTATTTATTTTTCATAGTTGAACAGAGAACTTCTTTACATAAAATTATCTTTTAAATTACCTATATTTTAAAATATTTATACTTATAAATTAATAATTTTGAATTTTTAAATTTTTAATGTTTTTTTCTTTATTAATTATGATTTTATATTTTTCATACTGTTTTATATTAATATTTTTTAAATTTTCCAACATATAATATGTATATATATTATACCTATATATAATTTTAGTTTATTAATAAACATATTTAGAAAAATAATTTTTTATGAAAGTTTGTAATGCTATTGAACTGCTTGAAAATATAAAATTAGACTTGTGGCATTTATAATTGTCACATTTTTACTAAAATATGAAATGAGCATTGTATACGAGTATAATTCTGTGTATTTTTAATAAGTCAATTTGCTTAAAAAAATGTAGGTACATATTTTTTAAAGCCCTTGAGATTATGCTATATCTATGCATCCTTCAGGGAATAAAGTAGGAATTCAATGCATTGAATATAAACATTTGTATTATATTTTATGAAAATGCAATGTATTATGCAATATTGAACGACAGAATTCATTCATATTATTTTATTTTATACAATGCCAATAGTGAAAATGCCCTACTTTTATTATTATCCTTTAGGTAAAACATTTCGTTAAACAATTCATAAATAAATATTTTATGTAAAATTTCAAAGTTTATGTTTTATTAATTCATTGTTAGGAAATACTAGAGTGCCTTAACTAAAATACCACGATGACTGATGAATTAGTGTCTAAGTTTTATCTTTTATGTATTTATAGATTAGATATCATCGTAATCATTTTTTTAGGCACATGTTTGTGACTGGATTTAAAAATGATTTAATTTTGCATGTGATAAGATGTAAAAATTACGTGATACAAATTTAAAACAAACTCTTCATTTTATACATCGAAATGTATGTGAATTAATCGATTTTTATATAATAATATGTACCTTGGATATAACAGCTCAAAATTTAACAGTATATTTGAAATATCAATTAAATTTCCATACCTTCCTCTATAGTTTAAAATTATGTCCCCGATCTTTATAATTGAGTAAATTCATTACTTTTTTATGTTCGTATACTTCTTTATACCTAATAAAATAAATATTTAATAGTCTTAAGTTCATATAATACATTGTGTATATTGAAATTTTGAATTCTGTCTATCTTAAAGTATACATAACCTATTCGTTTTTATTATTAGAGTGTAATTTTTTAACACCAATCTCTAACTATTTGAAATATAAGTAACTTTTGAACATTTTTGCCATGTTCATTCCATTTTTCAATTCCGACTTTAATCTGATTTGTTACAATGTATTTTTTTATAAAAATCTAGGTAATGTGCTGATTTTAAACATGAGAAAAACTGAGTCTAAGAGTAGTTAATAGATGTTACAATAAATATTAAATAATTAAATTCATAATTGAATTTTATATTATAAATATATTATAGTTCTATAAATATTATGGTAAATTGAATCGATAAAATTATTGTTATGTTTATTGACCTATACGAATTATACGTATACATATTACCATTGATTATAGAATATTCTTTAATCAATGATATTACATATATTATTTATACGAATTATATTATATACTATAATTATAATTATGTAAACAAACATAACTCACAAAATAATATTTTAAATTATCAAAAGTATTCTCTAATTTTTAGGATAGGTACATTTTTCTTGCTAGAGTTCAGAATTCTTTATAACAAAAATCTATAAAATTATATTTTTTATATTTTGAGAAAATTTATAAATTTTAAACTTTCGTGGCATAATATATAATGTGTAGCGTGTATATAATGTTTATATACCATAGTTTATAAATTATAATATAATTACAATTATATTATTTTATATAGTATATTAATTATGAGATTTCAACTTTTTTCAATTTCGTTACCTTTTTTTTTTAATCGGATAATCATGTTTTTATGGAAATGAATGTAGAAGGTAAGATGGGGTTTGAAAAACCAAAGAAGAGATAGATAATTGTTATTGTAAGGTGAAGATGAAGTTTTAGAATTAGAATCATCTTATATTCGTATCTACACGTATTTAGATATATTTTTCATGATGTCCATAATAGAATAAATGTGTATACATTCAATGACAACTAACTCATTGATTAATTAACACATGATTTTGACAACTGAGCTAATGCAATCATGTATTGTAGATCAATGATAATATAACTAAAATTGTTTTGTTTGTTATTTTATTTTTAATGCCAATAACTATTCTAAAAAAATAAATAGGTATGTAGGTACTCTATACACTTCAACGAGATTATAGCGACCTCTAAGTTTAATGAGCAACTAAGGATATTCGCATATGCAGTACGATAATCCACTTTAGTTAATAACTTTTAACCATCCCCAATTGGTCAATACTAATATTATATTAATATAGTCAAACCTTTAGTAATCAGACATGGTGTTATTATCGTAATTATTAAAAAGTAGTATATTACCCATAGCTATAAATATTAAAATTGTTTTAAGAAATGAGATTGCATTAAGCATTTTGTAAAATTTCTTATTACCCATATTAGGTAGGCAACAAAACAAAGAATGATTTATTGTTAAACTTTAATGTCGTCCATAAATTAACCAGTAATGTGCCATCAGTTATATGACAGATTTTATAATTTATATTAATCATTTTTTTCTGACACACTATTATAAATTATATTTGTAATGATTTTATTTTTTAAATAACGAAAGTAGTATTACAGCTGTACAATCTTTACCTTAATGTTAATATATTAATAAATTATAATATTGAAAGAAAATATATACCTAAATGATAAACATATTTTGAACAGTTTAGTATTTTAATATTAATATGAATATATTATTATTGATGGTACATTGGTTCTTGGTAGATATGTAAAGTCAATTGGTACAAATAATTTTTATTAGAGTTGTATCCATATTAATCTATATATAATATACACGAGAAAAGATTGAAGTTTTACATAACCATGCGTGTTTGTTTTTATATTTATTGATTTTATTTAATAATTTATATTTGAATCTTGCATTCTTATTTAGAAATAACTATAAAATATTATAGCATGAAAGTTATTTTTTTTTTAAGTCTTAGATATGGAAATTTAATAATGAAATGTTTGAAAAAATTAGTTCTTGACATAGTTTTAGTACTATTAATTAAGACCCACCCAAACTACGTCAATGATAATCGTTAGACATCTGAAATACTGAATATTGTTCAAACAATTTTTTAATCGTCTTAATTTAGTAGTTTACTTAATATGTATATATGTTATTTAAGTTAAACTATTTAATCCTTAATTCTCAATATTTTTCATGCTTATAATGATAGGTACTTAAAAGTTTTATCAGATCATTTTTATATTGATAGATACATATTTAAACTGTATAGAGTTTAGACTACAGATGTATAATGTAAATGAAGTCTATACCTTACTATCTAACTATCCTTACTATTCTGAATATATTAGACTTATTAAAAATACTATAAATTTAATGTCTTGTTATATTTTTATGTCATATATAGATATTGTTTTGTCTTATATTTTGCTTTAATGTGATTTTAAATATAATAAGTGGTACATCAATCTATATATATATATATATATAAGTATATAAATATATTTGATATAAATATTTAACCTATATATTATCTGTTATTAACAATAAAAAATGATCGTTGTTTGCGTAATAAATTAATAAATCTGGATTTATTTTATTTCTAAAATTCGTCATTAACATATGTTAATCAAAATATATTGAGTGGTACTTGACAATTCTTTTTTTTTTTTTAATTTTAAAAACATACCTATTATCTTTATTTTTCTTGATTGAAATTAATTGAGATGTATTTTACTAAACAAATAAAAGACATGTTTTTAATGTGAATCTATATTTAAAGTTCTACAAAGGTTTGTACTTTGTTAAACAAAATATTAAATATGAAATATTTTTTTTAATGTCACGCATGTGTGTGAGTGCGACAGAGAAATTATTGATTCTTCCTAACATACATTAAAATACATGTTTTATACTTTTTGCATCTGTTTTTTGTGTAATATCGTTGAGTTTTAAATATTTTCGCGAACACTTAATTATAATATAGGCACCTTATTATAAAAATAACACTTGATTCATTTATTTAATATCACATAAAATGTTTTAAATATTTTATGTAATTTAAATTTTAGATTAAACAATTCATTTTCTTTAAATTTCCTAATATATATATAGTCAAAAAAATGTTTACCTTATATATAGTTCGATCACGATTTTTGGTAAGAAATATTTCGGCCTGATGACTTTGTATTGTAATGCAATTTTCAAATTGTCAACACTATTTCGGATCAGGCATATGTATAACTTTTGTTTTTTTTAAAAAAAATGGCAATACCTATTTTTAGCACCAGATTTGGATTCACCAATCAAATCAATTTGACCTAATACAACTATACCCTAAACCCTAAACTCAAATTTGATTGAATAACAATAATTAAAAAAAAAAAAATGTTTAATTTATTTGAATCACGATATTTTTCGTGTTTTTAAGTAATTTTATTCTTTCTTCTTAAATTTATAACATTTTGACTCATAATTTTTGAATTATTTTTCAAACAACAAACTTTTTAATTTTTAATTAAAATGTGAACATTTAAAGGTTCTACAAAATCTTATTGTAATATCCAAGTATTAAATTGTATTTTGTAGTTGTAATTGGTTTTTTTCAATACAATGTTTATTTTGCACAATAGTCATATTTTAGATTTATTTATTATAAAAAGAAAATTAGACAAGTATGAACATTGACGTATGATATCATCATACATATTTCAATAATAATTTAATTCATGTAAATGGCATCAGGGTTATAAGATACTGTAAGGTGGAGTTAGGGGTTCAACCCTCCTTACACTTTAAACCACATAGAAAATATTCACATTTCTATCATATTTTTAAGTATTAATTTTTAAATGTATTATTATCATGATCATAAATAAAGTAAAAATAGATAAACTGTTTTAATATTTTTATATTATAGCACTTTTTTAATTAACTTCATATAATTATGAACACCCCACCCACCATATAAAATAAAATACATGTACAATTTCTGCGTAGGGAACTGGATAATATCACTATTTAATTGAAACCATAACATAATAACGCATAAATGTATGGAATACAATTGTAATGAATTAGCGGTTTGTATATTTCGATTTTTGACGTTTTAATTCATTGTTATTAATTTTTACCATAGTGACAGGTTTGATGATTATTGTGAATTATTGATATTAACTTAATCATTAATCACGAAAAACAATATTGAAACATTTATTTTGATCGCCAGACTTATAACATGGACGTTTCACTTCTGAACATAATTGTAGGCGATAATATAAATAAACGACACTATAAATTGTTTAATGTGAAAACAATTCAAAAGTATATATTATATAAATTATCAAATTATTCGATATACAGTGTTGGATAATGTCTAAACGTTACATCACTGTGTTATTATTAGCTATTGCAGTATTGTCCATTTACAATATTTTGTACTTATTGATATTTAGGCACAGCCTAAAATAGGTAGGTAGATTATAATTGAAAAACAAATATTTTTTATTGCTAATGAGTAAAAAAACAAATGACAACTGGTGTCTCGTGTACATTTTATCGTATAGGGAATGCCGTGTTATTGGATTGGCCTGAGTGGACGCTCTCTCCCTTTGACCCAGACTGAGGAAATGTCCTGTGACGTCAACAGGCTTCCCACTTATGCCGTTGGCATTTTTGCTTGTTGGACGGCCCAACGTGGTGTTGTAGCCAATGTTAGTTTGTAAGTACATGTACCTACATGTACATATATATATATAATATTTATTATTTAATGTTCATTAAACGTTATATTATATATAATACATATAATAATTACCTATGCAAATAATTACAATTTGTTTAACTATTTCTATGTTGTATACATTTTAAATTAACATTACGCAAAAGAAGTATTATTCAAAATTCAAGTTGAAAATTGTAGTTGTTCATAAAGTTCTTTATTAAATTTTACTTAAACCACGGAGTACATTTTATAAAGTTATAATTGATTAGTTATAAATCTCTAATAAAAATAAAAATATTATCCTAAAAAGATAAATAATACACCCCTTAGCCATCAATATTATTACAATTTTAAGTTACAAAGTTCTCTTCGACAAAAATTACAAAAGTTGAACTACTTCCTATTATAATAAATTTATAATAAGCTATCGATCAATACATTGAATAAATATTTTACTATACACGATACTTGGAAGGTAGAATGCACTTTTGTTTCTTTATAATATTGATGAATATTCGAAAGGTTTTTGCATGTCTAACCGCATTAACCATGAAGGGGAAAATTAATTATTTTTATAATAATTTATTATGACATTATATGTACTACCACTTCTCCAGTTTGTATTACTATTTATGAACTTAAATTATGTTATTTTTGTAAAATATTTAAATTGTAGTGTAGGCATATCGTATACATTTTATTATATATCCAAATAATTTAAGTTTACTATTAGTTTGTACCTAATTGTTAAAATATAACTAAAATTTTATTTTATAAATTTATAATATACTTAAATAATAATAATCTATTAATGACATCAGAGGAATATTATATTATATTATTATCTTTACAATACATTTAATTAATTTGCACATAACAATTTTATTCTACTAGAGTTAAAACATTATATAACATGTTAACACAAATAGTAAATCTTTGTAATAATTAAAATTACAATTAGCAGTTTGATATCCTCTTTATTCATTATAACGACATAAGGTTGCTATGCTACCTGGCTGGCAACAATCACATGTCAAGAGGTTGAAGATGGTTCTTGGTTAACTATAACGTGTCGTTTTTATTAAACAACCATCATTAGATTTTGCTTTTTCAGGTTATTGTGACCTGCCACCACGCGTAAAAAATCCTTGACTACTCGGCAGTCGAATCCTAGACATTGTGTGACAAGACATACTGTGTTTTTTGAGATCATTCACCACTCTCGACCCTCGAAACCTTACGATTTATATTTTATATAAATATATAGGTACATGACCAAATATTTTTCGATAAAATCTAAAATCAATAGTTAGATTCTCAAAAACATTTTAATCATATAAAAGTTAATAACATAATAAAACAACATTGCTACCTACATTTGAAGTTCATTTTTTTGTTTTGGATTATCAATTATTTTAATTTAGATGGAACAATTAACTAATTGTAAGAGTAAATAGTAAAATATATTTTATGATTATTAGGTATATTAAATATAGTGCAGTATACGGGAAAAAGGATATATACAAACCATTTTCCACTAAAATTATAAAATTATTACTACCTACATTATTTTTCTACGAAACTCTAAATTGCTAAATTCGAAATACAATTTAAGAAGTATACTTACATCATTTTTATATGATTTTTTATTTCTATAATGTTTCCGGAACTTACTTCTTTTATACCCTGTGATATAATTGAAGAATGAGGGGTGCATTGAATATAAAATGCATTTATATTTTTGAAAAGGATTATTTTTAAAATAATTTAAATGTACAATCGTATTTGTATGCACTATACATTAAATAAAAACGGTTTAAATATTATATACATTAATAATCGCATATTATGGCTTATCGACAAATTTTAAGTAAAATCAAAGTGATTTTGTTGACTGAAAAAAATGTAGATTTTAAAACAAAAAAAGGTACTACGAAAGCATGTACTACGATATTATTTTATAGTCACAGAGTATTATATAGTATATAAGTGTTTTTTTCTTTTGTCAAAATACTGCTAACAAAAGAAATGTTGAATTTATTGTAAACTCATTTAGCCCAAAACTGTATTGAATATTAAAAAATATTTATATTGATACATTTGTAAATTTGATATATTATTTAAGATCGTAAAAAAAAAAATTAATTTATATTACAAATCAAGAAACAATAAATAACATATCGATGTTATATTATAGTATTTGTATGTACATTTTGGTTTAGGCTACTAGGTTTTTATTTTGGTTGAAGTAACACTATTTTATCTACAAGAGACAAGAACGTTTACCTAAGATTATAATTATTATTTAATGGTTTGCCAATCACGTGTGCACCTTTGCAACACGATTAAATTTATCACTTATCACCATAAAAGTAATCGTTTAGAGACCATTTTATTATTATTAATTATTATGTAACATAATACTAAATTATTATAATTTTTTTATAAACAGTAATTACTAATTATATATTATATTAAACTATCCCAGATATTTTGTATATTTATTCTCATTAGTAATATTGTATGAACTCTGAATATTGTACACCTATAATATTTATTAGTAATAAAATATTTAAATAAAACATAATAATGATCTACCTTCTCATTCTTGTTAATAAACAAAAAAAAAAGTATTTTATAAATTAATAATAATATAGCTGGCAGAGTTACACATGCATTATAACTATTTAATAAGAATTATTATATATTACTATATTAGTATATTACTATTTCATTTGTGTAGTACATATAATATAAAATGTATATATTTGTTCCTCTCTCAAGTCTTTGTTGTTGTAACGTTGTTAATACCTCAGTTAAAATTCAAAATAATCTCACAGAATGAATTCAAATTAATCCATGATAATTTATAATTATTAGATATTTACCCATATCGGTTTACGATAATATTTTTATACTTTGAATTAGGTATTTACAAATGAATTCGTATTTATTTTATTTTAAAACCAGGTTACTGATTATTTCATTAATATCAGACATTAATATATTCCATTAAACATAATTGTAGATATATTATATTCTATTATTTATGGAAGTACTTCTCAATTCTCATTTTGAAAATATTGATAAATTAATTACATATTTTATTTTTAAGTAATATACAATTCGGTAAAAATATCAAAATTATAATTAGATAATTATTTTAATTAGAGTTCTTAAGTAATGAATAAGAATTTATTTCTAATGTTACAATTATTAATGTTACGATTATTTACATAATAATGGGCAGGTATTGTGCACTATGAGCAAACGGAATTATTTTATTATAAATATAATTATATGTATCTATTATATCTAACCTACATTTTGTAGCTTGATGTACATAATATTAATACCACTATATCTACATTATCTATCGCGGTTTTAACTTTTAAATTATACTTTAATATAATAATTATAAAATTATTTACATATTCCATATTGCATTATAAAAATAGTTATTTATTTAAAATAATTTAAATACATTTTTTTTTTTAATGGTCTTAATTAATTTTAAATTAAATTAGTCCTTATTAAGCATAACATATATGAATAGCATAATAAATTAGGTACATAGTGATAGTATGGCCTCGATAAAATAATCTGATTGCTAAAAACAATTTTTAACGTATTTCAATTTAATTTAATATACTTAGATATCTATATATCTATGACACGAAATATTTAAAGTAGTATAATTTACACACGTATTTATATATTTAAAAAAAAATGTTTAAATGCATATTGGAGAGTATGTTAATAAAATTATAAATAATTAATAAATCAAAAAATAACGCGATATGTATTAGGAGCACCGTTGACCATAGTCCGCATACTCCGGACCTACTCATATTTGCATTCTATAGTTATTTTTATTATTATTTTTATCTATGAGTATGTATACTTAAAATGAAATAAACTATTTTTAATGACGGCGTATGATGTATAACGTGTAACATATTGAATTTATGTAACTTATTATTCTTAAAATATTTGATTATTATTTGTTATTAAATTAGGGGTGGTACTCATTACCTAATGCCTTGGTTAAGTATATATTTTATTTTCCTAAATAAAGTATAACGCGAACGTGGATTGCACTAAATTTATATAGTATAGTAAGTAATACATATACAATATACTGATACTTATGTTTTATTGCATCATAATATTTATAGAACACTATAGTAAAATTAAAACTTTGAGGAATTTCGATAATAATAATTAATAATAATTATTTAATATAATATTTAGGTTCTAGTGGTATACATTATACATAATAAATTATAAATTAAAATGTAGACAGTAGCCATACCATGTTTACGTTTACTTGAGTCGTATAGTCATCAATTCATTATACAAAAACAAAAGCACAAGAATACGAAGTTATAAACAAATTGTGATAGGTATTAAATCTATTTTATATTATAATTTATACCTAATGTTTAACATTAAAAATTGTTAAACATTCAACAGTATCTAATAATTTATTAGATATCCATACATAGACATTTATAAATCTATATTAATATTTTATTTTTTAATTTATATTATTATAAGTATAAATAATATATATATAATTAAATCGCAAATGCGATTAATTTATAAATGTATATCGATATTAAATAACAAATGATAATTATAACGTATGTTTGGTTGTGTCCAAATCGCTTCTATTTCTATTTATTATTGTTATTCATTTGGTTATTAAAGTAATTATCACCTTATGGGTTTGTTTTGTATAATTAATATGTTTACTTCGTGTACGATTTTAAGAAATAATCATTTTCACATTTTTTACAATGCTGTTTTTATTAATGATGTACAAACTTATGCTTATTTTTACAGAAAATGGGGTCCATGTTCAGAAGCGAGGAAATGGCCTTGTGTCAGCTTTTCATACAGCCCGAGGCCGCTTATGCATCTGTGGCCACAATGGGAGAAGCAGGCGTTGTACAATTTCGAGACGTAAGTAGCACAAATTTGACAAATAACGATTACATGAGTTGTATAATATGAATAATGATGGGATTTTTTTTTCTTTACATTCGTATATATATAATGCCAATAATACGTATCAGGTATCGCATATGGTAAATGGTTTTCATAACGTTAAATAAAAAAATATTTTTATACTATATAGGTTTATAATATAATAATATAGTAATTCATAGGTTAGGCTAATCTAACCTAAAAGTTACCTATTTAAGTAGGTATGAGGTAATTTACTTAATTCTAAATATATTCATAATTTTTAACGGTTAAAATTAGGGTACTATACTCTATTGTTCTATACAGGTCCCTCCTTGATTTTCGAAGATGCTTCATTTTTTAATATTGTTTAGTTATAATAATAATTATTATATTTTTGTATAAAATAAAACCGTATTTAAAATGATTATATTGTAATAGTTTAATACACGTTATTGAAATTTTAAATTCTGATTGCACTTTCCCTTATAAATATTTATTAATTTCACCACTGAATATTTAAGTTTCAATTACCAGAATCGTTTTTATACGAAGTCACATTATACAGTCATAATAAATAATAATACATGAATAGAACAAAATATTTTGTGTACCAAAATGTTTTTAATTTAATCTTAAATTTATAAATTACTAAATAAGTATATGTAGAAAACAAACGTACTCAATCTTCACATATACGTATATATTTCAATACAACTCATTAATCTCTATATCATGTCTATCTATTCATATTTTACTATATTATATTCGTCATACAAGTATATAATACATAATGTTAATATTGTCGTATTTAATAATACATTACACAAAATTAACAATTCATTAAAATAATCATACGAAATTCTAAAGACTAGACCAATTATAATATTTCCAGCCATCCAGACGGAGCACATAAATATTCCGAGTAAAATATTGTTAAACATTGTATCAATAAAAAAAATTATTAATTTTTTGCGAAATCTATACAAGTTTCGCAAGTTTTAAATAAAATAATGTAGGTACTGCATTCATGTATGACGTATTCAATTGTATTTTCTTAAAATATAGTTCAATTATAATACTAACAAATAAAAACAATAACTACAAAAAATATACTAGCTATGTGTGTTGTTAGTTTGTTTTGTAATGGAATAACTGAATAATACTTACTACTAATAAGTTATTTTACTTTTGTGACTGCAATTAATATAATAATAGCTTTACAATTACAGACCATTCTACATAAGTTTTTGGAACATATTACGAGTACATTCAGACATTATATTCCCACACACGTCTCAATAGTATTTTAAATTTAAGAAACTAAACATCACTGTCTTCTAAAATTATATTTATTCCTATCAAAGCTCAAGCAATTATAAAGTTATAAATACATTTGCTTGCTATGATATAGGTATATAAGTAATATATTTACGGTTTATCTGATACAGATCATTTTGAAATCAAACGTTTTATTTTTACAATTCCAACTAGTTACAAGTTAGTACCTATGTTAATTTAAAAAGATAATAAAAAATATGATTTAAATAAATATGTAATTTCTTATAAAATCGTAATAAAGAATAAACTAATGAAGATAGTTTTTTAACGTTTATTTTATATTTATATATTTGGATATATAATATATATATATAACTAGTTATACTTATAGTTAATGTCAAGATTTTTAATGATCAATAATTTAAAAATAACTATAGTATGTCCAAAAGCCAATTGTCCAATATCTAATATTAACATTTAAATGGAGTTCGAACTAATAATTTTCATACGTAAAAATACCTTACTATTGTGATTTTCTCAATTTTGTGAAATTATTGTCATTGATTTTGTATAATTCATTATACGTATTTATTTAAACTTTAACAATTTTTAGTTATAATTACCTATTAAAGAAAAATCAGTAGAATAATAATCTGATTATGATTACTTATGATAAAAAAAGTTTTAATTTGAAATCACATTTTGATTATGAAATAAAAACAATTTATTTACATGAGAATTTTTAGAAATATAACAAAATAATATAATAGTAGATAATAATTTGTTTTTCAGTAAATTGGTATTAACAAAATATGCATGAATTATTGAACATTGATTATATAATGAAAAACTTAAACTAACGTATAATATGGCTTACTCTGTACTTATTGACTTTTTCGTCTGTGATTTTCGTTAATATACCTTTAAGTTTATATATACGTATGTATTATAGTATTATTATATATTGATTTCATACCACTTATTTTTACAATTTTAGTCAATTTTATAAAATGATCGATAATTTTATTAGGAAATCTAACATTTAATATTGGTTTTCCTTTATTTTGTTTACATAAAAAACTAGAGTATATTCGTAAGGTGATGATGCCATGCATATACTCTATTATACATTTCTTTCCCAATATATATCTACAAATTATTTTTTTTAATATTAAGTTGTGAAATGTATAATGTTTTAAATACCAATACCTAGGTTATAATGATGATAGATTGATTTCATTTGTTTAATATCTTTTACACTTTTACTAAATTGTAAATAATACACCTTTACTTATATCCAGATATTAATTTGATTAAATGTAGGTATGTATAAATGTATAATAAATTAATATGTAGGATGTAGGTGTACACGGTGTATCTAATTTGCATTAATTTTGTATATTTAATTCTATACTAATATTTAAGTAGTATTATTGTAGGTCAAATGTGTATTTATAATAATTGCTGCTAAAGTTACAAATCAAACAAAATTATAATTATTTATATTTTTTCGATACAAAATTACACATAGTTAATAATTTTATCATTTTTGGTAATAATGTTTTTAAAAAATAGTTTATGACGTTTTACATATTTATTTTAAAAAGAGTACAATAATTGTCCTTCTATATAAAATATAACTCGAACACTTTTGTCCAGCTGTTGTTTTAAAACAATACTTTTATTAAAAATAAATATTTAAAATAATATCTAATGTATGTCGTAAACTATTAATATGCACTAAATAATAGACAAACATTAGCATATAACATAGATTGTTAACATTTGAAAATAAATAACGTGATATTTACTTACTTCAACTTAGATAATCTTATTAGTCTGTATGTATTTAAAGGTTATTTTGTATTATCTTAATGAGTTGCCTTGGCCTACCCTTATGTACAACTATAAGTCGATACATATTATAATATATCTGGTGTACAGGATGGTTAAGTGCACATATTCTTGTAGCGTTTTCTAAATTATCTAATTTGAAACAATTAGAACAATATTCATTTAGGATTTGGTGTTTATATTATAATAATAATCAATATACCTACATATTCGTGGAACGTATTTTCTTTTTTATGAAAATAATAACCTATTGCCCATTACGATTTTAATCGTAAAATTAATAATTTATTATGATCGTCAATGATTTTCTTTGTTCGTGTTATAAATTTTAATTAAACATATACCTATTGTTTTATAACTCGTACGTTATATGATACTCATCATTATTCGAATATACTATATTATTATTATTATATACCTACTTAAAAGCAGTTAAGTGACATAGTTAAATATTTTAACTAGTATGCATTATATTATAATATACTTTCTAATTTCACCCTGTATCACTTTAACTCGATGAAATGCCTTATGTGTATGTTTTTTAAAGGCCACCATAAACCATTGCGTGTATCCGATAATATATTTGACGGATGAATAAATAATGACATTGTTTTGTCTAACAACATACAATACGTATAAAGCGTATTAATATGTTATCTGAAATTGACTTTCTTTTTCAATTATCCACTCACAATACCTCTAATAAACGAATAATTTGTGAAAATTAATTTATAAAATAACGTAGGTATACGTTACATTATTCATAATACATTATAAATAAAACATACATTTTTACTTTGAATGTGTTTTTTTTATCTTCGACTGAATTGTGAATCATAATATTTATTTTTTTATCATTAATAAATATTTGACTTATAATCGATTCAACTTCGCGGAACAAACAATTTACAGTTATTTTATTTCAAATATTTATCTTTCTTTTCTTAACTTTTTTTCAAACTGTAGACAGATACGTGATATATTTCGTTCTTAAATGACTAATGGTGTTAGTGTTTACTATATTTTAAACGTTAATGCATTTTTGAAGATTTCTTTATGTTATAGTTTTTATTTTTATTTTATGTCATAACAATATGTTTAAAACGTCTATATATAGATAGACAAATGGTTCATTTTAGTGTTTATTTACCAAAATAGATTATTGTTCAAATCAATTACAAAAAATCGTATACTTAGATGTTACCTATATATGTATTTATTTTTACTAAATAAATTGGGAATATTATAATATATTAATGTAATATATATAATACATATAACATTTACAAAATCGCATTTAATTCAACTCTATTGTGTATATTATTATATTTGCAAAATATTTATATGATTTGTATAATATTTTATTTATACTTAATTTATAATATTAAATAATGACGTTTTTCCTATACTATATTAATTATTATTTATTACTTATTACTTAATAATTTTAACTTTGGTTTTAAAGCATTTATGTAAATCATAATTGTATGAGATTTTATATGCAAATTATAAACATTAATAAAGAGATTTTATTCGATGTCTATTTTAGGTAGGTAACTAAAGTTTGAATCTGAATAATATTCGTTTTGTTTCTCTATTGCAATTCAATGTAAAACACATTATACATTATTTTCTATGTGATTGTATAATAGTATAACATAAGGCATAATATATTATTATAAATTAATTATAAAATTGTATGTTGTCAGAATAATTTTTAATATTTGGCATTTATTATTTAAAATATAAATTCAAGGTTATAATGTCTTGAATATATAATACATACAGGTATTTAGAATTTAGTATTGCAAGTATATAGTAGAAATTACTTTCATAGTTACAAACGTTTTAAATATTATCTCTATTATTTTTGTAACATACAATTTTGATCACTTTGTATAATATACATACTATGTGTCATATTGTCCCAGATCTGAAGATCACTAATTGTAAAATTCTATTAAAAAATGAAGATTAAATACAATTTTTTTTAAAATTATTATCATTTATTTAGACGATGGACTTTAATATTACGCTATAATATTCTCTCTATTATGTTTATATCTACTAGTTTTAATCGTTTAGTAAAAAAATAATTTACTATACATATTTATTATTCATACTATAATATTAAAGTATTAAATTTTTTATAGAAATAATAATGTCAGAAATATTATTTCTCCAATATAAACGACAAAAATGACTAAAAATCGAAACCTTCAAATTTCACACTTAAAAAAGTAATGAAGATAATAGGCTGTTACCCTTCTAATAATTTAAAAATACCTAATTCAAAAATTTAAATTTGTTGCGGAGATATATTGCAACTATTATAGTTAATAGATACATTATTATTATATAACTCACTTTATTTTATCTAATGCGTCTTGAATTAAAATTTTTAATAAATTATACATACATCTTAATTGTCAAGGTGAGCAAAGTGACGTAGCAGGGTTAACAGGTGTCGATTATTTTATTGTTATTTTGTCATGTATATTAACACTGTTATTTAGGGTTTTATTAATAAAAAATATCAAATAATTATATTATTCTTCATAAAAATTACTGTAATTTTGGAAATATCTAACTTTGACTATTTATTATTTTAGAATTCTTTGCATACTTTTTAGTCCTATTCTTGCTAACTAATTACTAAATATAAATAATATAGGTAATAATGTTTTACCACATATATAATTTAATGTATTGTGTGGTTTTTTATAATAATTTGCGATTTGTCTAGATTTGAAGATTAATATAACATTAAATATTATCGTATTTCAAAAATAATTTTTAAACTTAAGGCTAAGCGAGGAATGTATGAATTTTTTGTTATTATTTTATATTCTCCCACCAAAATTTTCATTGAGGTAAAAATCAACGCCTAAATTTTACTGAAAGAGGGATAAAAAGTGCGTAGAGCAATTGGTTAGGTTAGGTTATGTTATTAAGTGTCTTAAAAATGTAAACTTTAAATATATAGGTATATTTATTTATTTATATTTATTCTAATAATATATTTATATATAACTACTACCTATGTATTAATTTATGTACTACTTGTATAATATTTTTATTTATAAGCTAATATATGCTACTATTAGAATATATACTGTTAATAGCTCTTAGTATTTATGACCTAATTTCTTTTAGAATAAACTTTTTTCGAATATGTGAAACATTGCTTTCAAATCTTTATTATTATACAAATATAAAATACTATATCCTCCTACTAGCACTAACTATAGTTGAACAAACATTATCCTATTCGAGGATAAATAAAGAAGCTACCAGAGTATTCTACCAATTTCTGTTTAGTATATTATGTAATACAAATTTTAATAACGATTTTACCTACTATATTAAAAACTCTAGAACTAATTGTTGAGGACTATTCATCGTGGTTTCGTGATTGATTATGATCACGATAATATTTAAATTGGTAAAATTTTAGGTGGCTAAAAATTTGGGAGATTAAAATTGCCTATGACATCGACTTATTCATAAACATATTTTACCAACGTAATTCGCAAACGATTTACATAATGTGTAAGTCCCACCATTGATTAGTATTTATACTATTTTATTATCAATGGTCCCATTAACTCATTTGACATCCAATACGTACGAAGAATTTCCTACTTTTATAGGTATTGGTTTTACAATGTTTTTCTTTTTTTATTGTGTCTGAAAACATTTTTTCGGGTAGAAATAATGGTCTGATTACCACAAATAGGGTATGTTTTCGGTAAAAAATTGCATATAGTTGGTACTTTATTTAGCTAATTTTTCAAATTTCTCTAAAGTGTTTCCTTGGAAGATGAATTAACTACCAAAAAAGGCGGAAAATCGACAAAATTACTTTTCATTTAATTTTAAAGATTTTGTTTTGATTGTAGTGACTTAAAATTTTTTTTGAGTAATGTCATAGGTAAATTACACACATTGTAATCTTTTAGAACGAATTTTCAGTATAATATATTGTATATCTGATTGAGTTTCGCTCAGAATCGTATTTTCGAATGCAATATCATTGAATTCAAATCTTAATCATAATAAACACTAATATCTCCGAGGACTGAAAGGATGAAGGAGGAATGTACAGATTCGACCTTCCTGCATTTTTAATTACCTATTTACGAGATTTAGCTGTACATAAATTTCTGCTTTATATTGATTTATATTTATATTATGTTTATATCGATTTTTAATCATAGTTGTAGGTATATTTGTATAGATTATAATTTTACACTGAATTTCGTTTTCATAATAGCACCACATTAAATATTGCTTATTGAATATAGCTAAAATCGAAATTATCGAATGATAAGTATTGGGACTATAATCCCTCTAAATTGTTCAACCTATATTTGATCTTCTGTCAACACTATTTGTATAATTATTTTTTTTTTTTTTTTTACAATTTGCAGCTAAATTGTGAAATGAACGTCTTCCAGCGAAAATTTGTCAGCGAAGTTCGCCGTTGTGATGAACTAGAACGGAAATTACGTTATATTCAAGCTGAAGTGCATAAAGACCATGTAAATGTTCCCATACCCGAAAGTAGCGTGTTTCCATTCGCTCCGAATCCAAGGGAAATAATCAACCTAGAGGTAAATATTTTTGCAAATATTTTTCTCCTTTATTTTGATATAATATGTATTTATATTGTTCTAGTCCCAATTGGAACGCACAGAGAGTGAAATCTTAGAACTTAGCCATAATGCAGTTAACTTAAAATCTAACTACCTTGAGCTTACCGAACTCAGGCATGTTCTTGAAAAAACACATGCATTTTTCGAAGAGGTAACTATATATACACATTACCTATTGCCAAATGTCATATTTGTAGTTTATATAAATTTATGATTCATTGAGTAATTAATCAGTTATTGGTTTCCTTTTAGCCAATCAATTAATACCCAATACATTATAATAATTATAATATGTCTGTATTGGTACACTTCGTTTTTACTGTGTTTGTAATAATTTTATAATTACTTGACACTACTGAAAGTAAATAAATTAAATAAAAATATATTTAACACATTTTATTCATAAAAAGAAAAATAAGCACCACACATTTTTGAAATAAATATGAAAGTTTAAATTATGTTTGTTAGTTTAATACATTTTAATTATAACCAATAGGTACATGATTAAAATATATGTTTAAATATTTTAAAATATATGCGTTTATTATTATTATTATCAGAAGTAACATTTACTTTTCTAGGCTAAGTACCTATTTGCTAAGTTTTTGTAATTAATAATAATTATCTAGTATGTTTAAAATTGATTAACAATCAATGTTTTATTACAAATAATTATATCTAAATTAATAAAAATAAATTATATCTGATTATTAATCAGTGATTATCAAGAGACAATTCAAAATTATAATCCATATTCCATACTATAATATTATATATAATAAAATAAAACTAATTCTATGAATACATACTGATTTGTAGAAAAAATATAATTTTTGTTATACCTATTATGTTAAAATATATAACTATACCTATAATACTTGTTTTACTGTCAAATTTGGTACACAAACATTACCATAAATCCCAAAATAATTAATTTCCAATATTTATTTAAACAACAATAAATTACCAGATTACCAGATATTCTATACGAATTTATTATTATACTAATTAAAACTATTTTTCCCCCGAACATAATGGTCTATTTTAATGTCTTTTTATATTTAAATTATTATTTAAAATAGTTTGGTTTATGATATAACTTATGTACAAATGTACATATTATAATGAATTACAATAACATAAATTCATGTATGAATTAGACCTAATAGGTATGATGGTAAAACGAAATTAAAATTTTTATAGCTAATATTATTGATTTTTTTTTTAATAATATTAAATAAATAGTTATTTAAAAAAAAATATATATATATAGGACAATTATTGTTAAATATAATAGTTTAATAATTATATTAAAAATACTTGTTTCATTTATAAGGTACTATTTAGAAATTATAGTAAATTTAAAAAAAATTATTAGAATCTAATATTCTAATACATACTTATAATGTCGCATAATTTATTTAAACTCCTTTTATAACTTTTCGTGCAACAAAAAAACAAATAAAAGTAGAACTCTATTTCGAGAGACCTTTTTTGATACTAAAGTTAATTTGATTTTCTTAGTATTAATTTATTATTACCTATATTGTTTAATTTACTTATTTTACAATGTATAAAATTTATTAACTGTAATCCTATTTAAGAATATATTATATTACATAAATTATGTATAAAACAACAATTTTAAAATTATAATTTTACTATTAAAAATTTTGCTGCTTTAATTTTAATATTTCAAATCTAATTATACATTTAATTTCAGCAATTACATGATTAAATTATATTATAATTTTATATAATTTTTCTCAAATATCACTAACTAGAAATTGTATTTTTTTCTTGTTCATCAATTGAGCTTGATATGGATTTCTTAGACGTAAGTAATTTTGGGTTTAGTTTAAATAAATGCATGTTTTTTTTAGGTCTTGATGTATTTCAAAGACATTAGAAATACATAGTTTTCTATGGAAAAAACGAACAGCTTGTATTTTGCTAAACCATTTAATCATAAAATTATTTTGTGTACCAAATTTGAATTAAACACCATTCCTTGTTTTATTGCTGAATCTTTTATTTAATATTATGCATATTGTATTCTATCGTCATAATATAAAACTAGTTTTATTAATTAATTACCTTAATTCCAGTGCAAAAATTGTAAAAGATATAATAGCAGCTTTAAGTAGTTTAATTGAATGTATTTTAGTGTATAGATTTGATATAGTAGTGTTTGAAGTAGATATAGATTTTTTTCTGATTTGTCCTTTAGAGTTTCTCTTTTCAACAGCAAGACGGTACCAGCGCATCAGGCACGGATTCCCTGACAAAGGCTCTAATCAGCGATGAAGCTCTAAATAGTCAGTCCCAAGTCACTCGGGGCCGTCTCGGGTGAGTAATTTTTTTTTTTTAAAACACAAAACAATCATTTATGCGAATATCGTGAGTTAAAAGTAAGTTTAAAAAACTCAAAAATGTTTCAAAAAAAAGCGGAAGATCGATTTTGGATGTTCCTCCTTCGTTCCTTCGATCCTCAGAGAAATTGGAATGCAATGATATTGCATTAGAAAATACGTTTCTGATCAATAATATAATACAATATATTACACTAATAAGCCGTTCCAAAAGTTGACCACGTGTGTAAACTACCTAAGAGAATACTCAAAAAAATTTCAAATACCTACGTTTAAAATTGCATTTGTTATCATGAAAAATCTAAAATCAATTTCGTTAAAAATTACGATTTCTGTAAATTTTGCCGTTTCTCCGTAATTTTTCTTTGTAGTTTTTCTTTTCTGTGGAAAAAATTTAGAGACATTTAAATAATGAGCTTAATAAAGTACCAACTAGAAGAAATTGTTTACCTAAATCATACCCTATTCGTGGTAATCGGACCTTTATTTCTATCCAAAATCATGCTATCAGACTTTTAAAAACACAAAATATCATAATATTCAATTCTACTAAATATTTAAATTTTAGAAGCTTATAATAAAAAATTGTGTCTTATGATTTTTAAAAAAATTTTAAATAGATTAAGTAGAATATGAGTAGGCTTTTATAACATTTTCAAACCGGTTTAATCCAAAATTGCATGTAATATTAAACGTTTTTGGAAAAAATCAATCAATCCGTTCCAAAATTATACAACGCATGTAAACTACCTATGTTAATACACAAAAAAAGTTTCAAGCCCCTACGATTAATATTAAAACTAAAAACTCAATTAGTTATCACAAAATAAAAATTTTTTAAATAACAGAAATCGTAATTTTAATGATTTTCCGCCTTTTTTGGTAGTTATTCATCTTCCAAGGAAACACTTTTGAGAAATTAGAAAAATGAGCTAAATAAAGTATCAACTAGATGCAATTTTCTACCGAAAACATACCCTATTCGTAGTAATCGGACCATTATTTCTACCCAAAAAAACATCTTCATACATAAAAAAAACTTTGTAAAACCAATATATTTCTCGCTTCGCTCTAATATACTATTTACACTATTCTCACTAGCTACCTATGTCACATATAATGACATGCTTTGAAAATTAATTGTTTATCGGTCATGATTAGTCTAAGATTTCGATGCATTTTGCATTGTTTTCTATGGCTTGTTGTGCGATACTCGTATAGTCACAAATTCGTTTCATGTACTTTCAAATAAAAATATGAAAGTTAATATTTTACACTTTTTAACAAATTTTGTTGTTTATCATTTTTCAACGTTTTAAGGCATTTTAGAATTTTTAGGATATTTTTGGATATAAAACTTGAATTTAAAATTTGTACTCGCCAACATGATTTTATATTATAAATACAACAATCTGCAATGTAGGTCATGGTCTTGGAAGATAAGGTACAACAACTCGTCCTTAGTCCTTATCAATGTTTCAGTTAAATAGACGAATATATTTCTTAATGTTGCCACTAATCAAACGAGTGCTGCTAGTTTAACGGCAAACGGATACATTTTTTATCTAAGCAAGTACAAATATACAATGTCAAAGTTAATGTTTAGAAGTTGTGTTTAAAATATAATTATTTTAAATCTATAAAACCTACAAAATGTATATTATGTACGCATTTTTTTTTTTTTTTACGTACTGAACATATAATTATAATTTTTTTTAATTAGGTTAACTGGGAAATGTTTTTCACATATTACATAGTTTTTATCTAAACGTGCAATATTCAAAGCGTTTAACCATTCATTTTTTGGTTTAAAGTGAATACAAACAATTATTCAAATTTATTGCATCCAAAATAATTTTATAAGACATTATTAATAATATGATTTAAAATAATAACAAAAACACAATTTCATAAAAAACAAATGAAGTGTATTTTATTATGTATATTCAATAAAATAAATTAAGGCTTACATGTACATAATATAATTGTACATACAGTACCTATGTTAAATACACATTACATATATGAATAAATGAATAATAAAATATAAACGTATAACAATAGTAGTTATAACTATTGATTTTATATAGTATTTAACCATTGATTATTGTTTATAACTAATATAACTTATATACCAGTCTTTACTGGTCTTTACTCTTTAGTAACCGTATTACGTATAACAAGCAGTGCTTTACGGTATAGTGGTCATGATTGGAATTGTTTTTTACCTTTTTAAGCGGGAACATATTAATAGGCGATCAAGTGGAACTGATGGAAGGGTTCAGACCTTCTCATCTAAGACTATGATATAGGTACTCGTATAATATTATCGGACAATAGTAATTTAAAAAAACTACGTATTTATAACACATAACGATTAACAGTTGTCTATAGCAAAATTAACGTAGTATATTTAGAATCGCTAGATTTCTTGTTAAAATCTGTTAGATCAATAAAATCGATGTCCGACATCGTTCAGTTCAAGTTTTGTTCATTTGTTATAACACGTGATAATTTATTTTCTATTTAGTTATTTGCCTTTAATAGTTTAATCATTAATGTAATTAAAAATTCCAAAAGTATATAATTTACAAGTTAAAATAAAATACTTTTTTAGTGCTTAATGGCAATTTTAGGGTATTATAGTTATAAATAATTATATTTTCAACCCTAGTCATGGTTATCTTATCACTATTTTATATGAAAGTATATACAATATAATAATATATATTATACAATTTGAATACTTTACAAAGTTACAGTAAGTTTTAATTAACATATAACATATCCCAAATCATTTAAAATTAATCAGTATTATTGTGTCATGTATTGTTTTACTCAGCTATTGATGTCGCATGTTGTGTTAACAATCAATATTACGATGTGTTGATGTTTTTGTGTGCAACTAGAAATTATTGCTACTTTTTTGTGACCCAAATAAATACATATTAAAGCACTATTGTTTTTTTGTTTAACTTACCTAAACCAACTTGATGGGCTAGTTTTTTTATAGAATACATGTATAACAATTTTAATATATAGATTTTCGTATTTATTTATTAATTATATTTGGTGTAATAAAATTAACATGAAATGTTGAATTGTTAATTTAAATCGATAACACAACCTATATGAATACCTGTCTATATAGGAAGACATATTATAATATATTATAGGTGATTTTCACTCAGAGTATACCATAAATAATATTACAGTATTTTATAAATATTAATTATATTATTGTTATATTGGAATTATTAAAACATAAGTATATTTATATAAATGAAAAGTGGAGGAAAGGAAAGAAAACTAATCATAAGACTGAAATATATCAAGGAGAGTATATTGTATGGAAATTCATACAATATTATAGTATTCCTATTTTCGTAAAATACCTACATAAAATACAATAATATTTTATACTTGTATTCCCTAATTTTTTTAACGTTGAATGTAGGTATAAATAACGCAGACTAGTGAGAGGTTGATTGAGTTTCAACACTAAATAGGTAGGTATATGACAATAATTAAATGAATGACCTAATATAAATAAATTATTACCATACTTATCAGGAAAAAGTTCAAAAATATGTCTTGAAAGAATCGTAAAAACCTTTTAATTTTGTTAACGTAAAGGGTAATGATGACAATAATATTTGTGTTAATAATTTTTAAGACCATAGAAAACTAAAACGAAAAATATATTTAAATAGTTAATAAAAATGAGTACATAAATAATATATTAATATTCCGATTTCAAAGTTTGGGTTCCAATTACCGCCAAATAGGAAGTGTCCATACTCCCATAGTGCGCTAACATCAGCTGTGTTTATAGTTCGCTTCTCAGTGTGCTTTAATATACTTCGGTCGTGTCGTCGTCATCGTTTGATCTAGATGGCTGACTCCGGTGAGGGAATGCGAATGCACTTTCATCTGATAGGTAGATTGTGCGGATGCCGTTGACAATATTAATACGTACTTATACGAAATTCTTAAATTTAAATTTTACGTAAATTTTGCGACCCCCAGGTTGCGCACCACTGGGTTAAACTATAAATTAAAATAATAAACATACTAATGGCAGCACTAATTCTAGTTCACTTTTTAGTCATAAGACTCAGGATTTCTGGATTTCAAACATATTTATCGCTGGTGCTTATATAATATGTTTTATTTTATCTTCAGCTAAACCACACGTTTCCATTACCCTTCCTATCCTTGAACGCTCTCAGTAATCCAAATCCAAACTAATATTTTTGTATTGTATGCACTGCAAATTATTATGCTTCATTATGACACTGTCTATCTATATAGTACATATTCTAATCTATACTTTGAGGTGATTTCTTTAACAACACATATAATTATCTTCTAAAAATATATAATTATTATCAGTAGCGTACGCAGAATTTTAGTCCGGTTAGGGATTTAGTAACGACAGTAAAAATAAAAATTGTTTTAACCACGACACAATTATGGCGATCAGTACGTTGTATATTACTAACTGACTAACTATGCCTCCGAACAGTCCTTACCGTTACAATCGATAGAAAAATGCGTAACAAATAAAAATAATAATTCCAATTAATTCTCCGCTTAATGATAAGAACAAATACCATTGGAAACAACCAAACACGGGTAATATTGTGTACAAATTTTACTGTTTGTACGATTAATGTAGATTAAATCAGAGTGATTCTTCCTAAACATGTTTTTAGACGAAAAACCTGGTGTGTATAGTTTTAATTTTATAAGCGTTCTCTTAAATATAAAATATCAAAAAAATAGCACAAAAAATCACAAATTAATAGTTTCTTTTTTCCATAAGAAAACATACTTTTAGTTTACACAATTTTGTGTCGTCTTATAGAAATATAAAAAAAATGTTCTACAATCCTAATCTTGCTGCTTATTACTAGGAATTGAGATAGAGAAAGGGATATTCTCATTGGTATTATGAAAAAGCTAACGTGATTACTATCTCTTCTATAAAAGAATCCTAAATCCTAGATTTATGAAAGATTGTATTAATGTAAGATAGTATAATATTTTTATCGAGATCGAAAGCTTTGGTAAATATTTAACGAGTAAATTTAAATATTTGCCCATCAGTGTATACTTATTTTTTAATTTACCTAAACTGCTATCACTACTTAGTATTTACTAGTTTACTACATACAAATAATAAATAATCCCTATGATTTAGACAGCGCGTATTGCTGTACCTGCCTACGTTATATAAAATATCCAAGTCATATAAATTCATAAATAATATTATATTATGTTTGATTATAGAAGTTTCCGGTTAGTCTTTGTTATCTTTGACCGTTTAAATTGAACAATAGAATATTTTATAAATTTAATTGATTTACACGCGTTTAAGACTACTAACCACTGACCAATTGTAGATATTATATATCTACCTACATAGTTACATAACTAATAGGACATTATTATTATCAATTATGAATAGCCAAATAGGTCATCAACTATTTTTTTCGTTCAATATGTAAGACTTTGATGATGTTCTAAGAGTTTTTCTTCGTATCATAAATATAAATACATTTTCCATATAAAAATGGTAAATATTTAAAATTAATAATTCCTTAAACAGTTTAAACTACAGGTAGGACCTACCGAATACTTAACAATTAAAATTATTATATTATAATAACGTTGATATTTTAATGCCCTTGTTTATTATATTATATAATATACGTAATGATTAGATTTACTAAATAGTAAATAAATTTAAATTTATATATATAACAGAAATATTATTATAATTACATTGTAAACAGTGTAGCAAATATAAATTTAGGGACCTATTTGCGAGTCAAATTTTATAGCCTCTAATATTATACAAATATAAATCAAAATGAATTTCTTTGGGGTACCATACATCCCCATATCCCCTGCCACGTGCGGTTCTTATAGCAAATCATTAAATAATAAATATATACTATGTATTCTACGAATACCTAACAAACGCTATAATTCTGATTTTATGCTATATTTTATAAGTAATTATTTGTTGTTTTTTTTTTTAATAAAAACGAAATTTAAATTGTATTTATTTATTTTTTAAATTCAAAATAGCTATTTTGAAAATATAATTTAAAATACGTACTTATTGATAACTAGTCTGTAAATATTTTATATTTTAAATAATTAAAATAAATTATACTTTCATAAACTAAAATAATCATTAAAAATTAATAAAAACACATAAAAAAGACATATTTTCTAAAATTCAAATCTACGAAATTGTTATTTTAATTTAAAAAAAAATCGAGTGTACCATAATCATAACACCGGAATATAAAAAAACTTAAAAATATTGCATAGAACCAGAGTTACCTTTTGCCTTTATCAGATCTTCGTTAGACACCTTGTATACTTGACTAAAAACAAACTTTTATTCAGATAAGCCAAAATGAATCAGATAAATTGACAAATTTCAAAAAGATTTTTTTTTTTTTAAAAAATCCTAAAAAGCTTCAAAAGTTTGATAATTTGCTAAAAGTTTTTAATTATATGAACTTTTTGAAGCACTTATTAGTCTAAAAATTATTAAACAAGAATAAAATATAAAACTTTAAACTCAAATACTTACTAGTTTACTACCATAGCTGTATTATAATATATTATATATTTTTGAATATGCTTTTATAAGTACTCCTGAAAATTAATGCTGGATACTAACTACCATATTTAGAATTATAAATTAACTTATACTTAAGTATTTTCAAGCACATTATAGAATTGAAAAAAAAAACGGTGTATAATATATTGATTTTAATTGTAAAAGTTACGCCATGATAATTACTACGTTAATAACTAACTTTATAGCAATATATTTATAACACTATAATTAATAAATATAAAAATTTTAAAGTTAGGCAGCTGTAGTGTGTTTTATATTTTTCATTGTAGATATTTTAAATTAATATTTTTACAAGATTTTATGATGAAATATTACTAAGTAAAAATAATTTATTTTGATAAAATTTAATGGTACCTAATTATAACTTGTAGTTAGTAAGTAAAATATTTAAAACAAATTTTTTTTTATGCGTGTTCTATTTATTATACAAGAATGACATAATTAAATTGAATATATAGTCCAATAAATTTAATTATAATTTAATTATATATTATATTAAATTATATATTTCTAATTAGCAATATGACTAGTTCAAAGGTGTAAAAAAATTATTTACTAAATTTCGTTTAAAAACCATTACATTTTTTTTTATTGGCATAATTTTCTAAAATTATTCCATAGTTGATTAATTTTTATTTATATTTTTAATATATTAGGTTCGTTGCCGGAGTCGTGCCCCGAGAACGAGTACCTGGTTTTGAACGTATGTTATGGCGCATTAGTCGAGGAAATGTCTTTCTGCGACGGGCTGAGCTCGAAGAATCCCTTGAAGATCCAGCTACGGTAAGGTTTATTAATAGTTAAATATTCTTCAATTTACAACTATTTAATGTTTAATTTTATTTATTTAGTTACTTCTTCTAAATACAGTTTAATAATTTTTGAATATTATAATTATTTGTAATTCATTATTAAGTTTAATTTATTTATTATAGTTATAGTTATTTTAAAATTATAAGTTAATAAATATACTTTTCTATTCATTTAGGGAAACGAGATTTTTAAAACTGTATTTGTTGCGTTCTTCCAAGGGGAACAACTCAAATCGCGTGTGAAAAAAGTCTGTTCCGGGTTCCACGCATCGTTCTACAATTGTCCAAGTGTACATTCTGAAAGACAGGAAATGTTAAAGGGTGTTAAAACTCGACTGGAAGATTTAAATATGGTAAGTTTTTAAATTTCTACTGATTTGTTTACAACTATTTTATTTATCATTGCATAATCATAGGTGCTAAATCAAACCAGAGACCATAGACAACGTGTGTTGACTACTGTAGCAAAAGAATTACACAATTGGGGTGTTATGGTACGCAAAATGAAAGCAATCTACCATACTCTCAACTTGTTCAACATGGATGTTACAAAAAAGTGTCTGATTGGTGAATGTTGGATACCAATAAAAGACTTATCATTTATCAGACACACATTAGCCGATGGCAGTGTAAGATTATATCTAATTAGTATTATTTAAGAACTTAATATTTTTAGTTCCAATACATTTATTTTATAGAAAGCCGTAGGCAGCTCAATACCTTCATTTTTAAACATAATTGACACTAATGAAAATCCACCAACGTTCAATCGAACTAATCGGTTCACGCAGGGCTTCCAAAACTTGGTGGATTCATACAGCATTTCTGGTTACCGAGAAGTAAATCCTGGTAAATTTAAATTATATATAAAAAAATTATAAAATATGTATTATATGGGTACATTATTTATATAATATTTACTATTATTATTTTTATTTAGCCTTGTACACTATTATCACATTTCCATTTCTTTTTGGTGTCATGTTTGGTGATGCTGGTCATGGAATAATTTTAACAGTTTTTAGTTTATATATGGTTATATATGAACAACAACTGTCTAAAACAAAATCGTCGAATGAGGTAAATATTAAATTATTCATAATTAGTATAAGTTTGATTTTATATTTTAAATGTGTAATTTTATAATATATGTATATAATGTATAGTGAATAATTTAATTTAAATATATATATATTTTAGATATGGAACATTTTTTTTGGCGGTCGTTACATAATCTTGCTCATGGGATTTTTCTCAATATACACTGGAATTGTATATAATGATATGTTTTCAAAATCTATAAATTTGTTTGGCTCCAGTTGGTCTATTAATGAAAGCCAAAGCTCTATTATTGGAAATAAAAGTATAACATTAGATCCTGCCACTGAAGATTATTCTCAAGAACCGTATCCACTAGGACTCGATCCAGTTTGGCAGGTGACCCACTGTCTAAATCTTATATTTTGTAACACAATATATATATACATATATATACATATATATATACATATATATATATATATATATATATATATACATATATATTACTACAATAATTATATGTTCTTGAAGGTTGCTATCAATAAAATTATATTTCTTAATTCATACAAAATGAAATTATCAATCATTTTTGGTGTAGTTCATATGATGTTTGGCGTTGTACTCAGTGTTGTTAATCATGTGTATGTATTATCAATGATTTTATGAACAATAACAATTTACATTTCATAAAATAATAAATTATTTTTAAATTCACAGTCATTTCAACAAAAAAATCAACATACTACTACAGTTCATACCACAAATGTTATTTCTGGTATTATTATTTTTATATATGGTATCATTAATGTTCATGAAATGGGTATGGTATGGTCCTAAAAATCGTATGTATATTGTCATATATTATCGTGACAACTATAACATTAATTAATTTTTTTATTTTATTATTTATTATAGCTTTAAAAACCAGCCCTAGGTGTGCACCATCTGTGCTTATTTTATTTATTAATATGATGCTTTTCAAACATACAAAACCATTCGATGGATGTGATGAATACATGTTTGAAGGACAAGTAATTAATATTATTGTTAAATTAGAAAACTATTGATATGCACAATGCATATATTTAATAATATTATATTTTAGGATCGTTTACAAAAGATATTTGTTGTGATTGCTGTGATGTGTATTCCAGTAATGCTGTTAGGTAAACCTTTGTACATCATTCTATATGAAAGGCGCCATAAAAAACACCAGGTTTATATTCTTAATTTATTATTTAACACCCATAAATTGATTATAATTATGTTTAAAGCTAAATAATATACTCATGATTACTGATGATATTATACCTATTTTTAACCTGTCATTGGTGATGTTATATTTAGCGCACCTTTGTTGATTTATGAATACTCACATATTGAAAAATTTAGATAGAAATAAAATATACTACTAAATTTTTGAAATTATAAAATAATATTGAAAACTATAAACTATTAAACAAAAAATTTACTTTTTAAACTTTGGAGAAAATTAAAAATTAAAAATAATTAAGCTACTCGTACTACAAAATATTATCCATGTTTTGTTACATATATGTACGCTGTACGGTATTATTTACTTTGATAATATTGTTAGTTTATTTGTAACTTACAATGTTTTTTTCATATTTATTTGTTTTAACCACTTGATGAAGCATTTATATTTTATAGTTATATATTATATATAATATATATTATATATAATGTTGTTAAAATCAAATGATATTTATATCAGTTATTACGAAAATAGAAATTATATGAGGGAAATGCTCATAGTCAACAATGACAGGTTAGTAATACATTTTTACTGATATAGTCTGATAACTGCGGAGAATTGAATGGAAGCATTGAATTAAAAGAGACTGAACTAAGTGGCATGATTAATGAGGTGGCTGGTCATGAAGAAGAAGAACCAGCTTCAGAAATATTTATTCATCAGTCAATTGAAACTATTGAATACATATTGAGCACTGTTTCGCATACAGCATCATACCTTAGGCTTTGGGCATTATCACTTGCACATGCTCGTGAGTAGACCTTATACAATCAAATAAATAATATTATTGAAACAACCAAATTTTATTTAAAAAATTACTAGTCGAATCAATATCATATAAATATTATTTTTTTACAGAATTATCCGAAGTACTGTGGAACATGGTTTTGAGAATGGGATTGATGAGTGACACACATTGGGGTGCTATCAAATTGTACATTATGTTTGGTGTTTGGTCCCTGTTCACATTAGCAATATTAGTCATGATGGAAGGCTTATCAGCATTCTTACACACACTCAGATTACATTGGTATGGGTTTTTATTTATACAATTAACTCTATTTTTCTATTGTTTTTATTAATATTGCATGTAGGTATTACATTATAGACCATTAATTAAAACTTTATAAGTTATAAACTATATAGGCAGGGTCGGCTTGAAGACGGTTCCAGCTGTGCAGTGGTACAGGGCCCCAAGTCCCACGATCTGTTGGCCATATGGGTCCATAGTTCATGTAATTATGTATTCAACTAATGATTAAGATTCATCAGTAGGTTTTAAATCGAATTATCTCTGAGGTCCCAAATATATAAATAACAAGTAACAACATTTCACAGAAAAACATTTTGCACATAGCCCTGATATTTACCAAGCCGGTCCTGTATATAGATACTATTTATACTATATGCATTGATTAATTATAAGTATAATTAATCAATGCTATATGTATATTCCTTAATTACCTTACTGGTTATCATATTTAATTATGTAGTCATTTTTTTAAATTTTTTTTATTATTAATATTACTTAAATATTTAGTAATGATTTGATATCAATTAAATCCATGCATTTTATTTTATAATACTATAGTTTTATAAATTCAAATTTCAATGAATAAAGATATCCTAGATTATAAAATATATTCGTAAATGATAATATAGAATATTGTTTATTTAAATTTTATATACAATTTAATCTACACCAATATTGATTTGTTTAACAGATTTTGTATTTTTACAAAACAAAATATTAACTCAAAATTCAAAATAAAGTTCCATTAAAAATGTGTAAAACTAATTTTATGATAATACATAAACGTTTTTGTATGAAGAAATTATAATTTTATATTCAAAACCACGCTTTTGTATTATTATCTATTTCATAGATTAAGTTCCTACTTTAAAATCATAAAGTTTTCATGAGTTATAACATATTATACTATAATATATAAATTGTAAATTCTTTTTTCCAAAATAAATGTAGATTTTGTTCCAACTTTGTTTATGGATATATTATTAATTATTTGCGCTTGAATTTATATGCAATAAAAAAATGTAAATATGCAGTTATTATCAAGATATTCACTATGCATATGTACAATTTGCAAGATATGTAAACCAAATATTTATGTTAAATAATATTTACATTTCAAAACAAATGTAAAAATGTAGAAATATATGTATTAAAAAATTTAAATTAAATATAATCAATTAATAAAATTTATATTGATTATTTCAATGTTCAAACAATGTGCACATTTTGTTCTGAGGATTCGCTCATCTAAATAAAAGCATAAACATTAAACAATAGTCAATTTTTATAATAATCTGGTGAGTTGCAATTGACAATTAATAACTTCGATAAATTTTCAAGTAAAAATGAACATCAGGTTTTAGTAAATATGTTTCATAATCAAGAAAACTTCAATATACATCAGTTAAAGGAATGTGGGTATATTTAAAGTATAGGTACTAAATAATTAATACTAATTGAATAATCATCAAAACGTACCAACATTTTTAGTATTTTTGTATAGTAATATTCTCTAACTATAATATATGGTAATACACATTTATTTATTATCTATGCATTATATTTTTAAAAAATCTAAAATATGCGTAATAATATAAAATGTTCCAACCATGTAAATATATGCTAAATAAAATTTTAACCATCAATTCTTAAACTTAGATTCAAATTTGTATCTTACGTAGATATATTTTAAGCTAATTGACAAAAAATATAAATACATATAAATCCGGCCTTATTAATTATTATATCCTTGAATCCTTACCTAATATGTATAAATTCACTTATAAAATCTAATTAATCCCACAAGTAATAAATCTTAGTTGTTTAAATGGTGACTTCTTGTCACAAGATATAAATTGATATTATTTATTTTTGTTTAGGGTGGAATTCATGAGTAAGTTCTATGTTGGTAACGGACATGCATTCCAACCATTTTGGTTCAAACATGTGCTTGAAAATGAAGAGGCTGTTGAAGACTAAAATTTGAGTTTTACATTTTCTTGTTTCATCCCAATTCTTGAACTTCTTTTCTTTTCTTTTTTTTATACCAGTTAGCCTTTTAAGTGTACAATATTATAATTTTTAAATTTTTCGATTCGTTATTGTTATATATAATAATATGTTTATCATTGTTAAATACTTATGTTTAATCAAGTTTAATAAGTTAGGCCTTCAATCTTTATATACAAATATTTTATTTTTAATTCGCACTGCCACCAACTTACTAAAGAATGCCTTTATAGCTTTGTATTCTCGGGTCATTGTTATAACGATTTTAATATTTCTAATTGTGCATATCATAATTAATCGGTTCATTTATAATATTTGTGTCCAAAATCAAAGAAGTTAGATTAAATATAATGATTTTATTAATTACCTATCTTTATTATAGTAAATTTTATGAACAACTAGACATTTATTGCACTCCGTGGTTTTTTTCTCTTTAGTTACTTGTACAGGGTTATGACATCTATAAATGGTAACAACGTGATAGCTTTTCTAATTGATTTACTTTGAATTGCTTTTTTTTTCTATCTCATTAACAAATAATTTTCTTACATTATATTATTTATTATTTTATAGTAATAATAACTGAAACTTATATACCCTGCGATAATTATACACACATATATATTATTATTATTATTATTATTATTATTATTATTATTATTATTATTATATTTATTATAATAAATATAATAATAATACTTTAAATATATTTGTAATTAATTAAAATCAAGTTGACAATCATAACCAATTTTATTGTTAATAATTGACATTCAAACATTTTTAATTTTTCAATATTATATTCAGTGCCTTAAAATATTGCTTCAAATATAAATATATATATATATATATATATATATTCAGGCTGTTTTACTGAACATGATCATTACCTTTCTTTTTTTTATTTGAGAAAATGAAATTTATCTTAGAATTACTCATTAATCATTCATTACCAATATTAGTAAGCATGGTTAGCAGATCACATTGTAATGTATGACATATTTTTTTTTTTTATCTCAATTCATTACATTCTATTAGAATTCTAAAATAATATTAAGCCGTTATCATATTAAATTTTTCCAAGTCCTTTTGTTGGTAAATTTTTTACCTAATTTAAATATATTTATAAATAATTTTTGACAATCGAATTAATAGGATATACTGTTAGGTGCTTTTATATTTCCCATAATATATTGTGTATAATTATTTACACAAAAGTCAATTAGTTTTGTAGTAATGTAAATTATTATACATGCATTACATATACGTATAGCATTTGACAATCCACTTTTAAATTTTAAATATAATCATGCATTTTTAGTATATTTATGTTATCATATTATGTATATTTTATACTTATATCTTCTTAAGTAAAATGTATATCTTATACATTTAAAGCAATACATTTTTTTAAAATATATATATATATTATACAGGTATACATATATATTATATAAATATTTAACATGTATATTTCAACAAACAACGGTGGATTATTAAAACAACACTTAATTTCATACATACTTTTTTTTTTTTAATTTAAAATAAATTATTATTGTTTTATGTTTCTGTTAACTTCATGATTATAACTTGTAATATCAAAAAAAAAAATTTTTTATTGTTTTTTCTTAAAATAATGTTATTAATTTGACTTTAGTGCCATACTATTCTGCTACAGTCCACCGTTAATGAATGTTTTATTAGCAATAATTCATTAATATTATATTCTAAAATAGATTTTATCTTATTTGTATACAATATTGTTATATGTAAATCGATTTCAGTTTATATACTTTATATATACATACATATATTTATATATTTAGACAGGACGTATGTAGATCTTATATAATATAATTTTAATGTCTATATTGTTATTTTAATTATAGCTATAGACAATTCCCATCATTTATAATGCTCAATAAATCAGAATTTAATTTTTAGATAAATCGAATTTAGAAAATTTAACAAATATATATATATATATATACATAGATTAGTATCTTTTAAGGTAAATAGTTTATAAGAATATACTTTTTTAAGGTTTCTGTTTTACTGTCACCGAATGATTTGTGTATAATAATTGATGTTCAAAGTATATATTTAAAAAAAATAACTTATAAATCTTCACATTATATATTGTTATTTTGAAGAGACATACATTTTGGTACTAAACCAATAGTGATGTGATTACAGAAGCCTGACAATAAAAGTAATTTAATATTATGTATTTTTAAATGTATCGTACAAAACACAATGTTATATTTTATCAGACGTTAGCGTAGCATTGTATACATATTTAATTCAATGAAATGTTTTTTTTTTTTTATTATTTCACCTACTCATTTATTTATTATTATTTAGTAAATTTATGACTATTATTGTTTGATTTATTTGTGTTTAAGATTTTTTAGTGGGACCAAAATAATATACTATAATATATTTATTTAGGTACCTTTTTGTTATCCCTACTTGTTTTTTTTTATTATTATTATTATTATTTCCTTTTAGAATAAAATTTGTTTACATCATAACCATATTAATATAAATAATTTTCAAATCTGTTATTATATGATGAGTTAGGAAAAAACTGCATTATACCGTTTTAAAAAATGCATTGATTAGTTTATTTTGTTTTATTATTTTTATTATGTTTCTTTTATCGTTGTATATAAATACGTAAAAAATATATCTTATTATTTATATTTATTACTTGAAAACGAGAAACAAACTGCAGACTGAAATAATATGTATTCGAATGTGCTATGTTCATATGTTGTTTAAAATACAAATTTGAATTTGAACTTGAACTTGAAACTGCTCTATGATTATAAAAATTACAAATTTAATAAATATATTTAAAAAGTTGTTAAAAAAATAATAACAATAATCATTTGTTTTTCATTTTCAATGTTGAAGTTATTAAATGATAGATGTGGTGTTCAGAGGCGTATTTAGTAATGTATATAGGGTGGGTTAGGTTAACTTTCCCCTTATCGTTTTATAATATAAAAATAAATTGCAAAAAAATTAAAACAAACATGTTCTGTATCTGTATTCAAATTGTAATATAAAATCTAAAACAAGTGTCAAAATAATATTACTAGCAATTTTATTTTATTTTCTTGGTCATGGTGGGGAGGGGGTTTAAACGTCCTGTGGTTTAGGGCCGGTATTACAATCGTTGGTTTTGTCTCAGTTACGATTTAATGCTCCGTTAAAGACAACAGCCTGTATTACAAACGTCCGTCAGCATCTTTAACGAGTCGATTACGATCCGTTACCTTACCGACGGATATCGAGCGGTTAAAATATTTTTACAGTCCGTTAAAGTTTTGATTGGATATTGGGTTTTTGTTTATTTTTTTTTCAACTATTATCAATAATATACAAATAAGTAATAATCAATTTATTACTTGTGATGAGATAAGAAAATATTGGTCTTTATAAAACAGAACAAATATTCTATAAAAATTAAAAATTATTTTTATTTAATAAATCAAACATAGTCATGGATATTTTAGAATGTATTATAACAATTTAAATGATGAACTCGACAGCAACGATGATAATGATGAAAGTGATTCAGATGACAGTTTAGGTTATTTGAACTTGCTGATTTACTGGCTTTTCCTCGTAGAGCCAAAGTTGTTCGTAAACGACCTGATCATTTTCAGTCTTGGAATGATATCGAATTTTTACAAAGATTTCGTTCGAACAAAAATACTGTAAAGTTCATTCTTAATATCATAGAGATCAAGATCGCATTACCTACTGATTGTATATTTAAAAATATTAAATAATAATTAATAAAAAATAATTTGTAAAACCTCTAAATATGAGTCATATAACTTAATAATAACTAAACAACAGAATGCAGTTTGGACTTTTTGGAGGGAAAATACGATTATAACAAATTTTATAATATAATTCTATGTTATCAGTCGGTTACGTAAAATATAATTTACGAAGGATTGTAATACTGAAAACAGTTAATGAAACCGTAAATGATTTAACAGACCGTCACATAACTGGTGGTGTAACCAATGATTGTAATACCGGGCCTTATACTACTGTAAATAGACAGATGTTGCCGAAAACAGAAACAAATCATAAACCAATCGCAGTGGCGTACAAAACATTTTTCAGATTTAAGTCTAACTACATAATTTGACTACCCACCCACCTATATCTAGACAAAAATGTTTAATACCTACTTTAATTATTAAAATATAAAAATATTATATAATACCTAACTATTATACCTTTACAATACTTGAAAGTCGATATAATATTATATACTATATTATATTTTTAATAAAATTGTCAATGTATATCATCATAATATTAATTATAAGCCATAAGTACCTAATTATAGTATTAATTATTAGTTTGTTAATTATGTTCGATTCTCGAATCATTACAATATATTGTTTCCGTGAATTATTTAATATACCTATTAATTAGATATTATTCTATAATTGTACTAGATAACTGAATCCACCCACCCATCCAAAAATTACCCTGAGACAATTGCGTCAAAAAAATATTTTTTTGGCATGCTGCTGACCATTCGTATTATTGATGTTTGGTTGATATTTCATTCTAATAAAACTATGAAGGTTTTGAGTTGATCATGCCATAGATCTATTTTTACACCTGTAAAACTTATTAAATTTGACGATGGTCTATAATATGATAAGTACCTATTTTTCTATATATCAAATTTAGTTATTACTATTTTTTATTTTATATTTATCTATTTATTTATTAATTTAAATAAATATTGGTACTCTGTAGTTAGATCTTAAATAGGTATTTAATAGTTTACATTAGTCTTATAAACTAAAATAAAATCTATATATTATAAATCCATAGACTTTATACTAAAGTTTAAGTAGGTATAAGTTTCATCTTTTCATCTAAAGTTTCAGTGAGTAGTTGAAACTTGAAACAGAGTTAAATTTTATTTAGTAATACTATAAGTAGGTATTATAGAAATCTGTGTGTTGAATGAAAACATAAAATCTTAAATCTCTGGCAGTGGCGCCGAAGTACATTTTATTAGGTGTGGCAAAATATAGAAAAACAAACAACCACCATCACCACCCATCAGTCGTATAGTGGGTGTTATTTTATTTTGTACTTTTAAAGTTAATTTTTGACATATATATATATATATACTTCATATAAATAATAAATTTATATGATTTTACAATTATATAGAAGAAAAGTAGGAAGGCCGATATTGAACGTTCTTTCTTCATCGGTTCATCCTTTTGGTCCTCGCAGAAAACAGTCGTTTATTATACTTAAGATTTGAATGTAATTATATTACATTGAAAATACTACAAGAGCGAAACTCAACACATTAAGATATATTATACTGATAATTCATTCCAAAATTTTACTACATATGTAAATTACCAATGTAAATGTCCAAAAATATCCCTACAATCAAAATTCAAGGAGTTATGAAATACAAATTTCAAAATAACAAAAACCATAATTTTGGTTTTTTTTTCTCCTAAAGTAAAATTTTTGAGAAATTCGATAAATAAGCTAAATAAAGTACCAACTAGATATATTTGCTACCAAAAATAAACCGACCATTATTTATACCTGAAAAAATGTTTTCAGACTATTAAAAACTCATAAAATATCATAATATTCTATACTACCAAAGATTATAAATATAAAAGCATAATTATAAAACAGATAATCCCAAAATTGTAGGTAATATTAATTTTTTTTTTTTTGGGAAAACGTTCAAAGCTCTATATTTTTCCAAATAATTAACTATTCCGTTCCAAAATTTTATAAACTTGTAAATAACCTATGTTAGTACTAAAAAAAATTTTCAAGCCCTACTATTAAAACTTAATAAGAAATCATGAAAAAAAATATGAATATATTTAAAAAATATATATATAAAAAATTGCCAATTTTCCGCTTATTAAGGAAAAACTTTTGGGAAATTCTAAAAATGAGCTGTATAAAGTACCAAGAAGACAACATTTGTAAACGAAGCATATGCTAAACGTGAAAATCGAACCATTATTTCTACCCGAAAAAATGTTTTCATATATAAAAAAAAAAATCTTTGTAGTATCAATATATTCCTCGCTCCGTTCAGAATGTAAAAAAAAAAAGCATCTTTATAAAACCAAAACATTCTTCGCTTATATTATAATATTTTGTAAAAAGATTAAGTTGTATATGATTACACTCTGGTAATATTTTGAAATTGAAAAACCAAAAATTACAGGAAATATTAACCATTTTTGGAAGAAAATTAAAAACTCAATACTTACTAGTGTTCTACAAAAGAGAAAAGTAAAAACACTTTTATATAACATAAACTACCCCATAATAGTAATATCAGTTTAGTAAACAGTGTTGATTTTTATAATTTCATGCAATCATAAATATTCAGTATTCTACATAATATTGTATTGACTAACATATATTTTATCATCACACTATTGTTCCTTAACCTTGGAAGAACCATTATATTTTTGTAGAAAATAATATAATAGTATAATAGTAAAATAAAGTAAATAGTATAATATTATACTAAATTCTAATCAAATACATAATACCCAATCATTAATTTTTTTAGTCTTAATATAATTATAATTATATGGTTATAATTACTTTTACTAAATTTTAGATTCTGAGCGGAGCAAGGAATATATTGATTCTACAAAGATTTTTTTTTTTTTTTTAAATGTATGAAAACATTTTTTTGGGTAGAAATAATGGTCCGATTATTACGCATAGCATATGCTTCGCTTGCAAATGTTGTCAACTTGGTACATTAAACAGCTCATTTTTGGAATTTTCCAAAAGTTTTACCTTAAGAAGCGGAAAATTGTCAATTTTTTATACACTTTTTATTATATTTTTTTTTTTTGTGATTTCTTATTAAGTTTTTATAGTAGGGACTTGAAAATTTAACCTAACATAGGTTATTTACAAGCTTGGTAAAATTTTGGAGCGGTACAGTTAATTATTTGGAAAAATATAGAGCTTTGAACGTTTTCCCAAAAAAAATTAATATTACTTACAATTTTGGGTATTATCTGTTTGAACATTTTATAGAAGTCCAATACTATATTACTTAATATTTTTACAAAATATTTTGAAAATCTAAACAGGACAATTTTTTATAGGCTTTTTTTTTCTAATCTATGAAAACTTTTTTTCGGGGATAAATAATGATCCGATTACCATAAAAAAAGGAACCTTTCTATACCAAATTTCATTTTTTGAATTTCCCAAAATGTTTTCCTTTAGAAGCGGAAAATTAGCAATTTTTTATAGGTTATTTATTATAATTTTTTTTATGTCGAAAACTATTTTCGGGGTAGAAATAATGGTTCCATTACCACAAATAAGGTACCCTTTCTACCGATACCGATAAAGATACTAATAAAGATACTATACTTATAAAGATACTATACCTATAAAGATACTGATATCGTTAAAGATACCGATAAAGATATTGATAACGATAAAGATACCTACAATGTTACTGATGCCGATAATGATACTGATACAGTCATAAAAATGACTTTTGAGACAATCTAATTGGTACCACATAGTCAGAAATTCAACCATTCGTTTCAAAAAATTTTAATAAATGTATTTTTATTTGAATATTGTATTGATGGATATTCGAACAAATAATATTTTTAACTTAAATGGTTTTGGTAAAATCCAATCTGAATTAAATTAAATTATTGTTATCTACCTATAGTCATATATCACTATGCTCAATGCATTATTATACTTAATTGATTATTGATAAATGATAATTATTATTTCTTCTTGGACTTCTAAGATTTAAATATATTTTCTTATTATCATTTTTAAATCTTCATTTAATTTTGGTAAATTATTTGACCACCCACCACCCATCTATTAGAGGTGGGTCAATTGCCTCTTAGATATGACTTCGACGCCACTGATCTCTGTTTTTTTGTTGGTATTTTCAAGAAAAACAGGTTCTTATAATATATTTTATTTTAGAAAAAAACCACAATTATTATAGATACACAAGTTATCTGTTAATTTAATTTCGAAAGATGACAATATAAATATATATAATTTGTATATATTATTATTTTTTTGGCACAAACAAGGCTTGGTATCCTTAACAACTAGTTTTAACTGCAGTTTATAAATTATGTCAAAAATAAAAACAATATTAAACAAAACGTCATATTATTTTATCCGTTATTTTTCTAACATAATATTAAATGATAAAAAAAAAAAAATAATAATAATAATATAATAATAAAAAGAGGTGTTGTCGTTTCATTATGATCGTACCCGTCGAAAAAAAGGTTGCGATCACAAGAAAAGAGAACGTCTCACAATAATAACAAATGGATTTTAGTTTTCGATAATATAATCTTACGCACAAACTGTATAATATAACTGTTCATAATATTAATTAAACTAATAACAAAAATTACCTAATTATATGGCATTGCGTATCATTAATTAATAATTTTATTATATATAGGTAGAGTAACATATTATTTATTATTATAGACTACTAATAATAAGTAATATTAATATATATATATATATATATATATTGTTTTAGGACGACATACGAAAATATATTATATATAATAATATCGTTATTACAGTAATAAATTAAAAGTACAGAGTTTCGGAAGCTGTACAACATTTAAGTAGATAAGTCGAATAACACAATATATTATATATTATTATTAAAATGATTATTTGAAAATATTGCATATAAATATTATTTTATAACACAGTACGACATTACTGTCAATTTGGCGTTTAAAACGTATCTCCTTTATACACGAAATCGTCTTTAGCACGGGCTTAACTAAATATATTGTATCGTAACAATAGCATAATATGGCATGTGGGCGATAAACAATGATCGATTTCCCCGTCACAGAGAGTCGAAATTCGATGTATCGCTACCCTGTAAATACAGTAAAACAACAATATTACAATCGGACAATCGATTTGACAACCGACTATGAACAATAATAGGGTTAATAAGTTATGATTTAATCGATAAATTGTATTACTCTATTGTCTGGCTTGTAGAGTTTTGACTGAGGCATTAAGTACGTGGAGCCCAAGTCTCTTTCGACCATTGTATGGCCCTCCTAGAAAAAAAAAAACAAAACAAATGTTTCATCCCGAAAATAGTTTGTTCAGCATCTAAGAATAATAATTATACACATACGTCGTTCGTTTTATGCGAATATTGTGATTTCGACTCGTAATGACTTTCTGGATGATAGCATCTAGTCGGCGGCTGTACGGTTGTTTCGTCAAACGATCTTGCCACGGATACAGTTCTGAAGAGAGTTGTACGATTAAAATATATATATAAAAAATAATAATAATAAAAACATTCTCGACGATCGTAATAATACGTATTATGTTATGCTCATTAACTCACCTGGCAGCGGTCGTTCTACCAGTATTGAAATCTGGTTTGTCGCCTTCGCGGCATACGTACGCTTCGTCCAATTCTTTTGTCTTCACGACCGTAGCCGAAACCTCGAATCCAGCAGACACTAACGCACCTGTATCGAGTAATCGCATAAAATTATAATTTTTTCCATAACAAATCATAACAAATCAACTTACCCGTTGATGGTTTTCTCGGGGCTGCGTGCTTCTTACGTTGGGGCGGTTGGATTTCTACAGATCTCTGCGTTGAGTCGCTAGGTTTTCTGCTACTACATCTTGAGCCCTAAAGATCCGGTAGATTTTTAATACTTTAAATACTTACAAAAAAAAAAAATATATATACCTAATATTATTGTTATTATAAGGTGATCTAAGGTAAATAACTTTATATACGACGATTTATTAGTACTAAAAAAAAATATTAGTTATAGACAATACGGGACAGTTAAAAATCAGATTATTTGATTATGATAAAAAAGTTATGAGAAATAGATGAATATGAGTTAAAAACATGTAATGGGAGTAAATATTGTTAAAATCTTATGAATATATAGATTGATATCCAAGGAAAATATTTCTGCGCCATTTAGCACTATTAAAGATAGTGGACAACATTAATATTGTCAAGATTAAGAAGTGATATGGAAATGTAACAAATCCAAAAATATATTATGTTCAAAGAGAAATGTGGTGATGAGCAAAAAAGGTAGTTAAATTTGGAAAATGTCTTTCATAACAATATTATCACGTAGTAGACACTCAGCGAAACAAATTGTATTAATTTATCGCAGTAAATGTTTAGGAAAAGAAGAGAGAGGAAGAATTAGAGTTAAAGGAAACTGGAAAGTAAAGCGAACAAAAAATAATGGGAATCTGGACGGATTAAACAATTACTTTTGTCCAAGGAAATTATATTTTCTAAGTTTATAAGGTATATAACTTGTAGTAGTTATGTATTCGTCTACTCTATAAAAAATGGGAGAAAATGTAGTAGACAAAGATAATAGTAAATTAGGAATAACCCATAAACCATTGGAGTTACTCAAGGTAGAATTTACATTCAGTACAAATAAAACAAATATTGGAAGACATATATAACTATTAATAGGTACTTATTATTATATATATACTAACTTTGGTCGGTGTTTGTCTGGAATCCAAATATGACATGGCTTTTTGCTCGGGTCCAAAAGTGGACATTGTCAATATGGATGATGCTTGTTGAGGTGTTGGTCTATATTTAGCTCTAGGTATCATCACGGTGAGGCTCCTGTCCCGCTGTTCTAGTCCGCTTCGCATGGTGCTACCTCCATGACTAGACGGCGATTGGGCCTTCATCTGAGCATGGACATGAGCGTGGGCCTGTCTCTGCATGTTGACAACCTTTCAACAGGTATAAAACGATAATATACAACACGTGTCATCCAAATATTAACCCGTTTCAAACTCACTTGTTTTACATACGGTGGAGGGGTACGATCAACACTCGTTTCGCTGCCCGTATCGACACTGATCATTGCTCTTTTGTCACCTCTCGTCGTTGCTATCATATTTCGGTAACGCCTGAAACCAATTACTGGACGCTGAGGTTGATAAAATCCCATAACTGATCCTCTGGATCGCTTTTTACAACATGCCATCAACAGACACGCGATAAGAAGTGATAATAACATCACTCCAATGGCTATTAGGCCCAACAGTAAAACTAAAAAAGAAATAATATTATTTTATAAAAAAAAGTATTATCGATATTGCCCATTAGTAGAGTAATAATGATTGTTTACAACTTCTTACAAACACGTTTTAATAATAATTTACCTTTCAAATTAAACTGACAGTGTTTGCCGGAATACCATTGGAAACATTCGCAAACGGTTTGATCTTGATTACTTAAGTAACACGTACCATGATAATTACACAAGTCGCATCCAATAAGTTCGGCTTAAAATAAATTCAATAAATATTGTATTTAATAGACGTTATAGTTTTAATATATCCATTATAAAAAATTACTCACACGAACAAACTCTTCCGGGAAATTGATTATTATGAGAAATGTCACTGAATCCATCCTTACAGCTACATGTGTATGTTCCATGCAAGTTAAAACATTTAGCATTGTCTGAACAATCGTGGAACTTCGAATCACTACACTCATCAAAGTCTAATTGCAGACAAACTAATAGTTATTTCACGAACTTATACAATTTACATATTATATTATATTTAATACCTTCTGCTGATAGTAATTGTAATTGATCGCGAGCAGCAAATACTTCAGTTCCTCCTAAGCTGTAATTTGTGGCTCTCAGTGATTTTTTTGTTGCTTCCCATAATTTAGTGTCTTCTGCATTTTCAGAAAGCTTAAAAATGAAATGGTCATAAAATCAAATTAAATATTAGTCGACATTGGATAATTTTTCATTCCAATATTACTTGTATTATGTATGTGACAACAACTTTATCACTTTTCCCGGCTGGTTCATAACCTCCTATTATTACACCATGATAAATATCCCTTAGATCTGACTGCATAGACATTCGATTTAATCCTTCTCTAGTTGCTTCAGATAACTTTTGATATTGATTTGAGTTAGGACTTTCTAATTGTGAAGAATATTTAATGGGTTCTTTACGGAATTTGTCCAATACTAACTTCATTGTATACGTGTAAGTTGCTAAAAAAATAATAAATCACATTCAAAATATTATTCATTTTAAATACGAGCAGTTTAAGTTTTTAAGTTTTAATTTAAAATAAATCACTCACGTTTACAAGGTCTATCCATAAATATTCTTGCGAAACCTGGTCTACAGACACATCTCATTGCGTTTTCTATTCTTTGGCAGATTTCATTTCTAGATGCTTTGCATTCAGGTCGACATTCAGTATCTGACGAATGAGTTAGAATGCCACTTAATAATACATCGCTCGGTCCTATTTCATTTGTTTCATCAGGAACTTGTATTTCTGGTGGTATTCCATGGTTTCCTCCTTTTTTGTCTGACATAACTACCAGTAATGTTTCATTTTCATCTGGGGGTACGTTGACAGTTTTTACTTTTGTGCCTTCTATAACTGGGGCTAAAAACACTGGGTCAGAATGAACAGGTGCTGGAACTGTGGTTGTTATTGTTGACAGTACTTGCGTGGGCTTAACCAATGTATGGAATTCGGTCACTGTGTCTACTAATGTTGATGTTTGTGTTTTAGTAAGAACAAGCGTATGTGTAGACGGTTCAAAACCATCACTTTGTAAAACTGTTGTTTCTGTTACAGTTACAGATAACGTTTGTGTATGAGTAACAAATCTTGTAGGAAGAGATGAGCCTTGATTTAATTGTTTATGGAATTCATCCATAAACAATGGTCTTTCTGGAAGTTGTAAAATCGTAACTTGAGGTCTCATTTGTGATTTTTGTTTTGGTGTTGTCGGAGTTTCAATTACTTTTCCATCAGATTTCTCTTCTGGTTTTTCTTCGTTTTTAACGACAACACGTATAACGTTGTGATAATCAGTAGTTTTACTCGTTGTTTTAGTGGGTGTTGTGTATGATTTTATAATTTCAGTAGTAGAATAAGTCAATGCTGGGGTTTCTGTTGTTGATTGAACTGTTTCTATTTTACTTTCTGTGCTTGAAATAGGACTATATTCATACCATTTAGCTGTATCTTGTGTGATATTTGTAGGTATAACATGGGTAACTGGATCACTAAATATGACTGGTTTTTCTTTATTTTTTTCTTGTATATTTGATTTTATATTTGAACCCTGACTTATAACTTTACTTTCTGCTTTTATTATTTCTGGTTTTTCTTCCTTTATTGTAGGTTTATATTCTGGTCTTGCATTAAGTGAAGCTTCCCATTTTTGAACAGGTACAATTATTGCAGTAGTTGATAGAGGTCTTAAAGTAGCTTCTTCTTGATTATATTGAGGTTTAATTGGCTTTTTGTTTGAAGGTATTTCAAATTGATATGGAGGCAAAGTTGATGGTTTAGGTTTAGGAATAAAAGGTCTCCTAGATCCTTGAGGTTTTTGTGTAACGTTATCATACTTTAACGAATTTATAATCATTGGAGGTGGTGATAAGCCTAAAACCTCATTATCATGATTAGGTTTTACAACTGACGGTTGTGGTGTACTTCCTTGGCTTTCCAGATCATTATTTTCATGTTTCATTGTCGGTAATGGTGGTAATTTTTCGTCCATATTCATAGCTTGTTTAATGTCATCACCTTGTGGAATATTAATTACAAATTTATTTTGTTTATTTGTATTATTTATTATTTGCTCAGTTTTGGAATGTTGAAGATTATAATGGGATTCAGGTTGATTTTTATTTGGTGCATAAAAGCTTCCTGGTTTCAATTCAGATTGTCCTTTGTTATTTATTGGCTGCCCAATAGATAATATTTGTTCTTCACCGTTAAAGTTATTAATAAGGGGTTTTCCTGTAATTATTGGAGTTCTATCTTCATCTAATTCACTGCTATGCACACCGAATGGTAATTCTCCGGGTCTTAAAAGTGTTTTCTTCGATTCTTGTGTCACTTCTCCGTCTTCAAATTGTAATAAATCATCTTCCACAGATAATTCTGCATCGGGTCTTCTTACAAATGAATTTACTTGAGAAATTGTTGGTGGTGTTATATATTTATTGTTTGAATTTGGTGGTTTTAAAATATGAACAGGTCTTGTTTTGACTTCACCTGTGTCGTTATCAAATAAAACTACGTGATGCGATTCTGAATCGCCAACAGAAATACCTGCTGGAGAAACTGGTATGTCAAAATGCATAGCATTTGCCGGTATTTTTGATGTGACGTTATTAGGAGGATTTAAGGTACCGTAAATTTCTAATCCTACAAAACCTGGATTTACTTGATTTTCGGGGTATGGTTGGGGATCATTAAATATTTCTCCTTTGGGGCCATGACCAACTGCTGGCTGATCACTGTATATTAATGCAGTTTGGCTACCATGTGGAATCACAACCTGAGCTACTTGAGACGGTTTTATATTTACCAATAAAGGATCGATAGCAGACTGTTCTAAAAATGCTGGGTGATTCGATGTAATTAAATATTGGTTTCCATAACTGACTTGAGGTTGTATACTAGGATTTGTTAAAACCAACGGTTGAACATCAGTCACAAACTTTGTTGGCCATGGATCTGGTTTACTTAAGGGTATTATATTAACTTCTGATTTGATTGGTGCATTTGTCAGTTGGTAATGAGCCTGTACTCGGTTTTCATGGTATCGAACAGATTGAGTATTTTTTCTATCGGTATGCGGCAAAGGGTTTTTAATATGTTCCCTTGCTACATTATTAGGAATCGAAATTTTGTCTTTAATTTGTGTTGGAGGTGGTGGTGGTGGTGGTGGGGGTCTCATACCAAATGGTATTTCTTCTTTATTGAAATTATTAATAGGTGGCCGAGGACCTAAAACCGAAGGCTTGCCAATAATGACATCACTATTTGTCGTAATTACTTCGCCAGGTCGAATAGGTATTCCTCCTGATATTAAAGACGCTTCAACAGGTGGTCTTGATGGTCCAACATGAGGATGTCTTTGATCTGTATCTGGATATTGTTGACTTTCTGAGGCGTCAGAATCTGCTAGTCCACCAACTGGTATATATATTGGAGCACGACTAGTTGTTTCGTGTTTCACTGGTTTTGGTGTTGATTTTTGTAAGACATGAACATTTTTATTTTTTTGATCATTTTTTAAATTATTTTGAATAATACCGGCAACAGCACTAATAACTGGCTTAAGAGCTGTTAAACTGCTTCCAATTGTTCCAAAATCAATTAATCCACCAACATTAGAATTTTCTGGTTTGATAGGTGTTGAATTTACAGGTAATTTTTGTTCTGATTTTGAAGGTGGGTTTTTTTTTGGCGGTTTTTGAATTTCAGTCTTATGAGACACTTTATTTACACTTGATGGTTTGATTGTATCTTTTAATTTTTCAATTGGTTTGTAAGTATTTTCGTTAATAACTGGTATTTGAGTTTCTTGAATTTGAACAGGATGAGTTGGATTAATTTCAAAGGATTCACTAGGCAATAAATCATTCATAGCAGTGAATTCTAGTTTTTGACCATTTTCTAAAGTTGCAGTGGCCGTAATTGGTATTTTTGCATTCTGCACCGAAGAACTTATTGATGATAAATAACTTTCATTAAATATTGAAGTATTTAATGATTCTGTGACTATGTTTTGTACAATTTTAGTTCTTGATTTAACTTGTGTACTTGATGGACTTTTACTGTCATTGTCTTTTAGTAATGTTGTAAAATAAGTGAACGTTGTCAAATAGGTTCTAGTCGCATACAAATTGAATGGCAATTTATCAGAAGTGCTTGATGGTTGTATATCATTAATTTTAGTAGGTACCTGATATTTTTCTGTAACTATATCCGAAGACACTGAAATATCAGATTTCACAACGGTACTATCTCCAGCTTGAATTGTATTATAATATGTATACGTAACGTAATATGTTTTAGTTACATCCATTATTGTTTCTTGATTAGACGTTATCATATCCAATGTTGGAGTTTTATCTGTTTGAGTTATAACTACCTGAGTCAATATATCTTCTGTGCTAACAATCGTATAATCAGGTCCATCACTTAATGTCTTGGTGAATGCAACTGAAATAGTATTTTTAAACAAAATTATTATTATTTAAATTATATTTATATTAAAATTATCTTACCTGTATTTAGATATGTGTTAGTATTATGATATGCTGGTTCAGATGGTTGTAATGGAGTAAGAAATTCATGAGGAGCAGTCACAGTGTTAGCTACTGTTTTTCGACTTGTCATAACTAGAGGAATATCTCCGTCAACAATAGTATTCAAATAAGTATATGTCGTGTGATAAACACCCGTTTCCAAACTTGGACTGGATGTTAATGTAACTTGACTAAGAGTTGAAGTAGGAGTTATTTTATTCACTTCATCTGTTACAACGTTAGATACCACTTTTTCTCGACTAGATACTACAGTAGCTTCTCCGTCCAAAAATGTAGTTAAATATGTATATGTAGTTAGATATGTTTTGGTAACAAATTGGTTATTCATACTCTAAAATTAATTATACATATTTTAGTTGTGTAAATAAAAATAAAATTTAATGTTTTTTTTTTTTATAATTTTATGTGTTTAAAGACAAACTTGTTTTATTGGATGTGGTAGCATCATAAGCATGTGATCAGTTAACGTGCTTGGAGCAAGCGTAATAGGTCTTGCTTGTGATGTAGGTAGTAACCTTAATACACTAGCTTGACCAGGATAAGTACTTTTATCTCCAGCCACTATTACTTCGACGCCGTTACTCATCTTTTTCGTAGCAAAATTAAAACGCCTCTCATCAAAAGCTCTTTGTTCATCAACTAAAATATAAAACATTGAGTTATTAATAAAAATAAATATAGAAACACAATTATAACATAATAAAATCTTACCTTTGGCACCAATTTTATAGTCTTGTAGATTTTTTGATAAAGTAAAAGAAGAATTTTTCCTATCACCAACATTGTACAAAATGCTTTGGGTTAAATGTTTTTTTGACAATTTTGGAAAATCAAACAGAAATACGTCTTTAGTAGGTGAAAAATTAGACGTATCTCGCTTTGTTCGATTTTTTAGACTCCAGATTTTTGATTTTATGACTTCCCGCTGAACTGGAGTATCAGCGGAGCCTTTCAATAAAAAATGACCGGTAGTTTCTTGAGTTTGTTGGGAAGAAGAATCAACAAGTACGTTATTTACTTTTGTAGCACGATTTTCAATTTTTACATTTTTACTCACATCACCTAATATACTTTCTAAGCTTTGAGTCTCTTCTTCGTTATAACCTGGATTTTGATTATCAAAATTTGATGATAATAATATATCTACAAATTCAGTTGCCAATAAATTCATTACAGATGAAGGTTCCACCTCACGCTTACGAACGGTTGCTGTTTCATCAGAATTTATAGTTGATAAAACTGTACTGAATTCGCCTGGTCTTTTACCCGATACATATAATGTCACGACACTTGCTTCTGCTGGTTGTATAACGGGATCTGGTGGTTTTTTAATTCCAATTTTTTTCTTTGATTGTTTGGATTCATCTTTGAATGATTCATTATTATCATGCTTTGGTGTGGGCTCAATTAATTCTTGAAGAAATTCGTCATGTGTGGAATCAATACTACCTAATAAAGTATTGGCTGTAGTCGCTTGTCCTAAAAGTTGAGCTTGGAGTAATGCAGGTAACAATAATGTATTTAGTTGATTATTAGTTTGTTGGACAGTTGGAGTAGTGACTATTGTTTCAGTAACATATTCAGTAGCTGTAATAATATTTGTCGAACTATCAATAACTGTAGTAGATATGACTTTTCCGCGGAAGGTAATTGGCAACACAGTAGATGTGGATTGTGTTACTGTAGTCACATATATTGTACTTTTTGTCTTATATTCAGTTATCGGTGTTTGTGGTACGGCCATAGCAGAATTTAAAGCTAATAATGGATTTACCGTTTGCTGAATACCTAGATTCCCTAAAAGCAACTGTGACAATAATAAATTGGCCAACGGTGCATTACCTAGTTGTGGCTGAATTGTATTTACTTCTGGTTTAACCTCATATATAGTACTGGGTATTATATGGGAATAAGATGTTTTTCTTCCTCGTATGTAAGTTGGAGTAAACGTTACACTGCTTGTTGGTTGTTCGTAAATAACAAATTTGGTTATTTCTGTTGCACCACTCGGTAATGTTTCAGTAACTTCTCTGAGAAGTTGGATTGTTGGTAAACCATTTTTACCTGCCACTGTGCTGTACTGATGTGGTCCAAGTATTTCGGTACTTGGCCTGGCCGTCAATACTTGTTTATATTCTGTGTTTTGTCCTATTATTATAGGTATTGTTAATTCTGTTGGTATTTTATGTGTAACAGTAATAGAACCATCATAATAGCTTTGTGTGTTAGAAAATGTGTTTAAATCTTCTCTGAATCTTGTGCGCATATTTTGTCTACGAGACGAAGGCGTATAACGACGATTATTACGAACTGGTTCTGGTGTTGTAGTTGGATATCTTAATCTAGATAATCTTTTGGATGTAGTTGTTTCTTGTGCTACAGATGGTCTTGTTTTTCTGTAGTTTGATGTCCTTTGTGATGGTGGTGATGTAGTTGTTGTAGGTGTTTTTTCTCGTAGAGTAAATTGTGATCTACCTATATTAGAAGAAGAAGTTGTAGGTGTCACTTTTTGTAGTTGTCTAGATCTACTTGGTTGTCTTCTTGGTGGAGGAGGTGTCCTAATTGGCGCGGGAGTTTCTTGTTCCACATATTCATCATAATAATAGTAATCTACAGCTGTATTTTTAACTGGTTGCTTACTTCTATAACTTCTGCTATTATCATTTCTGTTACCAAATTCAGTTTGTCTTTTTGTTCTACTCCTTCTATTATTAAAAGGTCTGATCTGTACTTGGTTGTTAAAGGTTCGACTTCCTCTTGACGGGCGCTCAGTTTCTGATACTGTATTTGATTGCGTTTCAACTTGAGTAACGAGACCATCCAAATTATCATCAAAATCTTCGTCAGATTTTACTTCTTGCTGTATTTTTTCTTCATCTAAATTTTGTTCACTTGTTACTTCTTGATCTTGTTCTTTTTTACCAAAACCTCTAGAAGGGAATAATCCATTAGCTGGCTTTGGCCTATTACGTGTAATTAACGGGCTTGGTGTTTTAGGTCGTTGAGGCCGAGGTGTAGTAGTAGTTGTACTTGTAGTTGTTCTCACAGTGGTTCTCGCAGGACTTTTTCTAGGAGATTGTGTTGTTATTGAAGGATTTTGTAATGGAGGTCGTCGGAGTTTCAACAATGGATTATTACCTCTTCTTGATGATTCTGTTGTAGTTGTTGATGATATAATCATACTTTCTTCTTCTTCGTCATTACTGGATAATAATAAGGCTTCATCTATTACTTGTGACGTGCTTACTTCATTATTTTCTGGGACTTCTTCAGTACTTGTTGTCACAGTACTTGAAAATCGATTAATGTTTGTTGATGCTGTTGGTCGAATTCTGAACCTAGACGGTGTTGAGCTTTTTTGTGCTATATCTGATATTCTTGAACTTGTTGGTCTTTGACTCAAACTACTTCTTCTAGAAGCTCCAAAACTGGATATAGAAGATGTTGGGGTAGTTCTTATTATAGACGAAGGGGATCTACTCTTAAAGTTTATTGAAGGAGACACTATCGGTGTATTACCACTTTTTGATCTTGAAAATTTACGGTTAATCGATGCTGATGGAGTTATTTCTGGTATTTGCGATGAACTGGATTTCCTAACACCAGAAAAACGATTTCTACTTGAGGGTCCTGAACCTTTTTCATTTGTTTTTAATGCTGGAGTTGCAACTATAGTTGGTGTTATACTTCGATTTATAGTAGCAGCACTTAAGCTATCAGTGGATTTCTTTTTTGGTTGAAATGTTGGTCTGGGCCTTGAAGCAAACGGTCTTATTACAGGAAAAGTTTTCTTTTTAGATCCACTATCATCATCAATGTCTTCATTTTTTTCTGTTGTAGAACCATTTTCCCCTTGTGAACTTTCTATTGTCATTGGTGATGGGGATATTGGTAAGTCACTTTGAAGAATTTCATTAATTTGTGTAGAAGATGCTTTTATCTCTTGAACTTCAGTAGGCTTTACTCCTATTTTAACTTTTGACTTACTTTCAAATTCTTGAGTATATTTTCCATCTATAACTTTTCCTATAACTTTTGTTTCATAGTAAGTTGTACTAATATCTTTAATACTAGTACCATCAATTGAACTTATTAAACCAGTACGATATGTTTTAGTTCCAAGAAGTGTAGTAGAGGCATCTTTTGTTTTCTTAATGTCGTTTACTTTTATTGACGATGTACTTTCTATAACTTGAGCATATAATTGATCGATATAAGTACCAATAGCTTTAGTTGTATAAAATGTAGTAGTCACTTCATCAGCATCAACAATCTTACCTTCATTTAATGCCACTATCCCCGTACTTTTTCCGTTATGCTTTTCTTGACTCGGTGAGGAGTTTTTGATTATATTAGACCGACTTTCAAGTACTTGAGCATATAATCCATCTATATAAGTACCATACACATCTGTGGTGAATAATGTCGTTTCCTCATTATTAATATCTGTAGATAAAATAGTTGATAATAATCCTGTAGGTTTCAAGACTGGCATAGGATTATAACCAGATGATGATTTTTCTGGAGTGGTTTTGATTACACTATCTTCGTTGTTGACATCTTCGTTACTCATATTTGAGTACATATCTGTTGTGTTTAAGACATTTGTTACTGTCTCTAATCTACTATTTACTATCGTTTCATTATCAAGATAAGACGTCATGAAATAAGTTAATGTTGTATAAATATAAGTAGGTTCTGGTTGATGCGGTTTTACAGTGGACATAACTTCAAGCGTTGATGTCGATTCTATTTTAGGAGTCATTGAAATATTATCAAAAATAGTTGGTGATTCCACATTAGTTATTGTATCTTCTCGACTAGTTACTATTGTTTTGTCATCCTTATAAAGAGTTGTCCAATATGTATAAGTGGTGAAAAACGTTACAGGTAATGTAGATTCTTCATCGTTCAAACTTTCAACTTCTGTGGGTTCAATTGTATGGGATACAACATTTGTTATAGTTTCAAATCGACTAACAATGTCACTAGAGCTACCTTTATACACTGTTGTAAAATACGTGTACGTTGTAAAACTAGTTTCTAATTGATGTGTTGGTGACGATTCAATATTATCATTGGTTTCAGAACTTTCCATGTCTTCATCTTCGTCAGTTGAAATCTTTCGTTTAATATTGTTAGACGAGCTCGATTTAGTATCTATAACCGTTGATTTACCAATTACATCATTTGTCAATTTTTCTTCGTCAATTATTGTATTATAGTTTGTACGATTTCTTGTAATTGTCATATCATATTTATAGGATGGTTTAGTTAAAGTTTCGTTATATTTATAATTTTTTGTTTCTATTTTTTCTTCTTCATCGTTTACAGTTTCTGTCTTAAACAATGATTCTGGTATTGCATTTGTTACTTTTGATAGTGTAGTTTTGACAAGGTTTTTTACTGCTGTTGGTTGAATTTCTTTAGGAAACTGCATAATTATATTTGTATATACTTCGGTATTACTTTTAAGATTAGTAGATCCGTCAGATGAAAGTTTTGTGTAGGTCGTATACGTTTTTGAAAATGTCTTTACTAAACTATCATCTAACGGAGGCGTGGCCAATTCTTTTTTAAAGTCTACTGAGTCTAAAGTAAAAACAAATAAATCATCGGATGGCTTATTATGGAAGACAGATGATGGTCTACCTGCATTAGTGCGTGTTGCTAATATTTTAGGAGATCTTGTCTGAAGTGCTGCAGTATTTATTAAACTACCTTCTTCTCGATCAAAAAGACCAGCTACTGCTGGATCAGTTGCCAGAAAATCTTTTTCTAGAGTGGATGTGATTATATTAGTAACTACTTCTTCTCTACTTAAAACACTAGTTGTTGTTTCTTGAAAATAAGTTGTTAAATAAGTATATGTTGTATATAATGTTTTAAATAATAATTCTACTTCTTCGTTTTCTTCCTCTTCTTTTTCTTCCATTTTTATGGTTGTAAGACTCATTTCAGTAGTTATATTTTCTTCATCGTTAATATCTTTACCTAAATGTTTGTCTGTTGTAACTTCCTCTTTCATTGGAATGGTAGTATTTTCAATAACATCTTTATCTTCAATATCTTTCTCAGTTGTAAAATCTTGTTCAGTAGTAATTATCATCTCCTCTGTTGTAGTATATTTAACATCTTCTTCTTCCTGAGTAGTTGTAATTGGAGTACTTTCAGTCGTAATTTTAGTAGTTTGTGTCATTTTTATTTCAGTTGAATGAGTAGTTTCTGGTGATAGCACAACCCTTGATTTCACAGATGTAGTTGTTATATTCTCATTTACAGGTATAAAGAATGTTGTTAAATATGTGTACGTTTTGTATAATATACTTTCAGAAGATGATGTTGGTATGAGATTGGTTGAAGTCAAAGAATAGGTAGTTTCTTCTTCTGGTGCTGTTGAAATTTCTTCTTCAGTTTCAGTAGTTATTTCATTCATAATTCTTTCAGTAGTCGTTTGAGGTTCTGTACGAATTTTCGTTAATGGTATTTCAATCTTCGACAGTTTCGTAGTTTGTAATGGTTTCGATAATAATGTTGATACGGTTTGTTTCAGTTGTGTATATTTACCATTAGTATATGTACCATAAAAGAATGTAGTGAGTCTAGTCGTTTTGCTGTCAATAACATCCACACCTCCAATTGTTTTTAATAATCCTAATGCTTCTTGTTCGTTGTTAAAAACTCTCGTGGTTTCTGAAATTCTCCGTGATAGTGGTTCGGTGGGCAAGGCCATTGTTTCTTCTGTGGTTGCGATACTAGACTCTATAATATTACTGTGTTCAATTTTCTCTGTAGTTGGTTCAAATATTTTAGTGGAAGTCAGTGTTACAGATTTTGTCGGCTTTATTATATCTTCAGGTCGAAGGGTCGCTTCACCTTTAATACTCGTAACACCTGTGGCTTCCGGTAATGTTGGTGTTTTAGGCATAAATATTATAACGGTATTTCCAACGGTTGTCATGAAATCCGCAAATCCAAAGTATGTGACGGTTTCATATTTCTTTATTTCGATTGGCTTTAATCCATTTCTAAACAAATTTTTAGATGTCCTTAATTTATTTCGGAATATGTCATCACGTTTAGTAGTAAATTCAACTGCTGGCAAATAGTCCTCGTCATTACTTTTTACAGTAAATGTTGGTAAATCGTTTTTCACATTCACCTTTGCTGGTTTGATGGATTCTGGATTAAAAGTTTTTCTCACCGATATTTCTTGTCGAACCGATACATTAGGTTTATGAATAGGTTCCTGAGTTGTTGAAAGTTCAAATTGTCTTCCTTTAATCAAATTCGTTTCTTCTTCTTTAGTTTGTTCGAATACCTGTGGGTTTCCTACGTTATCTAATATTGTTTGAAAATTGATTTCTGGGATATCGTGTCGGTTAGTCGGCTTAATGTTATCGTAAAAAACCCGTGAACCAGTACTGATTATATGTGCATAACGATCGCCTACGGTGGTGCCAATTACGTGAGTGGCATATTCAGTAGTTACACCGTCCTGGACAAACGTACGGGCCATCGAAGACAATAGTCCAACAGTCGGGGAAGTCTTTTTCTTGCCGGAATCATCCAGCAACAGGACAGTCACATCTAAACCATAGGGGGTTAGCAAAGTTAGAGCGACAGAGTAGACAAGAAATTACACATACATCAAATCAATAATAATATAATACTTATAATATATTTATATAATTATATGTACAATAATAAAGCGGTTATATTTAGAACGAGTGAATAGAAATTGTTTTTAAAAATTGAAACAATATAACTAATCATTATATTAACTAGGCTCCTAGGTATTTAAAACAACGTTTTATTTTGTAGTTATAAAAGTATAGATTTATACAATTTGTATATATTTTTAAATTTGTTAAGATTATTATTTATGATATTTATCGCGATTCGCAATAATTTTTTTTTTTAACTTGCATCATATAATTATAATATTATCATATTTAAACTACTTAATATTATATTAAGAAAAGTCTTCGATTCAAAACAATTTACTATGATGAGGAAAATATTTTGTAAGTACATACAAAATATGTAAATAATTTTTTTCGTTTGTGACAAAAGTTTCTTACATAATATTCAAATGATATTTATATTTTTTGTTAGGTACGCATATCAGATGTTAATAATTTGATTTTAAATCCAGAAAACTTATTATTGTATTGTAATATTATATATAAGTTATCATTAAAATAATATATGATTATCAAGAATCTATTCTACCTATTTTATACCCTAATCTGAAACACTCGTAGTAATAAATTACAATACATAATTAAATAATAGGTACATTAATATTAAAAAAAAATTATTATAATAAATCTATAAATAATAGCATTTACAATAATTAAATATTTAAATATATTGTTTCATTTAGTTTCTAATACAAAAAATAGATTTATTTTATAATTATATTTATTTTTGGTAAGTATTATAATCATATTTATTTATTTATATTAATTATTAATTTATAATAAATGATAATATTGATTGTTTTTTTTAGATATTTTAATCGTATAACCCAACAAATAATGTACAATTGTATGTTTTTTTTTTTGTGAAAATCAATATTTATACTAATATTTTTATAATATACGAGTAGTTTTTAATATTGATGTTTATCTAGCTTATCATTAGTGTAGCAATATTCTTTTATGAAACGTATAGTAATTTAGTAAATAAATAGAATAAAAAATCATTTAGCGTTATGTGATAGTAGATCAATGCTAAAGGTGATTGTAATAATACAAATCATGGAATTATTGAAAAATAAAATTTGCTATTAGGTGTTAAAAAAAAATGTTATATCGTAAAATGTATTGTTCCTGCGTGCGTATGTTCTGTGTACAGAAATGTCTGACTTCATAGGATTTAAATTAATCATTTTTCACTCGTTCCATATAATAACTTGACGAACCTCTACCGATGTTATATATATATAATATATAATTTGATATTATTTTACAATATATACAAAGAGTTAAAATTACGATGATTACTTACCGCCGTCCCTTTTGATCCTCTCGACATGTTTATCATTTTCATTGAGCAATATATCACCTAAAATGAAAACATAACATAATTATTATACGAGTAAATAATTTACGTCTGTCGTAAATACCATAAATAAATAAATACAACACGAACACCCATTCGTATTCTAAAGTAATGCACTTTCATGTTTTTTATGGTTATAGTACTATATCGTCATTGTTATCTATAACATATTGTCGTAACTTATTATTGTTATATTATTATCATTTCGGATTTCTTATACATCTTCTTATAATATTATATTAATTTTCCAATACAAATTTGGGACACTACAACAAAGTTATTGAATGGATGTTGATTTCGTGGACGTGCAATTATAGACGTACAATATAATACCATAACTACTTTTATTTATTTATTTTTTTCAATTCTCATTTCCAAACTCGATCGTGTTTTCACATTACGAAAAGCGAAACAATACATCGTGTTCGTTTTTTACGGATTGTCAACGACACCTATACCGCTAACCACTATATTTATATATATTTTTTTCTAAATTAAAAATGTCTAATTATTTATAAAAACAGAAATAATTATTCGATCGTTCTATGCAATATGTATGATATATATATATATGTATATAGGTAAAAATTGTTCTTTATAAGTAGATAGTAGATACCTATTTAATATTTAGTTTAATAGATAATTTACGGTCCTTGCACTTCGAGTAGATTTTAAATAATTACAGTACCTAATATTGTTTCGTGGTAATTATTGATTTACGACACTATTATAAAAACCCAAACTATGGTCGTTTTATTTAAATACAATTAGTAAACTTATTTAATTTTTATATAATTTATCTCAATAGTTGCGACTTATTAGTAAGTCCATTTTTGCCAAATTATGATTTCTAATTTATATAAATCAAGTTCAATATAGTAAACAATGTGAGTAGTCTAAGTGTGAATAAAATTTCAATATATTATTTAATTTATTTAATAAGAACATGTTTTTATCGTATTACCTATTCATATTTTAATACATAATTATACACATTTGATTGGTCAATAATCCTCAATTTAGCAATAAATAAATAGTAAACATAAGGACGTATACTATAGTACTCATTTTATTTCTTTATCGTTAGTCCGTTTGATATGTAAAAAAATATCTCATCAAATCAACCTTCAATAACTTTGTGGTAAGTAAATTTAAAAAACAACAACAATAATATTGAAAATACAATTTCGTGTTGGGCGTGGCAGACGATGGCTTGGTGACTTCAAATTGTATACCTCAATTTTATTATCAAATATAAAAAGAGAAAGGAGCCGCGAAAATTCAGTGAAAAGTTATAGGAACGGTTATAAAATGTATTATATTACACACACCTATGGCATGACGATGACGACGATTGTCGGAAGGCTAAGGCACGGGGAATTGATGTCGGAGGGGAAGCAAAAACTGGTCGTCATTTTTGAAATCAAAAAATAAAGAAAAGGTTTATAACTTACGTTTACGTTACCTAAACATTATTTACAAAATATTAGGGAGGCTAAATCGTTGTTATCTTACCGTGGATAAGTTAGGTTACTTCGAAACTATGTTTTATTGAAATACAAATTTTCTCTTTCCTTGGCAATACTTGTGCGGAGTTAAGATAATATTAATTGTATACATTTTACGACTATCTATCTGATTCCATATTTTCCATATTTTCGGATGTCAATAGACAATGGTTGTGACCCCGACGAAGAGGCGATGGCAACGATTTCCATGAAGTGTTTCGAATATTGTTTTCGCAACAACAAACGATTGAAAAGTCGATTAATTTTTAATTAAAATTGATTATCATATTAAACGAATTAATAGGGAATAAATAATAATACTTTCTGCCAAACATGACACGTTGTCTTTTTACAAATTGTACGAATAATATTATAATTAATATTATGGTGTTTAACGATTATCGGACCAGGAGAGAGTTATGACAATCGCGGTTTTCTGGGCAAACGGGTCCTCCACCAGTCTGTGCATAATATTATAATAAATTACAAAAATACGAACTTATCGAAAATATTATATGAATAGAATATTATAATATGATTCACGGCGATACTTTCATTTCGGTCGCATCTTGCAGGCCGGGTCGCGGATCATAATAAATCGCACGCGCATTCCTCTCGCTCGTTCATGTTTTTTTAGTGCCGATTAAAACAACGACCGGTCATTCATTCATAAAACTACTTTACAGAACTACCGCGATTCACGCACGCATAAACGAACACTTTCAGAATATCTATCTCATGGGAGAATTGTAATAAAGTTTTTTTTTTCCACTATTATCCTGTAGTTAACGAGTTAAGACATATTATGAGCAAAAAATAAATCGACTTTTTAATACCTGTATAAGTACTCAAGTAGAATAAAATATAATTTTATCACTCTTAGAATCCGTTTTACAGATAATAACAGATAAATGTGTTTTAACACCATTTAATTTATTCGTAACAAAGATAACATTACTATGTTATTTGTAGCAATTTTTTGTATTTTATGACACTGTGTATTTGTTGTGCTGCTTTTGTGTAGATAATAATTTTAAACTCGAGTGAAAAAAAAAATCTCGAATATTCTTTACACGAGTATAGAAAATATTGTTTTCAAACATAATGAAATAGGTGTAAACGATTATTATTTTATTGAACTGGACTAAGATAAATTAGGTTATATATAAATAGACTTGTATATATACTCGTAATACAGCGATGATCGGCTGTTCGATAGTTCGATTCGATTTGAGAAAAAACTAGAAACTGTCGTATTATTTATTGGTAGAAAAACGATTGTCTCACGAAAATACCGATGTAATTCTATCAACATTAATGATTTTGTTGTCGCATAACAACGTGCAGGTCGGTATAACGTCCGTTAGTATATAGTGTTCGCGTGACGCGTGTCGAAAGATTTCAGTTTTTCAATTATGTTTTATCCGAAAACTTATCAACTCTAATAATTAATAACATAATAACAAGAATACGCCTAATACGATACTAGATAAGAAACAGACATGTATTATTATTATTATATTGCATTATCACGTGGCCGAAAAAAATTGTACGCTTACGCTACTTGTGTGGCCTTCCCGCGTAATATTTATGTTATTTTCCCGTTGTATTTCCTCCACCTGTCAAAAATATTTAATTTACTATTTTTTATTTGTCGAACATCATCGCTGAATCGAGTGCTTTATCTCGGTGTACACTATACGATATCGTACGTTTCGATCTATAGTGTCTATATATACTATCGCGGCATTAAAATCAGCTATAAACATATTATTTACATAACCAATAACCGTGGTTGATCAAGATCAAAATCAATAAAATGCAAAATAAAATTATGTAAACAAATCAAGGAAATCGATCAATAAATTTGTTTTAAGAATATGCGATTTAATATATCTATTATAACAATATTAACATTAAAATTGATCATGCGTAACAGTACTATATACACAGATAATTAATAGTAAAATCAAAAGAAAAATGATTTTTATTGGTATATTTTTTGAAATATTGTTTAGAAATTAAAATAATTAACAAATTTGCAATGTAAAAGTAAATTTAAAACTATTTTTTAAACGTATCTATATGTCATATTATCTTCTATACAGTACATGCATATCGTAAAACCTATATTTCTAGTATCATTTGTACCCATTTATATTTTAAAAGTTCACAAGTTACATTATATGTATATCTATACTTTTTAGGGAAATTTTTTTTTTTTAAAGTTTTATGTTATAAACTCCCTAAACCCAGTTACAATTTCGTTATTTGTTATAGGTAATATGGGTTATTAATATGTCGGTTTCGTCTGTACACGATACTACTCTTTTATTGTATTATATTGTGATATATTATATTACCCCGTATTTGCAATCGTTTTATTTTTCATTCCGAAAGTGATTACAGCTCGCGTGTATCTTATGTGAAGTGCAACAATATTATACAAAACGAATATAGATAAAGTTCAGCATGTTTCCGCGGGCGAAATTTTAGTCGTATAAAAATATTTGATTCTATGACTCACCCTTATTTAGTATATGGTAGGTGAAACATATTTACATTTTTAGGACGATTAGTCGACTTACATTCTATGTTAATAATCTTACGAGTAATAATTGTAAAAAAACTCTATATTTGACTTTTAATATAATATTGTGAAATAAAAATAAAAAAATATGTTAAAAAACGGAGTAAGTACTCATAAAACATTTCCAATTTGACCTACCACGCACGGCCGAATATCACCCCTAAAATCTCGACGGTTAACCAATTTGGTATACGTATTGGATGTCTTGTCCTACAAAACGGTCATGCACGGGTATAGTATTATACTTGTACGTCTCGAAAACAGGTTCTTGTTGTTTTATCAAACAGCGAATGATATATTACGTGCTTTATATAGTCGTACGTACATATTTATTGCCATTAAATTATGTTTTTTCTACGTTTTGGGTCAAATGCTTCACAAAAGATAATAAATACAAATAAAAAATCTTTACCGCATAAATGTAAAAATCGTATTTTTATATCGTATTTATTTTTTCACGAATAGTAGGAATAATTATAAAAATCGTGATCTCTGTTTAGTATTCGCAAACCACATAATTATTTAAATATAATATTCTTTTTTTACGTGTGCGATTTTGAAAAAAAAAAAACCAAACAATAATGATACCTACGCATATACCAATTTGAATAGGTACCAATATATTATTCGATAATTATTTCATAGTTTCAAAAAATACTTTTTAATCTTTACTATTATTATGGTTAAATGATACGACATTACGAACCGTAATAATAATAATAATAATAATAATAATAATAATAATAATAATATAATTTTAATTAGACGAAAAAACCAATTGCGACCGAATCAGAGTGCAAAATAGAATTGCCTCTTTAATCGTGATACTTAAGTAGTATTATAATCGTCATTCGTCAATCAAACAAATTCCAATGGGACCGCACAATATTATGTTTCAACGTCATCAACTTCGCAAAATAAATGGGTAATATAATAAACTAACTTCGTCATTGCGAGTCACTGTAATCACTATAATATTCATATTATTAATATTATTATTGTTGCAAAAAAAAAAAAAAAAAATGTGACTAGTTAAATTTATAGAGTGCTTTGTGCGATAACGAAGATGACTTTATCAAAAATTTAAAAATAACATCTACATGAATTACGGGTCGACCATAAATGGTACCTGGACTTACACGCGAAAATATAATGTGTGAACTAGTGTTTTCTCTTAGAAAAAATGTTACACTCTTTTCGTGTGGGTTTCAGAATATAATATATCATTTTTCATTCTTATATATTATGAATAAATATTGTGCTCATTTATAGATGTTGAACGTGTGAACAGTTTGTCACGAATTTTAATATTACGTTTTAAGAAAAATATAAAATTTAAAATAAAATACGTTATGTGAAAATATACGTATTTTGAAAAACAAATACGATAATACTGTTTTTAATATTAATTTTCATAAAAAAAAATAATTTATCGTTGTAATAATATAATAATTAACATATTGTTTTGCATGTTTAAAAATTTCTCAGAAAAAATAATTAATATTAATAGTCGCACGTTTTTAAAATTCAGTCATATATAATTGTATATATAATCATATGCCTATGATATAAAATGTTATATCATATAGATTATAGATTATTTATACAGACATTCTCACATAATAATAAATTACTTTTTACGTATTTGAAATTAAATTTGTTAAATGTGTCACTATATCATGTTTTATGGTATTCATTATTATTATACATTAATACATTATTTACATTAAATCAAATGAGACATAATATTTACACAATATTATGGATTAAATGAAATATGAATTTATTCGGAATAATTTCTTAAACCCAAGCGAAATATTTACTGGTTAAAATCTCATGTAAAACAAATGAATATACCGTAGTAAAATTAGAGTTATAATTCTAAAATTATGTTTTAATTTAATTTAATTTTTATATAGTATGTAATAATATGGGACCTATTTCATATACATAATAATCTGATAATGAGCTACCTACTCGTAATGAACAGAAAATCTACGTTAGTCATTTTAGGCTCTTATTATGTGAATATTATATAGCATTACTATATATGCAACGTGATTACCTACATTTGATATAATATAATAGTTCAGTGACTCTAAAACTCTATATAGCACTTACAAACAACACGCCTTTTATGTGTACCTCAAGCTGTTTTGACTTACCGTATTTTATGACCATCGATAGTTATATAATAAAAATAATTATTATTATATAAAATATATGTCGTGTTTTATCGCGAAGGCGGTATTTCTGTTGGTCTTTTCTCTTCGTCGTATACTCGCATTTTACGCATAATCGGACGGAGAATAGGTCATAAAATCGTCCCAACGATGGAAAAACTATAAAATGTGATATATTATCAAAATCTATGTCCATACATAACGGATAACCTTAAACTTCCTCGTTTTAATTTCCTTGTTGTTATTATTATGTTGTAGCGGTTAGACTCGAGGGAAATTATTATTCTTCATCGCAATATAATCGTATTGCAAATAGGTAGATGGTGGGTACCACCCATACGTATTTCTAATAATATTTCTCTTTAGAAGAGCCATGTTTCATATTAAAAATAAATACATTGCAATGCGAGTTGTAGAGCTTTAATGAAAAACGAGAAAAGTCACCGGCTTGTACGCCGCGTATATACAATGACATAAACATTGTCTTCATTGTATGTTAATACGCACAGTTCGTATTTTTAGTACCTTATACACTCTATATATATATATATAGAATAAATATACCTAGTCAGAAAAAGTTGGTATAATCAGGGGTTCTTAACCAGTGGTCTCTGGACCCCTAGGTTGTCCCGTAAATGGTCACTCGAGGATCCACAATGTGATTAATTATTTATAATAATAGATAACAAGGTTTCATATTAATAGATGTTTATTTTGCAGGAGGTCCGTACTTATACTTAATGTTTTCAAGTAGTTCGTAATCCATAAAAGGTTAAGAACCCCTGGTGTAAGTGAAGAAAATACGATTGAGTGGATGTTTCGTATTAGGGTGACCGATGCCAAAAAGTTTGGATAAAAGGCGGCATGTAAAAAAAAAAAATTGTACGTTATAAAACAACAAAATAATATTAACAATTAATATTGACACGCCCGCGAGTATGTTTAATAAATTATAACAATGGACTCGCAAAAAAAATTTCAAATCGGCGATCACAAAATTTCTAGTACACTTCCTACGCTTTACAATATTATAATGCGAAATGCACATAGCATTTTCACCTGCAGCGATTCGGCGTTTAATTCAAATTGAAAATAATCTTTATAATTGTATAATAAGGCAATACGTGCACGAGTATATGCCGTATATTACAACTACGTATACCGTCGGCTATTGACCACAAATTAACCCGTCCGGTCACGTGTCACGATTAGATTACACGGTCGATTAAACCGACGGATTACAATACGATCCAGCGGTATGGATGCGAAATATTCAAATATCGTTAGTTGGTACGTCGCCCGAAGACACGGTAACCACTTGTAATAATCGTATTGGCAAACGTACTTTACGAAAACCGATTAAACACTTTCTATTTAAAATTATTCTCCGAATCGAACGGAGGAGAAAAAACAAATAGTAAAACAAGTTGATCACACGCGCGCGCGTGTGGGTACACTCCCATAGAAAATTTACGATCGTAACGACGCAAAACATTATTTGAAATATAGGTAATGGGTTATTCGTCATCGTTTTTCATACACTCATCTCGGTTTCAAACGCGCAATCAAAGAAGATGCGATATTATAAAAACATTAAAAAAAAAAATAAAAAAAATATTTCAACTACCTACTAAAAAAATCTGAAAGTAATGAGAACTGCTTGACATGATTTTTATGTCTATTTTATTATTATTATTAATTTACTCTAATATTATATATAAATAAGATGTGTAGTGAATTCACTGACCTTCTTGAATTCGTGAGAACTAATAAAAACGCGTGTACTAAAAGCTATTTATGTACTGCAAGTATTTAGGTTAATTAGTAATAATTATCGTGTGTGTTTGAAGTTAAACATTATAAAACTCGACTAGTAAGTTGTATTATGATTTATATTTTGTCTGTTATTCATAATTTCTTATTTTATTATAATATAATGTAAACAATATACTATCGTAAATATGTATCTTCTTTTTTCTTTTACCTCACCTTACGCTTCCAACTAGATGAAGTCGACTGACGGTACCTTAGTCCTATACCTTTGTAGATCTCTCTATATTCCATTTATATACCTTTTTTCGTTCTTCTTCCCCTCCCCCCGCACTCATAACTTCCACATTAATTTATATAACAACTCTAACTGCCTCTGAATCATCTCTCCACATAACATGTCCAATTCAATCTATTCTTTCTCATTTTTAATGATTTTTCGTTAAAAAATATAACCGCGATGCGCAATGTACTTACGATATTTTATATAAAATTATTAGCTAGTATTTTTAACGGTTTATGAAATGTGTATGTTTTTTCTCGTAATACTCAAACACGATCGAAATTGTAGTTGTTATGACTTTCTTCGGTTGATTTTAAACACGAGCCGACATCTCGTATTTATCGATATACCTTAATTGCATTATCGATTACTGTCGGCAGTTAAAGTATGAGGTATTACCAATAATATATTACGCAACATATAAGAAGATCTTGCCAAATCATTTTATATTATTGCAGAACGAAAAATAATATTACATTTGATCAGATTCGTCTGCTTATATCATATGGTCACTGATATAGAATATGTGAAGCCGAAACATCAAAACCAAAATGTGGCTACGTCAATATACTCGATCAATAATCACTATTCATATTATAATATTTATATAATGGACAAGATACAAGAAACGCACAGGTACATGAACATTGGACGGAAACATTAGATACAATGGTTGAGAAGGTTGTGATATAATAATATAAGTTAACCGGGTTTTAACCATTTAACCCCTGCCGTGGTTAACGATTAATCATGTACCATGTGCGGTTAGGAATTTCGGATAATCGTAGACGTTATAGTATTGTTATAATCAAGGACAATTAATTTATTTTGGGATTTATTGTATCTGACACGTTTGACTCGTTTACGTAACATTTTATTTGTTTTAAAATGCTCGCGCTACAAGATGTTTATTAATAAACTACGTCGTCGGTCCGTGAGATCCGTCTGCGTGTAACATTATAATATACTAAGACATGGAATATAGGCGTAGATGTGTTTTAACGAAAGTGTGTGGTGACCACTGTAACCGAATATGAACGACCGTCGGGGGTCGCTCGGGTCGAATTCGGATAGCTATTTATAGGTAAATGTTAGTGTCGCACGGAGAATATTTATATATATTTTATTTTTTTTTTTCTATAAAACGATAATCCATATTATAATAACACCGGATCGAACGCGTGGAGAGATTATAATATGGTTACGCGAGTAGGAAAAATGTGCGTTTATGTGCGCGGACCAGACACGCCAAAGACTCGTTTATTTGGATCTTCGAGCACGATTGTAATTCGACGTCGTCGGAAATACAAAAGTGTATAATGACAATAATGCGCGCGTTGCAACCGACGTGCAGCGATTACGAAGGAGAAAGTTAACCCGATCGGTGGATTTTCTATGACACGCGAGGGGGCCACGAATACCACTCGCGCCGCACCGAAGGATTAAACTCTGCCGTTGCGCAGTATTACGTAATGTATAACTGAAATAGGTATATACCTAATTATTAAAATAATAATCATTTGAAATGTAAATAATAGTAATTAAGTCGTTGACTTTTGTACATTTTTTTTTTTTTCTTTCGAATTTCGTTTTTTCATACCGTTTTAATTTTATTCTTAATTAAATTTAAATTAACAATAAATCATAACCAGAATTTAAATTATCTTAGAAAAAATATAAAAAAAATTATTTACAATTGTAATTAAAAAAATATTAAGGTCGTTTTGTAATTTTTTTTTTTTTGCGATTATAATATTGCATAATTACCAAACCTATAATACTGTAAGTCGGTGAATTCGTGAGGGAGTTTGAGTTTTAAAGTATGAAAAATCAAGAACGGAGATTTTATATAATATGTGAAATTCTTACTAGGAGGTTACATAGCGATTTTTGGTGAATGGTATAATTCCATCAGTTTTGAATATAAATTTTACATAATATTTACTATTCGGTAGGTTATAGTTATATGTTTAAGTGTCTAAGATGAATAACTGCGGATATTTTCGGATAATTTTGGGCAAAACAATTTTGTAATTAGTTTGATCAATAATTAAGCTTGAATTTTTCGTTCAGATTTTATTGCATACAATTTTTCTTACATTATGACTTCCTAATCACATCGAAGTCATGACGTTTTTATTTCTGATAGCTTAGGTATATCTCGATTTTTGTATTTTTCAAAATTATTTAAATTAAATTTAAAATAAAATAAACAATGACGACAAAAACCTCTTTAGTATCTACATTTATCGACATCGCGGTTATTGGTTAGTGGTTATTGTACGAAAATTAATACTGTATTACTGTCAGATAGCATGTGAATGTGATATGTGATATAATATATTTATATGGTTAGTGGAAACAATTTCATTTATTTTCACGGTCACGAGGTCGAACAGTTATAGTTTATGCATTTTGGTCAAAGCACTCGTGCGGTATCTTTCAATCGTTAGGTACAATAAATAATTACACAGCATAACCATTAGATAGATTTTTTTTGTTGCGCAAAAAGGTATATTTACCTAATAATTATTCTCATGCCTATCGATGGTCAGAAACTCATAACGAGTGGTTATTGCGTACGATAATATTAAATAACCTAAATATTGTGTTTAAGTACGTGTGCACGAAGTTTAGTATTCACGTATATTGCTTGAAAAAAATACGTATATGTAATCATAATCGATGAATAATATGACTATATCTAATCATGGGCGCCGTTAAGGGTGTGCAAGGGGATGTGTCCTGGATTTTAAAAAACAAGGGATAAAGAAAACAAATTGAAAATTATTTTAATTATTCATAATATATAAAGTAGGTATAATACAAAACAAATATTTTTTGAACAATAGTAATAATTGAAGACTCTTATGTTTTTGTGCAAATTTATTGATTATATCGTCTGTAAATCGGGTATTCTTTTAAGTCTCTTTCTATGCACTCCACTGTAAATTATTCTAGCGGCGGCTATGTATCTAATATAAGCAAAGCTGGGCGAGTTAATGACATTTTTTAACTGAGTTATTTCATATTTGACTTAATATATTAAAATTATAAAACTATGAAAAAGTTTACAGTTGATAGTTAATGAATTTTTTTATTATCTGAGTTAAATTAATAGTTAAGTCTAAAAAATAAATTAACTCATTAACTTTAGTTAAGTTAATTTTTATTTTTAATGCTTTATTAAACAAAACAAAATATATATTTTTAATTTTAACTATTAAAAAGACGTGACGTCATATTTATTTAGTAAGTTAAGAGAGTGTGCGTTTAAAATAGTAAAATTCAGTAATTATTTTTACCTAACTGTCTGAATATCTATAGTGATAAAATAAAATACAAAACAATTTTTATAAAAATTATTTTACTACTCGTATTAAATATTATAGTCAATAATTGAATTTATTCAAATATTTTAATTTTCTTAAAACTTAAATTGTTTTTAAGAAAATTAACTCGTTATTTATTAAGTCAATACGTAATAAAAAAAATTAAACTACAAGTTAAGTTAACAAATATTCAAATATTGAAAGTTAATCTTAATCACTTAATCTTTTTAACTTGTCAATGACCAGCATTGAATATACGTAACATAATTCACACACAATTCCACACAATACAAAGGTTAAATTTAAGTGTAAATTTATAAAATATAATAAACAATCAAAAGATTTTGTATAATGAGAAAAAATATTGAAAGAATAAGTTATACCTTTCTTTTCGCAGGAAAATGCGAAATAATTGGAAAATGAGTGCAACTTTTATTGTTATTTTTCGTACCAATTGTAGGTATGTTATTCTTTTTTCACATCTTTACAGAAATTATTATTATTATTATTATTATTATTATGTGGACGGACATGGACAGACAGACCATAAACGATTTAGCACAATATTATATTATTATATACCCGACAGATACGGAACAGGCACGTGCGCGAACCCGTATTATTAATTAAACGTATTATTATTATTCGTCTTTCCATCGTCTGTGACCGCGATTCATTTTCCGGTAGGTTACCGGGGTAGAAGGGAGGGGACGAAGATTTATAATCGTGTTGGAATTCAACCGGTTGCACATAATACCGCCGTCATATTATTACATTCATATATAAATAATAATTATATTGGTATATAATAATATAAAACCATGCTTTTATACTAAAATGTGGTAATACTAATAGGTAGTAAGTTGTATGTGGGTATTGTAATTTTTAATAATAAAATAAAGTTAATTATTAAAATTTGTCGAATTTTCTTATCATTTATAAGGTTAAGCGAGAAAATAAGAATTTTTTTTACAACTACTAGACTAAAGTCTAGAATTTACGTCTATACTTAGCATTATATTATATATTATTATAGAAATGATATTAAACACGTCATACATATTATTTTTGGATAGAAACTTCTTCCCTGGTAAATTGTCATTATTTTACTTAACAAAATGTTTATTTTAATTGAAAATGTGCAATATTCTAAAAATTTAAATCAAATTCAACATCAATACAATATTCTTTTGCGAACAGAACACGAATATATTTATTAAAATTAAATTGAAAGATTTTAATAAGAAAATGGCATACCTAATTAGATACAGAATTTTCAACAAAACCTGTATAATATTGAGCTTTATAATAGTGTACGATATTGTTTTCTCCCGATCTACTTTCAGTATGCATTGATTTTATTAGAGTTAAATTGAAACGTATAAATTATAATCTATAATAAATGCTACTGTAGTTTTATAATTTTTATCGTTCAATATAATACTATTATTGTATTCGTTTTCGATATATTCAATCTCAATTTTGTTTGACGAACAGAAAAATTACAGTTTATATTATAATAATAAGACACCAATAAAATCATTTGCTATGATTATTGTTTTAAAATTATTCAGGTTATATTAATATATTACAGTGTACACCCAATATGAATCAATGATATTGAAAAGATACATTTTACGATAATGTGAAATAGATTACAAGATTTATAAATGTACTTTTCTTAAAACGTTTCATTTAAGTGACCTTAAAATATATTTTATATTACAATTGAATTATTATATATCATTATAGTCTGTGTATATTACTCAATAAACAATGCATATATAATAAGGAGTGTTTAATGTTTATATGTATTGTCTGTAATGTCAATGAAACTTTCTATAAAAGTATAAATATCAAAGGTATTTTAAAGACATTCACTTTGAACTTAACTTATATATTATTACTATAGAGTTCGGATTTGTATATTTTATAAAAAAAGCTTGAAATAATATACGATATGCATAAAAAATATGCTAAATTATGTTTTTTTTTATTTGGCAGAACAAAATATGTTCATAAGCAAAATACATAATATAAAATATTACACCACACATAAGTATAACCACAATTTAATCAAATAAATTCTGGTAGGTATGCTGTTTCTTTAAAAATAAAAAAAATAATTGAACAACTTGACAATTAGGTAAATAATATACATATAGATTTATAAATTGTGCATCTGTATATAATCAATTTTTATAATTTATTCAAGATTTTATTTTATTTACATAAAATAATTTTAGTATTATGGGAAAAAAATAAAAAAAAAATTTGATGATATTCTCTACAAAATATGCTTAAATATATTCAAAAAAATAAATAAATATGCCGTTATCTTAAAAAATGTATTTATATGCACTATAAACTTTTTTTATGCATTCTGTATTAAGTAAATCGTATTATATATAGTATTTGTATACTAAATACAATTTTCTTATTATACACAGTTTGTAGTTGAATTCAAATGATGTTAAATAATTGTTAAATATCTACACACTCGTACATTCTTACATAGAAGTAAATATTTCAATTTTTATTTCGTATATATTATATTATAATTTATAATTATAACACTGATTATACTCTATAATGTAAATTAAAAAAGGCATATTATTCGCGTTTGTTTTAATTTAAAAACGAATGCATTAAACCTATTTTGCACAACACACTATAATACCTAGTGTATTTAGTATTACACTATTATTATGTACATAATACAATAATTATGTTCACTCAAATTTACACATACACATTTATTTCCAAAACAATTAGTTCAGAAATACGGTAACGACGGTAACAACGCAGAACAATTTACATTTCGTAACATTTTACACGCTTTAAAATTATTATTACCTAGTCAATAACCGCATGTAGAATACATTGACCTTTAATAATATATTATATATATATTAGTTATAACTATTGCCATAACTGGATTAAATCACTTTCCATATAACATCAAATGCTTTTAATAATTTAAATTTATTAAATATTAGCTACAATAATATGTCAGGAAAATATATTGTACACAATTGTACGCAAACAATATTTATTTGTACAATATTTTAGATTATGTCTTTCGAAAAATGTAAACAAATTACATTATTTTGAATGATTATAAAATATTTGAATTAAAAATTTTAAAAATTTTATAGCGTCGAAAGTAGGCGGTTGTTATAATAGGTTAAGGACGTTATGGTATACTATACCTAAGTATCATACTATAATAATCTAAGTTATATTATATAGATACCTACTAAGTAAAATTACTGTAATAAATTTCACCCCTTCACCAGTGATTAAGTACGGGTAGTAGTGGTTTGGTATACAAAGTGGTCAATTCTTCATGCCATAATAATGGTGAGAATCAAAAGCGTTTTTAATGTTATTTCCAAATTTTTTTTTCTAACACTATTTTGATCACCCTGTATATGCAGTCGAATGTAAAAACGTGTAAATTATATCAATGTGTTTGCATCCTTATAAACCATATTAATCCTTCACAAACAATTACAATAACCTAGTATAGTTTTAATCTCAGGAAAAAAATGGAGGTCATTTTACTAATAACTTCTTGAGTTGGAAATTTTAAGTTTAAATAATATTAAATTCGATTATACACATATACACGTGATGGTTAATGGCCATATTATTATATCTCAGTAATTTACTAATATTTTTATACTTCCATTGGGCATTATTCTACTATAAAATCAAATGTATAATTTATTCATTAGTATACGTTATATAGCGCGCTTCGCACGCTGCAGAATCGTATTTTAAAATGTAATGATTAATTTATTTCGGAATTAAAATCGCTTACACTTTTATCTTAGCCATCCAAATGGCCTACTTAACCTATAAAACATTCATCATGAATGAATTATTATGATGACCGAATATATATTATACTATAACCGTCTTTCTATTATATTAACTCGAATGATAAATGTGATTGTACTATATCCAATATGATTACAATATAAGTTCAGATGTCAAATTTGATTATTCGCTTGATGATAATAAGACGTTTTCGAGCTATAACTTGAATATTCTAACATACAAAGTTATGTTTATACAAAGTATTTCGAAACATATTATTATTATAAATTATACCGAATTTAATTTATTTGATTTTTAAATGATAAAATTATTTTGTTATGAAATATGCATTTCTACAGATAAAAATTAAGTGTCAAATAACTTTAAATATTTACCGGAACTTGCAATTATTACCAGTATTTAAATTTTGGTAGAAAGACGTGAGAAGACGGAGTAAAATTATTATTATATCAGTTATAAATTTTTTTTTGAGAAATTGTTATGGAACTCGTAACTATTGATAATGTGAATAAAAATATAAAAATATAACATCTTGAATAGATTAGGAGGTCGGCACGTCAAATTTTTTATGAAAATATACTTTTTAAACTGTAGCTTATCTTAAAATTTCACATGACATAAAAAATAAAGATATTTTTAAAAAAAATGTATTAGACGCTCAAAATTTTAAAAATAACAGAAATAATACTATAGCCCATTGTCTAAATAATAATGAAAAAAAAACGCGTTCAATTTTTCACAGAATTACTGCAAATAGTGAATATATCTAGAACACTTTGTATATATATATATCTTTATGAATATAATTAAATGATGATTAATTAATTGATAATTTCCATATTAAAATTGTTATTTAAAAACATGCATTTTAATATATAAAATACACGTATTTTATAAATAGCTTGCAAAATTATTATTTAATTATTTAAAATATTTATTTTAAATGTTTTGATAGGTTTAATTAGGTAATTATTGTTTTTTTATTAATTATGTGTTATGAAATACAGGTTTGCGTCCAAACAGGTAGATTTGTTAGTCATTGGTGCAATTCGATTAGTTATAGTAGTAGCAATATTGGTCGTAACTACATAAAGTAAATTCACTAACTGATGGTCTTAGAGAGAATAACTATTATAAACGAGGAGAATGTCAATAATCTGTTTTAAACGAACATAAACCGTGTGTTTTATGAGCTTTTATTTCCTGATATTGATTTTTTTTTTTTTTAACTTTCCATAATATATTATATAATATATAGTTAATTGATGACAACTGACAAGAGATGTTTTGTTGGAATTTGTCTGAAATCGTTTATTTATGATATTTCTTATTGGAGAACTAGTTGTCCCGTTATCACAGTTACGAGACCGCTTTGGAAGTAATCTTTATACACACACACACATACCTATAATGCAGTTTTATTTTCCAGTTTGGACCGCACTGTTAAAGGAAGATACTTACCTTTACTGTTAACGGTAAGAGATGTTAAGGGCAAGAGACGAAACGTATGGAGGAGCAGCGTGTATCTAAAACTGTGCGACACGCAAACAACCGGTTACCTCATTATTGGATTTTACTTGTCAACTGGTTTACGGTATACAATAATATTATACATAGTTATTTTATTTTTATTTTTATTTTTACACTCCGGACGTATCTCTATTATTTGATCTGACTGTTCGTGCGTCCGATCGTGATCTATCTGGCACCTGTCAATTGCGCGTATCCCTCCGGTTGCCCAGAAGACGAACGTTTGAATACGAAATTTCGGAAGACGATCACATAGGAGAAAGTTGTAAAACGTCTAAGTACAATTATAATATTATTATTGTATATCGTAGCAGTAGTCTAAAGAAAACACGATGGTAAATATGTATGATGGAAAACAGTTTTAAATTTTCAATTAAACCCCTAATCAAACGTCTATGAGTATAATAGTTATACATACACACCTGCTAAATAATTATTTTAAAATTAGGTAAAATACGACTTGGTGTAAAAAGTTTTTTGAAAACTGTATATTTAAAATTGATATTGTAAAACTCTGTGTACTATATTTCAATAATTAAATTTTAAGTTATATAACTTTATATCTAATGATTTGCATGTTAATTAAATTGACATTTTGAGTTACATAAGAAATTACATACCAAACTATTATTATAGATGAGATGATAATAATATTGTATCAGACAATGATATTCTTACCTGAAACAAACAAAATTAAATTATATAATTATTAATTAAATGAAATATGTAGGTACACTATTACATATAAAGTTATAAATAATAATTTATTGGCCAAATATAATATTATAGATAGATTACCTATACTTAAAACTTTTAACAATCAAAATAATAATATTTCGATTTAAAATCGGTTTTTTTTTTTCAACGTTTCCATTCTTGAATAAATAACAATATTAATTGTGATATTAACAAAAACATGCAATTTCCATAAATGAAATAACATCTTGTTGACCTGTACTATGACATCGAGATTTTTATAGGAAGTACTACTTATACGGTGTAAATTATAATATATAATGCAAATGTCACGTTTTTCGTGTGAATACAATTATCTACTTGACGAAACAATGGTGTGTAAACTACGACTATATCACGTCATGATAACAAGCGATGACAAACCGTTCATAGGAAGAGAAAAAAATATAGGAAAAAAATCTACGTTGATTACTTTAACAATAATATTTATACCGTCATTAGAAATCAAAATATCAACCGTCAATTATTTTAATACTTATAAATAATATTATATTAATGTAACGTGTTTCGTATTTATTATATCGAGAATAATTTGTCAACAAGTAAATGGTATATATGTTTATTTTCACAGATTATGTTTATATTAGGCAAAAAAATAATTATTATTTTAAATTATATTATATATTATTAAAATATTATATTATGTACGTTATTAAAATTTGTACAAAATTTGATTGACGAAAAAATCATATTATATTGTCGAATCATGAACATTTTTTTATAATTGATTATGACTATATAGAAATTGTTTTTGAGTAGGTTAGGTTATTATTATTATATATTAGACTATAATAATACTCTAATGATATGTAAGATTTGTTTAAAAAAAAAAAATAATAATAATAATAATAACAGCAACAAAATAAACCATTTCTCTTTTTCTTTACTCGAGTTTTATTAGCTATAACGAATTTGGCGATTACACGCAAGTAAAAAATTTTGGTAGTAAAACGACGGAAATTATACAAAATCACGGACCCTATACTGAAATCGGGCGATCACTATGTAGGTACCGTTATTGTGCATGGTCCGTGAGTTTTAATTTCAATCTTTTTGTTTTTCTCTCTCTCACCTGCTTGCATATTACTCATTGTTCACTGCAATTATAATTATAATCTTAAATAAACACGCGGACTTGACGATTGTTTTCGTTTCTAACAAAACATAAAATATTAAATATTTCAATATTTTATTATGTATTATTACAATACTTGCCTCGACCCAGGTTATATTGCATATTTAAACAATACCTAATATTTGTAGATTTGTATTTCAAATTGTCTATTCGTATTAATTGTTCTTCGTGAGACCAACGAACTATCACGTTACCGTTGTCCATCGTTTTAATCACAGTTATACACACGATAATATTATTATATAACACGTCAGTGGATATCTATATTTATTTATATAGGTATGGCATAAACGTTGGGTTAGGGTTAATAAAAAATGAAAAAACTAGTTAGATATACTAGTTACGTAGGTAGATATTATTATAATTTCTTTCCAAACACGAGAGCGACGAAAATAAATATTAGTATGCGATCGCGTCCGACATGATATTATTATTATACCTATACGGTAATAATAATTGTCTGTTGACTGAATTATTGTACCACAATGAAGACGTGTTTGTGCCCTTGTCGTCATAATGGATTTCTACGGTTATTTTTTTCTTGCCGCATCAGACGTTCTGATATTCATTTAGGAATATATTATTATTTAATAATACACAATATATGTTTTGACGTCGATATTAACTAAATCTTAAACGATATAATAACGATCATTAATATAATATTATTTAAATACCGGTTTTATTATAAAAACAACAATTTCTCTGTACCTATACTACACACGGGGGTGCAATTTATAATAATTTTAAAATAAAAATCCACATAGAAATGATTATAATAATATGTCGATATTTGTAAAGGAACACGTCATCGAACGTAGTAATAATATACTAATAAATTATATCCGTTAAAAATATATTATTATCGTAATACACACTAATACACTATTATAAGAAGTTCTTTGGACGAATTTAGAAGTACCTATTAAAAATAAAATGTATATCAGAAGCCACCGTATTTTCTATATTATTATAATAAATATTGAATTTTAGTTTATATGTCTACGACGTCAGTCTATGACCTGTGTGTTGATAATTTCGCGGAATCAAATAATTTTTAATAAATAGCTCCTTTTCTAAATCCTAATTTAATGTAATATCGTTTGATCTAGGAAAAAGCTTTTTCGTCAACAAAAATATATATTTTTTCTCGTAATACTTAGTATTAAAATGCTCTTAAAACTATCAAAAAATACCTTAAAAATAAATTTTCATTGCAATATTACCCTTTAAAAAAATGACACATTTTTTTACAATTTTATATTTTTTACTAAATTTTGTTTGATTTTTCTATGGTTTTTACTACATATTTTGGGGCTGCAAAATTTATTATAAACATAATACCTATACCAAAATATAATGATGAATATTTCTTAAGTTAATATTTCGTAATATACAATTTGGAACAAGATACTCGTATTGTATATAAATATAAGCATTAAAAATTAATACAATTATTTAAAAATGCTGATATATGCAAAATAAAAGTTTCGAACAATTACGTTCGAAAATTCGTTGTAAGAGTTTGACAGTAATTATAATTTCAGTGGGGGGGGGGGGAGGAGTTTGAACCCTTAAACTTCCTCCACCACCTGGATATGGGCCTGAATGTTATAAAAAACTCTGCTCTTCAGTAGAGTAAAAATTAACCTACCTATTATGTTTGGATAACAATAATTATTTTAGAGTTGATAATTTGACTTTATCGAACAGTGGTAATTTTACCACAAAGTTAATTCTATACCTTCCCAAACATCACGTAGTCGATGAGAGTTAACTCGAGTTAATTCAACATTTTTTTTCCGTTCAACTTACTTACCTATTTATTATATGAACTTTTTAAAGATAACGTTTTGTTTTATTTTGAAAAAAGAAGACAAATGCAAAAAATAATGTATTTATAACAATATTGGGCTTAAGTTTTCAAATGATCGATCGTCAACGTGTCTTCTGACCTAGACAAAATACCGCGTGATATACGGTGACATTAACGACAACCGTTTCTCCGGTTCGCGGTATCGCGGTATGTCGGACATACCACGCCGGCGCATACAGCACGCGTGCGGATTATATACGCGCACTGAATATCATTTTCCGCGGCTTCCGGTCCGGTATAATAATAATAAAAAAAAAAAATGATATACCTTTACCCGTTTTGTTACATTATATATAGCAGTAATCGGTGACCGACCGAGAAACGCGTTATAATAGGTATTACCTATACGTACAACTATATACTGTCATCGTATAATCGTGGTGATCGTTGGAAATATATTATGTGGCAGAAGAAAGATTGAAAGAAGAAGAAAAAACCGGCCATAAAACAAGAGTTTAAAAACCGTAAGTTAACGATCGTGTGCGTGTAATTTGCCCCATCAGCCATATCACGTGGTATATATATATATATATATATATTATATACTAACGTAAATAATATAATATGATACTACGTCGTAGGTATACCGTTTCCATATGAAGACCTAGGCAAATATAGGTAGTAGGTTCGGTATGCGGTATTTACCACACCTATATACGGGACGCGGGACCTGTTGACTGAATACAGGCAATATTATATCGCAGTAAAATACCTACACCCTACAATCACGGGCATATACTTGTACGGCACGATGAATTAGTTATATTATATAGGTACCGAAAACAGGCTGAGAGTCTTGTAATAATAATACTGCAAATGTCGTCGTTAGATATTATCACATTTCTATATAGATATTTTCTCCGACGGATGTTTCGAACCTTTATTTGTTAATTTTTTATCTGATTTTTCATCATTGACTTTTTATCCGAGTGAGTATCATATTAGTCATTAGTAGGACACGGATTTTTTATATTTCCAGTAAAAAATACATAAAGTTGATAGCGATATTGCACTAAAAAATGAACAAAGTTTCGTTTTTAATTATATTTATTTTTATTTTACTAAATAGAACACATTAAATACAATTGAAATGTAGAAAAAGAATATTTAATAATATATATTATTGTATTGTAAATAATCTTAACATCTATAGTCATCAAATATTTTTTTTATAATAAGATAACCATAAAAATGTTTTTGTTGTTATACGCGTTAGGTCGGTGGTAACTTGTCTATAGGCTACATTGTGCTTGAATTGAATTATATTGTATATTTAAAAACTTTTTTTTTTCTATTCAATTATGTTTAATAAATAGAATATTTGTGCACCAGCATTAGTGCAATTTTAAGGTATTTAAAAACAATTATGCAAACTTTTTATTGTTTTTAATCATCACTTTTTGATGCAAAAAGTGCGAGTTCTAATTATTTACAATACTCAAATAATACATTACTATTAGATATACTCGAATATATTGTATACACATCACATTAATCTAATTTTTTTACGCTGCACAGTACCAACGCGCACAGATACACTCATGTCATGACCCCAATCCGTATTGGACACAATCAATAAAACGTATCTGATATAATATTATATTTTAAACGTTTCGTTTTGTTTTGTTTTTTTTTTTTTTGTGCCGAAATGAAAGTTTAGCCGATTTTTGTAGACGATAAGGTTGATTAAATTCCTCGTTAGTATTATAGACTGAAATCCATTCACTTTCTCATGCGAAAGGTGCCACCAATCCGTTTATTTCGGATATCGTTTTTCCATCGTCATTGATCGAATTCATATTATTATTATTATTATTATATTGTACGCGTTCGAACGGTGTATAATAGTGTCGCACAGATATAATATTAATAATCTCCATGGACGAGTGAAATCCAAATCAAAACCAAACACGAAAAACGTATTGAATTTTCGGTTATAAATAATATTAATGTTTATTAAAAAAAGAGTATAGGTAATGGGAAATTGCGCGCAAATACGAGATCAATGGATAATTGTTTGATTTTGCGATTTTTGCATATCATTTACTGCGAATTTACTCAAAACTGCAGTAGAAAGTCCGTCGATGGTTTGTCATGGAATGGTTGTATTTTTATTTAATTAATTCAAAAATTGTACTTTGTTGAGGAAAATAATAATAATAATAATGATAATAGTTCATACATAATACACACACTCTACATGTTCGCCGACTATTTCGTTAGTATTAATTTATTATTGTGATTTTATGAATGAAATAAAAATGTTTAATTGATTTTACTCGTATAATCTATAATAATATTTACGATTTTTAATTGATATTAAATTATGGTCTTTATAGTTTTACTATATTTTACTTTATATTATACTATTTATAATAACAACCCTTGTTGTGTGGATTGAATCGTGTGAAAATTTTATTCATTCAGAAACATTAAGTCACGTCTATAACAAATAAGCAATATTTTTTGACGATTGTTTCTAACAAAGTTGTCAATATTACAATAATAATAATCTTTATTGTTTACAATTTATTCAGTTTGGACGCGACTATAAACGTATATTATCACAACATCTTATTGTTTTCCTTTCTTTTCGGTTCGTTTTAAATCTAGTACAAAATCTTAGTGGAATATCTACCGCATTGTAAATGAACATATTCTTCCCAACGTGCGTTTCCCACGGTAAGTTGTGACGGTCGCGCGCGCGCTCACCGGTTAGGTTAAGTTTGGTTAGGTTTGGTTAGGTCGTAAATAATAATAATAATAATAATAAACCGTACGTAGTGTGCGATGCGTTTTTCCGATACTATTCGATGGCGGATTATATTATTATCGTTGTGTCGCGGTTGGAAATAATAATAAAAAAAATTACACGGCATAATAGAAATCACTAAAGTGTGTGTGTGTGTTTGTCGTCCATTGTACGCGAATCTTACAGTCACGACGGAATCCTTGTTTAACGGTTGTCAATGCGATCGTGTGTGTGTGTGTAAGTACGAGTATATCGTGTGCGTAATAAACGCCTTAAGGAAATGAGTCAGTGGGTCGGCGGCAGTCACTGCTGTTTACGTTTTGGCGCGTTTGTCTGAAACAAAACAAACCGGCGCAGGACGCGCGGACAGGAAATCAACCGCTTCCTATTATAATACCAAGTGCGGTAATAGCGGTTTAAAACGCATTTGTAATATTATATATTATAACGCGACCTATTCAATCCTATTTTTGACTTTTCATAGACTCGTATACTATGTATACGTGCGTTTAAATTATTTGAGCACGTATTTTTTATATTAAATATTAAACAATTGTTTTATTATTACAAGTGAAGATGTTTTTTTTTTTTAAAAATTATAATTTTTTATTTCGCACTGATAAAAACGTTTAGATAGGACGACTGTAGAAATGTAGAATATTTTAATATGCATTTGTATCATATTATATAATCTATAATCACATCCTGATTAAACGTTTGTAAACCAAAAACATATTTTAAATAAAGTAAAAGTAACTATTCTCTTGTTATTTTTATTATTTTAAATTAAATATAAATTTTAAATGTATTATGATTTTATAATATTAGGCAATACCATTGATTATAGAATAGTCTATTCTATAATCAATGGTAATACCTACCTATATTGGATATAGGTATTTTGATAATCTTATCAAATATTAACCACTCGTATTTATAATTTATATAAATATCATAACATACATAATTATGTCATACAAACTTAATTTGAGTTAATACGATTTTTTAGAAAAATATTTAACATTTAATTTATAGCTAATATAACATCAAACTATATTTTTAGTTTATACTTTTTATAATTTTTTTTAAATATAATTTTATGTAATCAAATTTAAAAATGGCATTAACTTTAATGATATTTTAGAATGAACATCATGACAGAATGAACCCAAAAGTAACACATTTATCTTTTATAGTACAATATTTCGTGATAATGCGCCATTAAAGGAAACTCGTATTAATTGGAAATTTGATTAATTATACTTTTTTCCTTATAAATATTATCGTATCTAAAGTTTAATAAGCGTCAATAATGAAATATATATTATGATTATTCGTTTGTGTTATCCACGCAAAGTCCTTTATTATTATGTCCTAATTGAGCGTTTAATTGAATAATCCGTCTATTATTATTTTTTTAAACACAAAGTGACAATCAATATCGATCAAAAATATTTTTTTAGGTATATATATACATAAAAATTGATTTCACTGTTTAAAATTATATTATAATACATTTTAATACGATATTTCAAACGCTGTAATTATTACAAATATGAATGTTTTGAAAAGTATGCAAAAGCAAAACGCATTTTTTTATAAAATATTTTAAATTTAAACTATTATTAACTTATTGCACAAAATTTAAATTTGTCTTAGAAGCAATGTACATAGTTGTAATTGAAAACGTTTTAATTTCAGCGTGGTATTAAATTCAATCTAATAGATTATACCGGAATTCAATAATCTTTTATTTTGAAGGAATATCGTTTTTTTTATGTTATCTTATACGATTTTTTGTTCACCATCGTGTACCGATGATAAAAATCAACATCTATAAACTTTTGTTGTTTTTAAATCTCGGTGTTACTGTTTTTTAAATGCCTATTAAATTTAATAATCAAGCTAAGCAAGTCCATGGACAAAGTCAATAATTTGTCAGATTTCGCGGTATTCGACTGAGAGAAAAATGTAGTCGGGTCCATATTGTTGTTATGTGTCAATATTATATTATGAACGATCAAATAGATTATACACGGCCGTATTGGTCGCGAGTTTTTGTTTGTTCGTTTACTTTTTTGTTTATTTTTTTCCTCATCGTCAATATTACTTCGTATGTATAGATATTTGGTATAATATATATGTGCAGTGAATATTATGCACATTGTGTTGTGCAGAACCCGTACGGTCCAAATAACAATAATATTATTATTATTATTATTATAATATCGAATTACACTAGGTAATTTGGGTGTAAACAGTTTCTCGGAAAGTGTTTATAGATTTAAGAAAGAAAACTGCGAAAATAAAAAATAAAAATTCGATCACACTGACCCACACACGAGCACAAATCGATCGATATGCATGCGAACAAGATACTTAATAATATGTACCATTGTCACGTGATAATAACAATATTATCATAAGGAATGCAGTTGACACAGTTTGGTAAACGTATTATTTGTTCGTGTGAACGGCGGAGTCAATGGGAAATCGTTTTACATTTCCGTAAGCATCGTCGACTTCCACGCGCTAGTCGTCACGTATTTTTCTATATTTTGTCTGTTTAAAAAGGATTATGACAAAAACGAACATATTGAGTTAATATTATAATTGTCAGGAATTGAATTTAAATTTTTTAAACACATTTAAAAATGCATTAATAAGCTGAAAACTCGGAAAAAGTCCTATACACTTTTTAAAATAGAAAAATATATATTTATTAAATAAATATAATATACAATTGTATTAACAAGTAGGTATTTTTAATACTTATACATTATAAAATATAATTTGGCAAAAATGGAATTAAAAAAAAAAATTTTGCTTTTTTATGTATTATTATAAGAATTTGTTTTCTTATTCCATATAATATCAAGAAAAATTGGTTAAAAATTAGAATGAACTGAATGATTTTTAATATCGGTTTTGGTATTTGGTGGTTGGATAATCGTGCTTTATAAAAATTCTATTATATTAACGAGTGAAACCGATCGATTGCATATCGTTAATTTCACAAAATTTACAAGATCTACTACCTTATGATATACTGTATAGATATATAATAACAGATATAATTTCGCGTTTGAAACAACATAGCATACAGCCATACAGGTGAACTTTTAAACGTTATGACAGAATACGGTTAGATAAGAATATTATTCAAATTTTGTCCTTTAAAATATATATAACCTTTGATTTTTAATAAAAAAATTTTCATTGCGCATTTTTTTACAGTAGAACGCAATTCAACACACACCAAACGTAATATTATATCATTGTGAATTTATTTAATTTTTAGAATGAGAGAACGTGAAAGTGTTTAATTATATTCCATATTGTAGTTATAACTATTATATACTCAAGACTCAACAGTTGTATATTATTATAGAAAACCCTACGTTTGGTTTCATAACCATGTTTGTTTCGTATCGAAGCTACGACATTATATTCACAAAAGTCAACTTATTATCTACCCGGCTACCCTCGTGTAAATTAATGAATAATTAATCGAAAAATTAATAACCATACGATGTTGGGCGTACGAGGAAATAATATATCGTATGAAAGTTAACATTGGAATGAATTGCAAAATTATTGAAACAAATTACGATAAATTTGAAGGTTTACCAGTCTTGAGAGAACGTTATACACTTATGTTTTGTTTTTGTCTTACTTATACGAATTATAACATAGCAAATCTTTATGAACAACATTGTTATTACAATTGATTTATTATAAATATTATAATACATTTATTTATTATCAAATTTGTAGAGGTGAGTTTTTTAAAAATATTTTTTTTATCAAAATTAGTTATTTAAATACCTACTTATATAATTTGTTTAAAAATAAAATATTTTAAAAAAACTCAACTCTAGAGCATATATAGTTTATGTTTTTCTAGACAGATATTTTGTTAATGTATAAATTTACTTTAATATGAATTGGAAATAAATTATAGTAATGATAGCCGGTAGGTACTTGGATTTGTACGTCTGACCTTCTTTTTCAGTAAGTAAAAAATTATGGTAGGTAGTCAACATAATAATAATAACAATAATATTTTATACGATTATCAGCTTTGGAATTCACTTGAGTTTACTTTATTGGCCAACTTAAATATTTATCGTTAATTTATTCATCGATTACATATTTATTATATACATTCTAATTTCTATAGGTGTCGTGGATAATTTTTACAGCGATAATTTATAATATGTATATATTATTATAATATTGTAAATTTGTAAGCTATAAACACGCAAACACGTTTTGAAATAACTTTCGCCAAACGGAAAAAAACACAATATTCAACATGTTTTTAATTTAAAATTTAAATTACCGAATAAACTTACTATAATATATTATAAATCGTATAATACTAAAGTATGCGAATTTGTGATCCCATTAGGCTAAGATATTATTTATCGCAACGATTAGGTACTTTTCGTCTAAATATCAAATATAAATATATTTTATCGAAAGACATAGTTTTCGTATAAAAAATATTTTTTCGTGTAAACAATTATTACACTAAAACTATGTTAAAATTACTAACTATGGTAAGTACCATAATGAATCATACTTAGTTTATTATATTATGTTTACAAATTAGTAATTACGAACATTTTTAAAGTTTTAATTTATTTTCATTTTTCAGTAGTTGAATATTATTAATTTTGTAGTATTTTGGTAGGGTAGGCAAATTAATTGTTTAACTCATTTAATTAAGTTATTCTAGAAATGTTTAAGTTAGATTAAAAGTTAAAAGTTACTTTTAATTTTAGTTATTTTAAAAAGTTAAAATTTTAATGAATATAAAAGCGATTTAACTTATAGTTAAAAAAAATTAGGGTATTAATTTTTAAAAATGAATTTATTATATAATTTAATTTATAAAATGTATATTTTTCGTTTTATCTTCAATATTATATTGATATTTTTTAGTACCTACACATATATATTGATAAATTAAAAATTATTTAAATATAAAACAAGTCATAAAATTTGTATTTCGTTTTTATTTAAAATATGTTATTTAACATAATTTCATAAACAAATTTAACTGCCAAAGTTAAAAGTAAAATTTATAAAAAAAATAATTCGTTATATAACTTTAACTTTTCAACTCGTTAATGCTCAGTCTTGGTGTTTTGATAGAACTGATTTACAGATAAATGCGTTATAAGCTGCAATGGGTATTTCACAGTTCTCGCATAGCGGACCGGTTAATTGATTCTATTACAATTTTGGTATATGGTTATGGTTTCCGTCAAGCGATTTCAATAAACGATCGGTTCTGTGTTTATTTTACCTGTACCAATGATCACCATCACTAACATTTATCAATAGTGTCGCACGGTGCATTCTGCTGCGTCGAAATCACAGGAAATCGACGTTGTAAAACACTTACGGGTGATGCGGTCCGTGCATTCGATTTACAGTTAAAAAAACCGAAATAAATTTACAACAAATCGTCGAATTTCATGTGTTCTGTATTTCGTATGTTTATGTGCGTACGATTCTACGATATGAATGTTTGTTTTTCTCACAAATACGCGTATACTTTTATTGATCAACTGTAATTAAATAAGCTTATAAAAAGACGATTAATGTTAATTTTGGGGAAAAGACTACTTCGTCTCATCAAATAGGTCAGTATTTACAATAATTAACACTGATAATACGCCTACCGTTTATATTCTATAAATAACTTTAAACTTTTAAGATATTAATGTTGACTACTTCGATCGAATTATAATATTTATAGTCAGCGATTATTAAATTGATCTGGTATTTGTTCTTTTTAAATTAATTTTTCAGCTTATCATTTATTATTTATAATTGTTGATAGATTTTCACGCATTCACGGGTATACGCATACTCTATTATTAATTACTTTTATGCTCATCTCTATAAAAAATGTTCTAATTTAAATACCATAAATAATAAATTGTAAACCTATAAGCCTGCAGTGTTCAGTAACCGTATGTCCGTATCTTGTATTAACCATGGTTAATGGTTATAAATGGAATGAAAAATATTACATATGATGTATTCTTTTTCTTCTTCAGGTGCCTATCCGATTTCGAATGTTGGTGACCGTTTCAGTTGTTGCCGTTTCTGTCGGGTGCGATGCGAAACGATTCTAATGAAGTCTTTCCCTTAGATTATGAAGCCACGATTTTCTTCTTCTGCCTCTTTTTCCATATATTTTCCCTTGAAAAATGGCTTGAAGTATTAAATACCTACTCTCATTTCTCAACTTGGGTATTGGAGCTTTTTTATCTTTATAGCGTTTACAACTCAGTGTCCTTGTTCATTCTCCTAAGAACTTTGGCGTTTGTAATCCGAGCAGTCCACAGTATTACACGTATTAAAAAACAAAAATCTACTCAAATTTTTAACAATCTGTCGTATTCTGATCCATTCCTTTGTTATCTACGTATATATTGGTATCTATCTATACCTAGGTATTGGTATATTTAGTGTCACGGAGACATGTTTACAAAACAACGGCGACGCGACGGTCTTATATATTATTATTATAGGTAATAATATGATTTATGTTACTGTTGGTCGGTCATGGTACGGCCGTGCACCTCTTCATGTACCGCGAGTATGCGTAATTGGCGTGGCTCAGTGCATGCGTTTATGGTCCACCGGCCATATTCAAACGTTATTAGATATTATAATAACACATAATATTATAATAAACAATATTATTATTTTAATGTTTATAAGTTATTTTATAAACGCGTGCATGGTGGCGTTGAATGTTTTGTCGAGAAAAAGACAAAACGAGCAAATCATCGAGAATAAAAAAGTAAAAAAAATAATATAAAAAAAAAAAAATGGTATCGTTTCTAAATAAAAACGCTTGGAGGGGACACGGCGATAAACAAATGAAGAAAAACGCGATCTTATTACCTAATAATATATCACACGGACCAGTGCGGAAAAACGGTATAAAAAGCGCGGTCGTGGAGTTTTGTCAACAGGTGGAAAACCGGTGCGAGGTGCCGCCCGCCATCGCCGCCGCAAAGACAGATGCCCGACAGAACGAGTAAATTTCACGGATCACCGGCCGCGCCGTCACCGGTTTCGTTTGACCTTATCGCTTGTGCTGCACAGCGTGTCGTCGAGTACACAATAAAAACGTTGTGCATACACGACACAATATTACAATACGATTTATTTTGTTTAATACGATATCGACACATACGATAATGATATCACGATCTATATAAATATCATTATTATTACAATCTGTATGGTATGGTATTTTTATATATATTCATATATAGGTTCGACGATATGTTTGATCCAAAGAAATTCGTTTTGTTTTTACAATCGTTTTCTCCTCTTGAGATGATGCAGAGGAAAACATAAATTGTGCCCTGATAGAAGTGTTTTTTTTGTGTGTTTTTTAATATTTGTATTTTTAAATTATATGAGCAGAAAAATAATTCATGTTTTTAAAGAATTACTCTAATTACGTTAAAATACTAATGAAAAATCTTAACGCTGGAACACTACACTTTGCACTCTACACATTTAATAATAAGTGACTTTACTCCGATATTAAATAGAAATATGTAATAGAATGCGGTACGTAAATTTGCCACGTTATAATATGTATATGTAACTATGTAAGATAATATAGACAAGAATTGACCGCAACACGTCGATGATTAATTTATTTTCTAATTTTCCATAATGTGCTTTTAGGCAATTTTTTACTACCTAGTATATTGTGTTAAATTTAATTTAATCTGCGGTGTACAGGTGTAATTCGTATTTTTTTGTAACAATGATTTCAAAGAAATGCAATAAACGAGTAATATTATTGTATACCGATAAACAAAGAATATTTCACAACAACAATTTATAACATAATGAATGAATTATTATTATATTTATTATACACAGTTCGATACGTCACAGTAACAATCGATTTCGTGAGTTACTCTATTCAATCAAACAATGTTACAGTTTGAATACAAGACGAGCAATTTTATTTCCTCAATAAACATAGTTGTAAATTTATTAGTAGGTATTCAAACTACAAGTCCCGTTGTATACATCTTATTAGGCTGAACGATTTTTTTTTTGGTTTTTATTCCTTAAATAATTGAATACGTATGTAATAATAATATGCACGTTTTCCTAGCTGTTAAATGTAAATTTGATGAATATGTTATGATGGTGAGAAAAAAAAAAACATATCTAATTTTGTTTTTTAATATATTCAACGGGTATTTCGATCGAAATGAACAATTTATAATAAAGTAATTATCGATTATGCAGTCCGCTTCAAGTTCATATATTGGAAATTTAATTGATTGTTTGTTGATATAATTATATAGTAAATAATAATCCGATATTAATCTGATGTTGAGGTATGTTTTTGAAAGTAAAATGTTATTTACGTATTGCGATAATATAGTCGTTATTGTTTGTTATTATTATATATAATATATAAATAATAATAGTAATCACGTGTCGTGAGCAGAACTGAAGTCCACGGCGCGCGCGCGACGACGACATATTGTTAAATTTCCGTTAAAACGGAAATAAATCGCGAATATTACACGACCGTGACGACGAAGCGACAGCATCAGGTGTAAATCTTGCGAGAATATAATAATAAATATAACAATAACGTTTCAACTTTAAAGAAAATCTAGTCGCTGAAATATAAATCGTATCGTTTAATTAAATAAATGGGAATAATGTCGTATTATAATATGCATATTATATTATATAATTGAATTTGCGAATAAAATGTTACGTATAAGTAAAGTTCTATTATTTTCTACTTCCGAAATTCTAAATTCTTAAATGAGTTCAACTTTTGATTTATTTTTCTAAGGCTAATTTTTTATTATTCTTTTTTATTCGCCGTTTACTTTTTATATTTATATTTATGTATATAGTATATATTCGTATTATTTTATATACACGTATATGAATGCATAAATTATTTTTAGTTTAGGAACATCACAAAGGAAATGATTTTAAAAAGCACATTTTAATATATATTATTAGTACAAAATAAAAACATGTACCTAAATACCGAAATTTAGTAAAACTGTGAAATTGCTTTTAAAATTAAATATGCTAAAAAATGTCCTTTAAACAGTGAAGAACAATTCAATATAAAATTCGTAATTTTATAATCCCTAGTGTTTGAATAGGATTTCGTTATTGGAATCCTATAATTCTTAGCACTAAATTAATAATAATTAATAGGTTAACCGAAAATATATAATAAAATAAGCAATTTCTCGAACATTCCGAGGAGAGCAGGTCTGATGTTTAGGAGTATTTTTGTTAAAATATTGTGTTTGGTTGACTAGATTTATTGATATTTTTGTGGTAATATAATATTTGGTTTTTTTTTTCGCATGCATTTTGCCCATGCAATTTTACTGGTTCGTAACGGAAAACTGGCATGTGTGTGTTCGAAATTATCTGCGAGATGATAATTTACACACACACACACATATAAAAGTAAATATTATTATATTCATCGCAATAATTGACGACTGACTGTTGCGAGTTAACGGTTTTGCCTTTTATCGTGTGTATATAATGTATTATATATATAAGTAAAACGGACGTTCGAACCACGTCAATATTATTATTGCTCCGTACGTTTATTATTATTTATTTTTTATTCGCTTTCCGATTCTCTTGATTCTTGGTAAAGAAACATTTTTTTTTTTTATAAATGTTCACTGCTGCACTGTATGTCGTCAATCCTCTTTCTGTTCTGTATAATATATACTATATAGTGACTGCACAACTACAACATCATGCAGACTGTCGAAAATTCTTCTTAAATTCAAGATAATAATATTATAAATTATACAACTATAACGAGTAAAAAAATTGAAATTAAGTTAATTTGAATTAAGTCATAATACGTATTACTTTTTTAAAAAATATTAATCATTTTTTTCTAAAATACTATGTTATTTTTCAATCAATTATTTTTATTAAGTTAAGTTTAATAATATATGCATTTATAGCAAATAAAATGTTTTATATTTCATTTAATTTACATCAACAATAGTTTGTATTTTATTCATTTAAATTTGTCAATAATTGAATAATACTATCTCATTGGTAAATGATCCTAGCGTAACGCACCGGCCGCGACTGCACCGGTGGATTCTACAGCGCTCTATATTTACTTAAAATATATAACCAAAATTGAAGATAAAATGAAACAATTTATTTAAATATTTTAAATATAATTTTTATTTTTTTTAATATTCTAATAGGAAGTTTACACATGTAGTAAAATTTTGGAACGGATTATCTATCAGTATAATATATTGTATTATATTGAGTTTTGCTGTGAATCACTCAGAATCGTATTTTTGAATGCAATATCATTGCATTCAAATCTTAATTATAATAATATAATAAACCACTGAATTCTCCGAGGACTGAAAGGACAAAAGAGAAACGTCCAAATTAAACCTTCTCGCTTAATAATAATTAAAATATTTAACTATTTCTAAACTTATTACCTAAGTTAAACTATATTTGTTTTTGATTAACTTTTAACTTTGTTAAAATAAAAATTACTTTTATCTTAACGTTTTTATTGTCTAAAATTTTTATCACACCATATACATTGAACTATTGAAGATAACCAGCTATAGCTGATTTAATTATAGTGTTTAGCATTTTTAAAATTGTTATAGCTTGAGTCGTGCGATAATAATACTATTTTAATAATAATACAAATGTTTATACAACGCATATTTATGATATTTATTATTTATGTCGTCGGTTGTACGATCGAAATCAATAACTGTAATAACTATTGAAACTGTTTATAAATATATATTTATTCAAATAAGCAAAGAGCTTTGGAATAAATGTCAACAATAAATTAATAAAAACAAAACGGACGTCTGCAGCTCGTTGGAACATAATATTATATTAAATTTTATTGTTGTAGTTGAAGTTAGATTAAGTTTATTAGATATTTAGATATAAGATATTATATATATAATATAATAATAAAATAAAACTCGTTTAATGTGGTACTTATACTTATTTCGTTTTTTTTTTACGACGAAATAATCTCAGTTATTTTTTGTCGAGATATCAATTTTAATTTGTATTATTATTATTTTAATTTTTACTATCCTGTCAGATTCCGTTAAGCTCGTTATTATGTCATTTGTCAAAACAGTCGTTTTTCGGCATTCCAGATTATTTCATACAGTTGTCAATCTATGCAATTAACGTGTAATCCTATCGAGTTGAGTAAAAATCATTTAATAGAAAAATAAATCGTTTATAAATAATATAATAATAATCATAACGATGACTACGCGACGATGACGTGCCCTGCGTGGTTCCACTCGGCAAGTGGTCTGCACGATCATTCGACGGATTACTATCGATGTACGATAATTTAGCACTATAGGTCCAGCGAATAATATATATGGTCATGGGTGAATCGCATGACAAATTAATTTATTATTTTCCAAGAGCTGTAAATTATAAAAGAACAAATTACGAAGTTTAATAATATTATTTTCTACAGACTAGAATTTTAAAGACTGTACATGATTGTATGATTTAAATATTTAACTATCTAATATAAAATATAAGATAATAAATATATAAATATTTTTTATATTATTTTTAAAAAACCATTAAATTTTTTAAACTATATTTATATTAAAAAACGAAAATATATTGACTTGACCTTATTGTTAGAACTAAATATATGTATCAATAAAATGTTTAGAACATATTCCAATCAACCTTCACGTGGTATCTTCTAGGTACAGCAAATGGACTATTTAATTTATATCTGTGACTAAGTTTATTTAAAAATGTCAAAATGGTACTCAATTTACCACATTTGAATAATGATATTATTTTTACACCATATAATAATATTACGATCGTATATTTTTTATCAAATGCATCCAACCAAAATGTATAATATAATAATCTGTATCACGTCTCTAATTTACATCCATCCCGATACGTGTCACATTGTATCATATTGACGTGCCACAATCAATATAATAAATTTGTTCAAAAATACGGTAGCCGGACGTTCGTGATCATCATCGTTAAAAATAATAATATATAATAGGTTTATGCTGAATCTGTGAATTACAGTTAAGGAAAACATGTACTCGTACCTATTTATCATAAAATACAACAAACGTTCAAATAAAGGGTTTTGTAAAGTGACGATAGTGATAATCTCTCACAAAAATCCGTTTTTTTCTCGTATTTATGTAATTTGTAGGTATATATTTTCTCGCGTTTTCTTTTCTCCGGCAAACAAACAACAGTTTTCACGATTTACACCCAATAAAATAATAATATTATATATTACCTATATTATGTTGCACGCCACACGACTTGGATAGATAATATTATCAATAATTTTACATCTCAGTCGTAGGTACAATATTAGCACAACGTAGTCGCGTGACGCGTATTATACGTACGAGGAATCCGCTGGAATTGTTTATAGAGTCGATGTCAACTTAGTGTTTTGAGCCACCTATTTTCAGCCGTGCTATCACGCATTGACGCATAGCAACCCAAAACAGTATTAATATTATAAAATGTTTATAAACTTTATTTTTTGAAATTATTTTTTTGAAACTTAATATAAAATTTTCAGTTGGTAATGTTATTAAGAAATGATAAATATGTAATATTGTAAAATATAAAACATAGATAAAATATTGTAATTAGTGAATTTCATTTAGTTAAATTTTTTAAACATTATTTGCTACGAACATTTAAATTTGATTGAAAATTATTTTTAAATAGAATCCGTGAAATTTGAATTTATTCTAAATTTATTGCCAAACGCTTTTAAAATGGCGCGATTAATGCTTAAACCCCGGTAATCTGAACTTGAAAAATAACGCTTGGTTTAAACGATTACAAGTGAAAAGTTGTATATTTTGACTTACTTAATCTTATAACTTATTTATTTTTAAAATTTGTTAAACGATGTCATTTACCCCTAAATTATATCCTATAACCTTCTTAGTGGCGTACTGGTGTATTTACCGTTAGGTTAGGGTAGATTATACTTAAATCTTTCGGGAAATCCTTGATGATTTGAATCTAAACACGATTTTTAGTGAGACTACATGATCAACACGAACAAATTGATGTTATAAAATAATAAATTTTATAGGCTTAAATCACGTACAGTTTATGAAATAGTTAGGTATCAAAACGATTTTATGAACTGATTATTATTAGGACGCACGCATGAATAAAATGAATAATCGGCTAAGTGCCTACACAAACCTGATAGTTTTAAAATTAGAAAAATTAAATAAACTAGGTATGTACATTAAATATATGTATTATGAAAAATAACCTATATTAAAACTGTTTTTTTTTTTTTATGTATTATCGATGCTATTATGTTTTTATTTCCTTTTTGTCTTCTATAAACTATTCGTAGTAAAATAATTTTAACTAATAATAAATATCTACAAAGAGTTTTTAAATATGATTATCCCCATTTTTTTTTTTTCATATCGCAATAGCAGGCATCACAAGTATCGACATATGAACGTATAAAGTAAATCATTATTTCGGGTTCTATCGCTTTTAATTACATTGAGCTATATAAATTAGGTAATAAATATTCAAACATCTTCTTATCGCAAACTTGTAATTTTTGATTTCGTGGTTCGTTGGGTTTGTGTATTTACGTAGGGCATATATAGGTATTATATTTATTTGATATCATATGACTTGTACGTCGTGATTTCGGCATACCGTTACGCACCGTTACTATACTTACTCGAGCCAATTATTTGGTTAAAAATCACACGAGACGGAAAATTGCCTCTCAAGTCCGTTTACTGACACATCAATATCTGGCGTATGATGATGTCGGATTGTCCTAACAATGTGGATAGGTTATATAAAGATTTAAATAAGTTTCAAATAACTTAACGGTACGAAGTGATGAGAAACGATGTTTCGATAATCGACGCGGGAGGGACAAGTTCCGGAAGACCCTGGCCATGGCTTTAACTTGTATATATACCCATATAATATATTATAATATTATTCGTCGACCAAAAGGAAAAGTCATTATTGATCAGTTTTCGGATGAAAGATAATCTTGACAATATTATATTTTTTGTACATAAATAAACCAATGAAATTATACACGTCGGTGTGATCGTCGGGCCTATAAAATGTATAATAATATGATAATATTATGTTGTTTTCGGTGAACGTATTTGCGGTGGAAATGCCGGACGTGCCAAAGTAGGTCCCGAATTCCGATAACCGGTTAGCGGAGAGAAATCAAAGCCTTCGGGCTGCTGAATCACTGACAACGCCGCCACCGCTCTACCGTCGTCAATAATTTATCATGTCCGTGCGTTGATGGATGTTTGCGAAAATAAAAGGCAATCCCTCCCTTACGTCAGCGCGCACCGCAAGGTTCGGTTTTTTTTTTTGCGAATGTATACTCAGGGCTGTATTTAGACTTTTGCCGCCCCTGGGCTGGACATCACGATTTTGCACAAATGTAACAATTTGCCGGCCTTTCAAAAAATGCCGCGGGATTGTTGCTCCACTAAATATGGCCCTGATTGTACTAATTTATATAATATTATTCGTTTATTCTGAATAGTTATAATGGTATAATATTCTAATATTAAGAATTAACGAAACGAAAAATATTTGAAACGTTTTTTAGGAAATATTGAGAAATTCGTCAAAAATTTATCGGTCATATTTTATCGTCGCACATTTAGGCGGATACGTTTAATTTACGTGTTTTCAATGACTCATTCTAACCGATTTAAACGGCCGAAGGATGGGCGTGGATATACATAATAATAATAATTATTATCACTGTCTTGTGGATCGGTATCACGAATTATTGTTGATAGTCACGACGATAATAATCAATTTATCGACGTAAATTAACTAATGTGCTTTGTATTTAGCGCCCCGCGAGCTCGGTATTTCTGTATGACCCCAATGATTAGAACGTATTATTATATATTTATGTCTGACAACATAGGAAACGGAATATTATAGTGATAACGATAAATTTCTATCAGCCTCTATCGTTTGTTCGACGTGCCACAAGCAAAGCTTCAATATGTACACCATATACTTGTTGCCGTAGGTGCCGTACGGCGTTAGATTATCGTACTTATGATAACCTGCGTTTTGCAATTGTTAAATTACTCGGAAGACAATTTTATTTGCGAATATATTATATATAACACATTAATAAATTATTCATCAATCCAAATCATATTATTACGTACGTTTTGGAAAACGAATTCCATCAAGGGCTTGACTTATAACAGCCGCTAAATCATACTTAGCGAAATATTTAGTACATTTCAATATAAAATAACTTATACCTATAACAAGTAATAAATAATGGTATAAAACTATAATAGACATTGTGATTTCCTAACATATTATATTTTTCGGTTATTTTCCTCAAACTACGTGTTTTTGAGAATTGTATTTTATAGCCAATTTACTCAACAATCAAACTAGTAAAAAAAAAAAACCAAAATAACGTTTGCTTCGAGTTTCCAGATTACAGCAGTTGCTCATTTTTTTTTTGTATTAAAATATAATACACTCATAGAATTTAATATATTTATATTTTCTTAATATTTAGTTTTCATTATAAACCCATCCGTTTTCTTATTATCCGAAGAGTTACAAAAACGTGTATTAACCGTCATAAAAAATATTCTCTTTACTATTAAGTATAATATTATTACGTTAGCGACTTTACAAGATGCCAGACGCGTACCTTATCCAACAGAAATATGAAAGTTTATCTAGAACCGAAAAAAAAAAAATTAAATAAATTGTGTTGAATATTTATTGATCATAATAATATCTATTATAATTATTAAACGTTATTATATATATATATATATATATATATATATATATATATATTACATAGGTATACGAGGAACAATTTTAAATAATTTTATATCGATAATCGATAGGTTATGCACCTATATAATTTATAATTGGGCATTGCGTTTACTCGACGTATCGCGCGCACACCGTTCACAGAACACGTTTTTCGACACAGAAAACCACCCTGTTTCGTAACTCGACACTTTAGTTATTATATTGTCATGAACACGTTGCGAGATTCGTCCGCACAAAACGACGTAAAAATAATAATAATAATAATCATATTGTTTGCGGTCAATTATATCTGTGTGAACGTTTCAACACAGTTTATATATTATATATTTATGCTGTCATAGTCGCGGCCGATGCGCCTCGTTACGGGAAACGCGCGTAATATACCGATGAAACCGGTCCGGTAGTTAAAAACAGTACTTATAGTGCAATATTACATCGTTGTTGGTTTGAAAATCCACAAAAATAAAACGTAAATAAATATAAATGACCATTGTAATAATATTTATTCGCCTACGCTCTGTAACGGTATAAAATGTCACGTATACCTATATCGCACCGCCAGAAGAAGAACGCATAACTCAAAATTTTACCATTTTGAGTTAAGCTCATAAAATTATAAATCGATTATTACTAAATAAATTGCTAAAACGACTTAAATAAAATTCGTATTCTAAACCTGTTTTATACGTAATTAAGTCGTTTATTAACTTTTGGTATGTAGTAAATATTTATAGTGAAAAACGACTTAACTGAGATAAGTCCAGTGCCGCAACTTGGTATATACTGGTGGGTGTGCAAGCAAATATTATAGGGCCCATGTAACCAAGGACCTAAATACCTAATAGATCCTTAAAAGAAATTTCACTTATTCTTTGTAGCTATAGCTATATACATTATTTTACACAAATAGGTTAGGAGCAAAGTGGCTTGAAACTCCTAAAACAGTTAATTGGTTTTTCTATCTCATACCACTTAAAATGTAAAAAACCATCAGCTGCCAAAACATAACAAAATTAAAATTATAATGGTCAATAAGAATATCATATTAGTGTTATTTATTAATTCAGCCCCCTGCCATTTGAAATTATAATTTTGATATGATTATAATTAAAATGTTGTAATATAATAATAATAATTATGATTTTAATGTACCTATTCATTAATTTATACTTAAAAAAAAAAAATTGATACTACTTTGTGAAACATTTTTATTAATATTTAACATGTAATATATCTAATTAATAATTAAAACAAATAATAAAATTAATAAAAATTAAATACTATTACATTTGAGTACCTAATTAATACATTTTCAAAAAAAATTGTTAGTTATAGTTATATCTATTTCAAAAAGCTTTTTTTCCTTGCTTTTTGATTTGCAAAAATATCAATTATGTGATCAATATTTAATTCATTGGTACGTGCTCAGACATACGTTACTCTTACTATAAAAAATCCTTTTAATTTTAGATAATATGTAAATAATTTAATTTCTTAATACACAGAATTGTTATTATTAGCATTATTAAATAATAATGTTCCTATAGTCTAAAAATGTTTCATTCTGATGAGACATAATAAGTTAGAATCAGTTAGAAACCATAATAATATTTAGAAAGAATGTTCCAAATAGTTCGGCCACGGGCCTATTAATATGAATTAATTTGGGGCCCGGGGCCCAGGGGTTCCTTGCACCCCTAGCACCCCCGGTAGTTGCGGCACTGGATAAGTCGTTTTATACAAATGTACTTTGAACCCAATTAGGTTATTTAAGTAGCTTTGTGACGTCTGTCGATAATATAATAATAACTAATAATACACATAATATACCGTTGTACTGTATATTATTATTATTAATCTACCTTTTAATTACTAAATAAACTTACTTAATCTATCACTATATATTATCAGGGTAAACAGAATTTTAAAAAAAATGTTCTCGATAGACATTATGGACATTATTCTTTAACATAACATTGTTCAAAATAGTTAAGTACCTCTAACTAACTCTAACCAAACAACTACGCAAAAATTATGACGTATATCTAAAATCAATTTGGATATATTTTACCATTAAAATATTAACATACTTACATTTAACCTACTGCGATATCCGTAAGAATGGTATTCGTTTCATAATAATATATTAATATTTTATTGCCGACCGTTAAATCAACGCCGCACGACGGGAAAAGTATGATTTGATATTTCGCGACAACGCGATTGTAATATTTCGCTCTAACACGCGCGCGTGCTTGAATCGAGGAAACGGGTCGTCACGATACGATTCACGGTCAACTGAAGATGGGATATGAATCCGTTTTTCCGACATCGAAATAATATATTATCTACGCTTGCGTATAATAATATTATTATCACGAAATTTTAAGCGCACGTCAAAGAATCGAATAATCGTTGCGCGTCGCTGTGAGATTTCAAATAATCGTAGTAGACGTAATCTATCACGGGCGTTATTGAGTCATCGGACGATTGTGTGTACGAATTTGGAACAATAATATACGATTTTCTACATACCGAAGACCAGAGGCGGATTTATCTTTTTTAGAGCTATAGGCACCAAAAATGTACCGTCCCTTTAATAGGTAAATAAGTTACAATACTCCTCTAAAATACCTACTCTAAATATTAAATATGTATATAAACAATATAGTATTGAACATCCATTGATATTTTTTTCAAAGTAGGCTAAATAACTAAAGGCGAAAAAAATAGCCTGACAATTCAAATGGATGTTCACTGAATTTTAATAAAAACCTATAATGATAATTTGTATTAATTATAAACCATCAATTATAATAAAAAAAACTTTAACCATTGTTAGATACATTAAGTAAAACACTACAGTTTACAATATTTTTTATAATAAAAAACTTTAGTTTTATAATACAAATTAAAATTATATATATATAATATAAAAATTACGCACATTATTAATTATTTTTCGTAAATATAAAGTAATTAATTTTCTATTTTTTTTTTTTACACTTTTGATTATTTTTAATAAAACACTACAAAATTTTCCGCCCCCTAAATTTTGCCGCTCTAGGCAGCTGCTTACAGTGCCTAATGGGTAATCCGTCTCTGCCGAAGACAATATAATACGTTTATATAAAATTATGTTGTTTTATGATAATATAATATATAGGTGCCTATACTTATTCCGAACGCGTTTTTGCTCAACCGGCACATGTTTTAATCGTATATAATGCGATATATATTATATTATATTATGCTATATTATAAATACATATTATTATAATTAACGCCGACAACACGCATGCGCATTGCATTGAACGATACAAGTTTATTGTGCGTACATTATTATGGCGTATGATGATTGATAATAATAATAACATCGTCGTTTGTACTTGTTGGAGAGAATAAATAACGCGAGAGACGATCGCGTCGCGTCGTCGTCTGTGCAGAGCGGTGAAAGCGATTTGTCATCGGGCGAAAACCAGTGCAGCACGGCTTATATAAAAAAATCTATCGTCATCGGATTGTCTCGTAATTACCGTATATACGTGAAAGCGTATTTTCGATCCTCCCAACAATCGCTGCCGATAAATGATCTTGCACGATCTTGGTTTTTTTTTTTTCAAAATATACGGCACAGAAGTTATTCGACACCGGTCAGTATGCGGTGGAACAAGACGTCAAGGCAAAGAGTCCTAGAAAACGTAATATATACCCATCCAAAGAGCTTTTAATTATCTATGGACTAAAAAAAATTCATTTTGATTGCGTATAAATGAGGCTTTTTTTCAATTAAATACATTTATTTCGTTTTTTTTAGACTTTATTCCGACCAATTTTCGGTATCTATAATGTAAGTAATAACTAAATCGTCTAATTTAGTTTTTTGCTTTGGCATTTTGTATTATAAATTAATATTGTAATTTCAATTATGTAACGCCAAGACCGTGTCAATACGGCTCGTGTTACAATTTAATATAAATGTACGAGAAATACGAAACCGGTTTTAGATTAAATTTATAAAAATTCGTGTGAAGAAACAAAACGATTGCTGCGGTCAAACCGACAATAACGCGAGAATAATGCCACATTGCCACCATAATAAGTTTGACCCCTTCCTAATCTATTAAATATTAAAATATTTAATTTAATATAAAACACGAAACATAATATGGAAAATTAGCTAGTTTGATTTAACATCTCTCCTCGAAAATATTCAAATCGTTACGAATAAGAATATTACAATATATGTTATGTATGTCGCGGTTGATTGCGTTTCGTACGATAAAAGCCGACTGATTTTTGTTTGGTATACAATATTTTAATTGTTATATTTCTTCTCGGTCGAGCCACGACAATTAATATTCGTGTATATGTACAAATAATAGTATTATATTATTATAAAACACGATAACGATGACGTGTGATGGCGTGTGTACTGCAGCAGCAAACAAACAAAATAAATAATAATATTTTTTAAACAAAAAACCGTTACCAGCATTAACACCTTGACCCATAAGAGGAAAATATATTAAACATTTTGTCCACGTTTATAATTGAGATAATTTATATTATGACGTATCGCAGACACACATTGCAGATATAGTCTATTCGTATTTTGTTTTAAGCAATTACCTACTACTATTATTATTATTATTATTATTATTATTATACACAGTTCGCACGCGCGGGTCAACGGAAACGAAAGATTAAAAATCACTTTTTACGCGAGCCAAACTAGTTTAATATGTAGTTTCGCACAATATATAATTTCACTTTTTGATATGATTATTATTTCTAGTTTCATCGGTTTATACTCGTACTCCTCGTTATTTCGCATATAGACGTCTTATACCCGGATCTCCATAAGGTATGCCGCAGAACATAACATCGTTAATACCGATGGCCCTTTGGGTGATCCGCGTGCCGTCGACGAAAGATTTCACTTTCGTCGTGATAATAATATTTTTACTATAGATATAATAATACCGGTTACAATAATTATTTATTTAGCTTGGACTCCATGTGGCATATATAGGTAAGACCGTGGCGGGTTAAATTTTTGGATCGGACCCGCAAACTGGTTGCGATCAATTGTTTTTGTTGAACGCAGCACACACTCACACACACCACATTGCCAAACCCGTACATCAGACTATAAACTATAATAGTAATAATTCATGTAAGGACATAATAATATATCATATTATTATAAATGTATAACACCATCAGCTCCGCGATTGGAAACTAGCTCAGGAATCGCAGCGAAAGTACGCGCGGTCTCGAACGATTGTGAAGTATAGACAATAGCAGACAACGATAGTAAATATAATATAGTCGGGATTTAGGCTTAAACTAGGCTAGATTCGACTCGTGGGTAATTCGGGCTTTTTGTGCCTCCTAGACTCTGGAGCAAGCTGAATATATTTATCCAATAAAGCCTAATCGTTTGGTTAACTAAAACGTCATAACCATATTCGTCCCTTTGATATGTGATTGGTAACCTAACCTAACCGGCCCGGTAGCATATAGTAGGTATGTAGTTAGAAGGGATAAAGAGAATATTATAAAAATTGCTAATATTTTTTCTAGTTTGGAGCCTTCACAACGACGTCATGAACGTTTTTTATTTTATTTTTTCCGCGAATTAATCGGTCCGTACATAAATTCTGAACAGACAACAATAACGCATGTTTAAAATACAATTGTTGTAGCGATAAATGATTATAATTTGTTGTCATTATACATTTTTCGTACACGATTAACGAAGAAATGAATAAAATGTTTGAAATTTGGAACGGGGAAAATAACGCATGAATTTAGTACTAATAATATATATTATCAAAATATTTGGGGTACCTGTTATACTATAATAGTGCACGCTGACGCAGATGATTTTCCACGATAGGTAGGTCGTGTTGTGCGCTCATCGTTAAGCGTCGTGAAACGGGCGATATGGAACGGTTGACATTGATTTTTTTAAAAAATAATATTAATCAAAATAATAATGATCTACATTCTAAAGTGCCTAACGAAAAATAACGCGATTTTTACTATCTGCGGGAAAATCGATTCTAACCACGTGCTCGCGTTTTTCTATCGTAACGGCGGTATACACGCGTATAGCATGAAATGGATCCTATCCATAGGATACTACCATAATATATAGCTACTCTATACGGGAACGCTAGTTATTTTTTAGGGAAGAAAAAACATCGATATTAGATAAATATTTCACGGAACAGAGCTTTTTTCCATGTAAATAAAAACCTAATCTCAAAAGCGTACGATTAAGTTATCGTGTAAATTGCGTTGATATCCATTCCATTTTTATCTATATATGGTGTATAATCCATTATAATAGGCGTTGACGGGTTGAATTTTCTAGAAAATATGTTTTCCTATCTTAGGAACCTATTAATGTTACCTAGGTGACTATAAATAGCCACTCCAAATTTACAAGAATATGCATACAATAAATATTATATTATTTACACAACATATACATTTCCAGTGGTTTGCTAGGAGAGGTGTTATACGTAACATAAAAATATATATCATATTATTTGGTAATAGTATCAAGTAATAATACATAGTTATTATTATTATTTTCCGGAATGTGTAACTTGATTGAAATATTTCGTTTGAACCGAATAGTCGCGGCATCCAGTGCAACAGTATCGTTTGTCAACGGGTATTATAAAATGTAACCACCACAGCGGTGTAATAGGTACTATTCTTATTATACGTATACCGTAAACATACCTAACCGCACAGTGCACAGCGACAACACACACATAACCTTAATTTGTTTTTATGTAAGAAGGGGATTTTAAATTAATGTATTGTTGAAAAGTACCTAATTATAATTTGTAACTATTGCGAAATCATTTACTTGAGCCCGAACACGATAATAACTTGACATTTCAATGAGACTATTTTTTGATGCTGACCGAAAATCGACGTTTTTAGAGGTATTTCTCTATTTTGTAATAGTATATTATAATGTATCGTGTTGTATATTACAATTCAATTCAAACGAAATCAAATTATATCGTTAATATAAAAAGGAATACCTAATACGAATCAAACACGGGCGCGGCAAACCCTTTGTGCGCCGGCAGTCGGACCGATTAGAAATTCTTCTGTTGTTAAAAAAACCAGTTGTTGTGTGTCGCCCTTACGGTGAAATACATATATTATCACTCAAGTACGATATAATAATAATATAATCATGCAATGTAATAATATCCATTTAACTTTCTCTGTCACTGTTGCTTTCGTGCGTTTGTTGTCGTCGTCAATTATGATCTTATAGAAAGTTTTCGTTATCCGAACGCGGGGATTTCGTCCCAACCAGGGTGTAGTATCCGCAACGATATACAGATCAGAGGTTCCCAAACTCTCCGACTTATACTTATTTACAGTATTCAATATAGACAAATAATTTATACACTATATTCTTCATATTAGCTATTTTTACTAATCGTTATTCTTTGAACCTTGTGTATAATATAGTGATAAGAGATTACTGTAATCGTATATAATATAGATATTGTAGAGGCAACAAGTATACGATAATACATATATTATATGAAATATATACGTACACAGATGAAAGTTAATAATATTGAACTTCAATAATTATTATTATTTATACGATTATTTCCGACCCTTCGAAAATTTTCTTCCAAGTAGTAGGTATTTGTGTTGTGATACACATGATGTTTAGTGATACTTATACTGAAGATGTGAAATATTCACATCATCTTAAACGGTTTGATGTATAATAATATAAATATAAATTAACATACATAATGTCAATAATACAAAAATATACACTTGTCACTATTCGATCGATTAGGTAGGGATATAATTTATAATTTTAAAAATTATCCGTAAAGTTGCGATGTCTTATATGGGACTAGTCCATTAAGTTGGAGTATAGTTTATTAATATCATCATATTATTACAATATTAAAATAAGTTTATAACCATATATTTTAAATATTTGATGCGTGAATATTTCTTTTTTCTCCTGTCACGTAATGACAAATGAATCATATACCTAGGTACCTAATGTACCTATGATATAAACTTCATTTTTCATTTGAAACAACGAATAACCTATCGAATACCTGTCCACAGCTATCATAGATGATTGAGACGTAATAACTACTTCTTCCAAAACATCAAATGGTCGTTCTGCAGAGCGTAAGATATAAAAAATAACCTATACTCATTCTTATTATACACTCTTATTATATTTATATCATTATGTTGCGTACCTTACTATTAGTGGGTATCATATACTTATATACAACGACAGATGATGTAATTATACAGGGTGATCGGAATATTTTATTACAAACATAACTGATATATCTACCATATCATTATTTTTACACAACACGAAATTCCGTTCACCCGGTACGTGGTCGGGGAAAGGACGCTGACAATGACGGTCAACAATTTATTGTACGAGTGTAGATACACGATGAAAGTAACAAATGGAATTCGATCGTCATTATAATAATATTATGTTGATTTCATTTTTCATTATTATTATTATATTAGACGGATAGTGTTTCATGGCGTGTAAGCAAAGCATATTATACATGATTTCTCCGATCGACGATGCTCGTTTGTGTGATCTAACTCTGCATACGTTGGAAACAAATATATATCGTTAATGATCATTTGACCACTCGGGATCCATCGAGAGGAGTATATTATACTCCCACAGATGGGAATCGACACAAAAGTTACAGACACCATTTTATGACCTTTGACTTAATATTATTATATCACTATACTCTTTATTCCTTAAATTAAATTCAATGACCAATATTATATTATATTGTTATTATTTTACTAGGTATAATTTATTTATACTTTATAATATAGGTGTTATATTATAATGTATCACGAGACTAATAAAATAATTTCGATCTCACGATTTTTGTGTCTATGTGGGTAATAATAATATATAGCAATATTGTAGCTGCCAATATTATTTTTTATTAAAAATTTACGGATTATTAAAAACAAAAATCATTTTTTCATACCTATATTATGGGGGACACATTATTGTATTAAAAACAAGGCATTATATAGTTAGTGTTTTTAAGACGTCTGAAGAAAAACAATTTGTTATTATAAATATATAACGATATAATACCAAGGTATGTATGCTCATTTATATGACATTAGAAAACTCGCCATATTAGTTATTACATTATTATATATAGTAGGTAGGTATTTATATATGAAATATTAAATACATTTTACGTTACATATTATAATAACTTGTAAATATTTTTGATTATAAACATTCAAACGACTTACATTCTTGTCATTCCAGAAAAAAATAATATTGTTAAGAAACTATTTAAAAACTAAATATAAAATTAATATTATATTATATAAAAACCAGAAGAGAAATTTGTATACTATTTTCAATGATTGATAGGTTATTGATTTTATATTTAAAAAAACAAAGTATATGTTTACATAAAATAATTAGTATGATCAATAAGAGTTTGATTTAAAAAATATTATAAATAGTGGTATAATAGTACCTATACCTACATTTGGTAATAATAATAATACTCGTATGAATAAATTATAGGCAAATATACTTATTAGATTTTTAAATCTGTTAAATCGTTAATTTTCTTACCTATAAACAAATAGTTATTTAGTTAGGTACATTTTTATAATTTCCAACACATCTACGTACAATTGTCAATTAATGTTGTATATTATTTATATACTCTTCGTAATATACGTATGCAACGTACAATCAGACACGTCTTGTTCACAATAATAAATATTGTGTCCACTCGTCGATTTGCACTATTCGCTTGCAAATCAGTCTTTTTTAAGCGTATCTGGAATATATTTTATTATATCACACGTATGGAAACAAATTTTTACAGGCGTGGTCTGGCTAGGGATGTGAGATTATGTAAATGGGCGGGGTCGGTCGTTTTCACGAACAAACCACACATACCGGATCTCGCTTTATATATTTTTTATAGTCTACAGTTTTTACTATGTTGCTATATTATTATTATTATCATAAATAATATTACATTCAGAAATTCAAACGACGACTACCCATAAGTAGACATTTTCGCTATATAGTTATAGGTATACTATATATATATTATGCGAAACTTTCCATTGTCGAACGACCGATCGCGATCGTCAACGGAATCGAATTATTATTATTTATATTTACGTCTTTTTATGTTTACATATAATATTAATCTCTTGTATTATTTATTGTACGGTATAACTATGTCGTTACTATACATAAATTAATATATGCGATCGTTTTATAGCGGACTGCTGCAAAGAAATCGCGATTTTTTTTCACTCCGATGATACCGAATAATCTCTGTCGGATATTATACTTTCTTTCGAAAAAAAAACAAATTATTTATTAATTAATTTAAATTTGCAATACCCACTCGAAAACGAGTTTCGTATATAAGGCGTATTATGTAGTTGGTTTCAATGGTCAATTTATAAATAGTTTTATGAAAAAAATAAATATATATATACAATAACGATTAACGCCATATAGAAAAAAACCTATCACTTAGCATGTTTTTGAGATTATAAGTTTGCATTTAATCATTTTATGTAATCACTTTCGAACATTGTCGTCGGTACGCTGTTATGTATGGGTGTAAATACTTATATATAATATTATAATAATATAGTTATTTAAATAGGACTATTGTCCTATATTTCAGATAATCCAGTTTGTTGTAAAGATCTTACTAACCTTGAAACACTCGACCGTTTCGTATATACTTAATTAAAATACTATTAATATATTGCTCAACTTTTCAATATAACTAGTATAGTCGTATAATTGTATGGTCAAGTGGTGATCAACATTTTATGTATGCATTATTGCTTAAAAGGTTGAAATTATAGTAACTCACCTGAATATATTTTTTTATCTTTAAATTATATTAGGTATAGGTATGACCATTAGCGTGATTGGATTTTTGGGATGAGGGCAAAAAAAAATTATATAGACATATTATACTATTATAGTACGGAGAATTGTATTTTATGATTAATTTATTCTTCATAATAATATTAATATAATAATAATCTTTTGCCTACACGTATTGTATATAAGACACTATAAGACAAAGTTGTGCAAAAATAGTATGATATTATATAATATGATCGTATATTATGGAGAATCACAAAATATATAATATAAACATAAAATATCGAGGGAGGACAAATTTATAACTTTGGCACTTGCCACCCCTTGCCTCCTCCACAATTACGTCATTGTATACAACATACGTATTATATTAGTTCTAAACTTATTTCATATAAACTGATCATTCTTTATAATTATTATTTTATCATTTTGAATTTACAAAAACTATACCTATATATTATAATGGTTATCGTGGTATAAATGTAATATCTACCTAAATAAAAACTAACGGCGCGAATAATAATATTGTCAAAAATACGTTTTTGCGACCTATCAAAATTTGTAGCTCATTATTACAGCCGAAATCGGACGCAATTTTTGTTTCGACTACATTTTCGCGTAGACACGAATCGCGTGCACCTTGCTAAATATAATAGTGGAGTATTGTATACGCGTTAAAATGTCGATGCAGGTTATATATATATATATATATATTATATTATACTGAACCGAATTTTTTTTTCAGATACCTACATATTATTATATTATTTATTTTCGTGCGAGAGAAAAACGACTAAAATAAGAAAACGCCGTGCATCGTAAATTCGTAGGCTATAACGGTTTCTGCAGGATCTAAAAAAATTAACATATTCATTATTCAGGACGATCGGAATGTTGCGTTAAAAAATAATAGAAATACATTTGAAACGTGCGTGTATATGTGTATGTGTTCCCATCATATTTTTTAACACTAATTTCTGTACAACTGCAGGTAAGTACATATAACTATACGAAACATCGGAGATTGTTTATCTCAATGGGCGATTCAAGAGAAGAAACGAACCCGCCAAAACGGCGTGCACATTGATTATCACGACCACGTTTTTCGCCCACAACACACATAACGACTTGAACGCACGCTGCCTCGAGCAGACAAATCCGCAGCCCGGAGCGTGTGAACCAGTTGGGGACGCGGTGGGGTCTACATATGCAAATCGCACGTTTCCAACGAATCGTTTTTATATTATTATTGTGGTGCTACGTCAGATATGTACACATGATGATGATATGAACGCGTCGTTAAAAAATATTCAGAAGATATTTTTATTTAGAAATATTGTAAAAAGAATGAGAATGCAAATATTAAAACAAAAAAACGCATTTATTGTATAATTATTATACATTATACGTATTCGATTTTATTATGTTTGTATTCGTTTTAAAATAATATACTTTTAATGTAGTTACAATGTATAGCATGTAATAGTGACGAAATTTCAAAAATAAAATTATGTTATAATCATTTTACCATACTAGGATTATTATGTAAGCCACAGATAATATGCTAAAAAATATTTTATCAAATAAGTTTCTAAGCGTTTGAAGAATTCCACATATTATTTTAAAGATAGATAAATAATGACAGAGTTATACTTTTGTAGTATAAATATAAAAAAAGTTATAATAGGTATTATGCATATTATATGTAAAAATGATCATTTTTAAATACGATTACACTGTGTTTTAAACGGTATTAGGATACGATTATAAATAGTTATAGATAATATATACTTATCCAATTGTTCAAATAATTTAAAAAATTGATAACTGATTATATCCTCCGCAAGTCGGTGCGAACACAACACGATTATATTCTCAGTTTCTCCGTTTCGGCAGGTCGTACCGAAATATATTTATTATTATTATGTTGTCATTGTAGATAGGTATAGCGCAATTTCTTTAATTTTTTTTTACATTTTTTTTGTTCGTAAAAAAGTGAAATGTGAAAAGTGAACGGAAAAATATCATCGTGATATATATATATTAATATACGCGATGACATATCATCGTAGTGTTGCGGACATGCGAAAACTAATAATTTGTTCTCGTGATTTTGCCGTTTTTTTTTCTGTTCCGGAAAACGAATAATAACGTTTAAAATGTCGTCGATTTTCGTAAATAAAATAATAATATAATATTAACTCGTTCGGTGTGACAAAACTGTCCACCACATCACGAACGCGCGCTTTCGTCTCGGTCCGGACAATAGCGAACATATTATATTATATAATATTGCAGTCGACGTCCCGCGGGTTGGTTCGACGCGTCGTCAACGTCATTTATAAGTCATTTAAATACACGTACTAGGTATGTGGTATGTGGTTTTCCGGTAACTATATTATATTATTATATCGTTTGTTATATTTTGAACATTGCAATGATTAATTACTGCATAAAATTCGCGTTTTGCGTTTTTTGTGACGAAGATTTCAATAATTATTAAAACAAACATAAAAATCTTTAAGAAATAGTAAATACTAAATACTCATTCACATCATTATTAAAATCGTTATGAATTCGGTATTTATTATAATAATATGTCCGTATTAACTTTACGAAATTGATTAAATTTTTTTTAGAAACTCTGTCTATAACAAAATCCATTTTTATTAACCGAAAAACCACACGTATATTTATTATGTATGTTTCCGCGGTAAATGCTATTGACAACTAAATCGTATAATACAACTACGACAGACTGAACGTGGTTTTCTATATTTTATGAATATCAAATATTAGTCATGACGTGTCTTAAACATAGTCTAAACGAATGTCACCGTATTATAATAATACACTGTCGCTAGGACGTAGAACCGTGACAGAATCATTGAGACGGAAAGGAAAATATGATATTTATAATGCAACGCGATGAAGAATGAAACGGACGGAATTGTCAACCGACAAATCAGGAAATGTTGTATTCTTGGGACTAAATCTGATCCGCGGTAGAAGTTTCGATATTAGGTAAAGGTACATTTCATTATTACAATTATTACATCACTGCATAATCAATTCTCCCTAGTACAGTTATTGTACAATTTAACTCAATGGGCAAAACAATCGTAATATAATTCTGATGTATAAAATATTGATAATTTCTACCCAAATATGTTTCGCTACTGCGATTCCGTCAAATTCCCAAAATGCACTAATGTACGAATAATACGTTATTGAAGAATTCGCTTTATGTTTTATTGTTTTGTGTACAGATTAAATCGTATTATTTATAATTCGTAAAATACACATAGGTGGTTCACATATCGCTATTTACGACGTTTAAACAAATGAACCGCACATCATTTCGTGCAGACATAGCATAATGTTACAATATTAGATTTTACGTTGTATTATAGGTAGATACGACGTTCGCCCGCGAGAATATAATAGCAATATGCCATTTTCCTTTCACTCTTGCACCCGTCGCACAATAAGTAAATAGGTACGTTTTAATATTCGTTTCGATCATGCAGTTTGTAAAATTAGCATTAAAAACAATATATATATATATATATATATTATAATATGAATATAAAACGTGAAAAACTATATATTATATACGTGATCATGGGTGCCCATAGGAGATATTTCAGGAGGGGACAAAAATAATCTCATAGTATACGTTACATACGTACAATCGGATTCCAATTTGAATACTTATATAAAATAAGTTTAAATTTATAAAAATTAGTATAAGTTTATTTCATTTTTTTCAGATGCGAGTGTCCCGACAAGCGCCCTCCCGCCATCGGTGCCCGTGCTGTTTCCCCGCAACGGTTGGTCGAAATTCGAGCCGCGGCTGTTTTGTGACATTTACAGATTATTATTTTTTATTTATTATTATGCCGCGGCAGCTGGGCCATTGGCTTATTTTACAGATTTTTATCTCGATTGTTACCACGGTTGCGTATTATAAACTAACCCAGGAACGAACCGGATCGGAAATCTGCCCTCTAATGGCCTAATGAGCAACCGAAAAATATATGAAAATAAAATGTAGGTCGTCTTCCATATTATGTATATTGGTAATATTATATAGATACCTATATTTAAACACGGTTTTTTTTTTATGGAGGTTACGACATTATTAGTCGTCATCGTGCGACGAGAGAGAAAAATAGGTAACGAAAAAACGTTTGAAATACTATGGAATAAAATCATTTATTATACCGTATGGTCGTCGTGTCTCTTTTTTAAAACGACTGCAGCGTGTTGTTGTGTAATAGCAATTTTTGTATTTCCACTCTCAAAAAATAAAATCTAATATTTGTCTTCGTGCAATATATGCACGAATAAATTACCATCTATATATTATATGTTATTATTATAGGTATACCTGCCAATACTCACTAATTATGGTAAATTATAATACCGTGGTCGTAACCATTCGGCATTATTATAAAACCGCATCGATTCGTCTTCCCGCGCTACAATATAGTGCAGTATACTATTTAAATATCGATGAAAAATATATTTCGTAATAGGTTAGGTGGTATGGTAACGTAGTCATCTCGCATTCGATAGTATTGATCTGTTCGCAAAACTCACAAAAATCGTCGATAATGTGTGAAAAATACATCCGAAATCACGTCGATAAATCATCTATAGTTAACGGTTTAATAATAAAATTATTATTCGAATAATAGTATAATATTATATTTCTTGTGGGCCATAAACGTAATATCTATGACGCAGTGACGTTGTTTTTGTGGGCAGTTCGAAAACAGCGGACTGACTATTAAAGACACGAATTTATGTCTTTATATGCGGTACCCATATTATATAGGTTAGGTATACGATCAACATTTTTTATTATTAAATTAACACTCGGATTGTTTTTTCTAATGTCAAAATGGTATTAATAAATAATATACATATCCGTTCGTTAAATAATTTGAGTCGTACGCCACACGTATATATTAATAATAATTATTATCGTATCTACCTGTTATACGGATGATGCAAACCGAATACTTTAACTATTATTATTATTTGAATACTTTTAAATATTATAGGTACGTCTAAATATATTATGTATACAGGGTGCTCAAAACTGTTTATCTTGGGAAATGGAGACAAGTAAATAATTATACTTGTTATGCAATATAATATATCTTTAAAAAACCATTTTGGAGGTTTAATATTTTTAAACGTTATTTAGAAAATCAAATGCGGAAACGTCTATTTTTTATTTTTTATTTGCTCAAACATACATTTCATATCACTCTGTCTCCAAGATCTTAGCCACAGATATATTATATTGTACTACTTATTGAACAGTCGAACTCTGTTTGTTTTTGTTTTTGTTTTTTTTTTTTTTTTGGTGAGAAAACTTTTCGTCGAATTTCACACACACGTATGATACATAGGTATAATATAATATAATATTATTTATAATAAATGTTTAATCGTATATTTTTATAGTGACTGCCTCCTCTAAAGTACGCGGACAGCGCGAAAATCAACAGTGTGGTCCGACTGGTTTTCGTACTCTTATGTGTGCATAAAACTATATATTGTGTACCTACGGTCATATATTTAGATAGGTAGGTAGGTTAGGTTAGGTATATATTATTATACAGTGGTCGTGTATAGTATTGCTCGGAGGCTTCCGGCTCCGACCGGCCCGAGGAATTGTGTCAGACTCGCCTCGTCTTTGGTAACCCACAGTCGCCACCGCCACCGCCGTCATCCGGCGATTATTTCTCCCGCGGCGGCCCGCCCCCCGCGCGCGGGAATGTGCCACATTATATTGTTGCGCGACTTCACGGCCGCACGACGGAACCGTCGAATCTTCTTTAGCCGGAAAAATCGGCTGCTCTTCGCCGTTCGTTATTGTATAAGAAGTATATACGTATTATTATATGTTTTTATTTTTTTCATACTATTCACCGCATTTATCGTTTTTTCCGTTTTGTTTAACCATCGGCATTTTCGTATTGTTTATATACGATAATTCTTCAAACTATATTTATATATATACACGCGTTTAAGAAATACTTTCTCGCTCTGACTTTTCGCATCCGACAAATTTAAACGCCGCGTTGTTTTTTACGCCTCTGGCTCTCCTCCATCTCAACGCAATATACGTATTTTACATTAACGAGGTGTATGAGTTCTCATAAAACTGTCTAATGTCTCCGCGGAGGATTTCACCTGGAACCGCTATGGTTCGCCGCGTCAACAGGTTCGACACAATAACGAAAAATAATATATCCAATCGAGTACGTTGATCCGTTCTTATTCATTGGATAAGTGTTTTGGGGCGCGAAGTTGTTGCCGCATAAATAATGTAAAATGCGATTACAATAAATAATATTATCGAACCGACAATAATATCGATATCGTATAGCAAGAAAATCGCCATATTGGTTTCACATAAAAGACCTGTAACACTCGTGTATATATATATATATATATATATATAGATATAGGCGTTTACGTCACATTTTGAGTTTGTCTTTGGCTACGACGAGAAAAACAAATCGTAATAGTTTTGATTGCCCCGAGTTAATAAGTTATACATTATAGTCAATCCATTGAGGTACGAGTATTATTATTATTATTATTATTATTTTAGCCACCGGGAATGCTATTTACAGTGCAACCACTTTCGCCGCCAACGGGGTATATAAAACATTATGAATGCTCTGTACACATATATTGGTACGTTTAAAACACGAAAAACCTATAAGACCAAAGACGAATATGTACACGAATATTATACTGTATAATATTATTATTATCTCGTGCGCAATAAAATAAATATATATTCCAATGTAGAAAGTATAATATTAATATTTTATTAGTATTTACGCGAAGAGGAAAAACAAAACTACGCGTTGTGCTCGGAGACTTCAATAAAGTCCCGTCAAGAAACTCGCGTCGTTTCCTGGATCAGTTCGCGCGTTTTATAATATTACTTATCGCGTTATATATATATATATATATATTATTATTATTTTTTTGATATCAATATCTTTCGCGACACATACTATAAACATGTATAATATTATTGTTGTTGTAACGATGCCACAACGGACTTTTACTTTCCGGCACGCACGTACGACAATATATATATAACGATGATATATCATATTTGTATGTATATTAGAAGGAAAAAAAAAATTAACGCGATTAGATGCGATAACTGCAGATGCGATTACGCGAATGTTTTCACACGTCGTCGTCGGTGTCGTGTTTGTATTTACGATAATATTACGTAGGTATATTATAATAATATGACGTTTGCGGTCGTGTTAATATAATATTAAATATTACTATCTATATTTATGTCTCGTTTACCATATAACCATAATAATTGTACCGCGCGCGCGCGATTGTCAAACGTGATCTACGCGCCTTCTTAGGCAAAATCAATGGCGAAAAATCGTTCATTTCGCGTATTAGATATCATATTATTATTTGGTATTACTGATGCACAGAATGAAACAGCATCTTATGTATATATCATTATAATATAAAATACGCATAATCGGATATGTTGCAGATGAAAATTCATAAATAATAGTAACATATACGCACCGCTGTAAAGAACGAAAGTATATTGTAATACGCGTTTTTTTGTTTTCAGTTTACGTGTGTTTTTTTTTTTTTAAACCTATTATTATTATTATATCATCGCTACTATATATACTATATACATATAACCCATTGTGTTTAATTTGAATCGAATATTGTAATATTTAGGTATAGTATCCGCGACCTTCGCCGTCTACTGTTCGCCCATTGTTCGTCCCATGTTTACAATCACATCTATATTATTACGGAATATTATATACAGGATGTATCATGAAGATTTGACATTTTTAAATATAATATCAACGTACAATTTTCAAATCCTCGTTGTACCTAACCTTATCTAATCTAACCCTGTATATCGTTTATCACATAGCGCTCTGGAACGGCGTCAGTATCTGTGCCTTTCTAATAATATGAAATTATATTTATAAATTTATTACACGCGAACAACGATAATGATATTTATTTTGAAAATAAAGAAAAGGCTAACGGCTGTATATTATTACCGAGTACGATTTGTACTTTTCCACGATGAGCTTTAATTGATAACAATACACTGCATGTGTAGAAATTAGAAACGATCTATTAAAAAAAAATGAACATTAAAATATAATATATATTGCACAAAAATACAATGCTGGTTAATAATAAGTTAACAAGTGAAAGTTATATGAATATGTACTTTTTATAATTGAATATTTAATAACTTAACTTTTAACTAAACTATTTTAATAGATATGTGTATGAATTGAATAAATAACGAGTTTACTTTTATTTAAATTCCAGATAAGTTAAACAATTTTATAGTTTATAATGATCAAATAATAGAAATTAGTTGATATTTAAAGCTAAAAATATTTTTTTTAAGAAAGTAAATAATAGTAAATTAGTAAGTAACGAATAATATAGACCGCGGTCTCGACGAAGAAAAAAGGTAAAAATAATAATATTAACTTTTCCATTTTTTATCAATTAACTCAATTTAAGAGTTGAAAAGAGAGTTAAAAATTGATTTACTTGCCTAGCCTCGCTAATAAAGTAATAACAATAGTATTTTAATACAAACATATTATTATGATGATTTCCATTTTTCTGGAGACTTTAATGCACGCGACAAAGTATGTGTTGAGAAATTGTTTCGAAAACAATTCTCAAATATAATAATATCATTATAAAAGTAGTTTAAAACTTTAAAATACAACTTTCAATGTTATTTAATTCGATTTAATATTTTCAAGTAAATTTAATGCATACAAAGGCAGATAATATAAATTTAAACATTCATGGTGATGATGAAAATGTTCTATATTTTTAATACGCGAAATATGTAAAAACGTATAATACAAAACTATATTTGGAGGTTTAATATGTTTTTAATTTTTAAATGGTTTTTCGGAGGAAAAATGCATATTAAAATTCCAAGGGGAAAAACGATATTATAATAATTACTAGTAGCAGATACGCAATAATATCTACCTACATTGAAAATGAAAAAATATAATACAATTAGAAAATATGACGACTTACCTTTACTCAGGGCTAAGCTGTCGAAAACGAACAAGCTGGCCAACAGCAACAGGCCCAGTGTTCTGGCGGGCAAGAGCTTCTTGCGCCTCGTGGCCATCATTCGACCGTGCTTGGCGATCCCGCTGTCGAATCCAATGTTTTAAGCACGTAACGGTCGCACTACTACGATAACTGAGTAAACGGGCACTCGTAATCCATCGACGCGGCAAACATTTCGTGTAAAAATAGTTCACAACATATTTTTATCGACGCGAACGAAACGAAAATGATTTTTTAAAAATTTTTTACAACGAACGTGTGAGTGAGTATCAATAATATAAATGTGTATAATATAATGTATCTGAAAACACACAACACTTTTAACGTGCAAGGTAGTATAGAAGATACCGCCAATAAAAATAACGATAATATTTGTGGCGTATACAATATATACGAGAACGTGAAAATAATGTGTAAAAAATTTTTTTTAAAAAAAAAAACAACTCTCTCGACGAAACTAACTTAACCACTGTGGTTCACTCGCGCGATTCGGACATGGTGCCGCGGTCTGTGCCAACGAACGAATGAGGTTAACCTCAATCCACTGCCGCGCGCTGGCGCAACGCAGATCTTTCACCGCGCGCGTTTCCTTCTTCTTCTTCTTCTTATTATTATTTTTCTTCTTCTTCTTCTTCTTTTTCTGCAGTACAAACACAAGAACCGCGAACACTGCGACTACCGCGGCTGCCGGCGTATTATTATAAGTTAACTTACCGCCACAGACGTATATACCTGTTACTTCCTCGTCCGGAGAATAGGGCACAATAAAATAATAATAATAATAATAATAAAAAAACCCGTCTCGGCTAAAATAATATATAATAATATAATATTATACGCGCATGTGCGTAAGTGTGATGTGGAATCGTATCGTATCGGCCAATTAAAAGAAATTAAAAAAAAAAAACATTAAATTACATTTATAACCTCCGACGATCAGCACACGACGATTGCTCGTTGACCTTATCCGGTGACCAAATGACCCGCGACCGATCGCGCACTCACGCAGAGTACGAATTACGCGCAGACTGCCCTAATGCGGTGACGATGACCGCGGTCGCGAAAGATTCCCCGCGACCTACATGACCGCTTCGACGGCCGCGGTTTGTTGTTTGACCATGTTTAATATACCACCGCACGACCGCAAAATATTAATCATATATAATATCGTAAATATATTGCATGCGAAACTCCGATTGTATAAGTTAACGGCAAAGTGTAATATTATATTTCTATTAAATTATATATTGCTTCTGAAACATAATAAATTTATTTGATTTTTAGTTTTAAAAAATATACAAATATTAAACTTTATCTTAAGTTGTATTTTTTAATACGAATAATCGTGATCTTTTCGTTAAGATTTTTTAACGCTTGAAAAAAAAACAAATCTTGTATATATGCGAATATTTAGGATTTTTTCCGAAGAAGTATTTAAATAAACATAACAAACAATGAGAAAAACTGTGTCACAAATCTCATATCTCTCAGAAACTGGTACATAGTTTAAAACCATAATATTTAGGAACGATAATTTTACTGGTAATTTATTGTACCAGGAATTTCATTGGGATTTCTATCGCGGTATCCCGTTGGGCAAGTCTGCCCCTGGGCGTAGGTGGTGAGCGCCATAAAAGTATGCTTAGCTTATAACTTACTACAAATGTTAAACAATTTGTACCTATATTATTTTTTACTAAACCCGTTCAACATCAAAATGAAATAATAATAATATACGTATGTATATTGAAATTATTTTAGAACACCAAAAAGCAGACCTCATTATTATAGTCGACTCGTATATAAAAGTATGACACACAGTGAAAAATTAATAATATGTGAAATTATTATTTTTGTAACTTGGTTTTATTACAAATACTAATAAAAAAACAAATCAATTTCAATAAAAATATATATTGTCATAGACCCTAAAAGAATCATGCCACAGCCACAACACATCAGGACTCGAATATATAAAAAAAAAAAAAAATATTTTGTTTAACATTAAAACAGTTTTATCATGCTATGGACATTCCCTATTAAAGTAATCTATTCTCAAAAATGTAAATAAACCAAAATTCGACTTGGCAAGCTCATCACTTAACGAAAAATTAATTTCTTAATAATACGACCAAATACATATGAATAAAAATAATGAATATTGATCATTGATCAAATAAAATATTAACATATTTTTAAATAATATAAAATATTAGTTTAATTTAATCTGTGATATTAGTATAAAAAACTTATATGATAATTGATAACAATATATTTAATGGTACAATGTTATGGTAAAATGGGTATACAATAATTTCATTTCATGAATGATGTCACTATGATGTGAGGACGAATTTTTATTTGTTTACATTATGACAAATGACAGAGTGTCCTATCTGGTTTCCTATAATCTTTGGTTTTATCGTTATAAATTTAATTTTGTTTAACGTTATTAATTTTTTACGTTTAACGTTATAAGTAATATAAACGTTTAATATTTTTTTCGTTTTTATTTTTTCGTTATTCGTTATTATTAATATAATTATATAAAAGTAAGAATATATTTAGGTAATATTTAGCCTTTATATGTAATGTTTTATTATGATTTATGATTAAAATATAATTGAATAATTTAAACTACCTAAACTTAATTTTTAATAGAATTACAATTAGGTAAATTAGATCATATTTAACATTTATTACTTTATAAATAGAAATGGCATCAAACCTTTTCCGAGTAGTAAACTAGTAGCTATATACAAATTACAATAAGATAAAACACGATGTATTTGCACATCGTACTCGCACAGAAATTAATCATTTCATGATCATTTTCATTGATCATAAATCAAATCGTCAAAAATCCGCCTAAAAATATGGATAGGATAGAATAAACGATAACCAGAACATACTAAGTGTTTAAATTCTAAATAATATTACAAATTTCCTAAAACTTAATAATAATATTCATTTTCTGGACATTTTTTCATATGAAAGATAGTATATAATAATATGTGGATAAATGAAAATAATTAGGCTCCACGTGGAATTAGTTATATAATAGGCTTCGTAGTCTTTAATTGCTTCTTAAAAATAATAATATGTTATTATTAAACTTTTTTAATTTATTTTCAAATTATATTAGTTTTTGGTAACAATTATAACATTAATAAAATATACAGGTAACGGGCATAAATTTAAAAGTAAATTCATGACATTATATATAAAATTCAATAATCGGGAATTTTTATAAGAATCTGATAAAAGTCGAATATAGTTCAAAGATACGATGATAAAAAAAAAAAAAAATTAAGAATCAAAAATAATTTTAATAAAATATTATATCGTTTTATTATCATTAATTGTTTAACAATTTTATTTATTTTTAGTTAAATTATGTTTATTGATATGTCATATGTTTCGTTTATTGTACTGTTACTTGTATACTGTTTTACATTTCAATCGTTTTTTGACAAGTTTAACGTTATAATTATAACGTTTTAAAAACGTTTTCGAGCCCTGCACAACATATTATAATATCATAAAGATAAACAAGTTAAACCGAATCTTAGAATTCAGAAGGATAGAATAAATTTATTGAAATTTCTACGAATAAGCTAAACTAATATTATAACTGTAATCAGAAATAGTATATAAAATGTATAATAATATCGTAACGGATATTAGATAAGATTTTATCTACGAAAATCTCAATAACGGGAAGACAAATGGTCCATAAATGACCAGACCTATAGAGAGATCAGACGACGGACTTATTAGGACAAACAGACAACTATAAAAAAATCAAGTAGATGACGTTTTTTTATTGTCAATCATAATACATATTACTATAATAATGTAATATTGTATTGATATATAAAAACTTTTATTTAAATAGTTATAATAATAGCTTACAATAAATAGATGGCTAATTATTTAAAAATTGTCGAGTTTAAATTGTAGATTTCAAATTTGTTTTTAGTTTGTGATCAAGTTTGGCAATATAGTATACTATAGGTATAATATTATTAATTGATTAGAAAAACATGTTAATATTAATTAATATAATACGATAGTTATTTTATGTACACATGTATTATACAAGTTATTTCATAGATAATTTCCTAATATTTTATTACCTATTTGAAATAATAAATCGGACCCATTATACATCATCGAGCATACATTTTTCCTGTTATTTACAATTTATATAACTGGTAAATATTGCAATAACGGAATAATAATTCAGTATACCGATATAATATATTAAGCTGTTCACCATCAAATTATTATCAATATTCTTTTTTACGAAAAACGTTATAAAAAAAATAGTACGATATAAATATTTTTTTTTCACGGTGTTATTATATATATGAACCGTTGAAAAATATCAAAAGAAAGTTTAAAATAAATACCATTTTGTAATATTATAAAATAATTCATAATGTTTATTTTCAATGTGTAAAAAAGTTACAATAACCATTTTCTAAAACCGACATTTTTAAGTTTACAATGGTAGAAGTATGCTAATCTCTAGCTGCTACATCCGTCCTCTATTCCATTTTATCGCTTATTATCCAAATACAATTGCTATGGAAATATTAAATATATCCATATTATACTTATTTTATTTCAGCGTTATTATATAAATTATAATATTCAATATAATTAATTACGTATTAGTCATAAAACTATATCTTATTTAACAATTTGGACATGTTTTAATAATTATATTACCAAATATAGAATTAATATAATATAAATGTTAATTATCAACATATTAAAACATACATCATAGATAAATATAAAATCACGATAAAATTTTAGAAAGAATATTTAATATAGAATGACATATTTAATTAACTAAGATTATTTTAAATTTTATATTGTTTTAATAAATCTGAGAATAAAAACGATGATTAGTAGCAGGTACTTTAATTGAATTAATAATATTTTTGCTATTAATTGTTATTATTATAATTTAATATCAGTAAAAAAGTTACAAAATAATATAATCACTATTAGAACCATTTCTTATAAAACCGCAAATTCTATTTTAAACATGTATTGCATTTTGATGATCACCTTGGATAAGATAAAGTCATATATTATGTTATATTCAATACTCATAATAAACTACAATATCTTTCTTATAAAATGCTGACTGAACAAATTAAAATGATTCAAATATGGTGACAATTTTTTTGTATCTTCCTTCAGCATAAATTTTGTTCCTGAATAAATAATTTCATATTTGTTTGTTTTTCTTTGTATAATAATATTAAATAAAGAGATGAAATGTGTATTCTAGCTTGAAATCAAAATCCGTTCGAGACATTAATTATTATTTTTTTTACACATAATTAAAATAAGTAATTGAAGAGGAATGAAAATATTTATTTACTTAAATAAACTGTCATACTTCATAATTAAATGGATATATTTTACTGGCATTTAATTTTAATAGGCATAAATTGATTATAATTACACTATTTTAGACAACTGAAAACAACGATATTGAGTAATATTATAATATACAATAATGTACCGTTTACAATAGTGAATTGCACGTTGACCTTATTTGTTTTTAAAGTTATTGACCGTGGCCTTAATTTTTAACGAATCCATATGTGAAAGCACGCATCCAAGAGATATATAAATAAAAAGTCAATTCAACATAGTCGTAAAATAATAATATTACAACTACTATGTGGGGGATAGTCGGGTCCGTTTTAGTTTACAAGAATAGAATTCGTTAGTTGCTTGTAAAATTAATACCTATAATTACTTGTACTTAAAATTACTGGTTTATATCGATATACGAATATCTATTTCAACAACACTTCACTTATCTGCCGTTGGAGCGCATCACGAACGATCCAGTTATGAAATACTAAATAATTGTTTTATTTATTGTAAATATAAATATACTCGATTGGAATATTTCCGACAACGCTGTCCGTAGTTTCTCGATGTTTGTCGTCAATTCGTTATGAACGATCGGAATGCGTTCCGTTGAGCACGTCCTATAATATACGTTGTACAAACACGCGTAGATTTAGACTTAGACGACGGTTGTAGTATTTATATTTTGTCGTCAAATCGGAAACGAGCGTTTAAAGACGCGATTATTCGTGTCGCGTCGCCCAGACCCATCGGCATAATATATAATAATTTATGACGTGTCAACGTTATTATTTGTCGGACTACTCTGTCGAAGTGTTTCGATTCCTTTCACCTTTTGCAAAATTTATCAAAAGGCGCGTCCAAAACGACAGTAAAATTTAAGCACGTCTTGAATGGTGTTGTTATGTGTACCATAATATACTCGCTCGCGTTTGCTCGCATGATAATATTTTAATGATGTACAATATGAGTACGATTTCCAAAACCAAAACAATCGTTTTGGAAAATATCAAAACGAACGATCACCTAAATTTTAATAAATAGGAAATTCAATGTTGTATATTCTTATATGTACCTATTATTAAGCGAGGCGCGGGCTAAGAAACACACGCGTTTTTCCAGGTGAGTGTATCTATTTGTATTATAATTTATAAAAGTCTTGTTTGACCGCGATCATGGTATGAAATGTGTGGTGTTTTTTTGTATAAAAATATGTAATTCGTAAAAAATGTATTACATGCGGCCGCGTTGAGTCTTCGCAATACTATTATGTCCATTAAAAATTGCGGTTGCACCGGAGCAGGTATAAGATGAGCTATATTATATACATTCCCACGACTCGTATTATTGTTTGTGTTGGCTCGTCAAAATTGGGTCATAGAAATGTTATCGGTGTGGAATATTATTGTTTTCCATCATTTCAAGTTCATTTCATATAAAAACAAAAACACTTCGTGACGGATTCATAATATTAGATACCTGTATTAATCTTAAAATATAATAATAGGCTCCGTAATTGACATAATGACACTGAACAATTGATTAATTGAATCATTGCGATTCAATAATAATATTATATTCCATAAAATCATTAATCGATTGTGCACATTTCGTTTTGTTCGGTATTGAACACGAATATATTATGATAAAACGTTTTTGAGGGAAAAAAACCGATTTAATTCCACTTTCAACCTATTATATCTACTATAATTACATAGTACATGTAAAATTGATAAATTTAAAAATATAACTTTTTTTATATACCTAGTAAATTCTCAGAATTAAATTTTGTAATTCTGTAATCAATGATATTACTATACTTATTAAACATTTTTTCACTTTAAGCACGCAATTTAAAGATATTGATATTAAATAAATAATAGTAGGTATTAACTGTTAAATTTTAAACATTCAACAATCAAGAATCAACATTTAAAATTTAAAAAAACAAATGTGGAATAATATCGGTTATCAATTTATAATATTACCATGTAAGATATAACTGATGAAAACCAATATAAAACGAAATAAAACCAATTATAGTTTTAAAGTTAATGAGGTTGAACCCTTTCCTCCCAACTCACCTTATAGGTATTCAAATAGTATCAAATAATTGCAAATTTAGTTTCACTAATTGCAAATTAATGTTCTCTATATAAAATAATTTTTTTTTAATTCGGGGGAGACAACTTCATACATTCCCCCCACTTTGACGGATCGACTTCAAAATACCACCAAAAAATTTGAAATAATTGCAAATTGGTTTTTAACAATTACAAGTCAAAATTATATTTTTATACCTACAAGATGTAGAATTGAGTCAGAATATCAAAAATGTATTTCAATTTAAAAAGAAAAGGTTGGATAATAATATTTTATTTGTCAGTACAATTCTTATAAAGTATTAAACTGAATAAGTATTAAAAAAAAATTATAAAAAATATGATTTTCATTTTCCATTGTTAAAAACCAATTTGCAATTATTTGCAATTATTTGCAATTAATTTGTAATTATTTGATATCATTAGAATCATGATTAGGTGAGTTGGGGGGAGGGGCAACTTCACGAACATATGGTTTCATCTTGTAAGTGTAGGTATTACCTACGTGAAAGTACATGCGAACGTAGTAGTGGAAACCCTCCTTAAGAGTTAATAACGAAAACGGTATGTTTATGGTTATTACTTATTAGAAATAAATAATAATATATTTAATAATAACAAACATATTATTTTTTCTATTTATTATCTATTAAAGGCTTCTTTACTTATTAGTCATTCTTTAGTTTGAAAATATAATTTGTATTTAATATTACACTAGTAGAAAATAAATATTTATTATCTTAATAATAACTAAACTATTAGGTATAACCCGTTCCTATGCTGGAGAGGTGTTGCTGTATCTTTTCGAGGTTTCCTCTGTAAGTAGTTCTTACCAATTCTTATTTTCAAAGTTATTATATCACGAATCTCATGATAGAATATAAAACGGCCAGACAGTCAAACGTCCTAAGACTTCCTGGCTATATCGGCAAAAACAGGCCTTTTAAGGGCAACTTCTCATTTTCTTACCTCAACAGTAACAAACGCAGTTTCTCTATTAATACGGGCATGTATCAAAATGAATAAAAAATTTGATTGTAAATGTACAAAAGAAAAACAAATAATAAAATGAACAATGACAAAACAACAGAAAAATAACAATCACAGCTGTATACGGTTGACAATGACTCCCATAATAGAAATACAAGAATAGCGCAGATAAATGTCGAAAGCTTAACGAGAGCAAAAACGGAAATATTTGGGAAAATGTTTAAAGGAGTATTGACACTGCATGAAACACACATTTCGGAGGGAAAAACAAAACGACTAATAATATCGTGTTTTAATCTGATTAATTTACAATAAACATAAATACATAAGTGAACGAACATATAAAACTAATGAAAAAAATAGAGAAAGATGAGCACACGATAGGAATACATTTAGGTGACATCACAGTTTTTTATTTCTATAAACCCTCTCGAGTAACTGGAGTAACTCCGTTTTCCAATGTCCCAAGATGCAAACACCTTGAGGTGATTTTAACTCGCATAGTATTGAATCCGGGGATACTCCGCGGAAGACGAAGATCGCGAGAAGTTTATCAATTGTTAACATCTAAACCTGTTATATTATCCGATGCCAAACAGAAAGGTACTTTTGAATTAGGTAGATCATGGGGAAAAATAACAATTTATGTTTCGTGACAAATGACGAGTCAGGCCAACCTTCACAAGCTAAACGCACAATATATAGAACCAATTCCCAAAAAGTCAGTATCGGCCAGTAATATTAGACACAGGCGTATTTAGAGATATTTTTTTGAGGGTGTCAAGACAATATCTTTCCTCTGAAAATATAATTATAGTTTGATCATTAAATCGTTTTAAGCTTCACCCATTCACATTCACATTAATATTATTATTATTATTTTTTTTATTATTGTCAATAATATATCATATTTACAATATACGATTTAACAATTTGAGATGAGCCACATATTTATTAAAAAGAAAAAAATTTGAAGTATGTTTTAATCTTCAGAACACCCCCCTAAATACGCCACTGGACACAGACATAAACTTCCTCAACCAATAAATCAATACGTATTAAATAATTAAATATTAGATTTATATATATTTATTTATATATTAAATACTTTCGGAATACGAATTAAACTCGTCAAATTATCAACTTTCTGTGTTTAATTAAATACGAAAACATGATTATGATAGTAATTTGTTTACAATATTATTATTATGAAATTTACAATCAGCTGCATACAATTACATTATGATATTATATTTTATTATATTTGGTCGTGACAAAATAATATTGTGCCTGGATAATGCGCAACCATCTCATTAACACATTAGTAATGGAAATAATAATAAGGATAGACTCGTTTCTGTATTATGACAGCTTTCTCCATAGATAATGGTAAAATTTGCTTATTCAAATGTAGAAACTACTTCTATTTACATCTGCTAAGTACATAATATTATAATGAATTAATTTGGATTTAGATATTATAATATGCGCAACAGTAATGCATTAGGTAGATACATATTATTATATTTACATTGTGTATTATAAATTATAATCAGAAATAAAATCGATTATTTTTAATCGATTATCAGGTACCAATACCTACAACCTACTGAATTAAACTTGAAACATATTTATCTTTAATCGAATTTCTTTTCTAATGTTCCATAGTAGATAATTATGACATCGATTTTTGAATATATATATATATGAAGGTCGACCAATAAATCGTTTCAATAAAAATAACTGATTATAGGTTAGGAATACGATATTTTGAAATATAATAATATTAGTATTAATTATAAATTTATGATACAATATATGAAAAGTGGTGTAAAAATTACAACCGTATAATTAAAAATACGAATATGATTATTTTTTTGATCATTGTTTTTTCAACTGTGATGTTTGTTGTTATGCTTTATTCCTCATTATCATTAAAAATTAAATAGTTCAGATAAACAATTTGTTTAAATAAATTTGAATTCTATTAAAATGTACATATTATAAATATTATGTTCGTTTAATTTGAAATTCAACAGGTTTAAACTAGGTATTCGTTGATAGATTGTTTTAATACAATACGAAATCTTAATATTATACGGTTGTTCTGTAAATGATTACAGTAAAATCCATTCGATTCTGTTGTTATTCAATATTTCAATTAAACTTGTATAATATTAAATATTATAATACCGATCATGTTCAGATTATAAAGTTTCTTCTACGTATACTAAATTTTCAATATCTATTTTACTATCATGGTCGAAAATTCGATTCACTAATGATTTCTATGTGGATCGATACTATTATTATTGTTATTGACGACAGATCAACGATAAATATTTGGACGAGAAGTAAACACAATATTTACGTAGGCTCAAAGACACCGCGAAATAATGTTGAACGATTATATTGCGAACGACTACAACAGAGCATGCAATAATTACATGTCATTAAACATCATCGTCGCAGTGTCGTAGTTAATATAATAATTATTGTGTGTTTATGGTAAATAGAGTGTACAATTTATTTGTTTTTTATCGTTTACATTATTATTATGATTGTTATTTTTCATCGTTAATTTCGTATACAAATCTATATATAAACACGATTGACCTTTAAAACTAAAATACACGATACAATTACCATATTCGATTAAATAGAGAGGAAGGGAGACGTATCCAACGCTACGATTTATCGTAGAAAACTCGATTGTATATTATTGTCGTTGTCAATAAAATCGCAATCAAAATTGCCCAAAACGACAGCAACAGAATATTATTATATTATTAATTAAATATCTGCAAGACAAACAACACATAATAGATAAGCGCGGTTAAAGATATTACATCGAGCTAGCTGGCTGTTACGGTATGGCCAAACCCGTCACGGACGACGGTGGCGCAGGTTTGGTAAATTTTTTTTTTCAAACATTATTGATGCTGATCTTGTTTGGTGTGATATTAATTGTTAAACATAATTAAATATTAAGATAAGTTAGGTTAACTTCTAATGAGTTTATATCACACGAAATATAAAAATATTCCGATTTGACGTAGGTACTTATTAACAAGTAAAAAATAACACGTGGGAGGTATAAACTACAGGTACCCAGTCAAAAATATGAAAGTCAAGGATAGAATTCAAAATTAATTGGTGTATAATTCTTTTATAGTCTGTAGTTTTTAAACGCCATTTAAAACAATTAGGAATAAATATTCTGATGTAGCACACGTTTTAGTTAATTATTTAACACAGAATAAAGTAGTGTAGAATAATTAACATAAAAAGTCTTATCATTATTGTAATTAGAAAATGAATGCAATTTGTTATAATTTTATAAGTCAAGATTTGTTAAATAATCTAGAATGTCAACTTATTAAATATTTAAATACGTACTTTTTAAATTAATAAAAGCATATTATTATACACGTTTTATATAAGTTATTTTATATTATTTCTATAGAAATATTGGTAAATATTTAATTGTTGGTCAATATATTTGACTTGTAAATAATTTTAATATTTTTTAAAACCATATAATGTTACCTGTTATAATACTTAATGTTTACCTATTCATAAGTACAGGGATGGAACTAGTAAAAACTAACAAACCGGGAGGGGATATGTTTGTATTTTTGATTAAACATATTATAATTATATCAACTGTTTTATTAATATTGACCTTTTAAAAGTTAACTTTTCAAATCAGATTAGGTTTATTTAAAAATAACATTGTTCATCACAATTTATAAAAGAAACAAAATTTGTTCAATTACACCAATCTTGTAAGATTAATATAAAGTTTTTACAAATAAACGAATAAAATTCTTTCGGATAATTTAGCAAAAATAAAAATCTTTTAATATTATGTATCTATAAACGATATTTGCATTATTTGGTTCTACTACTTATCTCTGCAAACAGACATTTATCTGTATGAATTGCACACGATTTTTAAAAGTCTCGTTTAACCGATTAATCATTAGTAGTACCTGTATAGTATTATTTAGTTACTTAAATTATGTTACCTCAATTCTACCAAATTTATATTAAAATGTCTAATTAATATTTAACATTTAATTATTTTTAAATCACAAACAATTTGTGTACAGTTGAAAAAATAAATTATTATAAATGCGAGATATTATATTTATATGATATACAAATTTGTTAAGTTGTTTTTTTTATATATTTAAATTCATTTAAATGAGAAATATGTTAATTATTTATTTTATAGTGTAGGCATACGTATTTAATATTTTGGAATCATATTATATTTTGGTACAAAAATTGTTAGTAAGATAATTTATAAATTTCATAGAAAATAATATGACGATAATAATGTTTTTAAAATGACATTGCCTACAGTGTACTTAATTGGTTTCGATTTAATAGCTGGACAATATTATAACCAGTTAAATTTCAAGTGTCATAAATAACATCTATATCCTCTAAACCACTATGTTCTTCAAAATATCAAACGAATATATCTCTCCAGTTTTAACGATGTACTATTTTCTCTCTGTTCATCTTTCTCGAGAACGATTTATAATAATATCAATGAACAATATTTCTAAACACAAATTAACAGTAATAATAATAATCTGTATTCGGGAAAGTTGAAACGCACGACATTCCGAAACTCTATAGTGTTTTATTATTATATTATTATTAATATAGTGAATGAATAAAATCAAAATGTGACTCAAGAGCAAAGCATAATTAAATATATTTTTTAAATTTATTATAAGAAAATAATAACTTGTTCATATATAATATATTGCAGACATATTTATGCAAAACATGAAGAAAAAAATATTTTAACAGTGCCAACGTCTGTCATTTGTGTCGACGTTAATTATAAGCTTAATTTTTAATCTAACTAATTTTTGTACATAGTTTTTTTTAGTTTTCATTTTGGCCTTATTAAAAGGAATTACTTTTATTTAAATGTCTATTAAGTTGTTTTATATATTATGTACCTATGTTTAAAATATTGTATTGATATTAAACTAAATTAGTATTTAAAAAAAAAAAAAAAATATTAATTACCTACTTTTATTATATTATATTATTTATATTCAATTTTTGTATCCAAATTACAAATTAAATGTATCACACGTGTTTAATTCTAAATATATCGAGGAAAATATATAATTAAAAATAAACTTGATTAAGTTAATTTGACTAGTATTTTGATTTTTTTTTCAATTAACTTAATTTAACTGATTTGTGAAGTGTAAAACTTAACATTGGTTTTAATTCAAGGCTGGGCAAGTTAACTAATATTTTTAACTCGTTAAGTTAAAATATTTTAAACATTTTTCAGTCATGTTAAATGTTGAAAGTTACTATTAATTTTAATTAACTTAAAAACGTTAAAAGTTAATTGAAAAAAAAAAAAAATTACTCAGTTAAAATGTTTAAAAAATAGTTAAATTTAATAATTTTTTAATCGAAAAACTAATCTATTTCAAGAACAAAAATAACAATTATTGATGATAACTGAATAATGAACGTAAAAATAAATCAATGATGTTTCCAGTATATGTGTTCTTTGTGCATGCACCTATATATTCGTAATATATTTTATTAATCAATGACTTCTATTTCCAATTTTGTGAACATTAAAGATTATAAATTTATACCATAAAAAACGTTATATTATATTATTATAATATAACTTTACTTATATACAGGGTGTTTCTGAAATGCATGAGGAGACTAATATAGGCAT